>JARQOD010000004.1:2657547-2685894 GCA_033576555.1 Oophaga sylvatica
TGTACACAGTGACTGCACCAGCAGAATAGTGAGTGCAGCTCTGGAGTATAATACAGGATGTAACTCAGGATCAGTAATGTATGTACACAGTGAATGCACCAGCAGAATAGTGAGTGCAGCTCTGGAGTATAATACAGGATGTAACTCAGGATCAGTAATGTAATGTATGTACACAGTGACTGCACCAGCAGAATAGTGAGTGCAGCTCTGGAGTATAATACAGGATGTAACTCAGGATCAGTAATGTAATGTATGTACACAGTGACTGCACCAGCAGAATAGTGAGTGCAGCTCTGGAGTATAATACAGGAGGTAACTCAGGATCAGTAATGTATGTACACAGTGACTGCACCAGCAGAATAGTGAGTGCAGCTCTGGAGTATAATACAGGATGTAACTCAGGATCAGTAATGTAATGTATGTACACAGTGACTGCACCAGCAGAATAGTGAGTGCAGCTCTGGAGTATAATACAGGAGGTAACTCAGGATCAGTAATGTATGTACACAGTGACTGCACCAGCAGAATAGTGAGTGCAGCTCTGGAGTATAATACAGGATGTAACTCAGGATCAGTAATGTAATGTATGTACACAGTGACTGCACCAGCAGAATAGTGAGTGCAGCTCTGGAGTATAATACAGGATGTAACTCAGGATCAGTAATGTAATGTATGTACACAGTGACTGCACCAGCAGAATAGTGAGTGCAGCTCTGGAGTATAATACAGGATGTAACTCAGGATCAGTAATGTAATGTATGTACACAGTGACTGCACCAGCAGAATAGTGAGTGCAGCTCTGGAGTATAATACAGGATGTAACTCAGGATCAGTAATGTAATGTATGTACACAGTGACTGCACCAGCAGAATAGTGAGTGCAGCTCTGGAGTATAATACAGGATGTAACTCAGGATCAGTAATGTAATGTATGTACACAGTGACTGCACCAGCAGAATAGTGAGTGCAGCTCTGGAGTATAATACAGGATGTAACTCAGGATCAGTAATGTAATGTATGTACACAGTGACTGCACCAGCAGAATAGTGAGTGCAGCTCTGGGGTATAATACAGGATAGATTTTTATGAGAGTGTACAAATCCCCAGCAGTGTCCCCAGAGGGGAAATGAAATATTACAGTTTTCAGTCCTTCAGAGAGTTGCAGCCACTCTCTGCTCTATATCTATCAGTAAAGGAATATTCTATTATTTTGTTTTCTTAACCAACCACATTATGATGTTTGCTTTTTTGGAATTGCCCTTTAATTTGTAATAATTAGCAGAAGTCATTCTCAGCGTCGTCACATCTCGCACCAAGGAGGACAAAAAGATGACATTTCTTGCTCACGATTTGCCAAGGTGGCAGGGGGCAACGTCTGAACGGCGGGAGAAAGAAAGCCTAAATGTTGAAGAAGGCAGAACAAAGACAGATAAGTAGACAAGAGAAAAGTGAATTTACCCTGACGTTACATAACAAACACAGCATGACAGCGAATCTGTTCCAATCTCATTTACAGCCGCTTGTATAATTGAAGGTGACAGCAGAGGTCAAAACAAAGCAAACAGGGGCGATAAAATGAACCGAATCGGTGGAATGACCGAATGTGTCGTTTTATGATCACAGATGATGCACTGGAGGACGAACTGCTAAGTAGCCGATTATTGAGGCTTTCGGCCATAAAGCCGGAATGGCAACGGGGACAAATAAAAGAGTAAAAGAGTGTTCAGCGGCTATCTCCATCCATCAAGTGATAGGAACACTCTGCATGAAAAGACTGCAAGCTCTTGGGATCTCGTCACCGCAAGGGCAAGTCATATATACGGCAAGGGCAAGTCATATACCGCGGCCGGAGGACTACAAGTATAAGAATGGAAAACATACACTGGAGATCTATAGCATATAGAGAAAGTGCATGATACTGCCCCTGTGTGCAAGAATATAACTACTATAATACTGCTCCTATGTACAAGAATATAACTACTATAATACTGCCCCCTATGTACAAGAATATAACTACTATAATACTGCCCCTATGTACAAGAATATAACTACTATAATACTGCTCCAATGTACAAGAATATAACTACTATAATACTGCCCTATGTACAAGAATATAACTACTATAATACTGTCCCCTATGTACAAGAATATAACTACTATAATACTGCCCCTATGTACAAGAATATAACTACTATAATACTACTCTATGTACAAGAATATAACTACTATAATACTGCTCCTATGTACAAGAATATAACTACTATAATACTGCCCCTATGTATAAGAATATAACTGCTATAATACTGCCCCTATGTATAAGAATATAACTACTATAATACTGCCCCTATGTACAAGAATATAACTACTATAATACTGCTCCTATGTACAAGAATATAACTACTATAATACTGCTCCTATATACAAGAATATAACTACTATAATACTGCCCCCTATGTACAAGAATATAACTACTATAATACTGCTCCAATGTACAAGAATATAACTACTATAATACTGCCCCTATGTACAAGAATATAACTACTATAATACTGCCCTATGTACAAGAATATAACTACTATAATACTGCTCCTATGTACAAGAATATAACTACTATAATACTGCCCCCTATGTACAAAAATATAACTACTATAATACTGCCCCTATGTACAAGAATATAACTACTATAATACTGCCCCTATGTACAAGAATATAACTACTATAATACTGCCCCTATGTACAAGAATATAACTACTATAATACTGCTCCTATGTACAAGAACATAACTACTATAATACTGCTCCTATGTACAAGAATATAACTACTATAATACTGCCCCTATATACAAGAATATAACTACTATAATACTGCTCCCTATGTACAAGAATATAACTACTATAATACTGCCCCTATGTACAAGAATATAACTACTATAATACTGCCCCTATGTACAAGAACAATAACTACTATAATACTGCTCCTATGTACAAGAATATAACTACTATAATACTGCCCCTATATACAAGAATATAACTACTATAATACTGCCCCTATGTACAAGAATATAACTACTATAATACTGCCCCTATGTACAAGAATATAACTACTATAATACTGCTCCTATGTACAAGAATATAACTACCATAATACTGCTCCTATGTACAAGAATATAACTACTATAATACTGCCCTATGTACAAGAATATAACTACTATAATACTGCCCCGATGTACAAGAATATAACTACTATAATACTGCCCCTATATACAAGAATATAACTACTATAATACTGCCCCTATATACAAGAATATAACTACTATAATACTGCTCCCTATGTACAAGAATATAACTACTATAATACTGCCCCTATGTACAAGAATATAACTACTATAATACTGCTCCTATGTACAAGAATATAACTACTATAATACTGCCCCCTATATACAAGAATATAACTACTATAATACTGCTCCTATGTACAGAATATAACTACTATAATACTGTTCCCTATGTACAAGAATATAACTACTATAATACTGCCCCTATGTACAAGAATATAACTACTATAATACTGCCCCTATGTACAAGAATATAACTACTATAATACTGCTCCTATGTACAAGAATATAACTACTATAATACTGTTCCCTATGTACAAGAATATAACTACTATAATACTGCTCCTATGTACAAGAATATAACTACTATAATACTGCCCCTATGTACAAGAATATAACTACTATAATACTGCCCCTATGTACAAGAATATAACTACTATAATACCGCTCTTATCTATAAGAATATAACTACTATAATACTGCCCCTGAGGTGATCGTATACTTGTAACATACGGTGATCTGCATTTGCTCTAGGTTATTATACACAGACAGCCCAAGCAATTTCTCTAAGTTTCCAGCTCAGCAAATTTTAGGAGCGTAATTAGAAGAGGAGAGAGGATTGTTTCTTTTTATGGTAATGAGGAACAGAGCACGGAGAGAATGGGGGTGTTGGGGGAGATTCTATTTATCGTTTCTCACTGATAAGTAAGATAATTCCATTATCAGTGATGACTTGTGATTAGATTTTCTTACAGTGGGGGAATCATGGCAGCTGCTCCTCATGGGTGGGGATCCTGGCAGCTGCTCCTCGTGGGTGGGGCTCCTGTCAGCTGCTCCTCGTGGGTGGGGCTCCTGGTAAGAGGAGCCTTTTTCTACAAGCAGTGGTGAGTAATATTGTAATATTAAAATTTGATACAACATGTTGTTCATTCCATCCCCCATGCTTTACACTTCTACTCTGCTTGCTGACATTAGCTTTTTTGTTCAGGCACATACGAAAAAAAATCTCCTGTATATTTATTGCTGAGCCCCTCACAAGTGTATTATAACCGTGGGACAGGCACGCCGCGCCGTTTACTACATTTATCTGCTATCTTCGCGATTAAGGACGCGGCGGTCTGTCCCGAGAGAGCCAGAACGGCGTAATGATTGATGCAATCGCTGACGGCATGATTCATCGCCCGCTCTTAAGGCCACACAGAGAATGTTATTAAAGAGAAGTTGGACACTATAAATATACCCGGTGCGGCAGGAGCGAAATCCGCCTGACTCCTATCTGCTCTGCTGAATAGTTCTCCCGAGATGCAATACCGCGGCCGACCTGGAGACAGGAGGGGCGCTGTTTTTGATAGGAATGCATCTTTTTTTCTAAATCTGGGCAAACCCCCTTTAAAACCTTCCCGGCTACATGTGTTTGAAGAGGAGCTCACGATCGCTGCTGATTAACCCCTTCGATGCCACTGCTAATTCCAGACAGCAGCATTTAAGTGGTTAAATCCAAGTGGAACGCCTTTTTGGCGCCAATCACCGTCCACCGCCCCCTCCCTTTATAAGAGACCATTATTTTCCTTCTGTGGCTCAAGATTTGCAGTACATAGAACAAAAGAAAAGAAAAAAATAGTTTTAAAAATTAAAAAAATAAATTAAAATGAATTAATTAATACACTGATCGTCGTTAAACCCCCCCCCCAAAAAAAAAAAAATCAAGCTTGATTTTTTTTTTTTTTTTTTTACCATTCACTTTTGGACTTTTTTTCCTGCTTTTATATGATCCGGAAAAAGAAACAAGACCTGATGTGGCGATGAGTGCGGGAAAGTTAAAAAAAAAAAATTGAGGATATATATAAAAAAAATGAAAGCACAAAAATGGGTTAAACGAAGTTTGCATTAATTTTGGCTAATAAGACAAGGTTTGATTAAAAACAGCGCCACTTTTGTCCACAGGTGGCGTCTGGTATTGCACATGGACTGAAATGAAATAAATGGGGCTGTAGTACCAGACACAACCTGTAGTCAGGTGTGGCGCTGTTTTGGGGATTATTCTTCTTTTACTGCAGATTTATTTCCCAGTGCTGTCAGTGTCGCCCTCGGAGCACACACTCGCGGTTGCGAGGTTTTTCCAGATGGCGTCTTCTCCCCTATAGCGCCCTGGATGGTGGGCGGCCTCCCTCTCAGATGAAAGGACGCGGCGGTACATCTGTTCCTTTTTCTGCGGGAGCTGGAGACATATGCGTCTCTGAAATATGCATAGGTAAATTGCAGAAGGGAAACAGACAAAAACCCACAGAGGAGCCCGGACCTCACGCTGACGGCCTCCCGATGACTCACGACTTGTCACATTAGATCAGCTCGCTCGGATGGCGCTGTCTGGCGTACCGGGCACTTGGGACCTAAAGAAGCCGCGGTGCAGAAGTCTGGCACGTCGTACAAGCAATGCCCGCGCCGCTGCCTCTTCCACCTCCTCTGCAGCTCTTCTCCTTTTCGGTATCCAATGGGGGGGCTCTTGATGTGGAGCCACATCAGTCCTTTCCTCAAGAGTCCCTCAATCCCCTGACAAACCCCAGCAAGGCGAAATCAGATCAACCCGGGGGGTGCCCGCTGATGAGTATGGACATTTGGCTCTCCTGAAACCTCTTTTTCTCCGCTCCTCCGTTACTCCTCCTGGAAATGTATGAATAAATTAAAAATTGGGTGTTATCAGTTGGCGGGGATGGGTTGGGCGTGTCACTACACAGCCTGACATCATCCAATCAGAGTTGACAGGACTGAGTAGAGAAATGCCCATTTAGCCAGCCATTTTCAGGAAGAATAACAGAGGAACGACTAAAAGTAGGGTTTTAAGAAAAACATATCTTAGAATTTTGTCCTTACTGTAATATAAATATTAATTTCCGCTGAGTAGGTGGTTATATAATCTGAACAAGCAATATTGCAGTGTAAAGCATGAAGGAGAATAAAAATATATTCCCAGAAGCCCTTAGTCTTCCACTCCTGTCATTCTTCTTGTCGTTGACAACCAATATTGACAGTCTCATAACTTTCCGGGAGCCCTGATGGACACTCTCTCAAACTGGATAAAGGGTATGGCGAGTTGTCACCCAGATTCCCTGTGGACATAAGATGCTGAGTAGAATACATTATATGTTGACTATTTTACATTTTTTATTTAAGGTGGGATTCTGTTTCAAATAGTACCTGCCCCCAGGTGAAAAGTGGTGACTTTTTGCTCCTCATTTATTCACGATGTCCCCGTGAGTATTGTGCTTTTTGTTTTTTCTAAATCCGACATACGGTTCCAAAGATATGGGCCTTTTTATTTAGAGTTAATTTTTATGTTTTCTCCTAGGGGAGTTGCTCACAGCATGATTATGCAAAGCAGCTGAAAGACACACCCCTGAGGATCCCGTGAGACACGCCCCCTTCATAAAGACTGTAAAAAAATTGCACTAAAGATGATATCTCTGGAACCGTATGGCGGATTATAAAAAAACAAAAAACAAAATACTCAGGGAAGAATCGGAAATATAATAAGAGCAAAAACTGGACGCTGACAGGTCCTATTTTAAGGTAGAAATTCTGTTAAAGGTGGAATTCTCCTTTAAGTATCTATAGCCTGGTTGTCATTGAAGTCAGCCGTGGACTGGAAATATAAATTCAAGGTCGACGATACAAAAACGTAAGTAATTTTCATGCGCGTCACCTCCCGGCCAAGATAAAGTCACCGGACAGCATCAGTCAAAACAAACACGAATTCAGGACGACGTGGAAATTAATTTGCATGTAATTGAAGATATCTAATGAACAGCGACGCAGGAGGCGCTGATCGTCTCCCTCAGCTTTGTATTTAACATTCTCACTTGTCGTGATTATTCAAAGCAAAATACAAATTCACTAACGAGGGATAATTGTCCTGTACGCAGGCCGAGGTGTCTCCCGTCCCAGCGCGCAGAGTTAAAGGGATCCTCCGACTGGATGTAAATGGAGCCTAGTCATTTGTCCTGCAACTTTCTTATACACTTTGCATTTCGATTGCTCGTCATTTTAAAGATCTCTGCTTGCTGTCAGTGAAGAGACATTTTCCTCAGTCTTGCGTAAAATCTGGACGTCGGCAGCACAAAGCTCTCTCCTGTGCTGATAGTTTGTTACAATGTGTCAGTTCATTGAATAAGGCCAGAACGCACATAAATAATACCGCCATATAGTGCTATTGTTTCAAGGTGCTTTCCGCACTCTCGGCTAAGCTGCATCAACGTACCGGCCTGTTTACATAGCACTATTGTTCCAAGGTGCTTTCCGCACACTCGGCTATGCTGCATCAACGTACCGGCCTGTTTACATGGCTCTATTGTTTCAAGGTGCTGCACACACTCCTGAGCTCTGCTGCATCATGGTACATGTCTGTCTACATCTCTCATTTGATTGAAGGTGCTTTCCGCACTCTCGGCTATGCTGCATCAGTATAGCTCTATTGTTTCAAGGTGCTTTCCGCACTCTCGGCTAAGCTGCATCAACGTACCGGCCTGTTTACATAGCACTATTGTTCCAAGGTGCTTTCCGCACTCTCGGCTATGCTGCATCAATGTACCGGCCTGTTTATATAGCTCTATTGTTTCAAGGTGCTGCACACACTCCTGAGCTCTGCAGCATCATGGTACATGTCTGTCTACATCTCTCATTTGATTGAAGGTGCTTTCCGCACTCTCGGCTATGCTGCATCAATGTAATGGCCTGTTTATATAGCTCTATTGTTTCAAGGTGCTTCGCACTCTCGCTAGCTGCATCAAGTACGGCCTGTTTAATAGCTCTATTGTTCAAGTGCTTTCCGCACTCTCGGCTAGTGCTATCAACATGGCTCTATTGTTCCAAAGTGCTTTCCGCACTCTCGGCTATGCTACAACAATGGCTCTTGTTCAAGGTGCTTTCCGCACTCTCGGCTATGCTACAACAATGGCTCTACTGTTACAAGGTGCTTTCCGCACTCTCGGCTATGCTGTATCAATGTAGCGGCCTGTTTACATGGCTCTATTGTTCCAAGGTACTTTCCACACTCTCGGCTATGCTGCATCAACATACCGGCCTGTTTACATGGCTCTATTGTTACAAGGTGCTTTCCGCACTCTCGCTATGCTGCATCAATGTACCGGCTGTTTACATGGCTTTTGTTCCAAGGTGCTTTCCGCACTCTCGCCTATGCTGCATCAACGTACCGGCCTGTTTACATGGCTCTATGTTACAAGGTGCTTTCCACACTCTCGACTATGCTGCATCAATGTACCGGCCTGTTTACATGGCTCTATTGTTCCAAGGTGCTTTCCGCACTCTCGCCTATGCTGCATCAACGTACCGGCCTGTTTACATGGCTCTATTGTTCCAAGGTGCTGTAAGCACTTTCAGCTCTGCTCCATCATGGTACCTATATCTACATGGCTCTGCTGTTTCTAGGTGCTAATTGGTCAACCCTTTCAGTTCTACTGTACCAAGCTGCCTGACAACTAACAAAGTGCTGCTGTCCCAAAGTGCTATCTAGGCTTGGCTGCATCTATCATTTGTCTGTCCACACAGCTTTATTTTTCAAAATTACTGTCCGCACTCTCGGTTCTACTACATCAAGGCTCCTGTCTATCTGTCCACACAGCTCTAGCTCTGCAATTCTAAGGTGCTGCCGCACACTTCGCTCTGCTGTGCCGAGGTGCTTGACTACATACACTTTGCAGTCTGCACACCCCATTCTGCTATTCCAAGGCGCCAGTCTGCATATCCAACTCTGTTGTTACACATATTATCTGCCATGGAAGCTTTACAGATCCTTGCTGCGCCAAGCGACCATCAGGCCCATCCAAACTTGCTGCCTTAACGCCTTTGTTCCAAGCTGCTAAACCTGTGTGGCTTAGTGAATCCACCTCTCCAAGTGATCCATAAAACTCACAATCCTCTTCTGTGTGATATCACTATCCAAATGAGGCATCTCTTTTCTTTGACCGTCTTTCATCCCTTTTTTGTGTCTACTAATAATGATATGGGTCTTATGTTAGTTTTCCTAGCTGAGACGCGACTTCCTGCAGCAGAAACCTCCCCCTACTGGTAGATCTGACAGGCCCCGCCCGCTGTGCTGTGCAAGAGCTACTGAGCTCCATGCACAGGATCCTACCTACAGAAAGATCTATACATTTTATCTCATCAGATCCTTTGTGTCTCATCAGCTCCAGTGACGTTGTTATGTTCTTATGCAAACGACAAGAGAGGAACCATCAAACACCTGAGATAAAATGAGAAAACATAATAGAACGACCTTTCCCGCCAGGAAATGGGCAAAGGACAGAAATGTTAATTTAAAAAGTTTTGTTCGCTTTTCAGCATAAGTTATCTAGATAAACCCTGTGCTAAAATGTTTAACTTATTCACAGATTCTTTTTTTTCTTCTTTCTTTATGAGCAGTAATGGGTTCAATTTAAGGACAAGGCAACGAAGGCGTCAGAGGGCAGCGCCGAAGCTCAACGCGCCGACATCAAAGGGTTCCCAGTCACTTACTGAGAACATATAGGAGAAAAAAGAGAATCCTGCTCACTGGGGACACATCGTTACCTGTCTATTAGCTATCTATCATCCATCCTTCCATCCATCCACCCATAGAATCATAGAATGTCAGAATTGGAAGGGACCTCCAGGGTCATCGTGTCCAACCCCCGCTCAATGCAGGAGTCACTAAACCATCTCAGACAGATGTCTGTCCAGCTTCTGTGTGAAGACTTCCATTGAAGGAGAACTCACAACCTCTCGTGGCCGCCTGTTCCACTCACTGATCACCCTCACTGTCTAATCTATATTTTCTCCCTATCAGTTTCATTCCATGGCTTCTCGTGTTTCCATGTGCAAATGAGAATAATGATGATCCCTCTACACTGTGACAGCCCTTCAGATATTTGTAGACTACTATTAAGTCTTCTCTTAGCCTTCTTTTTTTCAAGCTAAACATTCCCAAATCCTGTAACCGTTCCTCATAGGACATCCTTTGCAGTCCACAAACCATCCTGGTAGCTCCTCGCTGAACTTGCTCCAGTTTGTCAATGTCTTTTTTAAAATGCGATGCCCAGAACTGGACACAGTATTCCAGATGAGATCTGACCGAGGAGGAGTAGAGGGGGATAATGACTTCACGTGTTCTAGACTCTATGCTTCTCTTGATACATCCTAGAACTGTATTTGCCTTTTTTGCTGCTGCGTCACATTGTTGACTCATGTGCAGTCTGTGATCCATTATTATACCCAAGTCTTTTTCACACGTGCTGTTGCTTAGTTCTATTCCTCCCAATCTATAGATGTAATTTTTATTTTCTTGCCCAGATGTAGAATCTTGCATTTCTCCATTACATACCATTCTATTAGTTGCTGCTCATTGTTCAAGCTTATCTAGAACCTTCTGAATCCTTTCTCTGTCTTCTCTAGTGTTAAGCCCCCGTCACACTAAGCGAGATCGCTAGCGAGATAGCTGAAGCGTCACCGATTTTGTGACGCAACAGCGACCTAGCCAGCGATCTCGCTTAGTGTGACACACAGCGACGACCAGCCCCCTGCTGGGTATCGCTGATCGTCATCGAATGACCTGGACCATTTTTTCATCGTTGGTGTCCCGCTGGCCAGCGCGCATCACTGCGTATGACAGCGGGAGACTAACGATCAGCGAGCTCCCAGCACGTACAGCAGAAGCTGGGAGCTGGTATCCAGGGTACACATTGGGTAACTAAGTGCCGCGCAGCACTTAGTTACCCAATGTGTACACTTAATACCAGCGTGCTCGCTGATTCTGATAGCTGGGAGTCTGCCCATGTGACAGCCCACCAGCGATCAGCTAAGGATGTCCCAGCGATCCCATCCACGTCGGATTGTTGGTGGGATCGCTGGGACATTGAAGAGTGTGACGGGACCCTTAGCTTTCCCTCCAAGCTTAACAACATCTGCAGATATGATTAGTTTACCTTCAGTTCCTTATCTAGATAATTTATAAAACTGTGGAACAACACTGGGGCCAGGACAGAGCCTTGTGGTATCCCACTTGAAACACTTTTCAATTGGATGCACAACCATTTATAACCACTCTTTGAGTACGATCACTGAGCCAGTTATGAATTCACGTAACCGTAGCCTTGTCAATCCCATACTTGGTATTTTTTTTAATAAGGAAAGTATGAGATACTTTATCAAATGCTTTGCTGAAGTCGAGATATACTATATATCTACCGCATTTCCCTGAACCACTCAGTCAGTGATTCTGTCATAGAAGGAAATAAGATTAGTCTGGCATGACTTGTTTGCTACAAACCCATGCTGGCTCTGGTTAATTACTTATTCTTATCCAAGTCCTTATATACATGCTGTTTAATAATTTCTTCAAATATCTTTCCTGGTATAGAAGTAAGACTCACTGGCCTGTAATTTCCTGGCTCTGTCTTCATCCTCTTTTTGAAGATAGGGACAACATTAGCCCTTCTCCAATCTCCTGGGACTTCTCCTGTTTTCCAGGATTTTTCAAAAATTCTGGCTAGTGGTTCCGCAATTTCCTCTACTAACTCTTTCAGTACCCTAGGATGTACTTCATCTGGACCAGGAGATTTAAATTCATGTAAATTAGCTCAGTGTTCCCTCACCATCTCTCTGTTTATGGATAGTGTGGATTCTTTTATTCCTTCGATGGCACCGTGAAGATCAGTTGATGTTACATTTCTTCCTTAGAGAACTCAGATGCAAAATAGGAATTTAAAAGTTCGGCCTTCGCAACATCATTTTTTACCACTTCACCCTTTTCACCCTATAAAAATCCTATAGCATTTTTTACTTTTCTTTTGCTTTTGACATATCCCCAAAATCCTTTCTTACTGCTTTCGGTCTCCCTTGCAAGCCTTACTTCATTACTGGCTTTAGCTCTTCTAATTCTTGCCCTGCAGACGGCATTATATTCTTCTTTAGATATGCCCTCCTCTTTCCATTTGATATACATTTCTTTTTTCCTTTTTAACAAGTGTTTAAGTTCTGTGTTCATCCACCCTGGTCTCTTTAAATGCTTCCAATTCTTCCTTCTTTTCGGGATTGTTACCGATTGCGTGGTGAGAATTCCATTTAGTGAAATCTCCCATCCTTCTTGGACATTTCTGCCCTTTAGAACATCCGGCCGTTGGACCTTTACTACCCTATATCTGAGTCCATTAAAATCTGCCTTTCTGAAGTCCAACCTTAAAGTCTGAGTCCTCGCTGGTCTTTCTCCTCTTGTAACCAACATTCAATGATATCCTGGTCGCTGCCTCCTAAATTCCCAGCCACCTTTAACTTCCTCAACCATTTCCTCCCAGTTGGTAAGAATTAGGTCCAAGATTGTAGATCCTCTAGTTCTCTCTTATATCTTTTGAAAGATAAAGATGTCAGTAACAGAAGATAAGAATTTTCTGGACCCAGTACTTTTACCTGAGTGGGATTACCAGTTAAAATCTCCCATGATCACTATGTCGTACTTTTTTAAGAAGAGGCATCTGATGGAAAAAGAGTTCATCCATATCTTCAGTCTGACCAGGTGGCCTATAGTAAACACCTACAATAGTGTCCTTTGTGGTCTTCTCTCCTTGAATTCTTACCCAGTTTCTACAGAGCTACCAGTCTCTGAAGCTTGGATCTCTGTGGAGAATATATGTTTTCCTAACATAAAATGCAATCCATCTATCCATCCTTCCTTCCATCCATCCATTCATTCTTCCATCCATCCATCCATCCATCCTTCCAACCATCTATCCGTTCATCTATCCCTCCCTCTCTCCTTGCATTCATCCATCTCTCCTGGTTTCTTTCACTGTGTCTACCATTCGGATGTAATTATCTGTTGGGGAATGTATCAGGGGGTCTCGTGCTCACCGGGGATGCAGTGGGACATGATACAGGGTGGTCACATCTGCAGCCGGTACCATAATGCGGGTTCGGAGCTCGGACCAGGAGTCTGCGCCATAGTCTTCAGCCGCACGTTTGTCTCATTACAGGTGGAGGTGACATTACGCAGCGGGAGCCTCCTCGAGATGGAGTCTTTCTCTCGCTTCTATCTTTCAATTACACCATTTTAAGTCATAAGGAATGAAGTTTTCAGCAGGCGACTTTGGTGTGAACCGTAATAAATCTGCAGCGCTGGGACTCATCCCAGCTAATGGCTCCTGAAAGCAATGGAGGAGCTGCGACTGTGCGAGGTTTGGAGGAGCCTGCGGAGAGCTCTCCGACACAGACACTGAGCTGCAGAGTCATCCGAAAAATCCCCCAAATATGTCCTATATTTAAAAACTGATAACATACATTACCGCATCTGCAATCTACAGAGCAGAGTCCACAGCCAGAATCCTCCTCATCAGTCCTGCTGAGACCAGTAGTTCCACAAATGGAACTGCCAACATTACCACCAGCAGTTTCCCTTATAGAACAGAGGGACATAGAGTACTGACAAGGCACACCAGCTTTTACCCGACCCTTGCTTCCTTCTGGGGAAAGCAAGAAAAGAGCTGACCGCTTGAAGAAGCCGACAGGCGAAACACAGGGCTGAATAGATTCTGTTGTGACTTGTCAGTATAATACAATGCCCTAAATGAAAGCGAATTCTCCAGCACAGCTGCTCTATGTCCGGCTGTTCTATAAGGGAAACTGCTGATGGTAATGTTGGCAGCTCTCACTTGTGGAACTATTGGTCTCAGCAGGGCAAACCATCCAGTTATGGGACTATGTGTGGCTGGCACTGTTATGGGACTATGTGTGGCTGGCACTGTTATGGGGACTATGTGTGGCTGGCACTGTTATGGGACTATGTGTGGCTGGCACTGTTATGGGGACTTTGTGTGGCTGGCACTGTTATGGGACTATGTGTGGCTGGCACTGTTATGGGACTATGTGTGGCTGGCACTGTTATGGGGACTATGTGTGGCTGGCAATGTTATGGGACTATGTGTGGCTGGCACTGTTATGGGACTATGTGTGGCTGGCACTGTTATGGGGACTATGTGTGGCTGGCACTGATATGGGGACTATGTGTGGCTGGCACTGTTATGGGGACTATGTGTGGCTGGCACTGTTATGGGGACTATGTGTGGCTGACACTGTTATGGGGACTATGTGTGGCTGGCACTGTTATGGGGACTATGTGTGGCTGGCACTGTTATGGGACTATGTGTAGCTGGCACTGTTATGGGGACTATGTGTGGCTGGCACTGTTATGGGGACTATGTGTGGCTGGCACTGTTATGGGACTATGTGTGGCTGGCACTGTTATGGGACTATGTGTGGCTGGCACTGTTATGGGGACTATGTGTGGCTGGCACTGTTATGGGGACTATGTGTGGCTGGCACTGTTATGGGGACTATGTGTGGCTGGCACTGTTATGGGGACTATGTGTGGCTGGCACTGTGGGTATGTGTGGACTGGCATGTATGGGACTAGTGCTGGCACTGTTATGGGGACTATGTGTGGCTGGCACTGTTATGGGGATATGTGTGGTGGCACTGTATGGGACTATGTGTGGCTGGCACTGTTATGGGGACTATATGTTGGGATGGTCTGGCACTGTTATGGGATATGTGTGGCTGGCACTGTTATGGGGACTATGTGTGGCTGGCACTGTTATGGGACTATGTGTGGCTGGCACTGTTATGGGGACTATGTGTGGCTGGCACTGTTATGGGACTTATGTGTGGCTGCACTGTTATGGGGACTATGTGTGGCTGGCACTGTTATGGGGACTATGTGTGGCTGGCACTGTTATGGGGACTATGTGTGGCTGGCACTGTTATGGGGACTATGTGTGGCTGGCACTGTTATGGGGACTATGTGTGGCTGGCACTGTTATGGGACTATGTGTGGCTGGCACTGTTATGGGGACTATGTGTGGCTGCACTGTTATGGGGACTGTGTGGCTGGCACTGTTATGGGACTGTGTGTGGCTGGCACTGTTATGGGGACTATGTGTGCTGGCACTGTTATGGGACTATGTGTGGCTGGCACTGTTATGGGGACTATGTGTGCTGGCACTGTTATGGGGACTATGTGTGGCTGGCACTGTTATGGGACTATGTGTGGCTGGCACTGTTATGGGACTATGTTGGCTGGCACTGTTATGGGGACTATGTGGGTGACACTGTTATGGGGACTATGTGTGGCTGGCACTGTTATGGGGACTATGTGTGGCTGGCACTGTTATGGGGACTATGTGTGGCTGGCACTGTTATGGGACTATGTGTGGCTGGCACTGTTATGGGGACTATGTGTGGCTGGCACTGTTATGGGACTATGTGTGGCTGGCACTGTTATGGGACTTGTGTGGCTGGCACTGTTATGGGACTATGTGTGGCTGGCACTGTTATGGGACTATGTGTGGCTGGCACTGTTATGGGACTATGTGTGGTGCACTGTTATGGGGACTATGGTGGTGGCACTGTTATGGGGACTTGTGTGGCTGGCACTGTTATGGGACTATGTGTGCTGGCACTGTTATGGGACTATGTGTGGCTGGCACTGATATGGGGACTACTGGCATGTTATGGGGATGTGTGGTGGCACTGTTATGGGGATAGGTGGTGGCACTGTTATGGGGACTATGGGTAGTGGCTTTGGGGACTATGTGTGGTGGCACTGTTATGGGGTCTTGTGGCTGGCATGTTATGGGGCTATGTGTGCTGGCACTGTATGGGGATATGTGTGGCTGGCACTGTTATGGGTATGTGTGTGGCACTGTTATGGGGACTAGTGTGCTGGCACTGTTATGGGGACTATGGTGGCTGGCATGTTATGGGGGGTGTGGCTGGCGTTATGGGGTATGTGTGGTGGCACTGTTATGGGGATATGTGTGGCTGGCACTGTTATGGGGACTATGGGTGTGGCACTGTTATGGGGACTATTGTGTGGGCACTGTTATGGGGCTTGTGTGGCTGGCACTGTTATGGGACTAGTGTGGTGGCCTGTTTGGGGACTATGGGTGGCACTGTTATGGGGAATTGGGTGGCACTGTTATGGGGACTTGTGGACTGTTGGGGACTTTTGGGGTGTTGGGGCACTGTATGGGGACATGTGGTGGCACTGTAGGGACTATGTGTGGCTGGCCTGTTATGGGGACTATTGTGGCTGGCACTGTTATGGGGGCTGGTGTGGACTGTTATGGGGATTATGTGGTGGCACTGTTATGGGATTGTGTGGCTGGCATTGGATGGTGTGTGGCACTGTTTGGGGACTATGTGTGCTGGCACTGTTAGGTGTGTGCGGATGTTATGGGATATGGTGGGGCATGTAGGGGACTATGTGTGCTGGCACGTTATGGGGACTAATGGGTGGCACTGTTAGGGGTTGGTGGTGGCACTGTTAGGGGAGTTGTGGTGGCACTGTTGGGACTATGTTGGTGGACTGTTGGGGCATTTGGGGCTGTTATGGGACTTTGGCTGGTGTGGACTGTTGGGCATGTTGGGATTGGGGACATGGTGGGCACTGTTGGGATTGTGTGGCTGGCATGTTTGGGGACTGTGTGGACTGTTATGGGACTAGGTAGTGGCATGTTATGGGATTGTGTGGCTGGATGTTGGGGCTGGTGGGGTTTGGGGATAGTGTGGCTGGCACTGTTATGGGACTATGTGTGGTGGCACTGTTTGGGGTATGTGTGTGGCACTGTTATGGGGATTGTGTGTGGCATTTATGGGGATATGTGGTGGCATGTTATGGGATATTGTGGTGCATTAGGGACTTGTGTGGTGGCCTGTTATGGGGACTAGTGTGGTGGCACTGTTATGGGACTTGTGTGGCTGGCATGTTATGGGGACTATGTGTGGCTGGCACTGTTATGGGGACTATGTGTGTGGCACTGTTATGGGACTATGGTGTGGTGTTATGGGACTATGGTGGTGGCACTGTTATGGGGACTATGTGTGGCTGGCACTGTTATGGGGACTATGTGTGTGGCACTGTTATGGGACATGTGGCTGGCACTGTTATGGGATATGTGGTGGCACTGTTATGGGACTTGTGGGTGGCACTGTTATGGGGACTATGTGTGGCTGCACTGTTATGGGGACTATGTGTGGCTGCACTGTTATGGGGACTATGTGTGGCTGGCACTGTTATGGGGACTATGTGTGGCTGGCACTGTTATGGGGACTATGTGTGGCTGGCACTGTTATGGGGACTATGTGTGGCTGGCACTGTTATGGGACTATGTGTGGCTGGCACTGTTATGGGGACTATGTGGGATGGCACTGTTATGGGGACTATGTGTGGCTGGCACTGTTATGGGGACTATGGTGTGGCACTGTTATGGGGACTATGTGGGCTGGCACTGTTATGGGGACTATGTGTGGCTGGCACTGTTATGGGACTATGTGTGGCTGGCACTGTTATGGGGACTATGTGTGGCTGGCACTGTTATGGGGACTATGTGTGGCTGGCACTGTTATGGGGACTATGTGTGGCTGGCACTGTTATGGGGACTATGTGTGGCTGGCACTGTTATGGGGACTATGTGTGGCTGGCACTGTTATGGGGACTATGTGTGGCTGGCACTGTTATGGGATATGTGTGGTGCACTGTATGGGACTTGTGTGGCTGGCACTGTTATGGGGACTTGTGTGGCTGGCACTGTTATGGGGACTATGTGTGGCTGGCACTGTTATGGGGACTATGTGTGGTGGCATGTTATGGGATATGTGTGGTGGCACTGTTATGGGGACTATGTGTGGCTGGCACTTATGGGACTATGTGTGGTGGCACTGTTATGGGGACTATGTGTGGCTGGCATGTTATGGGGACATGTGTGGCTGGCATGTTATGGGGACTATGTGTGGTGGCAGTTATGGGACTATGTGTGGCTGGCACTGTTATGGGGACTATGTGTGGTGGCACTGTTATGGGGACTATGTGTGGCTGGCACTGTTATGGGACTATGTGTGGTGGCACTGTTATGGGACTATGTGTGGCTGGCACTGTTATGGGACTATGTGGTGGCACTGTTATGGGATATGTGTGGCTGCACTGTTATGGGGACTATGTGTGGCTGGCACTGTTATGGGGCTATGTGTGGCTGGCCTGTTTGGGGACTATGTGTGGCTGCACTGTTATGGGACTTGTGTGTGGCATGTTATGGGGACTATGTGTGGTGGCACTGTTATGGGGACTATGTGTGGTGGCACTGTTTGGGGACTATGTGTGGCTGGCACTGTTATGGGGACTATGGTGGTGCACTGTTATGGGATATGTGTGGCTGCACTGTTATGGGACTTGTGGTGGCTGTTGGACATCACTGTTATGGGACTTGTGTGGTGGCACTGTTATGGGACTATGTGTGGCTGGCACTGTTATGGGGACTATGTGGGTGGCACTGTTAGGGGACTTGTGTGGTGGCACTGTTATGGGGACTATGTGTGGGGCATGTTATGGTATGGTGTGGCACTGTTATGGGGATATGTGTGGCTGGCACTGTTATGGGGACTATGTGTGGCGATGTTGGACTATGTGTGGCTGGCACTGTTTGGGGATATGTGTGGCTGGATGTTATGGGACTATGGTGGTGCACTGTTATGGGGACTATGGTGGTGCACTGTTATGGACTTGGTGGTGCATGTTATGGCTTGTGTGGTGGCAGTATGGATATGGGGTGGCAGTTATGGATATGTGTGGCTGCACTGTTATGGACTATGTGTGCTGGCATGTTATGGGGACTATGTGTGGCTGGCATGTTATGGGGACTATGGTGGTGCACTGTTATGGGACTATGGTGGCTGGCATGTTATGGGGATTGTGTGTGGCAGTATGGGACTTGTGGGCTGGCATGTTTGGGGACTTGTGTGGCTGGCACTGTTATGGGGACTATGTGTGGTGCACGTTAGGGACTATGTGTGGTGCTGTTATGGGCTATGTGTGCTGGCACTGTTATGGACTTGTGTGGTGGCATGTTATGGGGACTTGTGTGGCTGGCACGTTATGGGGACTATGTGTGGCTGGCATGTTTGGACTATGTGTGGCACTGTATGGGACTATGTGTGGCTGGCCTGTTATGGGACTATGTGTGGCTGGCATGTTATGGGGATATGTGTGGTGGACTGTTATGGGCTTGTGGTGCACTGTTTGGGGTATGTGTGGCTGGCACTGTTAGGGACTATGGTGACTGTTAGGATATGGGGCTGGCACTGGATATGTGTGGCACTGTTATGGGGACATGGTGGTGCACTGTTATGGATTGGTGGTGCAGTTTGGGATTTGGCGGCACTGTAGGGACTTGTGTGGTGACTGTAGGACTATGGTTGCACTGTATGGGATTGTGTGGCGGCACTGTTATGGGACTAGTGTGGTGGCATGTTTGGGGATGTGTGGATGGCTTTGGCTATGTGGGTGGACTGTTTGGGGTATTGTGGTGGCAGTTGGATATGTGTGGGCCGTTATGGGACATGTGTGGTGCATGTTGGGGTTGTGTGGCTGGCAGTTGGGGATATGTGTGTGGATGTTAGGGGACTTGGTGTGCAGTTATGGACATTGGGCCTGTTATGGGCTTTGTGTGCCGTTGGGATATGTGTGACTGTTTGGACTAGTGGTGCACTGTAGGACTATGTGTGGTGCATGTATGGGATGTGGGTGACGTAGGATAGGTGGTGCAGTTTGGGCTATGGTGGTGGCAGTTTGGGGATTGGTGTGGCTGTTATGGATATGTGTGTGGCAGTTTGGTGTGTGGTGATTTTGGACGTGGGAGGTTACTGTTATGGGATATGTGTGGCTGGCACTGTTATGGGGACTTGTGTGGCTGGCACTGTTATGGGGATATGTGTGGTGGCACTGTATGGGGACTATGTGTGGTGGCACTGTATGGACTATGTGTGGCTGGCATGTTATGGGACTATGTGTGGCTGGCACTGTTATGGGGACTATGTGTGTGGCACTGTTATGGGGACTATGTGTGGCTGCACTGTTATGGGGACTATGGTGCTGGCACTGTTATGGGGATATGTGTGGCTGGCACTGTTATGGGACTATGTGTGGTGGCACTGTTATGGGACTATGTGTGGCTGGCACGTTATGGGGACTATGTGTGGCTGGCACTGTTATGGGGACTATGGTGTGCACTGTTATGGGGACTATGTGTGGCTGGCATGTTATGGGACTATGTGTGGCTGGCACTGTTATGGGGACTATGTGTGGCTGGCACTGTTATGGGGATATGTGTGGTGCACTGTTATGGGGACTATGTGTGGCTGGCACTGTTATGGGGACTGTTGTGTAGCTGGCACTGTTATGGGGACTATGTGTGGCTGCACTGTTATGGGGACTATGTGTGGCTGGCACTGTTATGGGGACTTATGTGTGGCTGGCACTGTTATGGGGACTATGTGTGCTGGCATGTTATGGGGACTATGTGTAGCTGGCACTGTTATGGGGACTGTGTGTAGGGGCACTGTTATGGGGACTATGTGTGGTGGCACTGTTATGGGGACTGTGGGTGGCACTGTTATGGGGACTATGTGTGGCTGGCACTGTTATGGGGACTATGGGTAGATGGCACTGTTATGGGGACTATGTGTGGCTGGCACTGTTATGGGGACTATGTGTGGCTGGCACTGTTATGGGGACTATGGGTAGATGGCACTGTTATGGGGACTATGCTATGCCACTGCTATCCCTTATGTATGACAAACGAGCATGATTTGTGTCCCTATGGTAACACATCTTGCTTTCTCAGCTCAGTGATATCATGGATTATTGGGGTGCAGAAACTTTCACTTTTCTAGCACAGGTATGGAAATCTACAATGGGGGCGACGTGTTCAATCACAAAGAAACGTCAGGTTGCAGGAAGTGTTGTCATAAGGACACAGACAGTTTTTTATTACGACATATACGTGGAGTGGATGGCGGTATATAAGTGTACATTACGCTGTGCATCATTGCAGGGCACATCCGTATACTGCCATGTGCCGGGCGGCAGCTTCGTGCCTTCAAGATGCCATCGCTCCACAGTACATAAAACAGTGTCCAAGAGAAATAGCTGCACAGCAGTGTGCAAAAGTGTTAGGCAGGTGAGGAAAAACTGCTCGACATTAAGAAAGCTTCCGGAAACAGAAGTGTTAATACTTTACTTTTATCAATTAACAAAACACAAAGTGAAGGAACAAAAGAGAAATCAAAATCCATCAATATTTGGTGACCGCCCGTCGACCTTCATCACTTCTTCTAGGACACGAGGTTGTTCCAAACATCTTGGAGGACTAACCCCAGATCTTCTGCGAATGTCGATTGTGCAGATATTTATATCTCTCCGAACAGTAGACGGCTGTAGCCGGTCCCACTGGTTACTAGTTCTGGGTTGATGGCACTGCTGGACATCTTCTGAATTCAAAAGGAAGTAACACGATGTGTCTTTCATCTGCTGCACTGAGTTTCCATGGCCGACCACCGCATCTACGGTCCTCAACGTGGCCCATTTCTTGGTGTTTCTTAATAAAGAGCTTGAACAGCACATCTTCATCCCCAGCCTGCTGTGAAATCCTTGCCTGGGAGATTCCTTGCTGATGCTGTATAACTACCTGTGACATGAAAGTAGATCGAGGATCCCTGGAGGTGATGATCCGGCCCCCACGGAGCCCTGATCTCACATCGTCCCATGTGTCTGGGGTCACATGAAGAAACAGATGGATCCGCACAAGCCTCATACACAGAAGATCTGGGGTCAGGTCTCCAAGATGTTTGGGACAACCTCATTTTTAAAGCCTCTTAATCAGCAGCATTTTTTCCTGCCTAGAACTTTTGCACAGTGCTGTATATGAGATGAACACTTATGAGATCACAATCCTGTAGTCTTCCATTACAGCATTTATGAGGCAGATCAGATCGGTCTGAGGGTCCCATCCCCCCCCCACCTGATTTCCATTGTGCGTGAGAAGCTCAGGACAGAGTCATTCACAGTGAAAATACCGTCTTTGTGCTGCAGAAGCCGTCACCCGCCTGAGTGGGAAGACTCCATACAGCAGAGAACAGTCACAGTGTTCATGTGCAATCAGCCCAGATCTGCAGCATCTGAACGGAGCGAAACACCCCGAAAGATCCTGAGATCCTGAGATGTCACTGCAGCCATCGATTATGGCATCCTAGTGTGAAAACGCATAAGGTCACTGCAGGTCTATAAGTAACCAAGCCCCACACCAGACACACACTCATCTCAACACTACACCGCTCTGCTCCATCACACAGGTAACAGGAGAGCAACGGTTAATATCAATCTCTGCTAAGCACAAGAATATAACTACTATAATACTGCCCCTATGTACAAGAATATAACTACTATAATACTGCTCCTATGTACAAGAATATAATTACTATAATACTGCTCCTATGTACAAGAATAAACTACTATAATACTGCCCCTATGTACAAGAATATAACTACTATAATACTGCCCTATGTACAAGAATATAACTACTATAATACTGCTCCTATGTACAAGAATATAACTACTATAATACTGCCCCTATGTACAAGAATATAACTACTATAATACTGCCCCTATGTACAAGAATATAACTACTATAATACTGCCCCTATGTACAAGAATATAACTACTATAATACTGCTCCTATGTACAAGAATATAACTACTATAATACTGCTCCTATTACAAGAATATAACTACTATAATACTGCCCCTATGTACAAGAATATAACTACTATAATACTGCCCTATGTACAAAATATAACTACTATAATACTGCCCCTATATACAAGAATATAACTACTATAATACTGCCCCTATATACAAGAATATAACTACTATAATACTGCTCCTATGTACAAGAATATAACTACTATAATACTGCCCCTATATACAAGAATATAACTACTATAATACTGCCCCTATGTACAAGAATATAACTACTATAATACTGCCCCTATATACAAGAATATAACTACTATAATACTGCTCCTATATACAAGAATATAACTACTATAATACTGCCTCCTATGTACAAGAATATAACTACTATAATACTGCCCTATATACAAGAATATAACTACTATAATACTGCCCCTATGTACAAGAATATAACTACTATAATACTGCTCCTATATACAAGAATATAACTGCTATAATACTGCCCCTATGTACAAGAATATAACTACTATAATTACTGGCTCCTATGTACAAGAATATAACTACTATAATACTGCCCTATATACAAGAATATAACTACTATAATACTGCCCTATATACAAGAATATAACTACTATAATACTGCTCCTATATACAAGAATATAACTACATAATACTGCCCCTATGTACAAGAATATAACTACTATAATACTGCTCCTACGTACAGGAATATAACTACTATAATACTGCCCTATGTACAAGAATATAACTACTATAATACTCCCTCCTATGTACAAGAATATAACTACTATAATACTGCTCCTATGTACAAGAATATAACTACTATAATACTGCTCCTATGTACAAGAATATAACTACTATAATACTGCCCTGTGTACAAGAATATAACTACTATAATACTGCCCCTATGTACAAGAATATAACTACTATAATACTGCCCCTATGTACAAGAATATAACTACTATAATACTGCCCCTATGTACAAGAATATAACTACTATAATACTGCCCTATGTACAAGAATATAACTACTATAATACTGCCCCTATGTACAAGAATATAACTACTATAATACTGCTCCTATGTACAAGAATATAACTACTATAATACTGCCCATGTACAAGAATATAACTACTATAATACTGCTCCTATTATAAGAATGTAACTACTATAATACTGCTTCTATGTACAAGAATATAACTACTATAATACTGCCCCTATGTACAAGAATATAACTACTATAATTACTGCCTCCTAGCTGAGAGGTTGTGTGTTTGTAGCTCTCTGATGTCTGGAGCAAGCCCAGGGAGGGGCCACCCTGGGCGGGGAAACTCCCAAGCAAGGCCCAGGCTTCCAGGCCTACACTGGGAAGAAGCACCCAAGCTGTTTCTAATGCAGATACAAATCCTAAACTGATTTTGATGGGAAAAAAGCTCAGAATGGAAAGTAGCAGCAACAAGAAGGATGAAGCTGTGAAAGTGAGTAAAGTAACGGAACAAGGAAAAGCCATTGTATGTAAAGAAAGTTGCAGTTAAGCAGTCGGCCAGCCAGGCAAGCAAAGTGAAGTGCAATTAGGAGAAATCCAGAAGAAATCTTGGTGAGAAGCTGAATGGAGGAAAGCAGCTGCAGATAAGGAGAAGCCATCAGCGGCTTCAGGTGTGCAGCTGACTTCAGCAGGCAGAGGAGAATCCATGGAGAGACAGACGCTCCATGAAAACTTGCAGCAAAATATGTGGTGACCAGCATGGCGAGCTCTGGACGCACAAGGTCGCAGTCAGGTGGCAGCAGTAAAAGTGCTGTGGAGCCTGGAGCCATGAAACCAGCGGAGGTGAAAATTAAGGAGACGTCTGGGTTCAAGCAGCCGGGGACATCGCTGAATGCAGGATCCCAGGAGGAGACGCCACGTGCACCTGAGCTTCAGCTCGCAGAGGAGATCCCAGGACTGGTCAAGAAGTTCGGTGAGTTACAGAAGCAGAAAGACTCACTGCAGATGCAGATAGACACTTGCTATAAGCTAAAGGCTATTAATCCCGGGAGTCACGACTTTTATGACGAGGCTCTGAACACACTGGGTGTATTGCTGGCAAAAGTGGTGAGGGACATGGACTGCGTCCTAGAGAGGATGGGGCCCCTGGCAGAGACTTATAGGAACCAGGAACTGTTTAAGTCACAGAAGCAGAACTCTGCAGGTTTCAGGTCAGACATTGTCCCAGGTGGACCCCAGAAGCAGGTGCGGCCAGTGCTGCAGCCTGCAAGTTTCTGCTTCCAAAAGGGGCAAATGCCGCACCAGCAGCAGCCTGTAGTGCAGACCCAGCAGAGGTACCACAAGTCTCAGAATGCCCAGCAATACTGCCTGCGGCAGATCCAAAGCAGAAGCATGTAGTGCAGATTCCAGCAGAGGTACAACAAGTCACAGAATGCCCAGCACAACAGCCTGCGGCAGATCCAAAGCAGATGCATGTAGTGCAGATTACAGCAGAGGTACAACAAGTCGCAGAATGCCCAGCACAACAGCCTGCAGCAGATTCCAAGCAGCAGCATGGACATATTTCAGCAGAGGGACTACAAGTCTCAGAATGCCAAGCACCACAGTTGGGCAGTGGACATGTGCCGGTAGTTCCTGATGGTGCCCAGCAGGGCTCTGATGCTGGGGATAACTGCGCTGTATCTGAGGGGTCGGGGGTTTGGGGGAGCACAGTATCTTTGCTGGACGCTGCGCAGTCTGATAGTGACATTGATGTTGATGATAATAATGTACATGACAATGTCTGTGATTTCCCCCCTTTAATTCCGAGCACACAAGGTGTAGCAGCCCCCCTGCTGCAGACCCTCACCCCGTCAGTCAGCCTAGTGTGACCCCGCAGGTTCCCCCCAGTAATGCCTGGAGTCGTGGTGCTCCGTCTTTCACCTCTGGTGCCAATTATACCGGCCAGGCGTTTAAACGGAGAAACGTCGTGCGTTTCCGGCACAGAGGTGCCAAGGAGGATCTGCCAGATAGGAGGTTTGTGGTCAGGGAGCTCTTGTGTCGCCAGATGGGGTTTGCGCCAGTCAGCATCTTGGCGGTGATTAATCTTCCAGACAGGCAGGGCTATGACGTCAGCTTTAAGCTCATGACTGACCTGGACAGATTCTGGTCTAATTTCCCCAAGTTTAGAGACTCTGAGGGCTGGAGTAAGTTCAGCTTTATTCCTATCTCTAAGCCAGATACCGTTACGGTTAATCTCATCTTCTGGAATGAGTCTGTTCCCCCGCAGGACATTGTGGTGTGGCTCCGGAGGCATTGTGGCCTGGTCTCTGACCTCACCAAAAGCAGAGACAATGATGGTATCTGGACGGGAGGGTGGAGGGTTTTGGTGAAACTGCGCCAGTGCGATAATATCACTGCCCACTTACCCAACTCCTTCTTTATTGGGAGGGAGAGGGGTGTGTGTTTCTATCCTGGGCAGCCTCGTAAGTGCTTCAAATGTGGCAAGGCAGGTCACCTGGCAAATACGTGTACTGTGGTGAAGTGCAACCTGTGTGGGGAGGTCGGCCATGTGGCTGCAGACTGCCAGAACATCAGGTGCAACCTTTGTGGGAAGATCGGTCACCCTCACAGGGACTGTCCTGACGCCTGGCACAATATCTGTAGGGACTTTCCTGATGAGGATTTGGTGGCAGGGGCAGAGATTCTGGAGGAGGCAGCTTTACTGTCAGGGGAAATACTGGCCAGACCGGAGGCCCACCAGGGGTCTACTCAGGTGACACCAGAGCAGCAGGGTACAGAGGGTGCACAGGGGAGTATGGAGGTTGTCCCTCAGGGGCAGCAGTCACAGGAAGGCATTACTTCAGTACTACCATCTGTGTCTGAAGGGAATAGCAAATATCAGACTAAAAGGAAGAAGAAGGACAAGACCTCCCGTAAACCTGAGAAGGAGTATGACACTGGCCAAGGAGCCAGGAAGAAGGTCCAGAGTTCTGCAGGTGTAATGGACTTATCTAATAAGTTTGGTGTTCTGTCTGAGTCTGACGGTGATTTTGAGGATGACCTTAGAAGAATTGACGCAGAGTTTGATAGGGACGTAGAGGACTGTCCTCCGCCCAAGGGAAGCCATTACCTGAGGGCTCTCGGGTAGAGTCTGAAATGGAGACCGGCGGTGACCAGAATAACTCCGATCTCAGATCTGTGACGCTGTCAACCACATAATGTCCGAGCCCAGATAGATAAAATCATTAGGAAATGTTAAGTTATGGAAGGATGTGTCACTGGGTTGAAATATGATGTTTTTTTTGTTTGTTTTTTTCCAACCAGGTGTATGGACTCTTTAAGATAATTTTATATGTATAATCCGGATATGTAATGATGTACAATCCAAGTGAATTTATATTACTGGAGGAATGTCAGTATATTTGTATTTGTTTGGTTTTTACAATAAAAATTGCCCCTATGTACAGAATATAACTACTATAATACTGCCCCTATGTACAAGAATATAACTACTATAATCTGCTCCTATGTACAAGAATATAACTACTATAATACTGCCCTATGTACAAGAATATAACTACTATAATATGCTCCTATGTACAAGAATATAACTACTATAATACTGCCCTATGTACAAGAATATAACTACTATAATACTGCACCTATGTACAAGAATATAACTACTATAATACTGCTCCTATGTACAAGAATATAACTACTATAATACTGCCCTATATACAAGAATATAACTACTATAATACTGCCCCTATGTACAAGAATATAACTACTATAATACTGCTCCTATGTACAAGAATATAACTACTATAATACTGCTCCTATGTACAAGAATATAACTACTATAATACTGCACCTATGTACAAGAATATAACTACTATAATACTGCTCCTATGTACAAGAGAATATAACTACTATAATACTGCCTCCTATGTACAAGAATATAACTACTATAATACTGCCCTATGTACAAGAATATAACTACTATAATACTGCCCCTATGTACAAGAATATAACTACTATAATACTGCTCCTATGTACAAGAATATAACTCTATAAAAAAAATAAGCAAAAGAAAAAATGTTATAGAAATAAAAATAATTATAATAAAAAGATAATAAAAAAAATAATAAAAAAAATACAAAAGAAAGAAAAAAATTTTAAAAAAAAAATATATATTAAAATTAAGGAAATTGAAAAAAATTTAAAAATTATTAATAAAAAAAAAAAATAAAAAAAATAAAATTAATAAGAAAAATAATAAATATATAAAATAGGTTAAATAAATAGATAAGTTAAAAAAATAAAAATTTAATTAAATAATTATAACAAAAATAATAAAAAATAAAGAAAAAATAAAATAAAAATAAAAATATTAAAAAAAAATATAAATAC
>JARQOD010000004.1:2685994-2735153 GCA_033576555.1 Oophaga sylvatica
CCCGGTCACTTGCCGTGACCTCCTGCCCACTCTTCCAGAGACTGCCCCGGTCACTTGCCGTGACCTCCTGCCCACTCTTCCAGAGACTGCCCCGGTCACTTGCCGTGACCTCCTGCCCACTCTTCCAGAGACTACCTCGCTTATCTGCTGTGACCACCTGCCCGTCCACCCTGGTCGCCACCCGCTCTCTTACAAGGTACGCCCCTTTGTATAGTAGCTCAGAGGTTCCGCCTCCCAGACCCGTTACAGTTTGCTCGGGCCATGGAACCCGGTGGCGCCCAAGTTCCCTCCATCTCGGACCTGTGTCATGAACTGTCCCGTCAGAAGTCCCAACAGGAGTCCATCCTGGGTCACCTGCGGAATGTCAATTCTCGCCTGGACACTCTGACAGCTCCACCAGCAACCACCGCTGGTGCCATGACTCGCAATCCGGCAGCCCCTCTGCTCCCCAATACCATGGGCTCCTGTCACGGACCCCGGCTCTCTGCACCTCCTCGCTTCGGAGGCGACCTTGCTCAGGCTCGGGGCTTCATTAATCAGTGCACTCTGCACTTTGAACTTCTCTCCCACCAGTTTAACTCCGACCGGGCCAAAATTGCCTTCATCATGTCCCATCTCACTGGGGAGGCCCTGGCCTGGCTGAATCCTCTTTGGGAGAGAGGAGATCCTCTGGTGTCCGACCTGTCTGCCTTTCTCGCGGCTTTTCGGAAAGTCTTTGACGAGCCCGGACGAAAGATCTCATCCGCATCATCTCTGCTACGCCTCCGTCAGGGAAATCTCACCGTGGGCCAATATGCCATACGGTTTCGTACCCTTGCATCGGAGCTGGCCTGGGACAACGACGCTCTGGTATCCGTTTTCTGGGAGGGTTTGTCCGGCCGTATTAAAGATGAACTCGCCGGTCGGGACATTCCTACCACTCTCGATGACCTTATAACTCTCGCCACCCGGATTGACCTACGGTTCCAGGAGCGGGCCAAAAAGGTCACCCGTGAGAGGAGGTTTCCACGTCTAGCTCCTACGTTTCAGAAACCCGTCACTCCCTCCGTTTCTCCCCAATTACACTCTCCTGAACCTATGCAGGTCGACCAGACCAAGATGGTCAAAACCCGTCAGGACTTACGCCGTGCAGAGGGGAGTTGCTTCTACTGTGGCAGTAAGGAGCATCGGATTCGTACCTGTCCGGAGAGGTCGGGAAACGCCTGTGTCTAGGTTCGCTCAGAGAGGTCAACCTAGACAAGGAGAAAGCCTCTCCATCTCTGCTGCTACATAGTTATTAAGGTTGAAGGAAGACTTTAAGTCCATCTAGATCACCCCATATCCTATCCTAACCTGCCCTAACATGTTGATCCAGAGGAAGGCAAAAAAAACCCAAGTGGCAAACAGTAAGCTTCACATTGGGGAAAAAAATTCCTTCCCGACTCCACATACGGCAATCAGACTAGCTCCCTGGATCAACGCTGTATCTAGGAAACTAGTGAATATAGCCTGTAATATTATACTTTTCAAGAAAGGCATCCAGTCCCCTCTTAAATTTTAGTAAGGAATCACTCATTACAACATTAGACGGCAGAGAGTTCCATAGTCTCACTGCTCTTACAGTAAAGAATCTGCATCTGTGATTATGGCTAAACCTTCTTTCCTCCAGACGTAGAGGATGCCCCCTCGTCCCCGTCACAGGTCTAAGAGTAAAAAGATCATTAGAAAGGTCTTTGTACTGTCCCCTCATATATTTGTACATTGTAATAAGATCACCCCTAAGCCTTCGTTTTTCCAAACTAAATAACCCCAAGTGTAATAACCTGTCTTGGTATTGCAGACCCCCCAGTTCTCTAATAACCTTGGTCGCTCTTCTCTGCACCCGCTCCAGTTCAGCTATGTCTTTCTTATACACCGGAGACCAGAACTGCACACAGTATTCTAAGTGTGGTCGCACCAGTGACTTGTATAGAGGTAAAATTATGTTCTCCTCATGAGCATCTATGCCTCGTCTAATGCATCCCATTATTTTATTTGCCTTGGCAGCAGCTGCCTGACATTGGCCACTAAATGTGAGTTTGTCGTCCACCCATACACCCAAGTCTTTTTCAGTGACAGTTTTGCCCAGTGTTTTTACAATTAAGCACATAATTATACATCTTATTTGTTCTACCCAAGTGCATGACCTTACATTTATCCCCATTAAAGCTCATTTGCCATTTATCAGCCCAAGCTTCTAGTTTACATAAATCCTCCTGTAATATAAAATTATCCTCCTCTGTATTTATTACCCTGCAGAGTTTAGTGTCATCTGCAAATATTGAAATACTACTCTGTATGCCCCTACAAGATCATTAATAAATATGTTAAAGAGAAGCGGCCCCAATACTGACCCCTGTGGTACCCCACTGCTAACCGTGACCCAGTCCGAGTGTGCTCCATTAATAACCACCCTTTGTTTCCTATCCATGAGCCAGTTCTTAACCCACTTACACATATTTTCCCCTATCCCCATTGTTCTCATTTTATGTATCAACCTTTTGTGTGGCACTGTATCAAAAGCTTTTGAGAAGTCCATGTACACCACGTCCACTGCATTCCCTTGGTCCAGTCCTGAACTTACCCCTTCATAAAAGCTTATCAGATTAGTCTGACAAGAACGGTCCCTCGTAAACCCATGCTGATACTGTGTCATGAGGTTATTCAGCTTCAGATACTCCAAAATAGTATCCCTTAAAAAACCCTCCAGGATTTTACCCACAGTAGATGTTAAGCTCACTGGCCTATAATTTCCAGGTTCAGTTTTTGCCCCCTTTTTGAATATTGGCACCACATTTGCTATACGCCAGTCCTGTGGTACAGACCCAGTTATTATGGAATCTTTAAAGATTAAAAATAATGGTCTATCTATAACTGTACTTAATTCCTGCAGTACTCGGGGGTGTATCCCATCCGGACCCGGGGATTTGTCAACTTTAGTGATTTTTAGACGCCGCCGTACTTCCTGCTGGGTTAAGCATGTGACATTTAATGGAGAAATTTTTTTATCTCTGATCATGTTATCTGTCATGGGATTTTCTTGTGTAAATACAGTTGAAAAAAAGTCATTTAGCATATTGGCTTTTTCCTCATCCTCATCCACCATTTCACCCAGACTATTTTTAAGGGGACCAACACTATCATTTTTTAGTTTCTTGCTATTTATGTAGTTAAAGAATATTTTGGGATTATTTTTACTTTCTCTGGCAATGAGTCTCTCTGCCTCAATCTTTGCTGTCTTGATTTGCTTTTTACAGAATTTATTCAATCTTCTGTATTTATTTAATGCCTCTTCACTACCTACTTGCTTTAATTCCCTAAACGCTTTCTTTTTGTCCCTTATTGCGCCCCTTACAGCTCTATTTAGCCATAGTGGTTTCCTCCTAATTCTAGCATGTTTATTCCCATAGGGTATATACTGTGCACAGGTCCTATTCAGGATACTAATAAACGTCTCCATTTTCTTTGTGTATTTTTATGTCTCAGGATATCGTCCCAGTTTATTGCACCAAGATCATCTCTCATCCGTTGGAAATTTGCCTTCCTGAAGTTTAGTGTCCTTGTAACCCCTCGACTACACATCTTATTAAAGGATACATGAAAGCTTATTATTTTGTGATCACTATTACCCAAGTGACCCCAACCCTTATATTTGATATGCGGTCTGGCCTGTTGGATAATATTAGGTCAGTCTCCATTCTCTGTGGGGAGAATCGTTATTTTGAACTAGCCCAACTTGACTCTGGAGCAGCCGGGAATCTTATGTCACAGTCCCTGGTAGAAAGATACCGCATTCCCACCAGACCTCTGGTTGTACCATTATCAGTCGCTGGTGTGGACGGGGGTCTTTTACCACACCCCATCCAACTCATCACCGAACCCATAACTCTGCAAGTGGGAATGCTGCATTCTGAGAGCATCTCTTTTCATGTTCTGCCTGGACTCTCTCAAGCCCTCTTACTAGGGCTACCTTGGCTTCAGAGACATTGACCCGTGCTCGACTGGCAGACCGGAGAGGTTCTTCGCTGGGGACAGGATTGTCATAAGGCGTGTTTGGTTCCTGTTCATCCTGTCTGTCCTTCTCCTACCCCAACTAATTTACCTGGACTTCCGATCCCCTATTGGTCATTTGCTGATGTCTTTAATAAAAAAGAGGCAGAGACATTACCTCCTCACAGACCATACGATTGTCCTATCGACCTGTTACCTGGTACTACGCCTCCCCGTGGGCGTATTTACCCATTATCCGCTGTTGAGACCCGGTCGATGTCCGAATATATCGAGGAGAATTTGGCCAGGGGATTCATCCGGAAATCTACTTCCCCGGCAGGAGCAGGCTTCTTTTTCGTAAAAAAGAAGGACGGCTCTCTTCACCCCTGTATAGACTATAGAGGTCTTAACCAGATCACGGTGAAGAATAAATACCCCCTTCCGCTCATTCCAGAATTATTTGATCGTTTGAGGGGGGCTAGAATCTTCACCAAACTGGATCTCCGTGGGGCGTACAACCTGGTCCGTATCCGTCAAGGGGATGAATGGAAGACTGCATTTAACACCCGGGACGGCCACTATGAATATCTAGTGATGCCCTTTGGTCTCTGTAATGCTCCTGCCGTCTTTCAAGAGTTGGTCAATGACATCTTCCGGACCTTCTCTACTCCTGCGTAGTGGTGTACCTGGACGACATCTTGGTCTTCTCTCCGGATCTCCAGACTCACCAGAGGGACGTTCGTCAGGTTCTGCTCAGGCTCAGGCAGAATCACCTCTTCGCTAAATTTGAGAAATGCCTCTTTGAGCAGACCTCGCTGCCGTTTTTGGGCTACGTTATTTCTCAGACCGGCCTGCGAATGGATCCAGAGAAACTGTCGGCCATCGAGAAATGGCCCCGACCGGAGGGATTGAAGGCCATTCAGCGGTTCCTGGGCTTCGCCAACTACTACCGCCTCTTCATACCGCACTTCTCTTCCCGGACTGGCCCAATCTCCGCACTTACCCGTAAGGGTACTAACCCCAAGGAATGGACGCCCGAAGCAGAGGAGGCCTTTCTTTCCTTAAAGCAGGCCTTCTCTTCCGCCCCGGTGCTGCATCGCCCGGACGGCAACAAGCAGTTCTTCATGGAGGTTAACGCTTCCTCCTCTGGAGCCGGAGCGGTACTTACTCAAAAATCATCTTCCGGGAGGATGGTAACTTGTGGCTTCTTCTCCAAACTCTTCTCCTCTTCTGAGCGCAATTATTCCATAGGAGACCGAGAGTTATTGGCCATCAAGCTGGCATTGGAGGAGTGGCGTTACCTACTCGAGGGGGCTCTTCATCCGGTAATTATTTACACTGACCACAAAAACTTGGCTTACCTCCAGCATGCCCAGAGACTTAACCCGCGTCAGGCCCGGTGGTCCTTGTTTTTTGCTCGTTTCGATTTTGTTCTACATTTTCGCCCGGCAGACAAGAACATCAAGGCGGACGCCTTGTCTCGATCCTTCCTGGTGTCGGATCTCGAGGAGGAACCGAAACATATCATCGATCCCGCCAGAGTAATGCAGGTGGCTCCCGTGAGTCTAAGTCGTCTCCCTCCCGGTAAGACGTTCGTATCGGTACCCGATCGGGAGAGAATCCTACACTGGGGCCATTCGTCTAAATTAGCTGGCCACGCCGGTCAAAAAAAGACCCTCCAGCTTATTACTCGGCATTACTGGTGGCCTACCCTGCACAAGAACGTAATAGACTTTGTTTCTGCCTGTGCCTCATGTGGCCGCAACAAGGTTCCGAGACTTCTGCCTGCCGGTCGTCTCCTTCCGCTTCCTGTACCCGCTGCTCCCTGGCAGCATATAGCCATGGACTTCATAACGGACCTCCCCGTTTCTGCCGGTTGCACGGTCATTTGGGTGGTCGTTGACCGCTTTTCCAAGATGGCTCATTTTATTCCCCTGCCAGGCCTCCCGTCTGCACCCAAGCTGGCTAAGGACTTTATCCACCACATCTTCCGTCTTCATGGCCTGCCTCGCCATATCGTGTCGGATCGAGGGGTACAGTTCACCTCACGGTTCTGGAGAGCCACTTGTAAATTGCTAGACGTCACCTTGGACTTCTCCTCCCCCTACCACCCACAGTCCAATGGTCAAGTTGAGCGGGTCAATCAGATCCTGACCAGTTACCTCCGGCACTTCGTTAATGTCCACCATTCTGACTGGGTGGATGTCCTGCCATGGGCCGAATTTTCTTACAACAATCACGAGAGCGAATCTTCCTCCAAATCCCCGTTTTTTGTAGTCTTCGGTCATCATCCTCGGATCCCATTTCCCGTCTCCATCTCAGTGGACAATCCAGCTGCGGAATCTCTGGTTAACAAATTTTCCTCCATATGGGAGAATACCCGGTCCGCACTCCTTCTGTCATCCGACCGTATGAAAAGACATGCTGACAAAAGACGTCTGGATCCTCCTCAATTCCGTCCTGGGGATAAGGTCTGGCTATCGTCCAAGTATGTCCGGCTCAAGATTCCTTCCTATAAGTTAGGGCCTCGATTCATCGGTCCTTTGGAAGTCATCAGTCAAATCAACCCAGTGGCCTATAAATTGAAACTGCCGGCCAACTTGCGGATCCCTAACTCCTTCCATGTATCTCTACTCAAACCGGTGGTACTTAACTCTTTTTCCAAGTCTACAGGTACGCCTCCTGCTCCGGTTTCAGCTGAAAACGAATTTGAGGTAGAGAACATTTTGGCCACCAAAAGGGTAAGAAGGAAGACCTATTTTTTGGTGGATTGGAAGGGGTTTGGTCCTGAGGAGAGAACATGGGAGCCTCGGGAGAACATCCATGCCCCTCTCATCCTAGCTAAATTTCTTTCTAGCCTAAAGAAGGGGGGGCCTAAAGGGGGGGTACTGTAGCGTCGGCGTCCCTGCCCTCTGCCAGGCAGGGACGCAGTTCCCTCACCCCTCTGCTACAGGTCCGGCGTCCTCTTGCCGCTCTGCTGGCGGTGCACACTCCTTTCCTGCCTCTGTGCTTAGGGCGCGCGCTGCCCCCCCTCTTAAAGGGGCCACACGCGTCGTCCTAAGAAGTCCCCGGCCAATGGCCGGAGGACTTCACCTTATATAAGGCCCCTCCTCCAAAATGGAGGTGCCCGAGCAATGTTGTTGCACAGTTCACTACTCTGCTTCAGTCCTCAGGGTCCTTGTCAGATACCTGTCTGTCGCTATCTGTTACCTGCCTGCACGCTCACCTGGGAGCGCTCATCTGTTACCTGCCTGCACGCTCACCTGGGAGCGCTCATCTGTTACCTGCCTGCACGCTCACCTGGGAGCGCTCATCTGTTACCTGCCTGCACGCTCACCTGGGAGCGCTCATCTGTTACCTGCCTGCCACGCTCACCTGGGAGCTCATCGTTACCTGCTGCTAGCCTACCTGGGTAGCCATCACAGTTATCTTCACGTCCTCCCGAGAGCGTCATTCCGTTACCTCCTTAGCCACCATGCAGGACTGCCGATCACTAGGGCGTATCCCACACTCCTCCAGAGACTGCCCCGGTCACTTGCCGTGACCTCCTACCCACTCATCCAGAGACTGCCCCGGTCACTTGCCGTGACCTCCTCCCACTCTCCAGAGACTGCCCCGGTCACTTGCCGTGACCTCCTGCCCACTCTTCAGAGACTGCCCCGGTCACTTGCCGTGACCTCCTGCCCACTCTTCCAGAGACTGCCTCGTCACTTTCCGTGACCCCTGCCACCTCCGACTGCCGCCTTGCCGTGCCACCGCCCTCTTACAGAGACTACCCGCTTTTATTGCTGAGTCCGCCTCCCGTACCCGTTTCGCCTACCCGATATCTACAGTAAACCCTTGTCTAGTGCTCAGAGTTCGCTAGACTTAAACTGCCCCTATGTACAAGAATATACTACTATAATACTGCCCTATGTACAAGAATATAACTACTATAATACTGCCCTATGTACAAGAATATAGCTACTATAATACTGCCCCTATGTACAAGAATATAAACTACTATAATACTGCTCCTATTACAAGAATATAACTACTATAATACTGCCCTATGTACAAGAATATAACTACTATAATACTGCTCCTATATACAAGAATATAACTACTATAATACTGCCCCTATGTACAAGAATATAACTACTATAATACTGCTCCTATATACAAGAATATAACTACTATAATACTGCCCCTATGTACAAGAATATAACTACTATAATACTGCCCTATATACAAGAATATAACTACTATAATACTGCCCCTATGTAAGAATATAACTACTATAATACTGCCCTATGTACAAGAATATAACTACTATAATACTGCCCCTATGTACAGGAATATAACTACTATAATACTGCTCCTATGTACAAGAATATAACTACTATAATACTGCCCCTATGTACAGAATATAACTACTATAATACTGCTCCTATGTACAAGAATATAACTACTTAATACTGCCCTATGTACAGAATATAACTACTATAATACTGCCCCTATGTACAAGAATATAACTACTATAATACTGCCCTATATACAAGAATATAACTGCTATAATACTGCCCCTATGTACAAGAATATAACTACTATAATACGCCCCCTACCCCTATGTACAAGAATATAACTACTATAATACGGCTCCTATGTACAAGAATATAACTACTATAATACTGCTCCTAGTGTACAGATATAACTATTATATACTGCTCCTACTGAGTGTTGGAGCTCCTGATGTCTGAGCAGCCCAGGGAGGGGCCACCCTGGGCGGGGAAGCTCCCCAGGCAAGGCCCAGGCTTCCCGGCCTACACTGGGACAAGCCTCCCAGGCCTCTCCTAATGGGAATGTTAATCCCAGAGCCACTGTCAGAGCAGTGAATGCAGCGAGCCAAAGCTGCAGCAGTTCTGTGAAGGAGGAAAAAGCCGTCAGTAAAGTTTTGGGAGGAAAACCTTCCCCAAGTCCAGCAAAGAAGCAAGAAGGAAAAGTGTCGGTCAGTGAAGGGTTACAGCACATTGTGAAGTCAGGTAACTCCCCAGTCAGCAAGCAGCTCCTGCCAGGTGCACAGGTGAGATCAGCCCCAGCTGTGCAGATCACCTCTCCTGCTCCCAGGCAGAGACGGACGTCTTTGGAAAGACAAACCATCCAGGAGAACTTACAGCAGCATGGCAGTATGGCGCGGTCAGGACGCACACGGTCGCAGTCAGGTGGCAGCAGTAAAAGTGCTGTGGAGCCTGGAGCCATGAAACCAGCGGTGGTGAAAATTAAGGAGACGTCTGGGTTCAAGCAGCCGGGGACATCGCTGAATGCAGGATCCCAGGAGGAGACGCCACGTGCACCTGAGCTTCAGCTCGCAGAGGAGATCCCAGCACTGGTCAAGAAGTTCGGTGAGTTACAGCAGCAGAAAGACTCACTACAGATGCAGATAGACACTTGCTATAAGCTAAAGGCTATTAATCCCGGGAGTCATGATTTTTATGATGAGACTCTGAACACACTGGGTGTATTGCTGGTAAAAGTGGTGAGGGACATGGACTGCGTCCTAGAGAGGATGGGGCCCTGGCGGAGACTTATAGGAACCAGGAACTGTTTAATTCACAGAAGCAGAACTCTGCAGGTTCCAGGTCAGACATTGTCCCAGGTGGACCGCAGAAGCAGGTGCGGCCAGTGCTGCAGCCTGCAAGTTTCTGCTTCCAAAAGGGGCAAATGCCGCACCAGCAGCAGCCTGTAGTACAGACCCCAGCAGACGTACCACAAGTCTCAGAATGCCCAGCAAAACTGCCTGCAGCAGATCCAAAGCAGAAGCATGTAGTGCAGATTCCAGCAGAGGTACAACAAGTCACAGAATGCCCAGCACAACAGCCTGCAGCAGATTCCAAGCAGCAGCATGAAGGGCACATTCCAGTAGAGGTACAACAAGTCGCAGAATGCCCAGCATAGCCGCCTGCAGCAGATTCCAAGCAGCAGCATGGACATTTTTCAGCAGAGGGACTACAAGTCTCAGAATGCCATGCACCACAGTTGGGCAGTGGACATGTGCCGGTAGTTCCTGATGGTGCCCAGCAGGGCTCTGATGCTGGGGATAACCGCGCTGTATCTGAGGGGTCGGGGGTTTGGGGGAGCACAGTATCTTTGGTGGACGCTGCGCAGTCTGATAGTGACATTGATGTTGATGATAACAATGTGCATGATGATGTCTGTGATTTCCCCCCTTTAATTCCGAGCACACAAGGTGTAGAAGCCCCCCTTGCTGCAGACCCTCACCCCGTCAGTCAGCCTAGTGTGACCCCGCAGGTTCCCCCAGTAATGCCTGGAGTCGTGGCGCTCCGTCCTTCACCTCTGGTGCCAATTATACCGGCCAGGCGTTTAAACGGAGAAACGTTGTGCGTTTCCGGCACAGAGGTGCCAAGGAGGATCTGCCAGATAGAAGGTTTGTGGTCAGGGAGCTCTTGTGTCGCCAGATGGGGTTTGCGCCAGTTAGCATCTTGGCGGTGATTAATCTTCCAGACAGGCAGGGCTATGACGTCAGCTTTAAGCTCATGAGTGACCTGGACAGGTTCTGGTCTAATTTCCCCAAGTTTAGAGACTCTGAGGGCTGGAGTAAGTTCAGCTTTATTCCTATCTCTAAGCCAGATACCGTTACGGTTAATCTCATCTTCTGGAATGAGTCTGTTCCCCCGCAGGACATTGTGGTGTGGCTCCGGAGGCATTGTGACCTGGTCTCTGACCTCACCAAAAGCAGAGACAATGATGGTATCTGGACGGGAGGGTGGAGGGTTTTGGTGAAACTGCGCCAGTGCGATAATATCACTGCCCACTTACCCAACTCCTTCTTTATTGGGAGGGAGAGGGGTGTGTGTTTCTATCCTGGGCAGCCTCGTAAGTGCTTCAAATGTGGCAAGGCGGGTCACCTGGCAAATACGTGTACTGTGGTGAAGTGCAACCTGTGTGGGGAGGTCGGCCATGTGGCTGCAGACTGCCAGAACATCAGGTGCAACCTCTGTGGGAAGATCGGTCACCCTCACAGGGACTGTCCTGACGCCTGGCACAATATCTGTAAGGACTATCCTGATGAGGATTTGGTGGCAGGGGCAGAGATTCTAGAGGAGGCAGCTTTACTGTCAGGGGAAATACTGGCCAGACCGGAGGCCCACCAGGGGTCTACTCAGGTGACACCAGAGCAGCAGAGTTCAGAGGGTGTACAGGGAAGTATGGAGGTTGTCCCTCAGGGGCAGCAGTCACAGGGAAGCATTACTTCAGTACTACCATCTGTGTCTCAGACTAAAAGGAAGAAAAAGGACAAGACCTCCCGTAAACCTGAGAAGGAGTATGACACTGGCCAAGGAGCCAGGAAGAAGGTCCAGAGTTCTGCAGGTGTAATGGACTTATCTAATAGGTTTGGTGTTCTGTCTGAGTCTGACGGTGATTTTGAGGATGACCTTAGAAGAATTGACGCAGAGTTTTATAGGGACGTAGAGGACTGTCCTCCGCCCAAGCGGAAGCCATTACCTGAGGGCTCTCGGGTAGAGTCTGAAATGGAGACCGGCGGTGACCAGAATAACTCCGACTCAGATCTGTGACACTGTCAACCACATAATGTCCGAGCCCAGATAGATAAAATCATTAGGAAATGTTAAGTTATGGAAGGATGTGTCACTGGGTTGAAATATTTTTTTTTTTTTTTTCCAACCAGGTGTATGGACTCTTTAAGATAATTTTATATGTATAATCCGGATATGTAATGAATGTATGTACAATCCAAGTGAATTTATTTTTGTATTACTGGAGGAATGTCAGTATATTTGTATTTGTTTGGTTTTTACAATAAAAATTGCCCCTATGTACAAGAATATAACTACTATAATACTACCCCCTATGTACAAGAATATAACTGCTATAATACTGCCCCTATGTACAAGAATATAACTACTATAATACTGCTCCTATGTACAAGAATATAGCTACTATAATACTGCTCCTATTACAAAAATATATACTATAATACTGCCCCTATATACAAGAATATAACTACTATAATACTGCCCCTATGTACAAGAATATAACTACTATAATACTGCCCCTATTACAAGAATATAACTACTATAATACTGCCCCTATGTACAAGAATATAACTACTATAATACTGCCCCTATATACAAGAATATAACTACTATAATACTGCCCCTATGTACAGGAATATAACTACTATAATACTGCCCCTATGTACAAGAATATAACTACTATAATACTGCTCCTATGTACAAGAGTATAACTACTATAATACTGCCCCTATGTACAAGAATAATACTATAATATGCTCTATTACAAGATATAACTACTATAATATGCTCCTATGTACAAGAATATAACTACTATAATACGCTCTAATACAAGAAAATACATATAAAAGGTCATTGGTAAAGACCCTGGCTGTCCACAGAGTGCTGTGTCCAAGCAGATTAATGGAAAGTTGAGTGGTAGAAAAAGGAGCACAAACAACTCTATTATTATATATAATAATTTTGAGAATCACTTTTTGTATTGAAGAACTGAGATAAATTCACTTTTTGATGATATTCTAATTTATTGAGATGCACCCGTAGTACAATGTGCGGCTGTCTAATCAGGGTGACCGCAGTGGCTGTCACTCATCCCGTGTGCATGTTCATGGCTGTCTTCCCGTTACGACGACTGTCAGTGGCGGTGACAGCCTGGAATGAGTTTCCTTTGTTCCGCCGCCCGTCTCTTGTTCTTTCTCCGTATTAATAGACTGTTTCCATTGCTTTTCTCTCAGTCGCAGTAATTTTAATTCCTACTTGTCTACACAAATGTTTCCCATCAGTTGTGACTATAGGTGGTCTTCTTAAAGGACGCCCTCGCTCCTTCTCCTTCCAGTGATAGATGTCTCTTATGTGAGAGTGTTATCATCCAACCTGCCGCGACATGTGCTGTCAGGGACCTAAAGGGAATTCAATATAATATCCCCTGCTGTCAGCCACCCATCACTGCCCCCTTTTCGATTTTCATCATTACTCTTCTCCAGACGGTCTCCCACTTTACCGCCTGCGTCTCCGCACAGACATAGATGGGGTCTGCCGCTACAGGGGATCCGTCTCATTGCTTTTCTGTCCTTGAAATCTCCTTATCTCATGTATACATTACTATTCCCTAAATGTATCCGCATTTATCCCAAAAGATTGTAGGAAGTGAGGTGTGAGGCACACGACGGCTCATGCGCCATACTACTAGGTGGTATCTCACAGTGAGTGGTGTGAACGGAGCAGAAAAGGATTTACAGTACGATGCCATTAATATTGGGTGGAAATTCTCTCATTGACACTCGGAACCCCAGAAATTTGTTGGTTGCGGGGGTCCTCCGTATCATTTGTACATTGTGGATGCTACATTGAGTGCTCCCCTCATTCACAGCTCCTTCATTTTCCAATTGCTTATTTCTTTCTGATATGCTCTGCGCATGGTCTCGACAGCTTGAATTATGGTCTCAGCTAATGACCTCATAGTTTCAGCAGGTTGCCTCAGTAGGTGACATAATAGTATCAGTCGTTGACATCTTGGACATAGTAGGTGACATCATAGTCTCAGTAGGTCACATCATAGGCATAGTTGGTAAAATAATCTAGCCCGTGGCATCATGGTCTCAGCTGGTAACATCGTAATTTCAGTAGGTGACTTCATAGTCTCAGTAGGTGACTTTATAGTCTCAGTAGGTGACATCAAAGTCTCAGTAGGTGACATCAAAGTCTCAGTAGGTGACATCAAAGTCTCAGTGGGTCACATCATAAACATAGCTGGTAAGATAATCTCAGCCGTGGCATCATGTTCTCAGCTGGTAACATCATAATTTCAGTAGATGACTTCATAGTCTCAGTAGGTGACTTTATAGTCTCAGTAGGTGACATCTAAGTCTCAGTGGGTCACATCATAAACATAGTTGGTATCATGATCACAGCCGTGGTATCATGTTCTCAGCTGGTAACATCATAATTTCAGTATGTGACTTCGTAGTCTCAGTAGGTGGCTTCATAGTCTCAGTAGGTGACTTTATAGTTTCAGTAGGTGACATCAAAGTCTCAGTAGGCGACATCAAAGTCTCAGTAGGCGACATCAAAGTCTCAGTGGGTCACATCATAAACATAGTTGGTAACATAATCACAGCCGTGGTATCATGTTCTCAGCTGGTAACATCATAATTTCAGTAGGTGACATAATAGTATCAGTCGTTGACATCTTGGACATAGTAGGTGACATCATAGTCTCAGTGGATCACATCATAAACATAGTTGGTAAGATAATCTCAGCCATGGCATCATGTTCTCAGCTGTTAACATCATAATTTCAGTAGGTGACTTCATAGTCTCAGTAGGTAAATTTCTATAGTCTCTGTAGGTGATATCAAAGTCTCAGTGGGTCACATCATAAACATAGCTGGTAAGATAATCTCAGCCGTGGCATCATGTTCTCAGCTGGTAACATCATAATTTCAGTAGGTGACTTCATAGTCTCAGTAGGTGACTTTATAGTCACAGTAGGTGACATCAAAGTCTCTGTAGGTGACATCAAAGTCTCAGTGGGTCACATCATAAACATAGTTGGTATCATAATCACAGCCGTGGTATCATGTTCTCAGCTGGTAACATCATAATTTCAGTAGGTGACTTCGTAGTCTCGGTGGGTGACTTCATAGTCTTAGTAGGTGACTTTATAGTCTCAGTAGATGACATCAAAGTCTCAGTAGGTGACATCAAAGTCTCAGTGGGTGACATCATAAACATAGTTGGTATCATAATCACAGCCGTGGTATCATGTTCTCAGCTGGTAACATCATAATTTCAGTAGGTGACTTCATAGTCTCAGTAGGTGACTTTATAATCTCAGTAGGTGACATCAAAGTCTCAGTAGGTGACATCAAAGTCTCAGTGGGTCACATCATAAACATAGTTGGTAACATAATCACAGCCGTGGTATCATGTTCTCAGCTGGTAACATCATAATTTCAGTAGGTGACATCATAGTCTCAGTTGGTGACTTCATAGTCTCAGTTGGTGACTTCATAGTCTCAGTAGGTGACTTCATAGTCTCAGTACGTGACTTTATAGACACAGTAGGTGGTATCAAAGTTTCAGTAGGTGACATCAAAGACATAGTAGGTAACATTACAATCTTTGCCGATGGTGTCATGTTCTCAGCCAAAGACATCATGGTTTTAGTAGGTGACTTTATAGTCTCAGCAGGTGACATCATAGTCTCAGTAGGTCACATCAAAGACATAGTAGGTAACATTAAAATCTTAGCCGATGGTATCATGTTCTCCACCAATAACACCATGGTTTCAGTAGGAGACTTTATAGTCTCTGGAGAAGACATCAAAGTGTCAATAGGTGACATCATGTTCTCAGTAGTTGACATCATGGACATAGTAAGTGACATTATAGTCTGAACCGGTAACATCAAGGGCTCAACTGGTGGCATCATGGTGTGAGTAGATAAAATCATAGTCCAGTAATTGACATCATAGCTGCAGTAGATAAAACCTAGACTTAGTAGGTTACATTAAAGTCTTAGCTGGTGTCAACATTCTCTCAGCAGGTTCTCTCAGTAGATGACATTATAGTTTCAGTAGATGACATCATAGTTTCAGCAGGTGCCATCAAGGTCTCAGTAGAAGGTATCATGGTCTTAGTTGGTGGCACCATGGTCTCAATAGATGGCATCATGGTCTTAGTTGGTGGCATATGGTCTCAGTGGCATAATTGTATCTGAAGATAGCATCATAGTTTCAGCAGGTGACATCAAATTCATAGTAAGTGATATTATAATGTCATCAGGTATCATTATGGTTTCAGATGGTGACATCATAGTTTCAGTAGGTGACATTTTAGTCTGAGTAGGTCGCATCATCTTAGTAGTTGACATGGAAATCGTACGTGACATTATAGTCTCAGCACGAGACATCATGATTTCAACCAGTGCCATTTTTGTCTCAGCAGATGACATCATGGTTTTAAGCATGTAGGTGATCATTATCTTAGTAGGTGACATTACTTAGTAGATCATATTATACTGTAGTCTTATCCTGTGTCCTTCATGGTCTTGGTATGTTACATCATACTCTCAACAGGTGCCATCATTCTCTCAGTAGGTGACATTATCATCTCAGTAAGTGACATCATGGTCTTACCATGTGACATTATAGTCTCAGCTGGTGACATCATAGTTTCAGCAGGTGACATCATGGTCTCGGTAGATGACATCATAGTGTCAGCAGGTGGCATCATGGACTTAGTAACTGACATCAAAGTTTCAGCAGGTGACATGGACTTATTGACACCTACTGAAACCATATGTCAACTAAAGGTGGAGGGAAGTAGGAGATCCACTGGTTCATAGTGCTCTAGGTAAACATGTTCTAGGCTTCATAAGGTCAAAACTGAGTGCCAAAGGGGTTCCTCTGGGCATAGGAGGCCAACGGAGATCTAGGTGGACATGTCATAGGCTTCTCAAGCTAAAGAAGGCAGAGAACGGGAGCAACTGGGACCCACATACAGCTCCTAACAACCTTATATCAGTTGTCCTGGTGGTCATACCCTCTGGTGCCAGCCATTGGGGGTGCTTGTCTTACCCTTGCTCTCTTGTATAACTCGTCTGCTAGTCATATGATTTCTCTTCAGGTTGTCACTCTGTGTACATATACCAGATAAAGCCATGCCAGAAAAACTATTTGCCTCTTTTAGAACATGATTATTTCCTGCGGTAACGACCACGGCTTCTCCATAAAAATCGTTTTCCATAAAGGCGCCTAACAAGAACACTTAAGAAACAGTCAGCCACGCAAGATGTATTTCTGCCTTGATGCACCTGATGGCTCTGCAAGCTGTCTGTTGGGGCCCACAGAATGATATCAGGCCATTTCACTCTGGGAAGTGAGCAGAAATAATTACTGGCAGTGGAACAGCTCTAGGTTCCTCCATTATTCCCTGCTAGCACTGGCCCAACATGTACTACTCACTCCGGGGAATGAGGGTGACGTTCACTGGGCCGGAAGGTGAAGATTGAAGCATCTCCCGCAAGACTTCTGTCTACTGCTGACACATATGTCTGAGAAATTACCACGTACTATGATGACTGCGTCAGCGGGATGTTGTGAGACCAGGATGGTCTGTTCCTCAGACAGGACCCTCTAGAAGGCCAATTCTGATAACATAGTTTTCTGGGTGGCTAGATTCCCATCTCATGCCAACATAAATATCTATGCCAGAATACTGCCATACAATGGCAAATGATACTTCCGCATAATATGCTCACATTATACTGCCATACAATGGCAAATGATACTCCCGCATGATATGCCCACACTATACTGCAATACAATGACAAATAATACTTCCATGTAATATGCTTACACTATACTGCCATACAATAACAAATAATACTTCCGCATAATATGCCCACACTATACTGCAATACAATGACAAATAATACTTCCATGTAATATGCTTACACTATACTGCCATACAATAACAAATAATACTTCCGCATAATATGCCCACACTATACTGCCATACAATAACAAATAATACTTCCGCATAATATGCCCACACTATACTGCCATACAATAACAAATAATACTTCCGCATAATATGCCCACACTATACTGCCATATTATGACAAATAATACTTCCGCATAATTGCCCACACTATACTGCCATACAATGACAAATAATACTTCCGTATGATATGCCCACACTATCCTGCCATATTATGACAAATAATACTGCCGCATAATTGCCCACACTATACTGCCATACAATGACAAATAATACTTCCGCATTATATGCCCACACTATACTGCCATACAATGGCAAATAATACTTCCGCATAATATGCCCACACTATACTGCCATACAATGACAAATAATACTTCCGTATGATATGCCCACACTATACTGCCATACAATGACAAATAATACTTCCGCATAATATGCCCACACTATACTGCCATACAATGACAAATAATACTTCCGCATGATATGCCCACACTATACTGCCATACAATGACAAATAATACTTCCACATAATATACCCACATTATACTGCCATACAATGACAAATAATACTTCTGCATGATATTCCCTCACTATACTGCCATTCAATGTCCAAAAAATGCTGCATCAAAGTGGAAAATAATACTTTTGTACAGTATTAAAATCATAGTATTGAGGTAACACTGCATTATATTTCCCACACAATGCCCCAAAAAAACTACTACCGCATAATACTCACATAACACTGTCCTACATCTCCAAAACAGTTTCAGCTCGCTGTATTCATGATATAGACGATGGGATTAATAGTGTTGATTCGATGTTTGCAGATTACACCACGCTGTGTAGTATGTGGCAGATTTTCATAAGTTACAGGCTGACTCAGACAAGTGTTTGGGCATCGACATGGCAGATGGGGTTCAATGTGGAGAAATGTATATTTTAAGGGGTGTAAAACTAGGGGAGTCACTTGTAGAGAAAGATCTGGGTGTAATTATCTGTGGGAATTACATATTCTAGAGAAAAAAGGTTCAATCTCCAGAAGATACCAAGCTACTTTACCATGAGAACTATTAATCTGTGGAATAGTGTAGCTCAGACGCTGGTTCTTTACTGTAAGAGCAGTGACTATATGAACATATGACCTCAGACGCTGGTTCTTTACTGTAAGAGCAGTGACTATATGAACATACGACCTCAGGAGCTGGTTCTTTACTGTAAGAGCAGTGACTATATGAACAGACGACCTCAGGAGCTGGTTCTTTACTGTAAGAGCAGTGACTATATGAACAGACGACCTCAGGAGCTAGTTCTTTACTGTAAGAGCAGTGACTATATGAACATACAACCTCAGGAGCTGGTTCTTTACTGTAAGAGCAGTGACTATATGAACAGACGACCTCAGACGCTGGTTCTTTACTGTAAGAGCAGTGACTATATGAACAGACGACCTCAGATTCTGGTTCTTTACTGTAAGAGCAGTGACTATATGAAGAAACAGCCTCAGACGCTAGTTCTTTACTGTAAGAGCAGTGACTATATGAACAGACGACCTCAGATGCTGGTTCTTTACTGTAAGAGCAGTGACTATATGAAGAAACAGCCTCAGGAGCTGGTTCTTTACTGTAAGAGCAGTGACTATATGAACAGACGACCTCAGACGCTGGTTCTTTACTGTAAGAGCAGTGACTATATGAACAGACGACCTCAGATTCTGGTTCTTTACTGTAAGAGCAGTGACTATATGAAGAAACAGCCTCAGACGCTAGTTCTTTACTGTAAGAGCAGTGACTATATGAACAGACGACCTCAGATGCTGGTTCTTTACTGTAAGAGCAGTGACTATATGAAGAAACAGCCTCAGGCGCTGGTTCTTTACTGTAAGAGCAGTGACTATATGAACAGACGACCTCAGATGCTGGTTCTTTACTGTAAGAGCAGTGACTATATGAACAGACGACCTCAGATGCTGGTTCTTTACTGTAAGAGCAGTGACTATATGAAGAAACAGCCTCAGACGCTAGTTCTTTACTGTAAGAGCAGTGACTATATGAACAGACGACCTCAGATGCTGGTTCTTTACTGTAAGAGCAGTGACTATATGAACAGATGACCTCAAACGCTGGTTCTTTACTGTAAGAGCAGTGACTATATGAAGAAACAGCCTCAGGCGCTAGTTCTTTACTGTAAGAGCAGTGACTATATGAACAGACGACCTCAGATGCTGGTTCTTTACTGTAAGAGCAGTGACTATATGAACAGATGACCTCAAACGCTGGTTCTTTACTGTAAGAGCAGTGACTATATGAACAGATGACCTCAGGAGCTGGTTCTTTACTGTAAGAGCAGTGACTTTATGAACAGATGTCCTCAGGAGCTGGTTCTTTACTGTGAGAGCAGTGACTGTATGAACAGATGACCTCAGGAGCTGGTTCTTTACTGTAAGAGCAGTGACTATATGAACAGACAACCTCAGGAGCTGGTTCTTTACTGTAAGAGCAGTGACTATATGAAGAAACAGCCTCAGGAGCTGGTTCTCTACTGTAGGAGCAGTGACTATATGAACAGAGGACCTCAGACGCTAGTTCTTTACTGTAAGAGCAGTGACTATATGAAGAAACAGCCTCAGACGCTAGTTCTTTACTGTAAGAGCAGTGACTATATGAACAGACGACCTCAGATGCTGGTTCTTTACTGTAAGAGCAGTGACTATATGAACAGATGACCTCAAACGCTGGTTCTTTACTGTAAGAGCAGTGACTATATGAACAGATGACCTCAGGAGCTGGTTCTTTACTGTAAGAGCAGTGACTTTATGAACAGATGTCCTCAGGAGCTGGTTCTTTACTGTAAGAGCAGTAACTGTATGAACAGATGACCTCAGGAGCTGGTTCTTTACTGTAAGAGCAGTGACTATATGAACAGACGACCTCAGAAGCTGGTTCTTTACTGTAAGAGCAGTGACTATATGAACAGACGACCTCAGGAGCTGGTTCTTTACTGTAAGAGCAGTGACTATATGAACAGACAACCTCAGGAGCTGGTTCTTTACTGTAAGAGCAGTGACTATATGAAGAAACAGCCTCAGGAGCTGGTTCTGTACTGTAGGAGCAGTGACTATATGAACAGACGACCTCAGGAGCTGGTTCTTTACTGTAAAAGCAGTGACTATAGGAACAGACGACCTCAGGCGCTGGTTCTTTACTGTAAGAGCAGTGACTATCTGAAGAGACCTCAGACGCTGGTTCTTTACTGTATGAGCAGTGACTATATGAACAGACGACCTCAGACGCTGGTTCTTTACTGTAAGAGCAGTGACTATATGAACAGACGACCTCAGGAGCTGGTTCTTTACTGTAAGACAAGTGACTATATGAACAGACGACCTCAGACGCTGGTTCTTTACTGTATGAGCAGTGACTATATGAACAGACGACCTCAGACGCTGGTTCTTTACTGTAAGAGCAGTGACTATATGAACATACGACCTCAGGCGCTGGTTCTTTACTGTAAGAGCAGTGACTATATGAACAGACGACCTCAGGAGCTGTTTTTTTACTGTACGAGCAGTGACTATAGGAAGAGACGACCTCAGGAGCTGGTCACAGTGGGAACAGTCAATGGTTTAAAAACACTCTTAGATGCTTTTTTCTTTGTGCACCATGCAGCTGTGTATTTGTGCGCTGTATGTGTCACGCTGTATAGCAGATATATATATATGTGATGACAGTAATCTATATCAAAAGGGCAACATACTATATAACATGCGCATAGATATATGATAACATAGAATTACCTGACAGAATGTCCAGTGGGTCAAAACGGAATCCGTTATACACTGTCTCCGGCTAGAGGGTGACCGGGGTCTATGCTGACCCTAAACTGGGGTCCTAACTAATCCCTCAACCTGGAGGTACTGTTAAAGGTACAGAGGTCCAGGCCACCAGCGTAAACCCTGTCTCCTATCAATCCCTGCCAACTATAATCTAGTCCTAAGAAGGACCCTGATTACCACCAAAGGGAATGAACAGGTAACGGTTAATGAACAGAAAGACATACAAGAAAGACAAGAAATAAAGTAAATAAAGTCTTACATACAACACTCACACACAGTAGGAACACCTAAGGTCTCAGAGATAAACTATAAGCTATAAGAGTAAAAACAACTAAGGAGCTCTTAGCTTAAGTATTCTCAGAACCGATCCAGTCTGCTAGACTACATGAATGCTTTCACCGGCATCCAACACCCAGACTGGCAGGAATATAAAGGAAACTAATTAGAACATAATCAAAAGCAGCCGGGCCGAGGCTGGACCTAGTCTTAGCAAAGAGCTAGGGAAAATTAACTCCCTCATTACCAAACACAAAGAAACAGCAACTCAGCTGTGAGAAGTCAGAGTGTGTAATCGCGACGATCCTTGTGGCGATACACCCATGACAGTACCCCCCCCTCTACGAGGGGACTCCGGACCCTCAGGGCCAGGTCTGCCCGGGTGAGTTGTGTGAAAGGTCCGAACCAATCGATCTGCGTTAACATCAGACGCAGGGACCCACGTCCTCTCCACAGGACCATACCCCCTCCAATGAACCAAGTACTGAAGGGATCGGCGACTGAGACGTGAGTCAATGATTTTCGACCCATGAAATTCCACGTTATCATTGACCACCACTGAAGGAGGAGGTAGAGGTGACGGTATGACTGGTGCCACATACTTTTTAAGTAATGACTTGTGAAACACATTATGAATTTTAAACGTAGGAGGGAGGTCCAGACGAAATGCCACAGGATTAATTATGGAACTGATCCTGTACGGCCCGATGAATCTGGGACCCAACCTCCAGGAGGAAAATTTAAGTTTTATATTCCTGGTAGACAACCACACCAGATCGTTCACCTTCAGATCTGGACCAGAAACTCTCCCCCTATCAGCCATCCGTTTGTAACGGTTCCCCGTAACCTTCAGTCTTAACCGATCTGGAACTATCAGTCTCCCTGGAAGTCCCACAGGGGCGTCCCCCTGAGCCCCCAATACCTCCCCCTCAAGCTCAGAGCATACAGCTGACACTACAACTCCCTCCTGAGGAATAGGAACCGGATCATCCGTCTTCCCGGCCCTGGGAAACTACGAGATAAGGCATCAGGAAGCAACTTTATTGAGCAGTCATATGCGCGATGAGGAGGTAACTCTTTACACCCCTCCTCTGAGAACATCTCCCCAAAGTCCTCCAGAAAAGGAGGCAAAGTCCTAGGCACAACCGCACCGATGACCGTGCTCATGCAGTTATTCCTGCAAAATTCACCCCACTGGCTTATCTTTCCGGATTGCCAATCAATCACTGGGTTATGTTTAGCCAACCAAGGAAGTCCCAACACAATAGGAGTAGGTAGACCCTCCAACACATAACAAGACAATTGCTCTTTATGTATTGCCCCTACTCGAAGATCTATGTTATGAACAGCTTGTACCAAGCTACCTTGACCGAGAGGTCTAGAATCAATAGAGACTATAGGGACCGGTTTGGCCAATACACTCAGTTGCATACCATGCACCTGGGCAAACCGAGCGTCCACCAGATTAGCCCCGGACCCACTATCAAGAAAAACAGAAATCCTCTCAGTTCTAGTACCAATCACCACCTCCGCAGGCACGAGAAACTGAGAGGGATTTGGGGACGAAATACACACTCCCAGGTTAACTCCTTTGCTCAAAGAGGCCCGGGATGGACACCCCCCAACAAAATGTCCCTCTCTCCCGCAAAAGAAACACCTTCTAGTCTTGCGGTGCACCGCCAATTCCCTCCTACAAAAAGATGTCCCTCCCAACTGCATGGGTTCCTCAGAACAGACCAGGGGAACCTCAGTATAAGGGACTTTAGTAGTAGGTGGAGTCATCACGGGAGGCGGAGTTACCTCGCGTCTTCCCCGAAGTCGTCTATCAATGCGAATAGCGAGGGCCATAGCAGCCTCCAGTGATGGAGGAGAATCATACTGAGCCAACACATCTTTTAATTTGTCAGACAACCCTTGACAAAACTGGCTCCTAAGAGCTGGGTCATTCCACTGAGTATCTGTTGCCCATCTACGGAACTCAGAAGAATATTCCTCCGCTGGACGATTTCCTTGCCGCATTTTACGTAACTTTGTTTCAGCAAGGGAAACTCGATCCGGATCATCATATACCAGACCCAGGGCAGTAAAAAATCGATCCACTGACTGGAGATCTGGGGAGCCTGGAGGAATAGATAACGCCCAAGATTGAGGGTCCCCTTGTAAGAGCGAGATAACAATTCCCACCCTCTGCTCTTCACTCCCAGATGACCGGGGCCGCAGCCGAAAGTACAATTTACATGCCTCCCGGAAAGTAAAAAATTTGTCCCGCCCACCAGTGAACCTGTCCGGGAGAGCAACCTTAGGTTCAGATCTGGTTTGCTCCGGGGGGGACAAAACCTTGGACTTAATGTCTGCAAACTCCATGGACAACCCCTGCAACTGCCGGGCCAGCTGGGCTACTGGATCCATGACAGCTGGGGAGAATCTTTAGTATGGGCCGGTGAAAATGTCACGCTGTATAGCAGATATATATATGTGATGACAATAATCTATATCAAAAGGGCAACATACTATATAACATGCGCATAGATATATGATAACATAGAATTACCTGACAGAAAGTCCAGTGGGTCAATACGGAATCCGTTATACGCTGTCTCCGGCTAGAGGGTGACCGGGGTCTAAGCTGACCCTAAACTGGGGTCCTAACTAATCCCTCAACCTGGAGGTACTGTTAAAGGTACAGAGGTCCAGGCCACCAGCGTAAACCCTGTCTCCTATCAATCCCTGCCAACTGTAATCTAGTCCTAAGAAGGACCCTGATTACCACCAAAGGGAATGAACAGGTAACGGTTAATAAACAGAAAGACATACAAGAAAGACAAGAAATAAAGTAAATAAAGTCTTACATACAACACTCACACACAGTAGGAACACCTAAGGTCTCAGAGATAAACTATAAGCTATAAGAGTAAAAACAACTAAGGAGCTCTTAGCTTAAGTATTCTCAGAACCGATCCAGTCTGCTAGACTACATGAATGCTTTCACCGGCATCTAACAAGCAGACTGGCAGGTATATAAAGGAATCTAATTAGAACATAATCAAAAGCAGCCGGGCGAGGCTGGACCTAGTCTTAGCAAAGAGCTAGGTAAAATTAACTCCCTCATTACCAAACACAAAGAAACAGCAACTCAGCTGTGAGAAGTCAGAGTGTGTAATCGCGACGATCCTTGTGGCGATACACCCATGACAGTATGGCAGTATAATTTGTGCACCATGCAGCTGTGTATTTGTGCGCTGTATGGCAGGATAATTTGTGCACTATGCAGCGTGGGTATTTGTGCACTGTATGGTATGATAATTTGTGCACTGTATGGCAGGATAATTTGTGCACTGTATGGCAGGATAATTTGTGCACTATGCAGCGTGAGTATTTGTGTACGGTATAGTACGGTGTGGTACATGGCGATAAAAGATACTTCCCAGGGGCACTTTCCAACCTGAGGCTGCCCCTGACTACAGGACACATAAGACCCTCGGTATCAGATGCACATTCGGGGGTCTCTCTCTAGTGGTCGGATGTTCGGGTTGTGGCCATTTTCATTAAGCAGACGATGCCATTGGATCCTCTCCCGTCGCTGCTCGTGTTCCGGCCTCGTGTGAGCGGATATCATTTCATGCTATGTTATTTTATGGGATACTTTATCATCGTGTCTGAGAAGTGGCGCACTGATGGATTAACCTTACGGTATCACCGTGCCAAGTGACACCGCCTTGTAGGACAGAAGCCGGAGTGGCGTGATTAATCTGTATGTACGGCAGAGATGAGCGCCAGGATATTGCTCAGGAAATGAGCTGCAGACCGCGGTGAGACCCTGAAGAAGAGCGCGGCCCGGTGCGGCCATGTATTCATCTGCGCCAGGATATTAGCCGCCCCGTATCAGCCGTTACTGCCGCCTAATTAATAGGATAATGTAAAAAGAGCTCGGCCGGAGCGAATCGCTGCAAAGTCATGGCGGGGTCAGAACAAACATCGATGTGTCAGGAGAGCAGCGGGGGATCACGCAGAAATCCCACCGCTGCCTCCAGTCGCCAGGACAATGTCGTAATTGACTGACGAGGGGCGGACGAGGCTGCGGGTATTTTCACTACTAGACCCGTTATTGGGGGACTCACAGTGAGCGTATGGTATATACTCATCCGATTCTAACACATGGAATATATACAGTGGTTTGTGAAAGTATTCACCCCCCCTTTGGCTTTTGACCTATTTTGTTACTTTACAACCTTTGTTTAAATATCTTTGCAATCAGATTTGTGTGTGATGCATCAGCGCTATATAGTCTAAACTGGTGACGTGTCAAAAATATTGGCATAAATTACATTTAAGGGATCACATAACTAAACATTGTCATGTGCATATGTATTCACCCCTTCTGCTATGAAGCCCCTGAAAATTTCTGATTCAAGCCATTACCTTCATAAGTCACAATGTTTAGTGACCGGACAACCCCCTGTGTGCAATCTAAGTGTCACATGTCTATCAGTATATACACTTTCTCTGAAAGGCCACAGAGGCTGCAACACCATTAACAAGAGGCACCACTAACCAAACAGCACCATGAGGACCAAGGAGATCTCCAAACACCACCATGGAGACCAAGGAGATCTCCAAACAACACCATGGAGACCAAGGAGATTTCAAAAAAACACCATGAAGACCAAGGAGCTCTCCAAACACCACCTTGAAGACCAAGGAGTTCTCCAAACCACACCACGAAGACCAAGGACTTCTCCAAACAACTCCATGAAGACCAAGGAGATCTCCAAACCACACCACGAAGACCAAGGACTTCTCCAAACAACTCCACGAAGACCAAGGACTTCTCCAAACAACTCCATGAAGACCAAGGAGATCTCCAAACAATACCGTGATGACGAAGAAGATCTCCAAACAACACCATGAAGACCAAGGAGATCTCCAAACAACACCTTTAAGACCAAGAAGATCTCAAAACAGCACCATGAGGACCAAGGAGATCGCCAATCAACACCATGTAGGCCAAGGAGATCTCCAAATCACACCATGAAGACCAAGGCGATCTCCAAACTCCACCATAAAGACCAAGGAGATCTCCAAACAACTCAATGAAGACCAAGGAGATCTCTAAACAACACCATGAAAACCAAGAAGATCTTGAAACAACATCATAAAGACCAAGGAGAGCTGCAAACAACACCATGAAGACCAAGGAAATCTCCAAATAACACTATGAAGACCAAGGAGATCTCCAAATAACACTATGAAGACCAAGGAGATCTGCAAACAAGTCAGGGACAAAATTGTTGAGAAGTACAAGTCAGAGTTGGGTTATAAAAAAAAAAAATCCCAATTCCCGATGATTCCCCGGAGCACCATCAAATCCATCATCATCAAAAGGAAAGAACATGATACTACAACAATCCTGCCAAGAGAGGACGGCCCACCAAAACTCCCAGTCCGGGAAGGAGGGCATTAATCAGGGAGGCAGCACTGAGACCATAGGTAACCCTGAAGGAGCTGCAGAGATCCCAAGCAGAGACAGAAGTTTCTGTCCATACGAGCACAATAAGCCGTACACTCTATAGAGGTGGCCTTTATGGAAAAGTGGGCATGAAAAAGCCTTTACTTACACATAAAACTTGTAAGGCTCATTATGAGTTTGCCAAAAGATGTGGGAGACTCCATAAATGTATGGTAAATGCTATGTATGGCGCCAAACCAACACAGATCATCACCCTAAGAACACCATCCCCACAGTGAAACATGGGGGTGGCAGCATCATGCTGTGGGGATGTTTTGTAGGGAAGATCTCCTTTTTTAGGGAAACAATGCAAAACCACAGTGATCTGTGTGTACTAGGACTGACAATGACATTAATTCAAAATCTGCTTTTATTGGATAAATACCATGTCCATAACCTCTCCTTGGTGAGCTTATACTTATATAGGGGCTTGTCATGGGTTGTGGTTAGGGTCCCAAAAATGAAGAGATCTCTAACTTTCTGTAACTCTTCGTCCCTGTAGATCCCAGGCGGCAGATATTAATGTCAAATTTCTTATTATGATTTTAGCTTTCCATAGATAGGAAACATGGTCTATATACTGTCATCCATCTGTCAGATTTTAACTCGGGACTCATGCGACGACCGCCCAGTGATGTAAGTCAATGCGTTACGTTCGCCGCTATGTCACGACGACGAAAATATGATTGCCTTAACCGACCCTTGCTGTTCATAAAAAAATATATATTCATAATTAGGAAAGGGGAACAAAGGAGCTCAAAGAAGTCTGTTTGCATTTGTGTGACATAAAGAGTCAAGGGCCATAAATCTGTCACCTCCCACATTCTTCTGCAAGCTGGGCCTGGGTTTCATGTCTGCGATCCATCAGTAACCCACTTTAGCTATTTGTAACAAGGGGGTCCCAGCTGCATGGGGGTGATGTAGAGGTTAATAGAGTGCTAGCCTTGCTTCACTGTTCACTATGAGAACTATTAGATGGTGTTATAACTTTTACAATTACATCTATGACACTATCTATCATCTATCTATCTATTATCTATATCTTTATTATCTATCTTTATTATCATATCTATCTATCATCATTTATATCTTATCTATCTATCATTATCTATCATCTTTATATCTATCTATCTATCTATCATCATCTATCTATCTATTATCTATCATTATCTATCTATCTATCTATTATCTATATCTATCTATCTATCTATCTATTATTATCTATCCTTTATCTATCTATTTATCATCTATCTATTATCTATCTATATCTATCTATATATCTATATCTATTTATTATCTATCTATCTATCTATCTATCTTTTATCATATCATCTAATCTATCTATCTATCTATCTATCTATCTATCTATCTATCTATCTAATCTATCTATCTATCAAATCTATCTATTATCTATCTATTATCTATCTATCATCTTTATTTATCTATTATCTTATCTATCCATCAGCTATCTATCTATTATCTATCTATCATCTGTATATTATCTATTATCTATCTATCTATCATCATCTATTATCTATCTATCTATCTATCTATCTATCTATCTATCTATCTATCTTATCTATCTATCATCTATTTATCTATCTATTATCTATCTATCCATTATCTATGTATCTATCTATTATCTATCATCTATCTATCTATTATCTATCTATTATCTATCCATCATCTATCTATTATCTATCTATCTATCTATCTATCTATCTATCTATCTATCTATCTATCTATCTATCTATCTATCTATATCTATCTATCTATCTATTATCTATCTATCTATCTATCTATCTATCTATCTATCTATCTATCTATCTATCTATATCTATCTATCTATCTATCTATCTATCCATTATCTATGTATCTATCTATCTATCTATTATCTTTTATCTATCATCTCTTTATTGTTGTATCTAGTCTGCAGAGGCCAACATTTTAACCTGCCCTTAGCCCATTGACAGACATCATGAACACTGTTTTTCCTTGAGGGCCGGTCACAGCTTTTATTTAAAGTTCTATTATTACCAGTTGACGTCTCCTTTTGACGATCAGTGGATGTGAAGCGATATGCCGACCACCGGACCCCGCTGAGAAAGGCTGACTTCAGTGCCACTCCTTCATCTCCACAGTTACCATCACCCCCCAGCTGGGACTGGTCTTTAGCAGGTATCAAAATAGCAGAAAGAAAAAATAGTAAAAGCCAATATGGCGACAATAAGAGCAAATACGTCATCTAAAAATGGGAAGATAGGACATGCACGGGGCTTGATGAGTGACTGTTGATTTAATTTTTATTTCATGACTCAATAATACATATGAAAATAAGAAACTTTGTAATAAAACTTATCAGATAAATCTGCTTCTATTTCCACCTGGACTAATCTTTCTCTGTTAATTCATAGGTAAAATCTGCATTCAAGTGAAGACAGCAGATGACAGCTGGTGCTTTTAAGATTCTATGTAGATTAGGAGCTAGAGGCAGAACAGACATTCTAGGGAGGAGCTAGAGACAGACAGACATTCTAGGGAGGAGCTAGAGACAGACAGACATTCTAGGGAGGAGCTAGAGGCAGACACAGACATTCTAGAGAGGAGCTAGAGGCAGACACAGACATTCTAGGGAGGAGCTACAGGAAGACACAGACATTCTAGGGAGGAGCTAGAGGCAGACAAACATACTAGAGAGGAGCTAGAGGCACACACAGACATTCTAGGGAGGAGCTAGAGGCACACACAGACATTCTAGGGAGGAGCTAGAGACAGACAGACATTCTAGGGAGGAGCTAGAGACAGACACAGACATTCTAGAGAGGAGCTAGAGGCACACACAGACATTCTAGGGAGGAGCTAGAGACAGACAGACATTCTAGGGAGGAGCTAGAGACAGACACAGACATTCTAGAGAGGAGCTAGAGGCACACACAGACATTCTAGGGAGGAGCTAGAGACAGACAGACATTCTAGGGAGGAGCTAGAGGCAGACACAGACATTCTAGGGAGGAGCTAGAGGCAGACACAGACATTCTAGCGAGGAGCTAGAGACAGACACAGACATTCTAGGGAGGACCTAGAGGCAGACACAGACATTCTAGGGAGGAGCTACAGGAAGACACAGACATTCTAGGGAGGAGATAGAGGCAAACACAGGCATTCTAGGGAGGAGCTAGAGGAAGACATAGACATTCTAGGGAGGAGCTACAGGAAGACACAGACATTCTAGGGAGGATCTAGAGGAAGACACAGACATTCTAGGAAGGAGCTAGAGGAATACAGACATTCTAGGGAGGAGCTACAGGAAGACACAGACATTCTAGGGAGAAGCTAGAGGAAGACACAGACATTCTAGGGAGGAGCTAGAGGAAGACACAGACATTCTAGGGAGGAGCTAGAGGAAGACACAGACATTCTCAGGAGGAGCTAGAGGAATACAGACATTCTATGGAGGAGCTAAAGGCAGACACAGACATTCTAGGGGGAGCTACAGGAAGACACAGACATTCTAGGGAGGAGCTAGAGGCAAACACAGGCATTCTAGGGAGGAGCTAGAGGAAGACACAGACATTCTAGGGAGGAGCTAGAGCCAGACACAGACATTCTAGGGAGGAGCTACAGGAAGACACATAAATTCTAGGAGGAGCTAGAGGCAAACACAGGCATTCTAGGGAGGAGCTAGAGGAAGACACAGACATTCTAGGGAGGAGCTACAGGAAGACACAGACATTCTAGGGAGGAGCTAGAGGAAGACACAGACATTCTAGGGAGGATCTAGAGGAAGACACAGACATTCTAGTGAGGAGCTAGAGGAATACAGACATTCTAGGGAGGAGCTACAGGAAGATACAGACATTCTAGGGAGGAGCTAGAGGAAGACACAGACATTCTAGGGAGGAGCTAGAGGAGACACAGACATTCTAGGGAGGAGCTAGAAGAGACACAGACATTTTAGGGAGGAGCTAGAAGAGACACAGACATTTTAGGGAGGAGCTAGAAGAGACACAGACATTTTAGGGAGGAGCTAGGGGCAGACAGACATACTAGGGAGGAACCAAAGACCAACACAGACATTATAGAGAGCAACTAGAGACAGAGACATTCTAGGGAGAAGCTAGAAGTAGTTATTCTATTGCAAGTTCTATTGAAATGACAGTAACAATTGCAATTATTATGGATTGTACGAGGTACCGATAAATAGAGGGAGAGGGGAAAGGAGGGGCTGGAATACAGAGTCCAAACAGGCTGTACTATTAACAGGAGAAAAGCGCGTATGGAAGAGACACTGGCATCTGCTGCTTAGTCTTATTGGAAATAGAGCCATTACCAACACAGCAGTGTGCCGGCCAGGCAAAACTGGGCAACGATTATTAGGAGCTTAGACCTGCTTCCTGCTGTCAGTGATACTTCTGTAAACCTTGTAGAGTCATCTAGATCATATCTATTATCTGTCTATTAGCTATCTATTATATATCTATATTTATCAATCATCTTTTATCTGTCTATTATCTACTGACCATCACTTCCTTAAAGAATAAAGTAAGTGTGAACAGATGCAAGCTGCTGTGACAGCAATATATACTGTACATAGAAAAGGATGCAGCCGCCTCTGTTTGCACAAAGATGTGCAAATATTGAATATTTGACATTTAGTCTGCATAGAGCAGAAATTCAGGACAGATTTCATCTATTCAATGTCAGCAGATATCTGAGCACTTACACAGGCGGCTGTATTCTCTGGTCTATCTATCCATTATCTATCTATCTGTTATCTATCTATCTATTTACCTTCTATCTATCTATTTATCTATCTATCTATCTATCTATCTATCTATCTATCTATCTATCTATCTATATCACACCCATGTAAATTCTTTCTATATTTCTTTCTTTCGTTCTTTTTCTTTCGTTCCCTCTTTCTTTCTCTCTTTCTTTCTTACTCTTTTTCTTGCCTTTCCCTCTTTTTCTTTCTTTCTATCCCTCTTTCTTTCTTCTTTCTTTCTCTCTCTCTCTCTTCTTTCTTACTCCTTTTCTTTCCTTTCTTTCTTTCTCTCACCTTTCTCTCCCTGTCCCCGGTCTCTCACCCTCTGTCTCTCCTTCTCTTTCTCTCCTTTTTTCCCTTTTTTCTATCTATATCACACCCATGTAAATTCTTTCTATATTTCTTTCTTTCTCTTTCTTTCTTACTCTTTTTCTTGCATTTCCCTCTTTCTTTCATTCTTTCCTTCCTCTTTCTTTCATTTCCTCTCTCTTTCTTTCTCTCTCTTTCCCTCTTTCTTTCTTACTCCTTTTCTTGCCTTTCTCCCTTTCTCTCACCTTTCTCTCCCTGTCCCGGTCTCTCCCCCTCTGCATCTCCTTCTCTTTCTCTCTTTCTTTTGTTCTTTCTTTCCCTCTTTCTTTCTCCCTTTCTGTCTTTCTTTCCCTCTTTCTTTCTTACTCTTTTTCTTGCCTTTCTCTCACCTTTCTCTCCCTGTCCCGGTCTCTCACCATCTGTCTCTCCTTCTGTTTCTTTCTTTCTCCTTTTCTTTCTTTCTTTCTTTCTTTCTTTCTTTCTTTCTTTTTCTTTCTTTCTTCTCTTTCTTTCTTTCTCTTTCTTTCTCTCTCTTTCTTTACTTCTCCTTTTCTTGCCTTTCTTTCTTCTTTCTTTCTTTCTCTCACCTTTCTCTCCCTGTCCCGATCTCTCCCCTCTCTCTCTCCATCTCTTTCTTTCCCTCTTTCTTTCTCTCTCTCTTTCTTTCTTACTCCTTTTCTTGCCTTCTTTCTTTCTCTCACCTTTCTCTCCCTGTTCCGATCTCTCACCCTCTCTCTCTCAATCTCTTTCTTTCTTTCTCTCTTTCTTTCTCCCTCTTTCTTTCTCTCTCTCTTTTCTTCCTGCTCCTTTTCTTGCCTTTCTCCCTTTCTCTCACCTTTCTCTCCCTGTCCCGGTCTCTCCCCCTCTGTCTCTCCTTCTCTTTCTCTCTTTCTTTTGTTCTTTCTTTCCCTCTTTCTTTCTCCCTTTCTGTCTTTCTTTCCCTCTTTCTTTCCCTCTTTCCTTCTTACTCTTTTTCTTGCCTTTCTCTCACCTTTCTCTCCCTGTCCCGGTCTCTCACCCTCTGTCTCTCCTTCTTTCTTTCTTTCTTTCTCCCTTTCTTTCTTTCTCTCTTTCTTTCTCTCTCTTTCCCTTTCTCTCTCTCTCTGTCTTTCCTTCTCCTTTTCTTGCCTTTCTTTCTTTCTTCACCTTTCTCTCCCTGTCCCGATCTCTCACCCTCTCCCTCTCCATCTCTTTCTTTCTCTTTCTTTCCCTCTTTCTTTCTCTCTCTCTTTCTTTCTTACTCCTTTTCTTGCCTTTCTTTCTTTCTCTCACCATTCTCTCCCTGTTCCGATCTCTCACCCTCTCTCTCTCCATCTCTTTCTTTCTCTCTTTCTTTCTCTCTCTCTTTCTTACTCCTTTTCTTGCCTTTCTTTCTTTCTTTCTCTCACCATTCTCTCCCTGTTCCGATCTCTCACCCTCTCTCTCTCCATCTCTTTCTTTCTCTCTTTCTTTCTCTCTCTCTTTCTTACTCCTTTTCTTGCCTTTCTTTCTTTCTCTCTCTCACCATTCTCTCCGTTCCGATCTCTCCCCTCTCTCTCAATCTTTCTTTCTTTCTCTCTTTCTTTCCCTCTTTCTTTCTCTCTCTCTTTCTTTCCTGCTCCTTTTCTTGCCTTTCTTTCTTTCTTTCTCTCACCTTTCTCTCCCTGTCCCGATCTGTCACCCTCTCTCTCTCCATCTCTTTCTTTCTTTCTCTCTTTCTTTCCCTCTTTCTTTCTCTCTCTCTTTCTTACTCCTTTTCTTGCCTTTCTTTCTTTCTTTCTCTCACCTTTCTCTCCCTGTCCTGATCTCTCACCCTCTCTCTCTCTCCATCTCTTTCTTTCCCTCTTTCTTTCTTTCCCTCTTTCTTCTCTTTTCTCTCTCTTTCTCTTTCTTTCTTACTCCTTTTTTTTCTTTCTTTCTTTTTCCCTTTCTTTTCTCCCTGTCCTGGTCTCTCCCCCTCTGTCTCTCCTTCTCTTTCTCTCTTTCCTTCTTTCCCTCTTTCTTTCTTTCCCTCTTTCTTTCTCTCTCTCCATTTCTCTCTTTCTTTCTTACTCCTTTTCTTTCTTTCCTTTCTTTCTTTCTCTCTCTCACCTTTCTCTCCCTGTCCTGATCTCTCACCCTCTCTCTCTCTCCATCTCTTTCTTTCTCTCTTTCCCTCTTTCTTTCTCTCTCTCTCTTTCTTTCTTACTCTTTTCTTGCCTTTCTCTCTTTCTCTCACTTTTCTCTCCCTGTCCCGGTCTCTCACCCTGTCTCTCCTTTTCTTTCTTTCTCTTTCTTTTCTTTCTTCTTTCTTTCTTTCTTTCTTTCTTCTTCTTCTTTCTTTCTTTCTTTCTTTCTCTTTCTTTCTTTCTTCTTTCTTTCTCTTTCTTTCTCCCTTTCTTTATTTCCCTCTTTCTTTCTCTTTCTCTCTCTTTCTCTTTCTTTCTTACTCCTTTTTTTTCTTTCTTTCTTTTTCCCTTTCTTTCTCTCCCTGTCCTGGTCTCTCCCCCTCTGTCTCTCCTTCTCTTTCTCTCTTTCCTTCTTTCCCTCTTTCTTTCTTTCCCTCTTTCTTTCTCTCTCTCTCTTTCCCTCTTTCTTTCTTACTCCTTTTCTTTCCTTCTCTCACCTTTCTCTCCCTGTCTCGGTCTCTCCCCCTCTGTCTCACCTTCTCTTTCTTTCCCTCTTTCTTTATTTCCCTCTTTCTTTCTCTTTCTCTCTCTTTCTCTTTCTTTCTTACTCCTTTTTTTTCTTTCTTTCTTTTTCCCTTTCTTTCTCTCCCTGTCCTGGTCTCTCCCCCTCTGTCTCTCCTTCTCTTTCTCTCTTTCCTTCTTTCCCTCTTTCTTTCTTTCCCTCTTTCTTTCTCTCTCTCTCTTTCCCTCTTTCTTTCTTACTCCTTTTCTTTCCTTCTCTCACCTTTCTCTCCCTGTCTCGGTCTCTCCCCCTCTGTCTCACCTTCTCTTTCTCTCTTTTTTCCCTTTCTCCCATCAGTCTATCCATCTCAGTCACCATGCTGTGGTTGCTATGTATATCACTGTGGGCTCGCGATGCCGTCGTACACCTGCTCCGATCATTTTTTCCTCTCCAGCTATTTTTATGTTTTCTCTGAATGTGAATGTCAAAGTTTTCACAACAAACCTGTCCAGTGTTCTATTCCGAACCTTCTACAGTGACACGTCATGAAGTTCAGACAATGCCGCCCCCTAGTGGTCGCAGACTGCACTACAGTGATACTGTCATGTCATCCAAAAGGGCTAAATCCAAAGTGTGAGTCCATGATCATCCTGCTCTGGGGCCCCGATGTGCCGCTCTCCTGTATGCCACACTAATTAACATTGCTACCCGCCACGCCATCAGAAAGTATTGACTCCAGAGGTTTGCGCCTGTTCACACTTGATTTATTCTAGTTGCTTTTTTTTGTACCTATCTGTTTAGCTTTAACGCTTTATCTATCTGTTATCATCAGAACTTTCACCTTATCCATCCATTCCTCAGTCCATCCATGTTCCCCACCTTCGTGTCTCACACTCGAAAATCCTATTTCATTTATCACATAACTGTCAAAAACAAAAACTGACCTTGGTGCCCAAACAACCAATCAGAGCTCAGCTTTAAGTTTTTAAACTGCTGTGCTGATATAAAAGCTGCTCTGTGATTGGCTGATATGGGCACCGGAATAACATAAAGAAGACTGATGGATGTGGAGGTGTGGAAGGAGGAGAAATCTGTGTGGACTTATATCCAGGGTGGTGACCTGGTCATTAGACTTACTGTACCTTCAAACTTCCAAAAGGACATGTGTCCACAAAAGTTTTACGATTTGGATGGCAAAGTTCTGTACAGGAAAAGTACCTAAAACATGATTAAATACCTTGGTACATTTGTGGGGTTTTCTGTGTTTTTGTACAATAATCCAATTTTTACACTGAGTAGTAATAGTCCGGTAGTTTTCAGCTTTGCTGTGTAGACTGGGACAGGTTCAGCAATTTTCACACCGAGCACTAGAACAGACACCACAGTGTGACTCTTCCTGTAACTTACTTTTCAGCTTTGTTGTGTAGACTGAGACAGATTCACACTGACCTCTAGAGCAGACACCACAGTGTGACTCTTCCTGTAACTTACTTTTCAGCTTTGTTGTGTAGACTGAGACAGATTCACACTGACCTCTAGAGCAGACACCACAGTGTGACTCTTCCTGTAACTTACTTTTCAGCTTTGTTGTGTAGACTGAGACAGATTCACACTGACCTCTAAGCAGACACCACAGTGTGACTCTTCCTGTAACTTACTTTTCAGCTTTGTTGTGTAGACTGAGACAGACTCACCTGACCTCTAGAACAGACACCAAGTGTGACTCTTCCTGTAACTTACTTTTCAGCTTTGTTGTGTAGACTGAGACAGATTCACACTGACCTCTAGACAGACACCACAGTGTGACTCTTCCTGTAACTTACTTTTCAGCTTTGTTGTGTAGACTGAGACAGACTCACCTGACCTCTAGAGCAGACACCACAGTGTGACTCTTCCTGTAACTTACTTTTCAGCTTTGTTGTGTAGACTGAGACAGATTCACACTGACCTCTAGAGCAGACACCACAGTGTGACTCTTCCTGTAACTTACTTTTCAGCTTTGTTGTGTAGACTGAGACAGACTCACCCTGACCTCTAGAGCAGACACCATAGTGTGACTCTTCCTGTAACTTACTTTTCAGCTTTGTTGTGTAGACTGAGACAGATTCACACTGACCTCTAGAGCAGACACCACAGTGTGACTCTTCCTGTAACTTACTTTTCAGCTTTGTTGTGTAGACTGAGACAGACTCACCCTGACCTCTAGAGCAGACACCATAGTGTGACTCTTCCTGTAACTTACTTTTCAGCTTTGTTGTGTAGACTGAGACAGATTCACACTGACCTCTAGAGCAGACACCACAGTGTGACTCTTCCTGTAACTTACTTTTCAGCTTTGTTGTGTAGACTGAGGCAGACTCACATTGAGCTCTAGAGCAGACACCATAGTGTGACTCTTCCTGTAACTTACTTTTCAGCTTTGTTGTGTAGACTGAGACAGATTCACACTGACCTCTAGAGCAGACACCATCAGTGTGACTCTTCCTGTAACTTACTTTTCAGCTTTGTTGTGTAGACTGAGACAGATTCACACTGACCTCTAGAGCAGACACCACAGTGTGACTCTTCCTGTAACTTACTTTTCAGCTTTGTTGTGTAGACTGAGGCAGACTCACATTGAGCTCTAGAGCAGACACCATAGTGTGACTCTTCCTGTAACTTACTTTTCAGCTTTGTTGTGTAGACTGAGGCAGACTCACATTGAGCTCTAGAGCAGACTCCACAATGTGAATTTTCCTTTAGGTCACTTTTAAGCTTTGCTGTGTAGATTGAGAAATATTCAGCATTTTTCACAACAAGCATTAGAGCATACACCATAGTATTGATTTTCCGGCAGCTTACTTTTTAGCTTTGTTGTGTAGAGTGGGACAGTTACACAGAAAAAAGCCTAGGTTAATTCAAGGTCAGCAATGAGGAAAACAGTAATTAGTAACAGTAATAACTGCCGACATCTGGTGATATCATCTTCTGGTCCTGGTTGCACTGGCAACCTGAAGCAACTGTGGAGAACCAGGACTGGGCTGGATGAGAATAGGTGAGTTTTGCTGGTTGCTAAGCAACCATCAGCCTGTGTCCAATTGTTCTGAGGCAGTAAAAGCAGATGCTGCTTGTTGCATAGCAACACTGGCCTGAGACATTAAAAGAGGAGCAAAACATAGAGCTGCGTCCTGAAACGTAGGCAGGTAGGAACTGTCTTTGTCAACCCTAGCAACTAATCAGGGCTCAGCTCTCATTTTACCTCAGCATCCAATCAGTGATCAGATTTTATTTTACCTCAGCATCCAATCAAGCTCAGCTTCTTTTTACCTCAGAGCTCAGCTTTCAGTTTACCTCAGAGCTCAGCTTTCAGTTTACCTCAGAGCTCAGCTTTATTTTACCTCAGAGCTCAGCTTTCAGTTTACCTCAGAGCTCAGCTTTCATTTACCTCAGAGCTCAGCTTTCATTTTACCCTCAGTTAGTTAAGCTTTCTTTTTACATCAGAGCTCAGCTTTCATTTTACCTCAGAGCTCAGCTTTCATTTTACCTCAGAGCTCAGCTTTCATTTTACCTCAGAGCTCAGCTTTCATTTTACCTCAGAGCTTAGCTTTCAATTTACCTCAGAGTTAAGCTTTTTTTTTACCTCAGATCTCAGCTTCCATTTTACCTCAGAGCTCAGCTTCATTTTACCTCAGACTTACTTCATTTTACCTCAGAGCTCAGCTTTCATTTTACCTCAGAGCTCAGCTTTCATTTTACCTCAGAGTTAAGCTTTCTTTTTACCTCAGAGCTCAGCTTTCATTTTACCTCAGAGCTCAGCTTTCATTTTACCTCAGAGCTCAGCTTTCATTTTACCTCAGAGCTTAGCTTTCATTTTACCTCAGAGCTTCAGCTTTCATTTACCTCAGAGTAGCTTTTTTTACCTCAGATCTCAGCTTCCATTTTACCTCAGATCTCAGCTTTCCATTTTACCTCAGAGCTCAGCTTTCATTTACCTCAGAGCTAGCTTTCATTTTACATTCATGAGTTAAGCTTTCTTTTTACCTCAGAGCTCAGCTTTCATTTTACCTCAGAGCTCAGCTTTCATTTTACCTCAGAGCTCAGCTTTCATTTATTACTTCATAGAGCTTAGCTTTCATTTTACCTCAGCAGTGTAAGTGATAGAAATCTGTGGCCAATGTAAAAAATAATAGGCAACCTCGTGATCGGTCGTCCATCATTGTTGCAGACGTCCAGGAGAAGATTAGGAGAAGCCTCAGTTGATTAATAATATTAATTCCAGGGGTCAGAACAACAAAACTAAAAATTTCCAAAAGCATAAATTTGTAAATTTTTGGAAAATAAATATAGAAAATGTCCCGGTAATAAAGAACAGGACATGGCGCTCACTTTCCCAGCAGCGAAACTACAAATTTGGAGGATTAAGCGGCACAGAAAATCCAATGTCACCAGACGAGTGACGGTTTTCCACTTTTTACGCTCAATGACCTTTAAGTGGTGACATTAAACATCTTCACAATGAGCGCCACTTACCACCTGAACTTGCCGGACACCGGGAGCGCTGAGCGACAGGAGGATTATCAGAGGTCATTGGGAAATGTCACCAAGAGAATAAAGCACTTAAAGGGGAAGTGAGTGACTCCTGACGAGGCAAAACTGTCCCCTGTCGCAGACTTTTTAGAGTCAGCGGATTAAAGACAATGATGGGAGTATTAATTATATCTAAGCGGTCAGCAAGGAGCAATTTATCTCTGACCAATATCATTAATTGTCATTTTGACAGACCCAGGGTTAAAAGCTTTCTCTGCTGATGAAATAAGAGAGTGTGCGATGGCGGCACGTGGCCACATACGGATGGTTTTTTTGGATGGTTCCACAGATGCAGGATTGCTTTTTTTATTAGTCTTTAGCTTCAGTTGTAGGAAGCTTCTAGAGGTATGGATCAGTGCAGAACATACACCCGGGGGGCAGCGAACAAGGTGCAGCAGCAGATACTCAGCATATCATCGTATGCCATAATACAGACTATGTATGTCATAAGACAGCACCATCTGGACGTGCTAACGAGAAAGAAAGAAAAGAGCGAAGGAAAGAGAGGGAGAGAAAGGAAGGGAAAGAATAAAAGAAAAAGAGAGAGAGGAAGAGAAAGGAAGGAAGGGAAAGAGAAAAAGTAAAGGGAAAAAGAAAGAGAATGGGGGAAGGAAGTGTCATGGCTCGGTTTGGGGATTCGATCCGCTGACTTGTGGCTGAATGGTTAGTTCCTCTATCTGCTCAGCTAATGCCTTTTCTTCCCTGTCCAAATGCTAATGGTTTCAATAGTCTTTATTCTCCCCTCTTTTTTGTTTTCCCCTCTCCAGATGTTTACCATTTTCCCGTTTTGGTCTGCCCTAACACATTCTGGGTTGAATTTTATATATTGACCCTTCACTGCACTTCCTTGCTGGCTATTCCTCTAGGTAGACTTGTGTTTAGGAGTTGCAGCTCTTCATCTTGGTAAACTCCAGTTGAATTCTTGCAGTGAGTCTGTTTTCCTTCCCAGTTCCTCTTACCTCTTTAGGTTTCCAGGAGGTTAATTTTGTCTGTTTTCCTTAATAATAATCTTTATTTTTATATAGCGCTAACATATTCCACAGCGCTTTACAGTTTGCACACATTATCATCGCTGTCCCTGATGGGGCTCACAATCTAAATTCCCTATCAGTATGTTTAGCTTTCCCTATCTACCATATACAAACATGTTTTAATTTTCCCACCCTGGGTTTTCATATCTTCCTACACATTTTTCTCTCCTCTTGTTGACAAGGTGTTGTGGCCTCCCCTCTGGTTAATCAGGAGGTACAAGAAGCCCCTTGAATGGCTTTTAGGTAACCAGGTCCGAGGTGGTGTTTTTGAGTTGTGCAGCTAGTGTCTTTCTAGTCTGTACAGGGACCAGTTGGATGTGGTTATGCATGTTTAAGTGTGTTTAACATTTGCTCAACAACATTTAGACAAGACTGTGAAATATTGTGAGAATATAGACTTGGCAAATGAAAACAAAATTGAACTCTTTGGATTCCATAATACACACCATGTTTGGAGGCCAAAAGGCACTGCATATCACCACAAAAACACCATACCTACAGTACAGTGAAGAATGGAGGTGGGATGAATGCTCAAAGATACCAAGACATTCTTGATAAAAAATCTACTGCTGTCTACCAGGATGATGAAGTTGAAAAGAGGGTAGGCATTTCAGCAAGACAATGATCCCAAACACACAGCCAAGGAAACTCTCAATTGGTTTCAGAGAAAGCAAATAAAGCTACTACAATGGACGAGCCCATCACCGGAATGAATCCAATAGAAAATGTATGGAAGGAACTAAAGCTCAGAGTTCATAAGAGGAGCTGTCATGTGTGCATTGCCACGAAGATCGTCGCGGTTGCACATTTTGACTTCTCACAGCTGAGCTGCTGTTTCTTTGTGTTTGGCAGCTAGGGAGTTAATTCTGTCTGTGCTCGGTGCTGGGACTGGGTGCAGTTTCTCCCGGCTGCAATTGATTATTTGTTGATTGGTTTCCTTTAAATTCCTGGTTGTCTGCTTGGGGAGTTGCCAGTGAAACCTTCATGCAGACCACAGATAGGAATGAATCTGTATAGACTTTAGTTGTGAGCTCCTTAGTTGTTCTAAGCTCAACTTGGTTAGAGTTTATTTCCCAGACCATTTATGTTCCTTTGGTGTTTGAGTGTGTATGCAAGCGAGTGTTATCCTGTCTGTCTTATATGTCTAATCTGTGTATTTAGCTAAGATCAGCCCCTATCCCTTTGGTGGTAGTCAGGATCCTTCTTAGGACTGATTACAGGGTTCAGGGTCTGATAGGAGACAGGGTTAGGTTGGAGACTTGGACCTCTGAACCATTATCAGTACCTCCAAGGTGAGGGATTAGTTAGGACCCCAGTTTAGGGTCAGGTTAGATCCCGGTCCACCTCTTTCCTGTTTCAGCTCATCAAGTCCTCAAGATTAACCCTGAGTTCAGCAGATATCGTGTCAGGTAAATCTATTCTATACTTACATGCTGATGTTGCTATACAAGTTGTTGTATAGAGTGTTGTTCCTGTATTAATAGTTTACTGACATTGTATACATATCATTAGACAGCGTGACATTTTCACTGGCCATAAAAATTATCTCCAGTTACCATGGATTCAGTAGCCCAGCTGGCTCTGCAGTTGCAGGGATTATCCATGGAGCTGACGGACATTAAGTCCAAAGTTTTGTCTCCCCTGGAGCAAACCAGAGTTGAACCTAAGGTTGCTCTCCCGGACAGGTTCACTGGTGGCGAGACAAATTTTTCACCTTCCGGGAGGCATGTAAATTGTATTTTCGGCTTCGGCCTCGATCATCAGGGAGTGAGGAGCAGAGAGTGGGAATTGTTATCTCGCTCCTACAAGGGGACCCTCAATCCTGGGCATTCTCCCTTCCTCCGGGATCCCCGGCTCTACAGTTGTAGATCGATTTTTTTCTGCCCTGGGATTGGTATATGATGACCCAGATCGGGTCTCTCTTGCTGAGACAAAATTACGTAAGATACAGCAGGGAGATCGTCCGGCAGAGGAATTTGCTTCTGAGTTTTGTAGATGGGCCACAGATACTCAGTGGAATGACCCAGCTCTTAGGAGTCAGTTTTGTCATGGGCTTTCTGATAAATTAAAAGACGTTTTGGCTCAGTATGATTCTCCTCCTCCTGGAGGCTGCTATGGCCCTAGCTATCCGTACTGATAGACGGCTCGGGAGAGGTGGAGGTAACCCCACTCCCTGTTGTTACTCCACCTACCACTAAAGTCCCTTATATTGAGGTTCCCCTTGTCTGTTCGGATGAGTCTATGCAGTTGGGAGGGACATAAATTTCGTAGGAGGGGATTGGCGGTACGCCGCAGGACTAGAAGATGTTTTTTCTGCGGGAAAGAGGGACATTTTGTTGGAGAATGTCCATCCCGTGCCTTGTTGAGCCAAAAGTCGCCGGAAAACTGTTAATCCCAGGTTGTGTGGTGGACGACAACCTGGGAGTATGTATTTCATCCGCCAGTTCTTCTCAGTTCCTTGTACCAGTGGAGGTGGTAGTTGGTACGAGAGTGGAGAGATTGTCTGTTCTTCTGATAGTGGTTCTGGGGCTAATCTGGTTGACGCTCAGTTTGCTCAGGCTCAAGGTATGCATCTGAGTGTATTGGTCAAACCGATCCCTATATTCTCCATTGACGCCAGGCCTCTCGGCCAAGGTAGCTTTGTTCATGAGGTTCATAACATTGACCTTCGGGTAGGGGCAATACATAGGGAACAATTATCTTGTTATGTGTTGGAGGGTCTACCTACTCCCATTGTGTTGGGACTTCCTTGGTTGGTTAAACATAACCCTGTGATTAATTGGCAGTCCAGAGAAATAAGCCAATGGGGTGAGTTTTGCAAAAGCAACTGCATGAACACAGTCATCAGTGCGGTCGTGCCTAGTACATTGCCTCCTTTTTTGGAGGATTTTGGGGATGTTTTCTCTGAGGAGGGGTGTCAGGAGTTGCCTCCTCATCGCGTGGATGACTGCTCTATTAATCTCCTTCCTGATGCTAAGTTGCCTAAAGCTAGGTTGTATAATCTTTCTGGTCCTGAGAGGCAGGCTATGAAAGACTATATTTCTGAAAGTCTGGCCAAAGGGCATATTAGACCTTCATCTTCCCCAGTAGCCGCGGGGTTCTTCTTTGTGAAGAAGAAAGATGGAGGCCTACGCCCTTGCTTGGATTTCCGCGAACTTAATCGGATTACTGTTCGAGATCCGTATCCACTCCCTCTTATTCCTGATCTCTTCAATCAAATTGTTGGCGCCAAATGGTTTTCTAAATTGGATCTCAGGGGGGCGTATAATCTGATTAGGATAAAAGAGGGGGATGAGTGGAAAACGGCGTTTAACACGCCGGAGGGACATTATGAGAACCTGTCATGCCTTTTGGTCTGACTACTGCTCCAGCAGTATTCCAACATTTTGTTAATGACATTTTTCGTCACTTGTGGGCGTTTGTGGTTGTATATTTGGATGACATTTTAATTTACTCACCAGATCTTGTGTCTCATCAGGAGCATGTGAGACAGGTGTTGCAGATCTTGCGAGACAATAAATTATACGCCAAACTGGAGAAGTGTGTATTTCGCCGTACAGGAACTTCAGTTTTTGGGTTTTTTGGTGTCAGCCTCCGGTTTCCGTATGGACCCTGAAAAGGTGAGAGCAGTGCTTGAATGGGATCAGCCAGGGGATCTTAAGGCTCTGCAGCGTTTTTTGGGGTTTGCTAACTACTACCGGAAATTTATTTGTAATTTCTCATCTGTCTCAAACCTCTCACTGACATGACAAGAAAAGGGACGGATTTTTCTAAATGGTCGGACAAAGCTTGCCAAGCCTTTTCCTCTTTGAAGAAATGTTTTGCTTCGGCACCCGTTCTCATCCAACCAGATGCATCTCAGCCGTTCATTGTGGAGGTGGATGCGTCTGACGTAGGGGTGGGTGCAATATTGTCCCAGGGTCCGTCCCCTGGTAAATGGCATCCGTGCGCTTTCTTTTCTAAGAAATTGTCGTCCGCCGAAAGGAATTATGATATCGGCAATAGGGAACTTTTGGCCATTAAGTTAGCTTTTGAAGAATGGCTCACTTTTTGGAGGGGGCAGTCCACCCGGTTACCGTTATTACTGATCACAAGAACCTGTTGTATTTGGAATCCGCTAAGCGTCTGAATTCCAGACAAGCTCGATGGTCGTTGTTTTTTACCAGGTTTAATTTTGTCGTCACTTATCGCCCGGGGTCTAAGAATGTAAAGGCTGATGCCTTGTCTCGCAGTTTCCCAGGGGCCGGGAAAACGGATGACCCGAGTCCTATCCTTCAGGAGGAGGTGGTAGTGTCGGCTGTATTTTCTGAGCTTGAGGAGGAGGTGTTAGAGGCTCAGGGGGACGCCCCTGCAGGACCTCCAGGGAGACTGTTTGTCCCAAATCTGTTGAGACAAAAGGTTATTGAGGCACATCATAATTCTGCTTAGCAGGACATCCAGGGAGTAAGGCTACTTTAGATCTCCTTTCTCGCCGGTTTTGGTGGCCTAATGCTAATAAAGATGTTATAACTTTTGTCGCGTCATGTGGGGTTGTGCTCGCTCTAAAACCCCTCATACCCGTCCGTCTGGGACCCTCTTACCCTTGAACTTCCGGAGCGTCCATGGACTCATTTATCTATGGACTTCATTACGGACCTTCCTCCGTCGTCAGGGAATACTGTCATACTGGTGGTTGTTGACAGGTTCAGTAAGATGGCACATTTCGTTGCTCTTCCTGCACTCCCTAATGCTAAAACTCTGGCGCAGGTGTTCATTAGGGAGATTGTGAGACTTCATGGGTTGCCTTCTGATGTGGTGTTGTGTAGCCCTGGTGTGAAGGCACACGCAGTACCCTGGAGGATGTGTGGAGAGATAGCAGTTTAATGCTCAATGAACATTCATTTCAGCACACACTTAGACACGCCCACAGGTATATATATAGTCTAGTCACATGCAGCATTCAGACAGTCATTCAGTCAGTGACTCTAGAGGAGTCAGTCAGTTTCCTGTCTTCGGACAGAGCAGACAGTGTGAAGTTTGTGCAGGAGGAGAGAGGAGTGAGTTACAGATATACTTCAGTCTCCTGTCCCAAGGACAGTGAAGGTTCAGAGACGTGCTCCTGCCTAGAAGATTACTGAGAGTCTGGCAACAAGCTCAAGAAAGGAATTAAGAAAGGGACTGACTTTATTAACCTGTGAAGTGAGAAATGCTTATGCTACCAGCGCGGACAAGGCGAAAGGCACAGTGGTAGAATTCTGAGTGCTATAGGATTGGAGAAGTCCTGCACGTTGTCACCGGTCACTGAAGACCGAAGCATCACTATAGCTTCACGCATGGTGGTAGAAAACCCAGAGGCTTACTGGACCTTAGGTAACAGCAAGCAGCCCCTGGAGTGTCAGTACGTAACTGGGGTCAGGTGGAATAGGAACTTTGAGCTAGGCCAAGCATATAAGAACCTAGTTCCATCACAGGAAGGCTCCGACCACAAAACTGACCGGGCAGTACAGCTTAGAGAAGCTGGAGTTTATTGAGGGAACTACGCTTCATGCTGGTTGGACTCATCTTTGTGAAAGTAAAGGAGGCCCCTAACTTGTCCAGCTGCTATCTTGAAAACACATCCTCCATTGGATCAGCCTCCCTGGACCTGCATAACCATCTTGCAAGTAAAAAGGTATGGAAAGACGCTAATGTGTGAGACTGTGTTATTTGATTGCATCCCTGCACAACCCCACCATAACCATCGACCTGAGGGAAGAGTCCCACCTGTAGGGGACCCGACATCTAGCTGCCTCACCATCCCCTCAGAGATCTACAGCAGCGCTGGTACAAATTACCAGGAGACTACAGGTGGCGTCACGAACTTGTAATATATCTATCCCCTGTAAATATTCCCCCCAACATACGCCAGACCGCCAGGGCCACAGACCGAGCCACCGCTACCTGTGACAAACCCCATAGACTTCCATGGGCTCGGCTCTGAGTACCCCATTGCCCTGGTAACCCACAATTGTGGTGGCGGGTCGAGACAGTGTCAGATAGGGGGTCTCAGTTTGTGTCCAAATTTTGGAGGGCATTTTGTTTACGTCGGGGGATGCAATTGTTTTCCTCGGCTTTTCATCCGCAGACCAATGGTCAGACAGAGCGTCTGAATCAGAGCTTAGAGACATATCTCCGGTGTTTTGTCTCAGAGAACCAAGAGGACTGGTCTTCTTTCTTGCCTCTGGCAGAGTTCGCTCTTAACAACAGGCGGAGCGAGTCCACTGGTAAGTCCCCGTTTTTTGGGGCATATGGTTTCCATCCCCAGTTTTGTACTTTCAATGGGGGGGGCCCTTCTGGGGTTCCTGAGGAGGAGCGTTTTCGTTGTCACTTGCTTCTGTGTGGAGAGGTGTATTGAATAATCTGAGTGCGATGGGGAACCGTTACAAACGTATGGCTGATAGGAGGAGAGTTTCTGGTCCAGATCTGAATGTGAACGATCTGGTATGGTTGTCTACCAGGAATATAAAACTTAAAGTTCCCTCCTGGAAGCTGGGCCCCAGATTCATCGGGCCGTACAGGATCAGTTCCATAATTAATCCTGTGGCATTTCGTCTGGACCTCCCTTCTACGTTTAAAATTCATAATGTGTTCCACAAGTCATTACTTAAAAGGTATGTGGCACCAGTCATACCGTCACCTCTACCTCCTCCTCCAGTGTTGGTCAATGGTAACTTGGAATTTCAAGTATCAAAGATCATTGACTCACGTCTGAATCGCCGGTCCCTTCAGTACTTGGTGCATTGGAAGGGGTATGGTCCAGAGGAGAGGACGTGGGTCCCTGCGTCTGATGTTAACGCAGATCGTTTGGTTCGGACCTTCCACAGAACTCACCCGGGCAGGCCTGGCCCTGAGGGTCCGGAGGCCCTCGTAGAAGGGGGGGTACTGTAATGTGTGCATTGCCACGAAGATCGTCGCGGTTGCACATTTTGACTTCTCACAGCTGAGCTGCTGTTTCTTTGTGTTTGGCAGCTAGGGAGTTAATTCTGTCTGTGCTCGGTGCTGGGACTGGGTGCAGTTTTCTCCCGGCTGCAATTGATTATTTGTTGATTGGTTTCCTTTAAATTCCTGGTTGTCTGCTTGGGGAGTTGCCAGTGAAACCTTCATGCAGACCACAGATAGGAATGAATCTGTATAGACTTTAGTTGTGAGCTCCTTAGTTGTTCTAAGCTCAACTTGGTTAGAGTTTATTTCCCAGACCATTTATGTTCCTTTGGTGTTTGAGTGTGTATGCAAGCGAGTGTTATCCTGTCTGTCTTATATGTCTAATCTGTGTATTTAGCTAAGATCAGCCCATATCCCTTTGGTGGTAGTCAGGATCCTTCTTAGGACTGATTACAGGGTTCAGGGTCTGATAGGAGACAGGGTTAGGTTGGAGACTTGGACCTCTGAACCATTATCAGTACCTCCAAGGTGAGGGATTAGTTAGGACCCCAGTTTAGGGTCAGGTTAGATCCCGGTCCACCTCTTTCCTGTTTCAGCTCATCAAGTCCTCAAGATTAACCCTGAGTTCAGCAGATATCGTGTCAGGTAAATCTATTCTATACTTACATGCTGATGTTGCTATACTAGTTGTTGTATAGAGTGTGGTTCCTGTATTAATAGTTTACTGACATTGTATACATATCATTAGACAGCGTGACAGGAGCCCACGGGACCTTCAGGATGTGAAAAGTGTTTGTGTGGATGAATGGGCCAAAATTACACCTGAGCAATGCCTGCGACTAGTTTCTCCATATTACATCTGAGCAATGCCTGCGACTAGTTTCTCCATATTACACCTGAGCAATGCCTGCGACTAGTTTCTCCATATTACACCTGAGCAATGCATGCGACTAGTTTCTCCACATTGCACCTGAGCAATGCCTGCGACTAGTTTCTCCATACAAGAGGTGTCTGGAAGCTTCATCACCAACAAAGGTTTATGTATAAAGTATTAAATACATTTCAGTAAGTGTGCGCAAAAAGATTGATAGATAATAGTAAAATGAATTGTAAGATAAATGATAGATGAAGATAAGACAGATAAGATAAACGATAAAATACATAGAGAAATAAATAGGTTTTAGAAAAAGTGATTTATGCCGGCTATCAAATAGAAAAAAACATTGATAGATAAATATCATATAGATAAATGATTGATAGAGACAGAGCTACAGAGAGAGGGATATATTCTCCGTATACCATTGAGACTTGTGCATTTGAGGTCACAAACATTTCCTTTCAGCAAATAAAAGCAAATTAAATTTAAAATATAGTCTTTAAAAACAGAAATAAAACAATGTTAATAAAAAACAAAACAAAACCAGACAGCAAATCCGCAAATCTCCCCGGTGAGCAGAACAAAGCAACGGAGTGTATTAAATCAATGTGTAATATCCATGTGCTCCGCTTATTGATTTAATGCACTTGATTATTTAAATGCAGTTGATATTTGCAATGAATATTATGGATTGATTTAATAAAGTTTATTATATTGTCATTCCACTCTGAGAACTCCCGTCTGTACAGTTGGGTCTGATTTCGTTATATATAGAGGCATTACTCTGCAAAAAGAATAAAATGGAAAATACCACTAAATGTAACGCGCAATGCAAGAAAGAAGAGCAGGTGTCCTGTACACAGAGAAGCGAAGTAAGCAGGTAGCAGTATTATAGCAGTTATATTCTTGTATATAGGAGCAGTATTATAGTAGTTTATTTT
>JARQOD010000004.1:2735253-2796683 GCA_033576555.1 Oophaga sylvatica
TGGAGAAGAGGAGGGGAATGGAGACAGTGAAGGAATGTGTGTTGAAGGGGTGACTTTCACCTGGTAAAAGGGGAAAAAGTGTGGTTTTGAAAACCCTGTGGTGGGAAAGGTCACTACACCTTGATTCATTACCACTTGCGTCAGGCCTGAAACTACTCGGTCTTATTAGGAAAAACAGAAGTAGGTGTTGAAAAACCCAAAAATTGAGGGGGTCTTTGCCTGGAAAGGGATTTTCCCCGGGCCCAAAGGAAGCATTTCCCGGATTGGGAGCTGTCTTTGCCTGGAAACAGGGGGGTTTGTCCCGGCAGGGGAAAGCAGTCTCAGGGGAGGAGCTTAGTTGGAACACGGGAAAGGGTGTCCCGGCACAAGAAGGGGGTCTCCAGGAGTGGGAGCTCATTCGTTGGCAGGGGTCCAGGACAGAAGTGTCCCCCAAGGAGTGGAGATCTCGTCTGGGTTGCAGGAAGTCCCCGGACAAGGGTAGTTCGTGGAATCCGTGTGAATGCGGCTGAATAGGAGTGGATCTTTCAAGTTGGACGCTGAAGGGGCCTTCAGACCAAGGAGGGTATCTGTGAAGCTCCATTGGTAACATATGGATTTGTGTTGTTTTGGGGGAAAGACTGGTAGGTCTGGGTCCCCGGATAGAGAGGGCCCCCTCTATCTAAATGTAATTTTGTGGCTAGCAAGCCCCGGGTTTTTGTTTTTCTTTTTTTTATCTGTTTGCTGTGGCTTTAATAAAGTGGTTGCGGCCAGGGGTTTTTCACCGATCTGTCTGAAAAGAATGTTTATATGCCCAAAACTGTCTACCCCAAGGGATCCCGGCTTACCCCCTGGAAAGTTTTAAAAATATAATTATATACAGGGATGCCCAGGTTTTACCAGCTGTACATATATAATTTATAAGGGAGATGCCCAGGTTATCCCAGCTGTTAATATATAATTTTTATAAGGAGATGCCCAGGTTATCCAGTGTTTTTAATTATTCAGGAGATCCCCCAGGTTATCCGGCTGTATATACAATTAGATAGAAGTGATGCCCAGGTTATAGCAGCTGTACATATTAATTACATACAGGAGATGCCCAGGTTATACAGCTGTACATATATAATTATATAAGGAGTGCCCCAGGTTTTACCAGCTGTACATTTAATTTTTTACAGGAGATGCCCAGGTTATACCAGCTGTACAATATAATATATACAGGAGATACCCAGGTTTTTACCAGCTATACATATTTAATTATATACAGGAGTGCCCAGGTTATACCAGCTGTACATATATAATTTATACAGGAGATACCGGTTTACCAGCTATACATTATATAATTATATACAGGAGTGCCCAGGTTATACCAGCTGTACATATATAATTATATACAGGAGATGCCCAGGTTATACCATGTACATATATAATTATATACAGGAGATGCCCAGGTTATACCAGCTGTACATATATAATTATATACAGGAGATGCCAGGTTTACCAGCTGTACAAATATAATTATATACAGGAGATGCCCAGGTTATCCCAGCTGTACATATATAATTATATACAGGAGATGCCCAGGTTATATCAGCTGTACATATATAATTATATAAGGAGATGCCCGGTTATACCAGCTGTACATATATAATTATATACAGGAGATGCCCAGGTTATACCAGCTGTACATATACAATTAGATAGAAGTGATGCCAGGTTATAGCAGCTGTACATATATAATTATATACAGATGCCAAGGATTATACCAGCTGTACATATATAATTTATATACAGGTGATGCCCAGGTTATACCAGTGTACATATACAATTAGATAGAAGTGATGCCCAGGTTATAGCAGCTGTACATATATAATTATATACAGGAGATGCCCAGGATATACCAGCTGTACATATTAATTATATACAGGAGATACCCAGGTTATACCAGCTGTACATATATAATTATATACAGGAGATGCCAGAATATACCAGCTGTACATATATATTATATACAGGAGATCCCAGGTTATACCAGCTGTACATATATAATTATATACAGGAGATGCCCAGGTTATACCAGCTGTACATATATAATAATATACAGGAGATGCCCAGGTTATACCAGCTGTACTATATAATTATATACAGGAGATACCCAGGTTATACCAGCTGTACATATATAATTATATACAGGAGATGCCCAGGTTATACCAGCTATACATATATAATTATATACAGGAGATGCCCAGGATATACCAGCTGTACATATATAATTATTATACAGAGATGCCAGGTTATACAGCTATACATATATAATTATATACAGGAGATGCCCAGGTTATACCAGCTATACATATATAATTATATACAGGAGATGCCCAGGTTATACCAGCTGTACATATATAATTATATACAGGAGATGCCCAGGTTATACCGGCTGTACATATACAATTAGATAGAAGTGATGCCCAGGTTATAGCAGCTGTATATATATAATTACATACGGAGATGCCCAGGTTATACAGCTGTACATATATAATTATATACAGGAGATGCCCAGGTTATACCAGCTGTACATATATAATTATATACAGGAGATGCCCAGGTTATACCAGCTGTACATATATAATTATATACAGGAGATGCCAGGTTATACCAGCTGTACATATATAATTATATACAGGAGATGCCCAGGTTATACCAGACTGTACATATACAATTAGATAAAAGTGATGCCCAGGTTATAGCAGCTGTACATATATAATTACATACAGGAGATGCCCAGGTTTATACCGGCTGTACATATATAATTAATATACAGGAGATGCCCAGGTTATACCAGCTGTACATATATAATTATATACAGGAGATGCCCAGGTTATACCAGCTGTACATATATAATTATATACAGGAGATGCCCAGGTTATACCAGCTGTACATATATAATTATATACAGGAGATGCCCAGGTTATACTGGCTGTACATATATAATTATATACAGAAGATGCCCAGGTTATACCAGCTGTACATATATAATTATATACAGGAAAATGCCCAGGTTATACCAGCTATACATATATAATTATATACAGGAGATGCCCAGGATATACCAGCTGTACATATATAATTATATACAGGTGATGCCCAGATTATACCAGCTGTACATATATAATATTACAGGAGATGCCAGGTTATACCAGCTGTACATATATAATTATATACAGGAGATGCCCAGGTTATACCGGCTGTACATATATAATATATACAGGAGATGCCCAGGTTATACCAGCTGTACATATATAATTATATACAGGAGATGCCCAGGTTATACCAGCTGTACATATATAATTATATACAGGAGATGTCCAGGTTTATACCAGCTGTACATATATAATTATATACAGGAGATGCCCAGGTTATATCAGCTGTACATATATAACTATATACAGGAGATGCCCAGGTTATATCAGCTGTACATATATAACTATATACAGGAGATGCCCAGGTTATATCAGCTGTACATATATAATTATATACAGGAGATGCCCAGGTTATACCAGCTGTACATATATAACTATATACAGGAGATGCCCAGGTTATACCAGCTGTACATATATAATTATATACAGGAGATGCCCAGGTTATAGCAGCTGTACATATATAATTATATACAGGAGATGCCCAGGTTATACCAGCTGTACATATATAATTATATACAGGTGATGCCCAGGTTATAGCAGCTGTACATATATAACTATATACAGGAGATGCCCAGGTTATACCAGCTGTACATATATAATTATATACAGGAGATGCCCAGGTTATACCAGCTGTACATATATAATTATATACAGGAGATGCCCAGGTTATACCAGCTGTACATATATAATTATATACAGGAGATGTCCAGGTTATACCAGCTGTACATATATAATTATATACAGGAGATGCCCAGGTAATACCAGCTGTACATATATAATTATATACAGGAGATGCCCAGGTTATACCAGCTGTACATATATAATTATATACAGGAGATGCCCAGGTTATACGGCTGTACATATACAATTAGATAGAAGTGATAGCCCAGGTTATACCAGCTGTACATATATAATTAGATAGAAGTGATGCCCAGGTTATACCGGCTGTACATATATAATTACATAGAAGTGATGCCCAGGTTATATCAGCTGTACATATATAATTATGTACAGGAGATTCCCAGGTTATACCAGCTGTACATATATAATTATATACAGGAGATGCCCAGGTTATACCGGCTGTACATATACAATTAGATAGAAGTGATGCCCAGGTTATACCAGCTGTACATATATAATTATATACAGGAGATGCCCAGGTTATACCGGCTGTACATATACAATTAGATAGAAGTGATGCCCAGGTTATACCAGCTGTACATATATAATTAGATAGAATTGATGCCCAGGTTATACCGGCTGTACATATATAATTAGATAGAAGTGATGCCCAGGTTATACCAGCTGTACATATATAATTATATACAGGAGATGCCCAGGTTATACCAGCTGTACATATATAATTATATACAGGAGATGCCCAGGTTATACCGGCTGTACATATACAATTAGATAGAAGTGATGCCAGGTTATACCGGCTGTACATATACAATTAGATAGAAGTGATGCCCAGGTTATACCGGCTGTACATATATCATATATACAGGAGATGCCCAGGGTATACCGGCTGTACATATATAATTAGATAGAAGTGATGCCCAGGTTATACGGGCTGTACATATATAATATATACAGGAGATGCCCAGGTTATACCAGCTGTACATATATAATATATACAGGAGATGCCCAGGTTTATACCAGCTGTACATATATAATATATACAGGAGATGCCCAGGTTATACCAGCTGTACATATATAATATATACAGAGATGCCCAGGTTATACCAGCTGTACATATATAATATATACAGGAGATGCCCAGGTTATACCAGCTGTACATATATAATTATATACAGGAGATGCCCAGGTTATACCGGCTGTACATATATAATATATACAGGAGATGCCCAGGTTATACCATTTGTACATATATAATTATATACAGGAGATGCCCAGGTTATACCAGCTGTACATATATAATTATATACAGGAGATGCCCAGGTTTTATCAGCTGTACATATATAATTATATACAGGAGATGCCCAGGTTATACCAGCTGTACATATATAATTATATACAGGAGATGCCAGGTTATATCAGCTGTACATATATAATTATATACAGGAGATGCCCAGGTTATACCAGCTGTACATATTGTAAGCTTTTCAGGGGATATAGCTCTGAGATCGCCGTCCGGGTAGACGGAATGGCATAGAAACAGTTCATTCAGAGACAGCAGTTCTGGTAAAAACTGGCCGCAACCAGCTTTATTAAAGTCCACAGCAAACAGATAAAACAAATCATAAACATAAGACCTGGGCTTGTCTAGCCACTTACTTCACTTAGATAGATTTCCCTATCTATCCGGGTCCCAACTCTAACAGCCTGGGCCAAAACAACACATATGTTCAGCATTTACCAGCATGGAGTTTCACAGAGTCTCCTCCTTGTGTCTGAAGGCACCTTCAACGTCCAGACTTGAGAGAGCTCCTCTCCTATTCAGCCGCTATTCGCACGGATTCTCACTGAGACTACTCCTGTGTCCGGGGTACATCGAGCACCCAGACTGAGATAGCTCACACTCCTGGAGACTGCTTCTTGTGCCCGGACTCCTTCCTGTGTCCAGAATAAGCGAGCTCTCTGACTGTGTTCCCAGACACCTACTTCTGGCTTCCTAATTATCACTTGAGTGATTTCAGGTCTGAGCTGCAAGTGTGCACTGAATGGAAGGTGTAGTGACCTATCTCCACCACTAGTTCTGCAAAGCCACACATTTCCCTTATACCATACAGCACAGTACCTAGGTGAAATGTACACCCCATTCGACACATATTCCTTCACTGTCTCACATATCCCCCCCCTCTTCTCCAGACCGGAGGGCTGGTCATCCAGACCGGAGGGCTGGTCAACAATCCAAAAGAGACAGTGAACTCTGGACCAGTCATGGCCCTCATCAGCTTCATCTTCACTATTGTCATCTGTATCTTTACCTGAGCCATAGCCAACATCAGCTTTCTCTTCATCTGAAGCATCCGCACTACCCTGTACCCTCCCAGGCCTATGCTCTCTGCGGGCCTCGGGTATCCTGCACGGTTTCATCTTGACCTTAGGGCTGGGCTCAGTTTCGATATAGTGCCTGGCCAGAGAAGTACGACCCGGCACTTCAGAACACTTCTGCTGACTCTTCCTCAGAAACTCACGTACCTCCTGTCCTTGGTGCACTGACCATGTGTCACCAACTATCACAGAAGGTATAGGTTTTTTTTTATTTTTCTCTAGTTCCCCTTGAACCTTCTTTACTTCATTGAGCTTCTCCAGAAGATGCTCATGGCTCTCATCAGCTCCTTCATCACAGTTTGAAGTTTTTTCTGAGAAGTAATCAATTCATCTTGTACCTGTTGGACGTCCTTTATGTCTTCAGCCACTTCTTCAGGCTCTTCTGGTAGGACACGCTCAGAAGCCCTACCGTCAGTCTTACACTTTACTTCCTCATTCACATCATTATGGTCTCCAATATCTCCATTTATTCCAGCTTTCAAGTTCTCCTTGATAGCTGCATCTGTATACTCAGAACCCGCCGGATTCTTCTCTTCCACCACGTTCTGCATCCCATCTGAGCTCCCGTGTGTCTGCAGCGGCAACGGAGTGACACATCGCTTTTTCCCATTTGTTGGGACGTGGCTCCGATGTAGACTCCATGAAAGTGCGCTTGAGCTCACCAACGCCAGCCTGATGTCTCAAAATCTCATCTTGTGATTTATCCAGATCCTTGGTATCACTCGGGAACACTGCTGGGGCTCCGGGCGCCGAACTTCCAGCCTGAGCTTCACGAGTTGCAGCTACTGATCCGGACCGTAACCCGTCCACGCCGCTGTCTTCGGCAGAAACAGATTCCTGGACAGAGTCAGTCCCCATATCTTCAGTCTTGTTCCTCACAGCTTCACTTGAGACCTCAGCTTCTGATGAGGCATCTGGCTTGGTGACCAATACTTCCATGGCTTTTTCCACCTCTGCAGCATTACCTTCAGAGTCCTGGGCATGATGCAGCTCCATACCATACATTGATAACTTCTCATCTTCAACAGCATCCACTTGTGCTGTGTTCAGTTTCAGAGTCCTGCCTTTAAGGCTCAGCTCTCCTCCTTTCACCTTAGTCTTCGCCAGGGAACCGGCCAACTGTAAAATATCTTCAGATGCCATCTTCTGTCCGGCTGTAAGGTCAGCATCAGCTTTCTTCTCAGGACCCTCAACCTCCTCTGCTACCATGCCTTCCTCATTTGCACTGGTTGCTTGATCGTCATCAGATGATTCACTATCACTACCACTATCCCTGTCTGACCCCTTTTTCTCAGCCACATCCGGCTCACTTTCAGGGTTATACAATTCATTCTCATTCACATCTTGCACACTTTCAGGGTTATACAATCCATCATCTTGATCTGGAACCTTAGTTAACATGTCATCCACAACATTAACTTCACCATCTGGTCCCTCAAGTATGTGACTATGTGACAACCCCAGCACTATACTTCTATATAGCTCAGGTACTAGGAGCTGGCTCAAGACCTCTCCCTGGACTTCAGTGTCCCTATACAACAGGTTATTGTTTATGGCAACATGAGGAAACCTCTCCTCAGAGCCAGGCTCTTGGGAAACCTCATTTAGAACATTTATATTTTCCTGTGCCGTTTTAAGAGAGGGGTCTCGCCACTGCTCACTCTCAAAATTGTCACAGGACACAGGTAAGTCAGGGACACTCGGTTCCCGAGAATCACCATCCTCGTCTCCCAACATCACCTGCAAAGGAATTTCATCACTATCACAGTCATCATTATTATCAATATCATTATCATGATTATGATCAGTATCATCATCACTATCATGATCATCATCATTATCATTATCAGCATCAGCATCATTATCATGGTCATCATCATTATCATGATCATCATCATCATTATCATTATCATCATCATCATCACATAAGTTTAACGGCCCACTAGCATTGTGTTCCGCCCCTCGGGACTGCGCACCCTCAGTAGGAGCTTCATCACACTGTCCATCAGAAACATTTTTCCCCCAGAGATCCTTAGATCGGGTAAAGTCATTACCCAATATAACGGGTTGCACCAGGTTCTTCACTACCCCCACTTCATATGAAACCTCCCCGAGTTTGGGGACCAAGTCCACGGCAGTCTCTGGGTAGACTTTGGTGTCTCCATGGATGCACACCATACTCAGGTGCTTATCAGGGATGAAGTCCCTATCAATCAGGCTGTCACATACGGAAGTCACTGGACTCTCTGAGTCCAAGAGGGCCTGTGCTGGGCAGTCATTTACAACCACCGGGGACCCTGTGGTCCAGTCTCTTCGGCTGAGGTGGACACACACACAGGCTCTGCGCAGGGAGAGAGGGATCCGCCAACATCACAACACATAGGCTCCCCCTCTATTGGACAGTTGGCTGCAATTTCACGACATCTCCAACACTGTCCATCACACTCTCCCACCCACACGACCCCAACAGCTGGAACGCTCTTACCGGGAGAGTTCGGCGTCCAGGAACTCTGAAGTGACGACCTCTCAGACGGCTGGTCACGGAGGCAGTCTTTGGTGGCGAAGGCCCTCTCCATCAGGCTGACCAGACGATTGGCGTCCTGGTGGTCTCCTTGTCCGACCTCTGGCTGTACCTCAGGAGGACGTGCTTGGGTGTAGCGGTCCACTATCACCTTTTCAACTCCATAATCAGGTTTGCTGACTGCAGACTCCCAACTGCATCTCCAGTCATGAACTCCCCTGGCACGGGCTGTCACCGTAACACCCAGCCGGGTAAGAATCTCCGCTTTCAGCTTGGCATAGTCTTGGCTGTCCTGCTCGCTCAGGTCAGCATAGGCCCTTTGGGGCTCTCCAATCAGATAGGGTGCGACCATCATGGCCCATTCAGATCGGGCAGATTCTCCTTCTCTGCCAGTCCCTCAAACCTAGTGAGATATACCTCCACATCGTCACGAGGTGTCATCTTTTTCAGGGACCGTCTTACCGCCTTCTTTACAGCGGACAATGCAGGTGACTTTGCAACATTACTTTGGGACGATGCGCTGCAAGTCCCCTGCAGTGCTGCAACCTGCTCAAAAAACAACCGGTTATTCTCCTGCTGCTGCAGGAATTGCTGCTGGGCCTGCTGCATGCGCTGCTGGTGCTGCAGGCGCTGCCGCTCCATGCTCTGCTGCATGCTCCGCTGGGCCTGGACCAGGTACTCAACGAGCTCCTCCATACTGCCGGACTTATCTGTCTCAACCACGGCAGTCTTATGTTGCACATTAACTTGCACCATTTGTTCAAACAGCGCCTCCATGCTGTCATCCATGCTGTCAGACTTCTCTGTCTCAACAACGGCAGTCTTCACTCAAGACATACACACTCCACAGTCTTTTCCACAGAAAATTCAGCTTTGCTGTGCAGACACTTTTTTTTTTTTTTTTCTGCAAACTCTATTAGGGCCACTGTCTCTTTAAGACTGCTCCAACAGACTTTTCCTTTGCTGTTGCACACTCCACAGTCTTTTCCAAAAACAAGTTCAGCTTTGCTGTGCAGACACACTTTTTTTTTTTTTTTCTTTGCAAAGTCTATTAGGGCTACTGTCTCTTTAAGACTGCTCCAATCAGACGTTTTTGCTGACACACTTTTTTTTTTTCTCTGCTGCTGCTTCAACAGACTTCACCTTTATTGCTGTCTCTCGCCAATGTGCTGCACGCACATTCCAGCACCAATTGTATCAGCCACTGTGCTGCCCCAGCATTCTCCGCCAATTGTAAGCTTTTCAGGGGATATAGCTCTGAGATCGCCGTCCGGGTAGACGGAATGGCATAGAAACAGTTCATTCAGAGACAGCAGTTCTGGTAAAAACTGGCCGCAACCAGCTTTATTAAAGTCCACAGCAAACAGATAAAACAAATTATAAACATAAGACCTGGGCTTGTCTAGCCACTTACTTCACTTAGATAGATTTCCATATCTATCCGGGTCCCAACTCTAACAGCCTGGGCCAAAACAACACATATGTTCAGCATTTACCAGCATGGAGTTTCACAGAGTCTCCTCCTTGTGTCTGAAGGCACCTTCAATGTCCAGACTTGAGAGAGCTCCTCTCCTATTCAGCCGCTATTCGCACGGATTCTCACTGAGACTACTCCTGTGTCCGGGGTACATCGAGCACCCAGACTGAGATAGCTCACACTCCTGGAGACTGCTTCTTGTGCCCGGACTCCTTCCTGTGTCCAGACTAAGCGAGCTCTCTGACTGTGTTCCCAGACACCTACTTCTGGCTTCCTAATTATCACTTGAGTGATTTCAGGTCTGAGCTGCAAGTGTGCACTGAATGGAAGGTGTAGTGACCTATCTCCACCACTAGTTCTGCAAAGCCACACATTTCCCTTATACCATACAGCACAGTACCTAGGTGAAATGTACACCCCATTCGACACATATTCCTTCACTGTCTCACAATATATAATTATATACAGGAGATACTCAGGTTATACCAGCTGTACATATATAATTATATACAGGAGATACCCAGGTTATACCAGCTGTACATATATAATTATATACAGGAGATACCCAGGTTATATCAGCTGTACATATATAATATATACAGGAGATGCCCAGGTTATATCAGCTGTACATATATAATTATATACAGGAGATGCCCAGGTTATATCAGCTGTACATATATAACTATATACAGGAGATGCCCAGGTTATATCAGCTGTACATATATAATATATACAGGAGATGCCCAGGTTATACAGCTGTACATATATAATTATATACAGGAGATGCCCAGGTTATACCAGCTGTACATATATAACTATATACAGGAGATGCCCAGGTTATACCCGCTGTACATATATAATTATATACAGGAGATGCCCAGGTTATAGCAGCTGTACATATATAATTATATACAGGTGATGCCCAGGTTATAGCAGCTGTACATATATAACTATATACAGGAGATGCCCAGGTTATACCAGCTGTACATATATAATTATATACAGGAGATGTCCAGGTTATACCAGCTGTACATATATAATTATATACAGGAGATGCCCAGGTTATACCAGCTGTACATATATAATTATATACAGCAGATACCCAGGTTATACCAGCTGTACATATATAATTATATACAGGAGATGCCCAGGTTATACCAGCTGTACATGTATAATTATATACAGGAGATGCCCAGGTTATACCAGCTGTACATATATAATTATATACAGGAGATGCCCAGGTTATACCAGCTGTACATATATAATTATATACAGGAGATGCCCAGGTTATACCAGCTGTACATATATAATTATATACAGGAGATGCCCAGGTTATACCAGCTGTACATATATAATTATATACAGGAGAGCCCAGGTTATAACAGCTGTACATATATAATTATATACAGGAGATGCCCAGGTTATACCAGCTGTACATATATAATTATATACAGGAGATGTCCCAGGTTATACCAGCTGTACATATATAATTATATACAGGAGATGCCCAGGTTATACCAGCTGTACATATATAATTATATACAGGAGATGCCCAGGTTATACCAGCTGTACATATATAATTATATACAGGAGATGCCCAGGTTATACCAGCTGTACATATATAATTATATACAGGAGATGCCCAGGTTATAGCAGCTGTACATATATAATATATACAGGAGATGCCCAGGTTATACCAGCGGTACATATATAATTATATACAGGCGATGCCCAGGTTATACCAGCTGTACATATATAATTATATACAGGAGATGCCCAGGTTATACCAGCTGTAATATATAATTATATACAGGAGATGTCCAGGTTATACCAGCTGTACATATAAATTATATACAGGAGATGTCCAGGTTATATCAGCTGTACATATATAATTATATACAGGAGATGTCCAGGTTATACAGCTGTATATATAAATTATATACAGGAGATGTCCAGGTTATACAGCTGTACATATATAATTATATACAGGAGATGCCAGGTTATACCAGCTGTAATATATAATTATATACAGGAGATGCCAGGTTATACCAGCTGTACATATACAATTATATACAGGAGATGCCAGGTTATACCAGCTGTACATATATAATTATATACAGGAGATGCCCAGGTTATAGCAGCTGTACATATATAATTATATACAGGAGATGCCCAGGTTATACCAGCTGTACATATATAATTATATACAGGAGATGTCCAGGTTATACCAGCTGTACATATATAATTATATACAGGAGATACCCAGGTTATACCAGGTGTACATATATAATTATATACAGGAGATACCCAGGTTATACCAGCTGTACATATATATTATATACAGGAGATGCCCGGGTTATAACAGCTGTACATATTAATTATATACAGGCGATGCCCAGGTTATACCAGCTGTACATATATAATTATATACAGGAGATGCCCAGGTTATACCGGCTGTACATATATAATTATATACAGGAGATACCCAGGTTATACCAGCTGTACATATATAATTATATACAGGAGATGCCCAGGTTATACCAGCTGTACATATATAATTATATACAGGAGATGCCCAGGTTATACCAGCTGTACATATATAATTATATACAGGAGATACCAGTGTTATACCAGCTGTACATATATAATATATACAGGAGATGCCCAGGTTATACCAGCTGTACATATATAATTATATACAGGAGGTGCCCAGGTTATACCAGCTGTACATATATAATTATATACAGGAGATGACCAGGTTATAGCAGCTGTACATATATAATTATATACAGGAGATGCCCAGGTTATACCAGCTGTACATATATAATTATATACAGGAGATGCCCAGGTTATACCAGCTGTACATATATAATTATATACAGGAGATGCCCAGGTTATAGCAGCTGTACATATATAATTATATACAGGAGATTACAGGTTATACCAGCTGTACATATATAATTATATACAGGAGATACCAGGATATACCAGCTGTACATATATAATTATATACAGGAGATGCCCAGGTTATACCAGCTGTACATATATAATTATATACAGGAGATATCCAGGTTATACCAGCTGTACATATATAATTATATACAGGAGATGCCCAGGTTATACCAGCTGTACATATTAAATTATATACAGGAGATGCCCAGGTTATAGCAGCTGTACATATATAATTATATAAGGATACCCAGGTTATACCAGCTTATCATATATAATTATATACAGGAGATGCCAGGTTATACCAGCTGTACATATATAATTATATACAGGAGATACCCAGGTTATACCAGCTGTACATATATAATTATATACAGGAGATGCCCAGGTTATACCAGCTGTACATATATAATTATATACAGGAGATACCCAGGTTATACCAGCTGTACATATATAATTATATACAGGAGATATCCAGGTTATACCAGCTGTACATATATAATTATATACAGGAGATGCCCAGGTTATACCAGCTGTACATATATAATTATATACAGGAGATGCCCAGGTTATAGCAGCTGTACATATATAATTATATACAGGAGATGCCCAGGTTATACACGTATACATATATAATTATATACAGGAGATGCTCAGGTTATACCAGCTGTACATATATAATTATATACAGGAGATGCCCAGGTTATACAGCTGTACATATATAATTATATACAGGAGATGCCCAGGTTATACCAGCTGTACATATATAATTATATACAGGAGTGCCAGGTTATACCAGCTATACATATATAATTATATACAGGAGATGCTCAGGTTATACCAGCTGTACATATATAATTATATACAGGAGATGCCAGGTTATAGCAGCTGTACATATATAATTATATACAGGAGATGCCCAGGTTATACCAGCTGTACATATATAATTATATACAGGAGATGCCCAGGTTATACCAGCTGTACATATATAATTATATACAGGAGATGCCCAGGTTATAGCAGCTGTACATATATAATTATATACAGGAGATGCCCAGGTTATAGCAGCCTGGTCGTGATACCACTGGACACATTTGTGGTCTGTCTCTGTCCGCTCTGTAGATAATTCTGGAGATTTGACTTCTGGTTCCTTGATCTGTGATAATAGGTGATAATCATGATCCTCACAGGACAGAAGGGGGAGAGAGGGAGGATTAATGACCTGGCGACATGCTGGGACTTGTGGTTTTACTGGTGGGGAGGAGGCCGTTTCCTCATATTGATAGGAATAGTCTCTTCTATAGCAAAACAATCCACACAAACAAAGCAAAAAAACTAATTTTCTAACAGATTCGATGTGGATGCCGCTCTCAGTGTGACTGTAATTGTTCTTGAAGGGGGCTCTGGGTTCTTGCCGTGGGCTCCAGATTTGAGACACTTTTCCAGATGAAGAAAGGAGAGGCGTGGGGTTTATATTTTTCTCCTGTGTTGATAATAAATCAAAAGGCACAGAGAAAAAAATCATCAAAGTAGCCGCTGGACCAGCAATTCTGGCAATGAACCATTCCTCCTCCAGAAGTTTATCCGAGACTGAAGTTAGTGCTGAGAATAAAGAAGGGACAACACAGTTACATAAAGGAGAAGCCTGGCCCCTGTTACATAGCACAGTCATAGAGTGCACATATAATACCATCATACAGTGTCCAAATAATACCATCATACAGTGCCTAAATAATACCATCATACAGTGCCTAAATAATACCATCATACAGTGCCTAAATAATACCATCATACAGTGCCTAAATAATACCATCATACAGTGCCTAAATAATACCATCATACAGTGCCTAAATGATACCATCATACAGTGTCCAAATAATACCATCATACAGTGCCTAAATAATACCATCATACAGTGCCTAAATAATACTGTCATACAGTGCCTAAATAATACCATCATACAGTGCCTAAATAATACTGTCATACAGTGCCTAAATAATACCATCATACAGTGCCTAAATAATACTGTCATACAGTGCCTAAATAATACCATCATACAGTGCCTAAATAATACTGTCATACAGTGCCTAAATAATACCATCATACAGTGCCTAAATAATACCATCATACAGTGCCTAAATAATACCATCATACAGTGCCTAAATGATACCATCATACAGTGTCCAAATAATACCATCATACAGTGCCTAAATAATACCATCATACAGTGCCTAAATAATACTGTCATACAGTGCCTAAATAATACCATCATACAGTGCCTAAATAATACCATCATACAGTGCCTAAATAATACCATCATACAGTGCCTAAATAATACCATCATACAGTGCCTAAATAATACCATCATACAGTGCCTAAATAATACCATCATACAGTGCCTAAATGATACCATCATACAGTGTCCAAATAATACCATCATACAGTGCCTAAATAATACCATCATACAGTGCCTAAATAATACTGTCATACAGTGCCTAAATAATACCATCATACAGTGCCTAAATAATACCATCATACAGTGCCTAAATAATACCATCATACAGTGCCTAAATAATACCATCATACAGTGCCTAAATGATACCATCATACAGTGCCAAATAATACCATCATACAGTGCCTAAATAATACTGTCATACAGTGCCTAAATAAAATAAATAACCATCATACAGTGCCTAAATAATACCATCATACAGTGCCTAAATAATACCATCATACAGTGCCTAAATGATACCATCATACAGTGTCCAAATAATACCATCATACAGTGCCTAAATAATACCATCATACAGTGCCTAAATAATACTGTCATACAGTGCCTAAATAATACCATCATACAGTGCCTAAATAATACCATCATACAGTGCCTAAATAATACCATCATACAGTGCCTAAATAATACCATCATACAGTGCCTAAATAATACCATCATACAGTGCCTAAAAATACCATCATACAGTGCCTAAATAATACCATCATACAGTGTCCAAATAATACCATCATACAGTGCCTAAATAATACCATCATACAGTGCCTAAATAATACCATCATACAGTGCCTAAATAATACCATCATACAGTGCCTAAATGATACCATCATACAGTGCCTAAATAATACCATCATACAGTGCCTAAATAATACCATCATACAGTGCCTAAATAATACCATCATACAGTGCCTAAATAATACCATCATACAGTGCCTAAATAATACCATCATACAGTGCCTAAATAATACCATCATACAGTGTCCAAATAATACCGTCATACAGTGCCTAAATAATACCATCATACAGTGCATAAACGATAACAACCTACAGTCCTAAATAATACCATCAGCCATGCTGCATATGGATATATGGACCCACTGTGCCACAGGACCGGGCCTACCCAAGAAGGGGCACAACTAAGTGGCTACCTTGGTGTTCACTGGAGCCTCTAGTGGTGAGGTCAGGCTTGTGCGGCAGGTAGCCACCAGCTACGAGTGACACTGCCACATATGTCCTGAGAGTTGACTCCCTCTGTGAATGACAGTTCTTCCCAGCTTGCAGTCACATCGGTCTCTGTGATTGGCACAGCTGGCGCCCACCGCCCAGTATGCCAGGTGGTACATGGTGCGCCGTAATAAATGGGGGAACCGAGGTCTAGTGATTGGTCTGTGGCGAGAAAAGAATTGCAATCTACCTACAGCTGAGCCGCCTCCATCTTCCAGCAGTTTATAGCCGGCTGCTGTGTAAATTCCATCCTATATATAGGTGCGCCATTGATTAGTATTATCTCTGCACCCCCCCTCGTCCTCCATGCTGACATTTCCCCGCCAGCTGAGGTGAGAATCCACAGTTCACCATTGTCTGATTCTCCAAATTATTTTTATAATCTTTAATGAACCTTCATAAAAAGAAAAGAAAAGTTCAAGTGAGGAAAAATAAAACCCCTTAAATCAGTTCTACATGCATTACACATTCCTATTACAGCCGAAGATATAAAGGTATTAACACATTGTGGAATTAATCAGCCATAATAAACCTGCTGAAGTGGCCATTATACTAGTAATACTGCTCACATGTGTCTGAACTACTGCAACAATACCTCTGTGTACAGGAATATAACAGCTATAATACTGCTCCATATACAAGAATATAACTACTATAATACTGCTCCTATGTACAAGAATATAACTACTATAATACTGCTCCTATGTACAAGAATATAACTACTATAATACTGCCCCTATGTACAAGAATATAACTACTATAATACTGCTCCTATGTACAAGAATATAACTACTATAATAATGCCCCTATGTACAAGAATATAACTACTATAATACTGCTCCTATGTACAAGAATATAACTACTATAATACTGCCCCTATGTACAAGAATATAACTACTATAATACTGCCCTTATGTACAGGAATATAACTACTATAATACTGCTCCTATGTACAAGAATATAACTACTATAATACTGCTCCTATGTACAAGAATATAACTACTATAATACTGCCCCTATGTACAAGAATATAACTACTATAATACTGCTCCTATCTACAAGAATATAACTACTATAATACTGCTCCTATGTACAAGAATATAACTACTATAATACTGCTCCTATGTACAAGAATATAACTACTATAATACTGCTCCTATGTACAAGAATATAACTACTATAATACTGCTCCTATGTACAAGAATATAACTACTATAATACTGCCCCTATGTACAAGAATATAACTACTATAATACTGCCTCTATATACAAGAATATAACTACTATAATACTGCTCCTATGTACAAGAATATAACTACTATAATACTGCTCCTATGTACAAGAATATAACTACTATAATACTGCCCCTATGTACAAGAATATAACTACTATAATACTGCCTCTATATACAAGAATATAACTACTATAATACTGCCCCTATGTACAAGAATATAACTACTATAATACTGCTCCTATCTACAAGAATATAACTACTATAATACTGCCCCTATGTACAAGAATATAACTACTATAATACTGCCTCTATATACAAGAATATAACTACTATAATACTGCTCCTATGTACAAGAATATAACTACTATAATACTGCTCCTATGTACAAGAATATAACTACTATAATACTGCCCTATGTACAAGAATATAACTACCATAATACTGCTCCTATATACAAGAATATAACTACTATAATACTGTCCCCTATGTACAAGAATATAACTACTATAATACTGCTCCTATGTACAAGAATATAACTACTATAATACTGCTCCTATGTACAAGAATATAACTACTATAATACTTCCCCTATATACAAGAATATAACTACTATAATACTGCCCTATGTACAAGAATATAACTACTATAATACTGCCTCTATATACAAGAATATAACTACTATAATACTGCTCCTATGTACAGGAATATAACTACTATAATACTGATCCTATGTACAAGAATATAACTACTATAATACTGCCCCTATGTACAAGAATATAACTACTATAATACTGCTCCTATGTACAAGAATATAACTACTATAATACTGCTCCTATGTACAAGAATATAACTACTATAATACTGCTCCTATGTACAAGAATATAACTACTATATACTGCTCCTATCTACAAGAATATAACTACTATAATACTGCCCCTATGTACAAGAATATAACTACTATAATACTGCTCCTATCTACAAGAATATAACTACTATAATACTGCTCCTATGTACAGGAATATAACTACTATAATACTGCCCCTATGTACAAGAATATAACTACTATAATACTGCCTCTATATACAAGAATATAACTACTATAATACTGCTCCTATGTACAAGAATATAACTACTATAATACTGCTCCTATGTACAAGAATATAACTACTATAATACTGCTCCTATGTACAAGAATATAACTGCTATAATACTACTCCTATGTACAAGAATATAACTACTATAATACTGCCCCTATATACAAGAATATAACTACTATATACTGCCCCTATGTACAAGAATATAACTACTATAATACTGCCCCTATGTACAAGAATATAACTACTATAATACTGCTCCTATGTACAAGAATATAACTACTATAATACTGCCCCTATGTACAAGAATATAACTACTATAATACTGCTCCCTATGTACAAGAATATAACTACTATAATACTGCTCCTATGTACAAGAATATAACTACTATAATTACTGCCCTTATGTACAAGAATATAACTACTATAATACTGCCTCTATGTACAAGAATATAACTACTATAATACTGCTCCTATGTACAAGAATATAACTACTATAATACTGCCTCTATGTACAAGATATAACTACTATAATACTGCTCCTATATACAAGAATATAACTACTATAATACTGCCTCTATGTACAAGAATATAACTACTATAATACTGCCCCTATGTACAAGAATATAACTACTATAATACTGCCCCTATGTACAATAATATAACTACTATAATATTGCTCCTATGTACAAGAATATAACTACTATAATACTGCCGCTATGTGCAAGAATATAACTACTATAATACTGCCTCCTAGCTGTGAGGTTGTGTTTTGTGGATCTCCTCATGTCTGGAGCAAGCCCAGGGAGGGGCCACCCTGGGCGGGGAAGCTCCCCAGGCAAGGCCCAGGCTTCCCGGCCTACACTGGGACAAGCCTCCCAGGCCTCTCCTAATGGGAATGTTAATCCCAGAGCCACTGTCAGAGCAGTGAATGCAGCGAGCCAAAGCTGCAGCAGTTCTGTGAAGGAGGAAAAAGCCGTCAGTAAAGTTTTGGGAGGAAAACCTTCTCCAAGCCCAGCAAAGAAGCAAGAAGGAAAAGTGTCGGTCAGTGAAGGGTTACAGCACAATGTGAAGTCAGGTAACTCCCCAGTCAGCAAGCAGCTCTTGCCGGGTGCACAGGTGAGATCAGCCCCAGCTGTGCAGATCACCTCTCCTGCTCCCAGGCAGAGACGGACGTCTTTGGAAAGACAAACCATCCAGGAGAACTTACAGCAGCATGGCAGTATGGCGCGGTCAGGACGCACACGGTCGCAGTCAGGTGGCAGCGATAAACCTGCTGCGGAGCCTGCATGCAGCCAAGGAGCCACAAAACCATCTGTGGTGGAACCGCACAGGACTGTGTTCAGAAGCCCTGGACCCGTGGTGAAGACTAAAGCTGTGGAGCCGGCGCGTGCACCCGAGCTGCAGCTAGCGGATGAGATACCGGGACTGGTCAGAAAACTGGGTGAGTTACAGCAGCAGAAAAAAGCGCTGCAAATGGAAGTAGACTTTATCTATACCCTAAAGACCACTAATCCTGCCTGTAATGATGCTTATGACCTGAGACTGAACACACTGGGTGTACAGCTGGCTAGTGTGGTGCAGGACATTGAGTCTGTGATGGAGGGCATGGGGCCCCTGGCAGAGACCTACAGGAACCGGGAGCGGTTCGCCTCCTATAAGCAGGGCTGTGCTGTAGAGACCAGGACCCCTGATGTTCAGGACGGGACCCCCCAGCAGCGGACACGGCCAGTGTTACAGGCTGCCCGCTTCTGCTTCCAGGAGGGAAAACAACCGCAGCAGCAAGCAGCGAAGTGTGAACAGGAGCATACACTTCAGACTCCAGCAGAGGCACCACAGGTCCCAGAGTGCCCCACACAGGAGCAGGACAGTATATGTGAGACTGTTTGTGCTGATGAGGCTGAGGCAGCTGAGTGTGAACAAGAACATACACTTCAGACTCCAGCATAGGCACCACAGGTCCCAGAAAGCCCCACACAGGAGCAGGACAGTATATGGGGGACTGTTTGTGCTGATGAGGCTGGGGCACAGACTGTGGCTGGTGATGCTGTGCCCATGGGGTCGGGGTGTATCGACCCGCCACCACAATTGTGGGTTACCAGGGCAATGGGGTACTCAGAGCCGAGCCATGGAAGTCTATGGGGTTTGTCACAGGTAGCTGTGGCTCGGTCTGTGGCCCTGGCGGTCTGGCGTATGTTGGGGGAATATTTACAGGGGATAGGTTTATATACAGTTCGTGACGCCACCTGTAGTATTCTGGTAATTAGTACCAGCGCTGCTGTAGATCTCTGAGGGGATGGTGATGCAGCTAGATGTCGGGTCCCCTACAGGTGGGACTCTTCCCTCAGGTCTATGAAGTTAGTGAAGTCGGGTGCAGGTAAATAACACAGTCTCACACGGTCAGCGTCTTTCCATACCTTTACTTGTAAGATGTTCAGGCAGGTCCAGGGAGGCTGATCCAAGGAGAGTGTATCTTGAGACAGCAGCTGGACAAGTTAGGGGCCTCCTTTACTTCCAATACAATGAGTACAACCAGCCTGAAGCGTAGTTCCCTCAATATCTCCAGCTAATCTATAGCTGTACCGCCCAGTCAGCTTTGTGTTAGGAGCCTTCCTGCGAGGGAGCTGAATTCTTATCTTATCGTGCACTGATTCAAAGTCTTCACTCCCCCTGACCCCAGTTACGTACTGACTATAAGGGGCTTGTTTGCCGCGACCTAAGGTCCGGTAAATTCCTGGTTTTCTTATCACTATGCTTGAAACAGTAGTGATCCTTCGGTCCCCAGTGACCGGTTGCAATGTGCAGGACTTCTTCAATCCGTAAGCACTATTCCAATAAACCACTGTGCCTTTCGCCTTGTCCTCGCTGGTAACATAAGCACTCACACTAGCCAAGGGTCGAGCAGTCACTTCCTTCTTTTCCTTCACTTCAAAGTTAGTTACAGATGCTCAGTTATCAATAGGCAGGAGCACGTCTCTGAACCTTACACCGTCCTTTAGACAGGATACTGAAGACTTTCTGCACTAAACTTCTTCTTTCCTTCCAGTGTATGCTGATGAAGTACAGCTCTGACTAGGCTAAGGTGAATTAAAGCACCTATACTAGACTCCACTTTCCGAACTGATGATAGAGCAATCTGGACTGCTTCCTCCCTCCAGACGTCTTCTCTCTCTGAAGTCAGGAACTAAACTCCAGACGTCTTCTCTCTCTGAAGTCAGGAACTAAACTCCAGACGTCTTCTCTGTCCGAAGACAGGAACTAGACTCCACTAAATCACTCTAACACATACGCCTTGACCACTCCCTCAAGAGTAAACTCCACTACCCTAAGGGTGTGTCTAGTATATGTTGAGTGAATGGGTATTTAGCATTAAACTGCTGTCTCGCCACACACTCTCCAGGGTACTGCGTGTGCCTAACACCAGGGCTACACATTCCCCCATGGTAAAAGACAGCACTCCCGGGCTGTAAAATACAAAAGAGACATTTTGTTCATGCATGAAAACATTAAACAATTAACATTGGTTCGTCCCATCCGGGAGGTGAGGATATCTTGAACGTTGCGAACAATAACATTATATAGAAATACAAAAGTATTAAATAGCATTCAATAAATATACAATATACTTGTGAAGGACCCGCACCAAACCTTCAACGTAGGTCCTGGGTGGGCTGCAGGACATCCGATTGCAGACCTCACTCAGTGCCACACCACACGGGTTTTTGTTTTCAGAGGTAGTTGTGCTGGTTTATGTAAAACCAAAATAAGGCACCGAAGCGCAACTATGTACAAATAAGTTCTGGGTTAGCACAGTCCTCAACCTCAAAGTCCAATGTAAAACCAAAGACATAAATATAATATCACATTATTATACTAAAGTGCAAAACTTTTTCTGGTTACTGTTTACCCAGCCGGGCATTCTACGGTTAGCAAAATATATATGCATCATATACGTTGTACTTTTCAACTTGTGCAAAAACTTATAAAACATTTTCAAACTTTCTACTTATGGTAGACCCGATATGGATCTCACCGATTCTCCTTTTCTATCTATTCATTTTCAAATAATACACTTTCCAATACATTTTCCACCCCGGGGCTGGAACAATGCGATGTTCGCACAGGACCGTTCCTATTCCTGGGCCCAGTGCCCAGCACCAAGATCATCGACTCCACCATCGGGGTCTGTGTGCACTGGGCTGGTGGGGATGTCGGGGGTTCCAGCAGGGTGTCATCATCGCTGGTTACCTGCAGGGCCGGTTCACTCCGGTCCTCTAGGCCGCAGGGCCCGTCCTCCTCTGGGGACGCTGCTGCAGCATAAGATACTGGGCAAAAAGCAGGCTTTTGTAGTGGCTCAATTGAGATCGCATCAGACTCTTGCGATGTAGATTGGGTCGCCGATTGCGATGCAGAGTAGATCGCCGATTGCGATACGGAGGTGTACGCAGGGGGCGATGCCGATGCACAATGCTGGTGTGATGCAGAGCAGGAAGCAGGTGTGCGCAATGGCTCAGTTGGGGACGCACTAACCTGCTGCTGTTGCTGCTCCATCATTGACGGCTGAGTCCCCGACGGTTGTCCCTACCGGGGATCGATCATCTGCTGCGGCCTCTTGGCCGGGCGGGCGTTCCGGAACTGGCGGTACCTCCTCAACCTCCTTCGCCTCCACCGCTTCACCGGTGGGAGCAGGATTGGTACTTTCGGGGGCAGCCTCCGGTTGCTCCTTTGCCTTGGGCAGCAGAATTTTCGGTGACTCGAATCGTGCATTTTCTTCTTTGATCTCCAGTAATGCTTGCTGCAGGTGCAGGACCACGGATGACTCCTGTGCTGGTGGCAGCTTGGCTGGGGCACGGGGCCTGCCTTCCTCCGCTTCCCTGCTCGGCTGCACACGTCCTGCTTCCATGATGTTCCAGAAGATTCTTTCTTCTTTCTGCGGAGACATCCGGTCTCTTCCGTGGAGGTGGGGTTTGCGTCTCCTCCTCCTCGCAGGGAAGGTGAAGAGGAGGCGGACCTCCTTTGCTGTAGGGCAGGATCGCATATTGTAATAGCACTTTGAGAGGGCAGGCATTTTCTTCGCGCCACAGGGGGGTAGACGCCCACGAAGGTACGCCCACCTTCTTCTCCAGCGCCTGAGGGCGCGAATATGGCGACAAAAATGGCGATTTTGGCGCCAAAAGTGCAAACAGTCCTTTTTTCACAAAAGCAATTCCTTAGGCACATAGGGCTCGCAATTCTGCGAGTTTCGCATCCTGTTCGTGACGCCAAAGTTGTGTCGACCCGCCACCACAATTGTGGGTTACCAGGGCAATGGGGTACTCAGAGCCGAGCCCATGGAAGTCTATGGGGTTTGTCACAGGTAGCTGTGGCTCGGTCTGTGGCCCTGGCGGTCTGGCGTATGTTGGGGACGTATTTACAGGGGATAGGTTTATATACAGTTCGTGACGCCACCTGTAGTATTCTGGTAATTAGTACCAGCGCTGCTGTAGATCTCTGAGGGGATGGTGATGCAGCTAGATGTCGGGTCCCCTACAGGTGGGACTCTTCCCTCAGGTCTATGAAGTTAGTGAAGTCGGGTGCAGATAAATAACACAGTCTCACACGGTCAGCGTCTTTCCATACCTTTACTTGTAAGATGTTCAGGCAGGTCCCAGGGAGGCTGATCCAAGGAGAGTGTATCTTGAGACAGCAGCTGGACAAGTTAGGGGCCTCCTTTACTTCCAATACAATGAGTACAACCAGCCTGAAGCGTAGTTCCCTCAATATCTCCAGCTAATCTATAGCTGTACCGCCCAGTCAGCTTTGTGTTAGGAGCCTTCCTGCGAGGGAGCTGAATTCTTATCTTATCGTGCACTGATTCAAAGTCTTCACTCCCCCTGACCCCAGTTACGTACTGACTATAAGGGGCTTGTTTGCCGCGACCTAAGGTCCGGTAAATTCCTGGTTTTCTTATCACTATGCTTGAAACAGTAGTGATCCTTCGGTCCCCAGTGACCGGTTGCAATGTGCAGGACTTCTTCAATCCGTAAGCACTATTCCAATAAACCACTGTGCCTTTCGCCTTGTCCTCGCTGGTAACATAAGCACTCACACTAGCCAAGGGTCGAGCAGTCACTTCCTTCTTTTCCTTCACTTCAAAGTTAGTTACAGATGCTCAGTTATCAATAGGCAGGAGCACGTCTCTGAACCTTACACCGTCCTTTAGACAGGATACTGAAGACTTTCTGCACTAAACTTCTTCTTTCCTTCCAGTGTATGCTGATGAAGTACAGCTCTGACTAGGCTAAGGTGAATTAAAGCACCTATACTAGACTCCACTTTCCGAACTGATGATAGAGCAATCTGGACTGCTTCCTCCCTCCAGACGTCTTCTCTCTCTGAAGTCAGGAACTAAACTCCAGACGTCTTCTCTCTCTGAAGTCAGGAACTAAACTCCAGACGTCTTCTCTGTCCGAAGACAGGAACTAGACTCCACTAAATCACTCTAACACATACGCCTTGACCACTCCCTCAAGAGTAAACTCCACTACCCTAAGGGTGTGTCTAGTATATGTTGAGTAAATGAATATTTAGCATTAAACTGCTGTCTCGCCACACACTCTCCAGGGTACTGCGTGTGCCTAACACCAGGGCTACACAGGGGGTTGGAGGGGTTTCACATTCTGTAATTGACGTGACACTGTCTGATGATAATGATGCTGCTAATGATAATGTGCATGATATGTGTGACTATCCCCCTTTACCATCTAGTCCACAAGGTGCGACAGCCCCCCCTGCTGCAGGCCCTCTCCCTGTCAGTCGGCCCAGTGTGACCCGGCAGGTGCCCCCCAGGAATGACTGGAGCCGCGGCGCCCCATCCTTCACTTCCAGCGCCAGGTATACCGGCCAGACATTCAGACGCATTAATGTGGTGCGGTTTAAATACTTAGGTGCCAAGGAGGTTCTGCCACAACGCAGGTATGTGGTGAGAGAGCTGCTCTGCGGCCAGATGGGGTTTGAGGTTAATCAGATACTGGCGGTGTCTAATCTTCAGGACAGGCAGGGCTATGAGGTCAGCTTCAAGCTCTCGTCTGACCTGGACAGATTCTGGGCCAGTTACCCCAAGTTGAGGGACGCTGAGGGCTGGAATAAGTTTATGATGGTTCCTATCTCCAGACCGGACACAGTCACAGTAAATGTCATCTTCTGGAATGAGGCCGTTCCCCCACAGGACATCGAGGTGTGGCTCCGGAGACACTGTGACCTTGTCTCTGGACTCACCAAGGTCAGAGATGAGGACAGTATCTGGACAATGGGGTGGAAAGCTTTACTGAAACTGCAGCAGTATAATAACATCACTGCCCACTTACCCAACTCCTTCTTCATTGGGAGGGAGAAGGGAAGATGTTATTATCCCGGGCAGCCCAGAAAGTGCTTCAAATGTGGTGGGAAAGGTCATCTGGCTAACGTCTGTACTGTGGTGAAGTGCAGTCTGTGTGGGGCAATCGGCCATGTCGCTGCAGACTGCCGGGATGTCAGGTGCAACCTCTGTGGTCAGATGGGCCACGCTCACAGGACTGTCCAGACGCCTGGCACAACATCTGCAGAGTCTTCCCTGATGAGGATGTGATGGCAGGGGCAGAGGCTCAGGAGGATGAGGATGTGGTGATAGGGGCGCATGGGGAGGAGGATTCAATGTCAGGAGAGATGCTGACCAGCTCAGATGCCCACCAGGAGTCCACTCATGTAACACCAGAGCAGGAGGGTGCAGAGGGGAACATGGAGGTCGTCCCTCAGGTCCAGCAGCCTCAGGTAGCCCTCCCTTCAGCATCACTGTCTGTATCTGATGACTGGAGTGTTAATCATAATAAAAGAAAGAAAAAGAACACGTCCTCCCGTAAACCTGAGGCAAAATATGACACCGGTCAGAGTGCGAGTAAGAAGGCTCCAAATCCTGCAGGTGTGATGGTCATGTCCAACAAGTATGGAGTTTTATCTGAGTCCAACAATGACAATTATGAGAAAGAGAAAATTGATGCTGAGTGTGACAGGGACATAGAGGACCATCCCCCGCCAAAGCGGAAGCAATTATCTGTACACCCTCAGGTAGAGTCTGACATGGACACCAGTGGTGGACAGAACATCTCTAACTCATGATGATGGCTGTTTCTCTGCTCCTTCTATATTGTGTTGTGATGGCGGGGTTCTCATTAACACTGACCTCCAGTAATGTCAATAGTATTAAGGCGAGGAGGACTAGGCAAGCAGTGTATGAACATCTCACATATCTGGACACAGATGTCATCTTCCTGCAGGAGACACGACTGACATCTCTGGGGCTTATGAGAGAGGCTGAGAGGGAATGGCGGTCCGGTCCATCTTTCTGGTCGCTGGCTGTGGAGCCTTATGCCGGGGTCGCTGTCCTGTTTAACACCAATGATGTGACTGTGCATAGGATGACGGAGGTGGTCATGGGAAGATGTCTGGTCCTGGAAGTCACTGTCCATGGTAGGCGACTCCGGCTTATTAACATCTATGGGCCACAGACGGTGACTGACAGGATCCAGCTGTTTAATGACGTCAAGCCTTACCTCTTCACTTCTCTTCCAGTGGTGATGGCGGGGACTTTAATGCCATACTGACATCAGGTGACAGCTCTTCAGGCAGGACAGTGACCAGGGACGGAAAGGTCCTACATAACATCATAACGCAGGCTGGACTGACTGACATTTTCACACAGGGAGGTCGACAGCCAAAATTCACGTATTCATGTTCCAACAGGAGCAGTAGGATAGATTTTGCTTTTGTGAGTCCTACTGAGGCTGTCGGCACCCTAAGTGAGAAGGTCGTCCCTTACTCTGATCACCTCGCTTTGTGCTTTTGTCTGGGGACCTCTAACCGTCCGGACATTGGTAGAGGGTTGTGGAAGCTCAATTCCAGTCTTCTGGATGATGCCTATGTTCAGAGTCGTGTCCACTCTCTTATCCAGCTTCATCTAGACAGGGTTGACTTCTATGACAACATGACCGACTGGTGGGAGGACGTCAAGGAGGATATCAGATCCCTCTTAAAGAGACTGTCAGTTAATAAAGGAAGGAATAAGTACAGCCAGTACCTAAAGCTGCGCAAAGAATTGGAGTCACTGTATTCGGCGGGTGGGGATGACAAAGTGAAGATCGACCGGCTGAAATCTGAGATAAGGCAGTATCAGTATAGCCGGTATACCTCTCTGGTTCTTGAACGGGATTATGGGTCCTTAGGGGCCCCTGATCCCTTTGAGAATTGCAGGGAGAGGGTGGCCAAAAAAATGGTCACAGGTCTCATTGACTCCCAGGGTGTATTGCAGGATTCACGGGAGGGTATGAGATCTTACTATGCTGACTTGTTTCAGAGGAAAGTTTTGGATAAAGATAAGATGACTCAATTCTTGGAGGCAACTCCAGTGCCTGATACTAATGATCTGGACTTTTCTCCTTTGACAGCAGAATTAACGGTGGAGGAAGTTAAGGAGGCTATTGATAAATTATATCTGAAGAAGGCACCAGGTCCAGATGGTATAACAGCAGAATTCTATAAGAAATTCAGAGACCTCCTGGCTCCAATCCTCGTGGATGTGTATAGAAATTGTCTAGAAAATCACCTGATGCCTCCATCCATGAGAGTGTCCTCGTTAATTCTGCTATCTAAAGGTAAAGAGCCGAGCGACATCAAGAACTGGAGGCCGATTGCCCTCTTGAATGTGGATAGGAAGATTCTAGCAAAGATCCTATTTTCTAGATTAGTCTGTTTGTCCCCGGCGCTGTTGGCAGGCTCTCAGTTTGGCACAGTAAAAGGGCGGAACATCTCTGGAGCAGTCATCTCGATACGAGAGATGTTTGAGAGATGTAAAGCTCTGCGGTGTGGGAGATATGTTGTTAGTCTGGACCAGGCTAAAGCCTTTGACAGGGTTGATCATGACTATCTGTGGGCCACTTTGTCAAAGTACGGTATTCCGGGACAATTTGTGGATTGGCTGAAGACTTTGTACAGAGAGGCGGTGAGCTTTCCTCTGATTGATGGTTGGCAGGGTGACATTTTTGGAGTTGGGGCGGGGTGAGGCAAGGTTGCCCACTGAGTCCGCTCCTGTATGTTTTTGCCCTAGACCCGTTTCTGAGGTCACTGCAGGAGTGCGATTTTCAGGGGGTGCCGGTCCCCCACTGCCTGCCTCTGAATGTTGTTGCCTATGCGGATGATGTGACGTTGGTGATCTCTAATCCTCGAGAGATGCAGATGTTATCTGCGTCCATCAGAAACTACTCAGAGGCCTCCGGGTCTCTGGTCAGCCTTGAAAAGAGTCAAGCTCTGTGGACATTAGATGCTGATCCCAGCTTTGATCTGCCGCAGTTTGCCAAATCCTCCACCCATATTAAGATCCTAGGGGTTAAATTTGGGAGGGATGATAATGCCACGCTAAATTGGGAGGAGATATTGGAAGCCGGAAATGCAAAGGTTCAGCGATGGAAGAACTGGAGGCTGACCTACAGAGAAAGGGTCAAAATGTTGAAGACTTACCTGGTCCCCGTTTTCTTGTATGTCTCTGTCATTTTCCCTTTGCCAGAATCTTTCTCAGCGAGGCTCTTCAGCCTGTTCTTCCAGCTCTTGTGGGGGAATAGGTTGAACCTAATAAAGAGGGGAATAACGTACCTACGGCGGAGAGAGGGTGGGCTGGATATGTTGAATCCAAGGGTTTTCTTTGACTCCTTGTTTCTAAAGGTGAATTTTGGGAACATGGACTCAAACAGTAGCTCCCTGTGGGTTAATAGTATCAGGGATTGGATATTGCCTTTTGCAGAATCTTGGGTGCGAGGCGGCAGTCTCAAGAGGAGGAGATGGACAGGTGACCACCTCCCCCAGTATCTGGACTATGGTCTGAAGTGTGTTAGGAGGTGGGGACTGGAGAAGTCTTACATTGAGAGCAGTACGAGAAGAGACCTGTATGCTCATGTATGTGGGACTTTCTTCTTCTCTCCACTGGCCCTGAGAGATTGTGTCACCACCACCCTGCAGGAAAGCCTTAGGTTCCTAAACGGGAAACGACTTCCTCCTAAACTGTTTGTTGTCACTTGGCTTTCACTGCATAGTCGGCTCTTTGTCAGGGGCAACCTGAAACATCTGAGTGTCTCTGATCGGAATTGTCCCCTTGGTTGTCAGCAGGAGGAGACTATGGAGCACTTTATATGTGATTGCTGGGGAGGGAGGAAGATCTGGGAGGAAGTGTCAGCTAATCTAAAGATCCCCAGACTGAGGACCCTAAAGTACCCTGACATAATCTATGGTGTCCCCTCCACTGTTAGTAACATCGACAGAGAGACGATGTACATCATAATCAGTGTCATCAAATACTATCACTGGCACATGAGAACCCGGGTGTCACTGCACAATGAGCCGTTCGATCACACCGCTGCAGCCAATCAGGTTTTGTCAGAACTCCGGTGGATAAAATCACTAGAAGTTGGAAGGAGTCTGAGAAACATTAAGTTATGGAGGAACGTAAAATTCAGTTAGGAAATATGATGATTTTTTTTTTTTTTTTTAATTTTCTTCTCTTCCTTCCCAGGTGTGGACTTTAATTTATTTATGAATATGATATGATTATTTAATGCTTGTGTATATATAACCTAAGTGATTTGTGTTTTGTAATCCTGGATGATTTTTGTTTTTTTATATAGTTGTATTTATGTTTGGTTTTATAATAAAAATTGCCCCTATATACAAAAATATAACTACTATAATACTGCCCCCTATGTACAAGAATATAACTACTATAATACTGCTCCTATGTACAAGAATATAACTACTATAATACTGCCCCTATGTACAAGAATATAACTACTATAATACTGCCCCTATGTACAAGAATATAACTACTATAATACTGCTCCTATATACAAGAATATAACTACTATAATACTGCCCCTATGTACAAGAATATAACTACTATAATACTGCCCCTATGTACAATAATATTATTACTATTATACTGCCCCCTAAGTTGAATATTCCCCTTAATGTCTGACATTTATTTATTCCTATTTCCATAATGAAATATACAGTAATGTATGTGTTTTTGGCAGGATGGAGATATATGTGAATCCCGCTTTATTGTTACATTAATAAATGCGTATTGATTACCCTCTCAAATTAATATTATGTGCAGATACAGAGTTATTTTTACAGCAGGCTGTAAAATAAGACAGTTTTTTTTTTCGGATACTTGTTGCGCTGACATCTAGAGGTCACTAGGAAAACTGCAATGGGAAGAAATAATGTAAAATGCGTGCAACGTACAGATGGCATTGTCTCTTTAGCATAGTGACTGCCTTTTACTACAACCTTTAAGTTATTTTTACTATCTGTACCCCTAAACACATAAATTTTCGTAAATGTGTGTTTAACCTTTACTCAGCCATGAAGCAAAGACATTGCGGCAGCGGCAGCAGTCAGTGTGTTCGGCCCGTCCATAATCAGCATTAATATTCCACTCTGAAACCCGTAGCAAATGAGATTTTAAATGTCTTGTCACCTCGTTGTGGACTCTTCATCATTCTCTGCTCCATTTAAACCCGGGCTGGCCGCTGAGGCAGGGAAAAAAGGAGAATTAAGGAGGAAGAATGGAGTGTGAAAGGGGTGAGAGTGCCACACGGAAGCGCAAGGTAAGTGGACGTAGATATATTTTACTATTTGGTGTCAGAAGAAGGACGCTCTACCGAAAATGCAAAAAAAGTTGACAATTCTTGTAAAGCTTCGTCGCCTGCAGCAGGGAAGAGTTACCATAAAAAAATCATCATTTGTCCATTGTTGGAAAGTTTTGAGGTCTCAGTAGTGCCCTCCCCTGCAGTCAGCCATGTAAGCGCAGGGTGAGGAAGATCTGCAGAAAAGGAAAACCAAGGTATCCAGCCGTTTAGGTCTAAAACTTCATCAATTTATTCGTACAGCTAAAAAGGTCCCAGGTACATAAAAAATATTGCATCAAGGCAAAAAAAACAACAACGCGTTTCGGGCATAGAACTGTCATAGAATCCTAGAATGTTAGAGTTGGAAGGGACCTCCAGGGTCATCGTGTCCTTTGCCTTCTTTTTGCTGCTGCATTCCACTGTTGACTCATGTGCAGTCTGTGATCTGTTAGTATACCCAAGTCTTTTTCACACGTGCTGTTGCTTAGTCCTATTCCTCCCATTCTATAGATGTGATTTTCCTTTTTCTTGCCCAGATGTAGAATCTTGTGCTTAATAATGGTAACAGTTCTTTGTCCGAAACGAATCAGTACTAATCAATTGGTGAAGCTTTGCATCCAAACAACTGGATAACTTCTTTTGCTTTGCCTGCATCTCAAGCCAAGCCGGGACTTTCACTTTCTGAGCAGATAATCTTCACAGCCAATCTGCAGGAGCTGATGAACTTTGTACTTTACGATAAATGGGCGGCCAAAACAAATTTTAGGAAAAATAGAATTCTTCAGAATTCAAATTATTCTAAGCTTTCTCCGCTGCGTCTTTTTCTGCTATCTTCCCTCGACTCTAGGGTTATGGCGCCAAGTTGTTCTCAGACTTCGCAAAGCACGACACATGATACGTATCTCCCACAGTCAGTGTTAAAGGTGACGAGCTTCATGACCTTGTGATCTCGGAAGGCTACTCGATGCCGAAAGCAGAGTGAAGATCACAGGAGAAGATGCAAGAGGAGGTCGAGAGAGCATAATAAAGAACATTTGATTGACATCAAGTAACAAATGAAAGCAATCTATGAATTCAAATCTTATAAGATTCGCTCATCTCTACTGCCAATTCTTCGGTTAGGCGATGTAGATACATGACTAAGAGTGAGATCGTGCTGAGAGTTCCTGCTGTGAGAGGGGAAGAGAGAGCTACTTTTTTCAAAATCAGTAGACAAACGGTCTCCTTTATTCTACAGGTCCCGGCAGATCTTCACTGCCTCGAGCACCCACTAGGACTCATGACTGATGCACGTCATGAAGTCACATGAGGCCTAGTGGTCGTAAGAGGTGCTGGAGACCCATCAGATTACTATGGTGTCTGGACAGATCAAAGCACAATAAGACATCTGAACACAAATATATTTGATTTAAATCTAAAGTCCTGCCCTAATTCCAAATTCCAATGCAGAATGAAGGACTACTGATTATGAAAAATGTAACTCTCTCTTCCCCTCTCACAGCAGCAACTCTCAGCACGATCTCAATCAGATTAAATATTTGTGCCTTTTTATCCTCAGTCCAATTCTTTTAGAATGTCTGCCATTGTGGTTAATTGTTCATTAAAGGGGACCTGTCAGACTAATCCGCGGGCGCCATGAATTGTAACCTGGTACGTTTTTCTCTGGCGTTTATATTTCTTTATGTTTTTCACTCTGCGTTGTAGGATCTACAAAGACCCCAGAGCATAATATTAAGAAATATTCTAATATGGTGGTTAAATTTGAGCGATTTGATCATCATTAGTTCGAAAAAATGTGTTAATCTTTGAGGTTGTGCTGAGAGTTCCTGCTGGGAGAGGGGAAGAGAGAGCTGATCCTTAAACATTCTGTAGTCAAAGAAATCACTCCCTATTAAATATTTAGCCTTCTTTTATTATGTCGGATGCTGCAGTCGATTTTTCATTAAATCTTTAGAAAATTTGCACACGTATGGTCATCTTCGAGCATATGTCCTAAGTAATGTGTCCTCTTTAAGCCTCCCTGGAGATCCTGGTTCGCAGGCGGCATTGCGATGTATTAATCCATGCTGACAGATGCACATGTTTAAGCAGCAGCCTCGTAAATGTATGAACAGTAAAACCGTCCGCTTTGAAACAGAAAATCCCCTCGGAGCTTCGTTATTTTCTGACACAAGCTAAGGCCGCGGGAAACGTGGCGAGCCTGCAGACAATATGACCGCCAGCCTCTCCGGGCCGATTTATCCAAACCCTTAGCATGAAATGAAAATAGCCAGAATTATTTCTGAGGAGATGAAGAAAGACAGACGGGAAGGTTTCTGTCAAGGAAAAATGTGATTTTGTTCCCAGTCTGCACAATTTTCACTTATGGCGCATAATGAAGAAGGATTGATCTTCTTATTCCTCCGGGGAAATACTTTGTTTTATAGCAAACATGGCCATGGATGTAGAAGGGAGCAGCGACGGGGGGAAGAAATGTCCAAAAGCTCCAGTGTCGGCCTCGGGGCCACAGGGTGGGGATTCTGAGGGCCCACACTGCATCATCAGTAAGGTCTCTCCCATAAGATATAGGCTCTAGGGGGAAATATTGGGCCAAAAGGGAACTCCAGGTGATAGTGGCTTTTTTTGGACCTTTGGGGCCCATTGTTGTGTCAGGGCCAGTGCCCCCCACAGGACCCTCTGAATTCTGGAAACCGGGTCATAGCTGGGGGTGGGCTGGTGAGGGAAGAGGTCCATGTGCTGGGTGTCCGGTGTCACCAACAAATCACTGTGCCCAGGCAAAAAGTGCCAACCGCATCGTCACCCCTGAGTCCATGAAAGCCTAGCTGTGACTGCAAACGTTTTTCAGTTTGATATCTATTTTACTATTACACTTCTTCCTTCCTTTCTTTCTTTTCCTGTCTCTTTCCTTCCTTCTTTCTTTTTATTTCTATTTCTTTTTTTCTGTCCTTCTCTTTCTGTCTCTCATTATTTCTTTCATTTTCTTTCTTTATTTCTCCTCTTTCTCTTTTTTTTTTTTCTTTCGCTTTCTTTCTCTCTTGTCTCTTTCTTTCCTTTTCACTTTCTTTCTTCCTTCCTTCTCTCTTTCTTTTTTCTTCCTTGTTTCTTTTTTCCATCTTTCTTTCTTTCTCTTTATTTCTGTCTTTCATCCTTTCAATTTCTTTCTTTCTTTTCCTTCCTTCCTTTATTTCTCTTTCTTCCTCTTTCTTACTTTCATTCTTTCCACCTCCTTTCTTCTTTTCTTTCTCTCTTTTTGTTTCTTTCCCTTTCTTTCTCTATTTCTTTCTTTTTATTTCTATTTCTTTCTCTTTTTTCTTTGCTTCTCTTTTTCTTTCTCTTTTGTCTTTCATTTTCTCTTTCTTTCTTACTTCCTTCTCTCTCTTCTCGCTTTCTTTCATTTTTTCTTTCTTGTTTTCTCTTTCTTCTTTCTTTTCTCCATCTTTCTTTCTTTCCCTTTATTTCTTTCATTCTTTCTTTTCCTTCATTCCTTCCTTTCTTTCTCTCTCGCTTTCTTCCTCTCTTTCTTCCTTCTTTTCTTTCTCTCTCTATTTCTTCCTTTTTATTTCTATTTCTTTCTTTCTCTTTTTTCCTCTCCTCTTTTTCTTTCTCTTTTGTCTTTCTTTCCTTTTCTCTCTTATTTCCTTCTCTCTTTCTTTCTCTCTCTTGTCGCTTTCTTTCATTTTTTCCTTCTTGTTTTCTCTATATTTTTTCTTCCTTCTTTCATCTTTCTTTCTTTCTTTCCCTTTATTTATTCGTTCCTCTTTCATTCTTTCTTTCTTTCTTCCTCTCTTTCTTTCCCTCTTTCTTTCTCTCTTTCTTTTTTTCTTCCTCTCTTTCTTTCTTTCGTTCTTTCCCTTTATTTCTTCGTTCCTCTTTCATTCTTTCTTTCTTTTCCTTCATTCCTTCCTTTCTTTCTCGCTTTCTTCCTTTTCTTTCTCTCTTTCTTTCCCTCTTTCTTTCTCTTTCTTTTTTCTTGCTCTTTTTCATTCTTTCCATCTCTTTAATTCTTCCTTCCTTTCTTCCTATGGTGCTTGACTCTTTCTATACTTCTTGATGATTCCATGCTAGGAGGACACAGTACCGCTATCACACTGTAATATCCGCCACATGGTGCCCAATTACATCCCCGGCGCTGCTACATGTGTATAGAAAGGATAATAAGATCCATTTTCATCATGTGAGCTGATGTTTTTCCGGCTGTGTAAATTTCTGTCGGATGAATCGCGCTCGGTAACTTCTCCCCTTCTATGATCAGAAACAATGCGGACAGCACAATCCATCTGCACCATGTATCATTTCCATGGAATTAATCCGGCCGGTGCCAGCGCTGTCAGTTCTGGCCTAAAGACGCGATTAATAAAGTGAAACGCGGAAGGATTAGCGCCGTCACGGGGAATGCGTGGACGGAGAATGTTGACTTTTACCAGAATGGATGCGATTCCGGCTGTAAATGTGTTGGGATCTGATCATGGGAAACTCCGACCCAAAACACATTTTTGTTTAAAATGGTTGTGAGTGTACATAGAAAGAATAAGAGGAACCCGCCGCTGACGACGGGCGAATGGGGCGTGATTGGGCCATTTGTCACTGTCCTGTATCATGGGACGTCAAGTAAAGTCTGTTCCGAATACTTTTTGTTATATAGTCGACTTCACCTCAAATTTAACCAAAGAATTGGATGTTCCAGAATCCTGTATTTTTGTGACTTGATTTATATGAATCCAATCCGACATTTTGCTGGATTCCAAAATGGGCTGGTAAGGGGGTTTAGAAAATGTAAAAAAATAAATCCGGTCATTGGTGAGAGAGATCTTCACTGGGTCATCGTCATTGTCCTCCGACGCGGGACATCTTTGGCGTCCGCTGCGCTGGTTAGGCTGACAATGTTATCCATCTATCATGGCTCCAGTGCTACCTTCTCCTATGGGCTTCTTCTTCTAGGATGTGATCTCCCAAAGCCTTTTAAGTCTGATTATTTCACCCATGTATGTCTGAGTATGAAGTAAGCTCGTATTCAGTTTCATGTGCTTCAGAGGTTTCCTCATCAGTTCTCCTAGCTGGCTATCTTCTCTGCAAACTCCTTTGGTTTCTACAACCTGCATCTTTTTTTCTGGCTCAGGTCTGCTGATTAAACATTTGTTTGCTATAAGTATAACAAACTCTTCCCTGGACTTGTTCACACTACAGACCTTCTACAAGTTTTCCTCTTTACCTCTTTATCTGCGCTGCCAGCGGTGATCCATTGTTTGCTGATTAACGCTTTGTCACCTGAAAGCATTACAAAACTCTTCTCTGGACTTGTTCACACTACAGACGCTTCTGCATCCTAAGGCCTCTTTCACACATCCGTTTTTTGACTTCAGGCATGATCCGGCGTGTTGTTAAAAAACGGATCTGGTACCGGATGCTTTTTTTTACTATTGACTTTAATTAGCGCCGGATCATGTCTGATGTCATTGCGTTGTATCCGTTTTTGTCCGGATACCGGCGGAAATGTACATTCCGGCGGCCGGACAAAACGGTGCATGTAACGTTTTTTTGTTTGCCGGAGCCACCTGATGTGCCTGACGCGGCTCATCAGGCGGCCGGAAACAATAGAAGTCAATGGAACCGGATCAGACTTTTGTGCAACCTGACAAAAGTCTGATCCGGATTCTGGAAATCAGGGACTACTACTACTACTACTACTACTATTACTACATTTTCCACTGTCTCCAGACATCCAAAACCCTCTTTTTCCGGGTTCAAAAGTTCAGGTCGGATCCAGCAAAAAAACGGATCCGTTGCATCAGTTTTTTCTTTTCAGCGCCGGATCCGTCCCTTCAGGTGTTCGCCGGATCATGCCTGACACAAAAAGACGGATGTGTGAAAGAGGCCTTAGTCTACCTACAAGTTTTCCTCTTTACCTCTTTATCTGCGCTGCCAGTGGTGATCCATTGTTTGCTGATTAACGCTTTGTCAGCTGAAAGCATTACAAAACTCTTCTCTGGACTTGTTCACACTACAGACGCTTCTGCATCCTTAGCGGCAGCTGCCGCACACAACAACATCGCTAACGGGATCGCTAAATAGTGACGTTTTTTAGCGATCCCGTTAGCGATGCTGTTTAGTGTGGCATACCCTTTAGTCTACCTACAAGTTTTCCTCTTTACCTCTTTATCTGCGCTGCCAGCGGTGATCCATTGATTGCTGATTAACACTTTGTCAGCTGTAAGCATTACAAAACTCTTCTCTGGACTTGTTCACACTACAAATGCTGCAGCAATTCTTGAACTGGCTAGTCCTCTTCTATTCCTGTGTTTGTCTACATCCCTGGCACTGTGTCTCCTGATTCTACATGTTTGTCTGCCATCCACCATACCCTGTCGTCCTAGTCCTCGATGTTCCACATGTCATTTGGGATGTCTTGCCTGCTGTGCCATTGTCTGTGGTCCATGTGACCTGCAGTTTTGTGACTGCACTTCATAACATCATGGCTAGGTGATTCTGAGATTACAGGGGGTCTTCCATTCAGGATTTTGTTGAGAGCAGCTGCAAAGAGTGTCTCCGACTCTGGAGGACCCGTCCAGTCCTGCATTATACAGTTATCTGATAGATTTGAATCAGCACTACTGTGTAATACTCTATTTCTCCTGTGGGGGCACTGCAGGGAAATTGAACACTTACTATCCGATTTCCCTACAGATTACAGCTGATCACTGGGCGTTCAGGCAGGGGGAAGCTTTTCGAGATCAGCTTACATGTTGTTTGGTAAAATAGCGATTTTAGGTTATGTGTTCCCATAAATGAACATGATCCTTGATAGTGGATAACTTAGGGATCACTTGGGTCTAACCTCTAATACTACCCAGCATCCCGAGAACAGAGATCTTCAGTGAGCAAGCTCAACCATTCATTGTTTATGGCACTCGAAAAAGCTGAGCGCTCTACTAGACTCGCTCCTTCAGCCCCATAGACAATGAATGGAGCAGAAGTTGAGTTTGTGTCCCTTCAAGACTGGGCTTTGCAAACGCTTGCGGTATTTCAGCAGTCAGCAAGTTGTCACCTATCATATGGATAAAGGATAACTTTCCGTTCTGGCAATGCTTTTTAAGTTCCATTACCCACATTTTCTGGGATTGTTTCCTAAAATTCAAGACAGTTCCAGAAATCTTGGGAATGTTGGAAATTATCCTTCTGGCCAGTGTCATAAGTAGAATCTGATGAACCCCTGTGCAAAATATGGACCTGGGCTCCCACTTGTATGTTGATCAGATGTAAGGGCCCTTGTAGTGTTCTAGAATGTCCCCCTAATGTCCCCCTGGGCACCTTTCTGAAATAATGTCCCCCATCCTAGCCCTTAATTTAATAATAGTCCACCATTCTGTAACTCTTTTTGCAAAATCCCATGAATGCTATTCATACAATAAGGTATTCTGGTGCTTTATTTAATAATGTCACCATCCCGCCCAGTCAAGAAACCCACATTATTTTTATCAAATTATGTTCCATCTAAATACCCTTAATTATTTATTTCCTACCTATATCATGCCATTGTTTCCAAAAATTTTTCTACTTTCTTTTGGATAATTTGTTTTGTGCCTTTATTTCATAATGTAATTGGGCTCTGTTTTATAATCCATTCACATTTTCAATAATTAACTTCCTCATTCCTGACTTTTTTAAATGTCATCCTGTGCTTCCGTGCATAATGTTCCACCGACCCTTTCGAGTAATAAGTCCTCCTCCTGCCCCTTCAACAGTAATCAGTCCCATCTGGCCCTTTTAATTTAAAATGTCCTGATCATGGACAGTTTTCAAATAATTAATGTCCCCCACTGGGTTTCCTTAGACCTGCTGGCATTTGTAATAATGTTATTGCTTCAAAATTATGTTTACCCAATCCCTTTGTAGTAATTACTACCTTCATGCCTTTTGAATTTTTTAATTCTCCCATTTTGGATTTTGTTTTTTGTCCTGTTTTTCTTTTCTAAGGCAGTTAAAATAAAATTTCTACACTTCCTCTCAGAGAGCTAGCTAGTGAGTCAGTGCACCGGCACGGGTGGCGCCCCGATTTTCCAGTGGACAACACCGCCAGATTCAGCTGGTGGTCATCCTCTGGCTTTTTCACATTGTATTCACTGTCAAGCTGGACAGGTTTTCAATATTAGAGTAGGACTGTCCCACAGAGGGTTGCCTTGACGTGGCGGGATGGCTTGTACATTATTTTGATCAAAATTATGTTTACTAAATACCCTTATTATTATTACTACCTTCATGCATTTTTGCAAAAAGATTTTTTATTTCATTTTTGGATATTTGTTTTTTTGTGCCTGTTTTTCTGTGTAATGGTCATGTGTTAATATGCATTTTACATTTTGCATACACATTAACTTACTTTTTCAGTTCAGATCTAGTTTTCTATGTAGTTCATAGTGCATTCCGTGCATATAAGGGTGTGACCGCCCTGTTTTCTGAGTTGAGAAAATCCATCCTGTCTGGCCAGAGCTTCAACTGGTGGTTCAGTCCCTCTGCCCTTGTTCACATTTAAGTCACTTGACAAGTGGAAAGGTTTTCAATATTAGAGTAGGACTGTCCCACAGAGGGTTGCCTTGACGTGGCGGGATGGCTTGTACATTATTTTGATCAAAATTATGTTTACTAAATACCCTTATTATTATTACTACCTTCATGCATTTTTGCAAAAGATTTTTTATTTCATTTTTGGATATTTGTTTTTTTGTGCCTGTTTTTTCTGTGTAATGGTCATGTGTTAATATGCATTTACATTTTGCATACACATTAACTTACTTTTTCAGTTCAGATCTAGTTTTCTATGTAGTTCATAGTGCATTCCGTGCATATAAGGGTGTGACCGCCCTGTTTTCTGAGTTAGAAAATCCATCCTGTCTGGCCAGAGCTTCAACTGGTGGTTCAGTCCCTCTGCCCTTGTTCACATTTAAGTCACTTGACAAGTGGAAAGGTTTTCAATATTAGAGTAGGACTGTCCCACAGAGGGTTGCCTTGACGTGGCGGGATGGCTTGTACATTATTTTGATCAAAATATGTTTACTAAATACCCTTATTATTATTACTACCTTCATGCATTTTTGCAAAAAGATTTTTTATTTCATTTTTGGATATTTGTTTTTTTGTGCCTGTTTTTTCTGTGTAATGGTCATGTGTTAATATGCATTTACATTTTGCATACACATTAACTTACTTTTTTTAGTTCAGATCTAGTTTTCTATGTAGTTCATAGTGCATTCCGTGCATATAAGGGTGTGACCGCCCTGTTTTCTGAGTTGAGAAAATCCATCCTGTCTGGCCAGAGCTTCAACTGGTGGGTTCAGTCCCTCTGCCCTTGTTCACATTTAAGTCACTTGACAAGTGGAAAGGTTTTCAATATTAGAGTAGGACTGTCCCACAGAGGGTTGCCTTGACGTGGCGGGATGGCTTGTACATTATTTTGATCAAAATTATGTTTACTAAATACCCTTATTATTATTACTACCTTCATGCATTTTTGCAAAAAGATTTTTTATTTCATTTTGGATATTGTTTTTTTGTGCCTGTTTTTCTGTGTAATGGTCATGTGTTAATATGCATTTACATTTTGCATACACATTAACTTACTTTTTCAGTTCAGATCTAGTTTTCTACTTAATTTAATAATGTCCACCATTCTTGTCTCCTTTTTTTAATTAAGTCCCCCATCCTTGCCTCTTCCTACAATAATGTCCCCCATCCTGGCTGCTTTATTTAATAATGTCCTCTATCCCGGCCCCATTGTGTAATAATATCCCCCATTCTAGCCACTTTTTTTTAACAATGTTCCCCCATCCTGGAACAGTCCTGTAATTATGTCTCTATCCTTTTCCCCTTCCTATAATAATGTCCCCCATCCTGTGCCCCTTCCAGTAATAATGTCCTCCATCCTGACCCCTTTTGGTAATATTGTCCCCCCATCCTGGCCTTTAATTTCAATAATGTCCCACATTCTGGGCCCTCTTCTTTATTAATCTCCCGATCCAGGCCACTTTCAATAATAATGTCCCCCCATCCTGACTCTTTTAATAATGTCCCCCATCCTGTGCCCCTTCCTGGCATAATGTCTCCCATCCTGAGCCCCTTCCAGTAATAATGTCCTCCATCCTGACCCCTTTCAGCAATAATGTCCCCCATCCTGGCCCTTTTATTTAAAAATGTCCTGATCCTGGCCACTTTCAGTAATAATGTCCCCCATCCTGGGCTCTCATATTTAATAATGCCCGATCCTGGCCACTTTCAGTAATAATGTCTCCCATCCTGAGCCCCTTCCAGTAATAATGTCCTTCATCCTGATCCCTTTCGGTAGTAATGTCCCCTATCCTGGCCCTTTTATTTTTATAATGTCTCCCATTCTGGGCCCTTTCCTGTTCTTATGTCCTCTGTTCTTTTCTAGAACAATTAAAAAAAAAATTCTTACCTTCCCGCAGAGAGCAGCAGCTGACGTCAGCGTGACCGGCACGGGAGGGCGCATTACATCACAGGCACACACCGCCAGATGTCAGCTTGTGGTCTTTAATTGGCTGGCAGCATGTATTGCAGTGTCGGGAGCCGGCAGGTCTCTGCACCGCGGTACATTTCAGCTGAACGTGTGTCCTCAGATGCACACCCAGCTGGAATCAGTGGACCACCTACCTGCATGGGTCCAGTCGTGGTCGCACCCTCTGCAACAAGTAAAAATAGTCTGAGGAACCCCTTACATAAAAATCCAGAAACCCAGAAGTGCCAGAATGTCAACGGGCCTAAAGTTTTAATGACCGATTGAAGTTGACCATGTCCAGAAGCGCATTTTTGATCACTGGCCCGTCCTGCATATGTTAATACTTCTCTCTCTGAATTTTCTTCTACAGTTGGGTTTTGGCTGTAAGATATTCCATAATTATGGCGAAAACACTGCAGTTTTTACTCGGGAACTCAGCCCATGGCTTCCAGATGAGAAAACACTGAGGTCATCTCGTCGTCTGGATTTTCCGGCGGTTCTCCATCTGGTCAATTCATCACATCAGGCACCTAAGAGCTCCAGATAAGATTGCAGGAACTGCAGCCAAGGTCTCCGTGACCTCCTGAGTTTAATTACCCGCCTTTTATTGCCGCTCTTCCTCACCTGCATAGACTTCAAGATGCTTCTTGTGCTTCACCTTTATTTATATTCTTGGCTTTTCAGGTATAAATAAAATGAACACAGAAAGAAACAGCACAAACTACGATGAAGGTAAAAGTAATAAGGAAAAAAATACTGATATCTTTGACCACTTGGAGCTCCAAATTCCCGGTATAAACACTGATTATACGAGATACAATTCCACCGGTTTAGAGTTTGCTTACTGGTCAGCGGCCGGCCTGGGGGACACTAGTATAAGGTAGCTAGAAGGAGCCCATAAATTGACTAGCTTTGCCTCCACTGGAGAGAGTGTTTGGTTTACTCTTGGATACTTTTGACCGAAAATTTGGTCTTCGGAAGTGTCAACTTATCCGTCTGTGACTTCAAGATTTCTAAATTGCCCCAGGTGTCAGAAATGGAATCAACAAGGAATATGAGATGATCTAGGAATGGGTCACTTGTTGGAACGAGTGCTGACCTCTGGATGGAAAACGAGTTGGCCATCTAGCGCTGTGAGGCCTAATGAGTGAGCCATGGAATGGCAATGAGATAGCAATCAGCCGGTAGCGATATGAGGCTAGATGAATGTGCCTTTGTAGCAGGTGGTCCTATGAGAGCTCATCTTGGTCTCTCTCCTAACGTGAAATGGACAAGGTATAATATGACTGGTTACCTCTGTAAGTCTGCTGAGACAGGATGAACAATCATCCAAGTGGGGAGCCAGTGTTGGCATGATTGGAGAACTCCAACCAGTGGGAGCCATTATCGAATCCAGTAGAGGGTGAAGTGAGTCCCTCTGGGTCATTATGGACCACAGTAGAGAGCTAGAATCCCCACGGTTCTCGATCTTATTGGTATGGTTGGATGTAGACAGGGTGAAGGCCTTGTGAGAAGTACGGTTTAAATCGAAGGTTGCCAAGCTTCATGGGGAGTGGAGAGGATCTGAATAGTGGTCAGCAAAAAGCTTCTAAAATATATCTCAGGAGACACTCCTCTAACTTAGTGGCAGCTTGATGCATCAGAAAGCTTCTCCCACCACTCTTTGTGCAAAGAAAAGAAGGGGCACCAAAGCAAAATAGAAACAAGATGTTGTGATTTTCCATACGGTACAGGAGAGCCTTCCATCCACTCTCGATGATCCAATGGGTCAATATCCAGAGGATAGGACTAACCAGGGCAGATCCTCCATTCCGGAAGGGCCCATAGATCAACCATTCTGACATACATTTACATACAGTACAGGAGAGCCTTCCATCCACTTTCGATGATCCAATGGGTCAATATCCAGAGGATAGGACTAACCAGGGCAGATCCTCCATTTCGGAAGGGCCCATAGATCAACCATTTTGACATACATTTACATACAGTACAGCAGAGCCTTCCATCCACTTTCGATGATCCAATGGGTCAATATCCAGAGGATAGGACTTACCAGGGCAGATCCTCCATTTCGGAAGGGCCCATAGATCAACCATTCTGACATACAGTACAGAAGAGCCTTCCATCCACTCTCGATGATCCAATGGGTCAATATCCAGAGGATAGGACTAACCAGGGCAGATCCTCCATTCCGGAAGGGCCCATAGATCAACCATTCTGACATACAGTACAGAAGAGCCTTCCATCCACTCTTGATGATCCAATGGGTCAATATCCAGAGGATAGGACTAACCAGGGCAGATCCTCCATTCCGGAAGGGCCCATAGATCAACCATTCTGACATACATTTACATACAGTACAGAAGAGCCTTCCATCCACTCTCGATGATCCAATGGGTCAATATCCAGAGGATGGGACTAACCAGGGCAGATCCTCCATTCCGGAAGGGCCCATAGATCAACCATTCTGACATACATTTACATACAGTACAGAAGAGCCTTCCATCCTCTTTCTATTATCCAATGGGTTAATATCCAGAGGATGGGACTAACCAGGACAGGTCCCCCATTCCGTAATGGCCCATACGTCAACCATTCTGCAAAGGCCCACAAGGTACATTTTCCCTTGGACATGACAGCAGAGGTATGGAGATATTCTTCTTCATATCCAGGAAGCATTTCTAAAGCTCTTCTGTTACTCCTCCGCATCCTTTGAGACCCGTCTTAAGAGATGACACAAGAGACAGCGTGGCATTGATTGTTTCAGAAATAATTCAGCATTTATGCACTTAGTAGGCATAATTCCTTACCTCACCGCTCGCCGCCCATTGTACCCTTGTCAGCACTTTAGATATCAAAAAAATAAATAAATATAAAGTGACTATTACGAAAGGCGGAAAGCTGGGAAAGGAAAAAATAAGACGCCGCGCGGAAAAAGCGATTTCATCTGTCGTCTCTAAACTAATGCAGCATAAAAAAGAAATTACTAGAGGTAAAAAAAAAAAATCGTAGCTCCTAATGGAAAGCAATCAAGAAAGCAGAAGAGCGATGGAGGGTTAGTGACGGGAGCGCAGGGAAGGCGGCAGACTTGACGTGAACTTAGCGAGACGAAATGTAAAAAAGATAAAAACTGAGCACGTCAAAGCTCAAGACGTTCAATCAACGCCTCGTAACCAAAGGAGCGCAAAAGATGAACCACGACCACGGTTTGCTTCATTTTCTTCATCCATGACTAAAATCTAGAAAAAAGCAGGTAAAAAATCTCCCAGAGTTTGTTTCAGGAGCTATTTATTTAGCTGAGGGGCAGCTTGATATGGCCGAAAGCTTCTTCTCCTACCACTCTAGGTGTCATGGAGATCAGACAAGCCAAGTACCACTGTTTAAGACTAGTCCATCTCTGGTTTCAGGACTTGGAAGGAAAGAAAATCTTCGAGGAAGTGTTCCAGGAGACATTCATCTAACTGAGGGGCAGATTGATGGAACAGAAAGCTTCTCCCACTTTTCTATGTGCTATGGACACAGGCAAGCCAAGTCCAACAACTTATCTAAACCCACCTCCGTGCCAATCCAAAGCAGCAGATAGAAGGGATCTCTGGATCTCTAAAGAAATTGAAAGGGATCTTTTATAAACTCAAAAGAAGTGTGTTGTCGTTGTGGTGGCTTCTGAGGAGTCTTTGATCTATCAGACCAGGGGCCAAGATTATTTAATCTACCTTTAGTCTTATCAATCAAGCAAAAACCTGGACGAAAACAAGAAAAGTCTTCTAGGATGTGTCTCAGAAGACATTTACATGACTGAGGAGCAGCTTGATGCTACAGAAAGCTTCTCCCAACACTTGGGAGACCAGATAAGCCAACCCCCACTACTGACCTAAGCCCACTCCTCTGTCATTCAACAGCAGAAGAAGTAAGAGACTTTTTAAAGAAATGGAAGAGACCTTCTATAATGCTTTAGGTCCAGGATCTCAGCTCACTCAGTCAACCTCTGCTCCTACATCACAAAACCAAAACATGAAAGAAAGCATTTATATGAGGCATTTATATGACTGTGACTGAGGGGCAGCTTGATGTAACCAAAATCTTCTCCCCCCACTCTGAGTGTGATGGAGACCAGGTCTCCCAAATTCGACTTCTCTGACGGTCAACAGCAGCAGATGAAGGGATCTCTGAAGGAAATAGAAGGGATTTTTTACTAAAAGGGTTGTCCACTTTCAGACTTCTCCTCTCCATTATTCTCCCTCCCCCCCACACACTTACATTTGTGTAAAATGTCCTCTTCCCAGTCTCAGTTCAGGGCGCCAGACAGCCTTATGTCTACAGTCATGGACAAAAGTTTTGAGAATGACACAAATATTAATTTTTACAAAGTCTACTGCTTCACTTTTTCTAATGGCAATTTGCATATACTCCAGAATGATATAAAGAGTGATCAGCTTAACAGCAATTACTTGCAAAGTCAATATTTGGCTAGAAAATGAACTTTATCCCCCAAAACACATTTCTGTTATGAATGTGCTAGAGATGGTTTCTGAGCAGAGGCTCCCTCTGGTGGTTACAGACAGTACTGAACCTTTCAGCAAGAATGGCAATCTGGGTTCACTGACTGGTCTGATATAAGGGAGGTTCCCTCCCATGATGGTTGCCGGTGATCAATTGTTCTTGTCTCAATTGTGGTTCCTGGTTCATTTGGAAGTTTGCTGGAGTCTTGTCAGCATCTCCTGCTTTCAAATAAGATATTTTTTGCTTTTCTTTTTGTGCTTGCTTTTTGCATTGTTTTCTGCACTTTTGTGGAGGTCAGCCAGGTCCCCACCTGGGGCCTGAGCTCCTCACAGTTTATCTGCAGCCACTGTTATTTGCTCATTTGCGTTTTCCTGTTTTTTCAGCGGCTGCAGCTTGGTTTTGTTCACACTGAGATCTGATTTAGCGGGTGGCGAGATCGTGTGATCTCAGTATTTTTGTAATCAGAATTGTTGGATTTTTGTAGGGTTTTCTGGGTTGCAGAAAGTAATCTCTCCTGTCCTATCCTATTTAGTCAGCTTGTGGCCCCAGCGTTTGCTCAGTCTATTTTCTGCCTATGTTTGTGTTTTCATCTTGTCTAACCGCCATTATATGTTTGGGGGCTTCCTATTTTTTTTTTGGGATCTGCTCCGGGGCAGATAGCTTTCATCTTTCTGCCTTTAGGTGTAGTTATCTCAGGCTGTGACGAGGCGTCTAGGATCAACGTAGGAACGCTCCACGGCTACCTCTAGTTGTGTCGTTAGTTTAGGAATCTGCAACCCATCAGTTACCAACATCTCAGGTGTTCGGTTGCCCTACTGTTGTTCCTGTCCTCCTCAACTATCGAAACATAACACATTTCAACATCATTGCAGCCCTGCCTTAAAAGGACCAGCTAACCTCTTTTCAGTGATTGCTCCATTAACACAGTGTGGGTGTTGATGAGGACATGGCTGGAGATCAATCTGTCATGATTAAGTAAGAATGACACCACTGGACACTTTAAAAGGAGGCTGGTGCTTGGCATCATTGTTTCTCTTCTGTTAACCATGGTAATCTCTAAAGAAACACGTGCAGTCATCATTGCAATGCACAAAAATGGCCTAACAGGGAAGAGTATCGCAGCTAGAAAGATTGCACCTCAGTCAACAATCTATCGCATCATCAAGAACTTCAAGGAGAGAGGTTCCATTGTTGCCAAAAAGGCTCCAGGGCGCCCAAGAAAGACCAGCTAGCGCCAGGACCTTCTCTTAAAAGTGTTTCAGCTGCGGGATCGGGCTACCAGCAGTGCAGAGCTTGCTCAGGAATGGCAGCAGGCAGGTGTGAGTGCATCTGCACGCACTGTGAGGCGGAGACTCTTGGAGCAAGGCCTGGTCTCAAGGAGGGCAGCAAAGAAGCCACTTCTCTCCAGAAAAAACATCATGGACAGACTGATATTTTGCAAAAGGTACAGGCAGTGGACTGCTGAGGACTGGGGTAAAGTTATTTTCTCTGATGAATCCCCTTTTCGATTGTTTGGGACATCAGGAAAACGCCTCATTCGGAGAAGACAAGGTGAGCGCTACCACCAGTCTTGTCTCATGCCAAATGTTAAGCATCCTGAAACCATTCATGTGTGGGGTTGCTTCTCAGCCAAGGGAATCGGCTCTCTCACAGTCTTGCCTAAAAACACAGCCATGAATAAAGAATGGTACCAGAATGTCCTCCAAGAGCAACTTCTCCCAACCCTCCAAGAGCAGTTTGGCGATCAACAATGCCTTTTCCAGCATGATGGAGCACCTTGCCATAAAGCAAAGGTGATAACTAAATGGCTCAGGGAACAAAACATAGAGATTTTGGGTCCATGGCCTGGAAACTCCCCAGATCTTAATCCCATTGAGAACTTGTGGTCAATCATCAAGAGACGGTGGACAAACAAAAACCTAAAAATTCTGACAAAATGAAAGCATTGATTGTGCAAGAATGGACTGCTATCAGTCAGGATTTGGTCCAGAAGTTGATTGAGAGCATGCCAGGGAGAATTGCAGAGATCCTGAAGAAGAAGCGTCAACACTGCAAATATTGACTTGCTGCATTAACTCATTCTGTCAATATAAGCTTTTGTTACTCATATGTTTGCAATTATTATATTTCTGTCTGTGATAAAAACATCTGTCAAACACACATAAAATCCAGAGGGCAGCAGATCATGTGAAAATATAATATTTGTGTCATTCTCAAAACTTTTGGCCATGACTGTACATCACATACACAGACCAAGCAGTGCATGTAGTCTGACGGGCAAAAATGGAGGTGGGAGGGCGGCTCAGTACTTCAATCAGTATCTCCCCACGTCCACTTTTATCTAGTAGTGAATCGACCAACAGCCAAAAGTGTGTTCTACATTCAAGGTGAGCTGTGTGTGTCTGTGGTAGCTGAGCTGAGACTCTGTGTGTTCTAGCTGAGCTTTCTATGTAGCAGAGCTGTGTGTGAATGTAACACACATGTTCACAGCACACTAATCACAGGCAGAGTGTGAAATTGAGCTCTGATGAGAGAAAACAAACATACCCAGAGAAGAATAGAGAATTCAACTTGGATGAATGGGTGGGATGGAATAAAAAAGGGCATAGTACACATTACTTACACCATTCTGCAGATGAAGGAACACAGGCAAAAGAGGTAGAGCCTGAAGAAAGATGAGAAACCAGGAAGTAACAAGGGAAGGGAGGAGAGTGGAATCCATGAAGGGAAGGAAAGAGGGTGGAAACCAGGACAGAACGAGGAGGTAACGAGGGAAAAGAGGAGGGTGGAAACCGGGAAGGAAAGGAAGGAGGCTGGAAACCAGGAAGTAAGGAGGGAAGGGGTGGAAACTAGGAAGTAATGAAGGAAGGGAGAAGGGTAGAAACTGGGAAGTAAAGAGGGAAGTGAGGTGATTGGAAGCCAGGAAGCAGCAAGGGAAGGGAGAAGAGTGAAAAACAGGAAGTAATGAGAGAAGAGAGGAGGGTGGAATCCAGGAAGTAGCAAAAGAAAGGAGAAGGGTGGAAGCCAGGAAGGAATGAGGGAAGAGAGGAGGATTAAAACCAGGAAGTAACGAGGGAAAGGAGGAGGGTGCAAACCGGCAAGTAATGATGGAAGGAATGAGTGTGGAAGCAGGGAAGTAATGAGGGAATGGAGTAGGGTGGAAACCAGCAAGTAATCAGAAAGGGAGGAGGGGGAAACCAGAAAGTAACAAGGGAAGGGAGGAGGATTTAAAGCAGGAAGTAATGAGGTGAGGGAGGAGGGTGGAAACCAGGAAGTAACAACGGAAGGGAGGAGGGTGGAAACCAGGAAGTAACAAGGGAAGGGAGGAGAGTAGAAACCAGGAAGTATCAAGGGAAGGGAGGAGAATGGAAACCAGGAAGTAATCATAATGATGGTAGGGAGGAGGGTGCAAATCAGCAAGTAATGATGGAAGGGAGGAGGGTGGAAGCAGGGAAGTAATGAGGGAATGGAGTAGGGTGGAAACCAGCAAGTAATGAGAAAGGGAGGAGGGTGGAAACCAGGAAGTAACAAGGGAAGGGAGGAGAATGGAAACCAGGAAGTAATGAGGGTAGGGAGGAGGGTGGAAACAAGGAAGTAACAAGGGAAGGGAGGAGGGTGGAAACAAGGAAGTAACAAGGGAAGGGAGGAGGGTGGAAACCAGGAAGGAAAAAAATTAGTGACACCCCTGTCCCTGCTGCATTAGGATATAAACAAGCCGAACTGCAGATTAAAAGGGAATGCACGGAAATGGAGAATAAAATCTCAGTTTATAGTGTGTAGACACTAAGCAACATGGGTTGGGTATAGTATTTATTTTTTTTAGACCTTTTTACCAAAACAGGAAAATCCTTTCATCCAAATCAAGTGTTTGTTGGCTATAATGGGTGCCATTTGTCTATCTGAGAGGCAGCTTGATGTATCAGAAATCTTCGTCAGTCTGTGTGCAATGGAAACCATCGTACATTCAGTTTTCACATCCAGCAAAATATTGAAAATTATAGGAAACTCCGAGTCAAAACTGTCACATTCAAAAAACAAACAAAATGGGTTAGATAAAGTGTTTACGAGCCCTGCGACCATCGCTGTCCGGGGTCTAGGGGTCTTCACCCTTCCTCTACCTTGTGATGAATGATCTCTTCGGTTTTTCTATTAGGATGTGGATGATAAAAGGGCGAGCGACGGTGAATGTTATAACGGGTTATTGCATTCAGCTAAAATATAATGCTCCAAAAATAGCGAGGACTATAAAAATATTGGAGATATTGTATTGCTATATTCCGTGGTTGCCATGACAACTGTAGAAACGATCCAGTATTTTTTTTTGAAGCTCAAATAAGCAGAATTTCTCCACTTGAACATTTTCACAGATTTTCTCTTATTCCAGAGCTTCGCTGTCATCCACGGGTTCAGCACAGTTCACACTGCGTCTCACCTTAGAGAATCCATAGACATCTCTCCTTTCCATATATTAATCCCCAGAAAGTCTCTCAACTAAACTTTGTTTCTTTCCACCAGCGCACTTATTTCTTTATGTTTAGGTTTTCTCTTGTGCTGCACTTCCCTTTATAACAACCTTCACCTTAAAGTTTTCCTATTTTAACAACCCCTTTCCCAAAATGTGGAAAATCGAGCGAACAGCGGATAACTGCAAGTCCTGTATCAGAAAAACAACTGGTCTGATATTCTGCAGGAAATTGTTACATCACATACATGTGCAATGCTCCATTTATATGAAGAATCAATTCACATAACCAGCGAGAAAATTGTGAAAACATTCCTTTATAGTGTACTGATCACAGGTTATACAAGAATTACCAAATACTCCAGAGCTGCACTCACTATTCTGCTGGTGCAGTCACTGTGTACATACATTACATTACTGATCCTGAGTTACATCCTGTATTATACTCCAGAGCTGCACTCACTATTCTGCTGGTGCAGTCACTGTGTACATACATTACATTACTGATCCTGAGTTACATCCTGTATTATACTCCAGAGCTGCACTCACTATTCTGCTGGTGCAGTCATTGTGTACATACATTACATTACTGATCCTGAGTTACCTCCTGTATTATACTCCAGAGCTGCACTCACTATTCTGCTGGTGCAGTCACTGTGTACATACATTACATTACTGATCCTGAGTTACATCCTGTATTATACTCCAGAGCTGCACTCACTATTCTGCTGGTGCAGTCACTGTGTACATACATTACATTACTGATCCTGAGTTATATCCTGTATTATACCCCAGAGCTGCACTCACTATTCTGCTGTTGCAGTCACTGTGTACATACATTACATTACTGATCCTGAGTTACATCCTGTATTATACCCCAGAGCTGCACTCACTATTCTGCTGGTGCAGTCACTGTGTACATACATTACATTACTGATCCTGAGTTATATCCTATATTATACCCCAGAGCTGCACTCACTATTCTGCTGGTGCAGTCACTGTGTACATACATTACATTACTGATCCTGAGTTACCTCCTGTATTATACTCCAGAGCTGCACTCACTATTCTGCTGGTACAGTCACTGTGTACATACATAACTGATCCTGAGTTACATCCTGTATTATACCCCAGAGCTGCACTCACTATTCTGCTGGTGCAGTCACTGTGTACATACATTACTGATCTGTTATGTTTCGGTAGCTGAGGAGTGCAGGTAAAAAAGACAATACACCAGAGCAGTTGGAATCTATGAGATTGCAGTACCCTGACTAACCACCACAACTAGAGGCAGCCGTGGAGCGTTCCTACGTTGGTCCTAGACGCCTCGTCACAGCCTGAGAAACTAACTACACCTAAAGATAGAAATAGGAAAGCTATCTGCCCCGGAGCAGAACCCCAAAGATAACAGAAAGCCCCCAAACATGTAATGGCGGTTAGACAAGAGGAAATACTGACACAGAAAGAAAATAGTATGAGCAAACGCTGGGGCCCAAACTATCTAAATAGAAAAGGATAGGAAGGGCACTTACTGCAATCCCAGAAAACCCTGAAAAAACACCAACTCTACTAATTTCAAAATCACCTGAGATCACACGACCTCTACCACCTAAATTAGTTCTCTGGTGTAACAAAATAAAAACAGCAGCCACTGAAAAAACTGGAAAAAGCAAAAGAACAAAACTCAGTGGCTGAACTAAACTGAGAGGGCAGAAGCCCCCGGAGGGGACCCTGAAGGCCCCCAAAGAAGTGCAAGACAAAATGCAAAAATATAGCACAAACACAAAAGAAGCAAAAGTCTTATCTGTAAGCAGGAGATGCAGACACGACACAGCAGGCTACAAGGGAAACTGGAATGAAGGATTCAGACCAGAACAATTGATCACCGGCAACCCTGATGGGAAAATGACTCCCTTATATAAGACCAGTCAGTAACACCTGATTCCCAGTCCTCACAATCTTCACTAGCACCGCTTGTAACCACCAGAGGGAGCCTCTGCTCAGAACTCATCTCAAACCCATTCACAACAGTACCCCCCCTTGAGGAGGGGTCACCGAACCCTCATTTGAGCAACCAGGTCGGTCAGGATGAGTTCTATGATACGCACGGATAAGTCTCCTAGCATGGATGTCCGAAGCAAACACCCAAGAATTGTCTTCCTGACCATAACCTCTCCATTTAACCAAATACTGGAGTTTCCGTCTAGAAAAACGAGAATCCAATATTTTCTCAACCACATACTCCAGATTGCCCTCAACCAAAACAGGGTCAGGAGGCACAGCAGCAGGAACCACTGGCTCAACAAACCTCTTCAACAAGGACTTGTGGAACACGTTATGGATCTTAAATGTCCCTGGAAGAAGCAAACGAAAAGAAACAGGATTAATAATCTCCATGATCTTATAAGGTCCAATGAACCTAGGCTTACATTTAGGAGATGCTACTCTCATAGGAATATTCTTTGAGGACAACCAGACCAAGTCCCCACTTTAAACCGAGGACCATCAGTCCTATGCCGGTTAGCAAACCGCTGGGCCTTCTCCTGAGAGAGGGACAACCTCTCCACTACCTGGTCCCAAATCTGTTGCATACGCTCCACAACAGAGTCAACACCTGGACAGACAGAAGCCTCCATCTGTCCTGAAGAAAATCGAGGGTGAAACCCAGAATTACAGAAAAACGGAGACATCAAAGTGGCAGAGCTAGCCCTATTATTAAGAGCAAACTCAGCCAAAGGCAAAAAAGAGACCCAGTCATCCTGATCAGCAGACACAAAGCATCTTAGATAAGTCTCCAATGTCTGGTTTGTTCTCTCAGTTTGACCATTGGTCTGAGGATGAAATGCCGAGGAGAAAGACAATTGAACACCCAGTTTAGAACAAAAAGTCCTCCAAAATCTGGAAACAAACTGGACTCCTCTGTCAGACACAATGTTCTCAGGAATGCCGTGTAAACGAACCACGTGCTGAAGGAACAACGGCACCAATTCAGAGGAGGAAGGCAACTTAGGTAATGGCACAAGATGTATCATTTTGGAAAACCTATCACAAATTACCCAGATGGTGGTCATTCTCTGAGAAACAGGAAGATCGGAAATGAAATCCATAGAGATATGGGTCCATGGTCTCTTGGGCACAGGCAATGGCATCAACAAACCACTAGAGCGAGAGCAAGGCTTGGAGCGAGAGCAAGTCCCGCAGGACTGCACAAATTCCCTGACATCACGAGACAAGGTAGGCCACCAAAAGGACCGACTAACCAAGTCTCTGGTACCAAAAATTCCGGGATGCCCAGCCAATGCGGAACAATGAATCTCAGACATCACACTCTTTTTCCATTGGTCCGGGACAAACAATTTTCCAACAGGGCAGCGCTCGGGCCTATCCTCCTGACACCCCTCCAGAGCAAGTCTCAAATTGGGCGAGATGGCGGAAAGAACTACACCCTCTTTCAAAATAACAGAAGGATCAGATAACTCAGGAGAGTCCGCAAGGAAACTCCTCGAGAGGGCATCCGCCTTAACATTCTTAGTGCCAGGAAGAAAGGAAACCACAAAATTAAAACGTGTGAAAAACAAGGCCCACCTGGCCTGTCTAGGATTGAGTCGCTTGGCAGATTCCAGATAGACCAGATTCTTATGGTCCGTAAGGACCACCACCTGATGTTTGGCTCCCTCCAGCCAATGTCTCCACTCTTCAAAAGCCCACTTCATGGCCAATAACTCCCGATTACCTACGTCATAATTACGTTCAGTAGGAGAAAATTTTCGAGAGAAAAAGGCACAAGGGTTACTTTTAGAGGTCTCTGGATCTTTTTGGGACAAAACGGCACCTGCCCCAATTTCAGAGGCATCAACCTCCACCTGAAATGGCAGAGAAACATCAGGCTGCCGTAGAACAGGAGCAGAAGTGAATCTCTGCTTAAGTTCCTGAAATGCAGAGACTGCCTCAGGAGGCCAATTCACCACATCAGAACCCTTTCTGGTCAAATCAGTTAATGGTTTAACAATAACCGAGAAATTACCAATAAATTTACGATAAAAATTGGCAAAACCCAAAAATCTCTGAAGAGCCTTTAATGAAGTAGGTTGGACCCAATCACAGATGGCCTGAACCTTGACCGGGTCCATTTCAATAACAGATGGGGACAAAATTAATCCCAGAAATTAGATCCTCTGTACGCCAAAAAGACACTTTGATCCCTTCACATACAGAGCATTCTCTCTCAAAATCTGGAATACAGTTCGAACATGTTTCACATGAGAGTCCCAGTCATTAGAAAAAATCAAGATATCATCCAAATAAACAATCAGAAATTTGTCCACAAAATCCCTGAAAATGTCATTCATGAAGGACTGGAAGACGGAAGGAGCATTAGTGAGCCCAAAGGGCATCACTAAGTACTCAAAATGCCCTTCAGGGGTATTGAATGCCGTCTTCCATTCATCCCCGTGCTTAATGCGAATAAGGTTATACGCCCCCCTGAGGTCAAGCTTGGTAAACCAAGTAGCGTTTTTCACCCTGGAAAACAGGTCAGAAATCAAGGGTAACGGGTATTGATATTTCACAGTAATATTGTTCAAGAGACGATAATCAATACACGGCCTTAATGAACCATCTTTTTTGGCCACAAAGAAAAAACCGGCACCTAAGGGTGAAGAGGATGGTCTGATATGACCCTTCTCCAATGATTCCTTGATATAAGACCGCATAGCGTCATGTTCAGGTACAGACAAGTTAAAAAGGCGACCTTTAGGGAATTTACTACCCGGCACTAATTCAATAGCGCAGTCATAGCTCCTATGGGGAGGCAAGGATGCAGATTTACTTTCGCTAAACACATCAGAAAAATCAAACAAAAAGTCAGGAACATCCTGAGCCTGGGGGGAGGCAGAAAAAACAGGAGTGTTGGTATTAACACATTGGCAGCCCCAACTGGTTACAGACACAGATTTCAATCCAAAACAGGATTATGAGACTGTAACCAAGGGAAACCCAGCACGATAATGTCATGCAGATTATATAGAACCAAAAATTTGCAGCACTCCTGGTGATCAGGTTCAACCCTTATTATCACCTGAGTAGAAAACTGGGGTTTATTCTCAGCCAAAGGGGTAGAATCGATCCCCAGTAGGGGAATAGACTTCTGTAGGGGTATCAAGGGAAACCACAACGTTTAGCAAAATCATAATCCATCAGGTTAATAGCTGCTCCAGAATCAACGAAAGCCTGAGCAGAAAATGAGGACAGAGAGCATATCAGAGTGACAGTTAATAAAAACTTAGTCTGAACACTACCCAAGACAACTGAGCGTGCAAAACGTCTTCCCCGCTTAGGGCAGACTGAAATAGCATGAGAGGCATCACCACAGTAGAAACATAACCCATTGCGCTTTCGAAACTCATGACGCTGTGCCCCAGACACCACTCTATCACACTGCATGGGTTCAGAAGCAGGTTCACAAGGCAACACCACTCCACGCATACTTCTCGCTCACGCAAACGTCTGTCAATTTGAATCGCTAATGACATAGAATCATTGAGACCAGAGGGGACAGGGAATCCCACCATAACATCCTTTACATTATCTGACAGACCCTTCCGGAAAAGGGCCGCCAAAGCGTCGTCATTCCATTTGGTCAGGACTGCCCACCTACGGAATCACTGACAGTATAACTCAGCGTCATCAAGCCCCTGATTTAATGCCAACAAGGCTTTTTCAGCTTGATCAGTGACATTAGGCTCATCGTACAATAACCCCAAAGCCTGAAAAAACGCATCAGCATCACTCAAAACAGGATCCCCAGGTGTCAGGGAAAAAGCCCAATCCTGAGGATCGCCGCGCAGGAGAGAGATGATAATTTGAACCTGCTGCGCTGCGTTTCCTGAGGACTTAGATTTTAAGGCAAAAAACAATTTACAATTATTTTGAAATTCTGAAACTTAGCTCGATCCCCTAAAAACAAATCTGGCATGGGGATCCTAGGTTCCACAACAGGCAACCTAGCAAGATAGGTAGCAATACTCTGAACCTCAGTGGCAAGCTGATCCACACGGCCAGACAACTGTGCAAACTCCATTGGGAGAAAAGATCCTCCCCAGCACCCAGAGATACAGAGGGAAAAAAAAAAAATGCAACAAACAGAAAAATATCTCTGACAACTCTGACAACCTTTTTTTTTCACAATATTTTTTTTTTCCTTCTGTGAGTACCATACAATTTCAATTTTTAGGCGGTGATACTGTTATGTTTCGGTAGCTGAGGAGTGCAGGTAAAAAAGGCAATACACCAGAGCAGTTGGAATCTATGAGATTGCAGTACCCTGACTAACCACCACAAACTAGAGGCAGCCGTGGAGCGTTCCTACGTTTGGTCCTAGACGCCTCGTCACAGCCTGAGAAACTAACTACACCTAAAGATAGAAATAGGAAAGCTATCTGCCCGGAGCAGAACCCCAAAGATAATAGAAAGCCCCCAAACATGTAATGGCGGTTAGACAAGAGGAAATACGACACAGAAAGAAAATAGTATGAGCAAAACGCTGGGGCCCAACTATCTAAATGAAAAGGACAGGAAAGCAAAAAATATAGAACAAACACAAAAAAAAGCAAAATCTTACTGTAAGCAGGAGATGCAGACAACACAGCAGGCTACAAGGGAAACTGGAATGAAGGATTCAGACCAGAACAATTGATCACCGGCAACCCTGATGGGAAAATGACCCCTTATTAAGACCAGTCAGTAAAACACCGATTCCCACTCCCACAATCTTCACGAACAAGACCGCACCGCTAGTAACCACCAGAGGGAGCCTCTGCTCAGAACTCATCTCAAACCCATTCCAACACGATCCTGAGTTACACCCCTGTATTATACCCCAGAGCTGCCTCACTATTCTGCTGGTGCGTCACTGTGTACATACATTACATTACTGTCCTGAGTTACCTCCTGTATTTACCCCAGAGCTGCACCAACTATTCTGCGGTGCAGTCACTGTGTACTACATTACATTACGTCTGAGTTACATCCTGATTATACCCAGAGCTGCACTCACTATTCTGTGGTGCAGTCACTGGTACATACATACATTACTGACCGGTTACATCCGTTTATACCCCAAGCTGCACTCACTATTCTGCGGGCGTCCTGTTACTACATTACATTACTGATCCGGTTAATCCTGTATTTATTCCAGAGCTGCATCACTATTCTGCTGGTGCAGTAACGTGTAATCATTACTTTCTGTCCGAGTTACATCCTTATTATACTCCAGAGGCACTCACTATTCTCTGGTGCAGCACTTGTACTACATTCTTTAACTGAACCTGAGTTACCTCCGTATTATACCCCAGAGTGCACTCACTATTCGTGGTACGTCACGTGTACTTACTTACATTCTGATCCTGATTACATCCGTATTATACTCCAGAGCGCACTCACTGTTCTGCTGGTGCAGTCCACTTTGTATGTTTGGGGGTATAATAAAATGTAACCAGATCGTAATGTAATGTATTACACAGGACGCCCAGAAATAGTGAGTGCAGTCTGGGTATAATACAGAGTAACCAGGTCAGTAATGTAATTGTATGTACACAGTGACTACACCACCCCTTTAGTGCGCTCTGGAGTATAATCAGGATGTAACTCAGGTCAGTAATATTTATTACCAGTGACTGCACCCAGAATGTGAGTGCACCTGGAGTATAATGCAGGATGTAACTCGCATCATAATGAATGTATTAACAGTGACTGCACCTGCAGAAAGTGAGTGCAGCTTGGGTATAAACGGATGTAACTCAGGATCATAATGAATGTATGTACACATACTGCCCAGCAGAATAGGAGTGCAGTTGGGTGTAAACAGGAGGTAACTCAGGATCATAAGCCAATGTATGTACACATGATGCCCACAGAATATGAGTGCAGCCTGGATTATAATCAAAGTAATCGGATCAGTAATTAAGTATTACCAGTGACTGCACCAGCAGAATTGATGCAGCTCTGGGGTATAATACAGGATGAAAAACCGAACAGTAATGTTAATGTATTTACACATGACTGCCCAGCAAATAGTGAGTCAGCTTGGAGTATAATACAGGATTAACCAGGATCAGTAATGTAATGTAGTAACGGACCGCCCAGCAGAATAGGATGCACTCTGGGGTAATACAGGAGGTAATTAGATCAGTAATTAATGTAGTACACGTGACTGCACCACAAAAGTGAGTGCACTTAGTATAATCAGGTGTAACTCAGGATCATAATGTAATGATGTACACAGTGCTCACCAGCGAATATGAGTGCAGCCTGGGTATAATACAGGATGTAATCAGGACCCAAATGTATGTACCAGGATGACCAGCAGAATATGGTGCAGCTCTGGAGTATAATACAGGATTTTACTCAGGATCAGTAATGTAAGTATTACCAGTGATGCAACCACAAATAGTGAGTGCAGCTCTGGGTATAATCAGGAGGTAATCAGGATCAGTAATGTAATGTATGTACCTGACGCACCAGCAAATAGTGGTGCAGCTCTGATTATTACAGGAGGTAACTCGGATCAGTTAATGAATGTTTTAACACAGTGACGCAACCAGAGAATAGTGAGGCAGCTCTGGGTTAAAACAGGAGGTAATCGGATCGTAATGTAATTAGTCACAGGACTGCCCAGAGAAAAGTGAGTGCAAGCTTGGAGTTAAAAATACAGGAGGAACCAATCAAATGTAAAGTATGTACACAGTTGCACCACAGAATAGGAGTGCAGCTCTGGGGTTAATACAGGAGGTAATCAGGACAGTAATGTAATGTATTACACGTGATGCACCAGCAGAATAGGAGTGCAGCTTGGAGATAAAAGGATGTAACCAGGATCATAATGTAATGTATGTACACAGTGACTGCACCAGCAGAAATGATGCAGCTCTGTGTTTACAGGATGTAACCAGGATCAGTAATGTAATGTATTACACAGTGACGCCCAGCAGAATAGTGAGTGCGCCTGGAGTATAATACAGGATGTAACTCAGGATCATAATGTAATGTATTTAACAGTGACGCACCAGCAAATAGGAGTGCAGCTCGGGGTTAATAAAAGGATAAACCAGGATCAGTAATGTAATGTCTTAACGTGACTGACCGCAGAATAGTGAGGCAGCTCTGGAGTATAATACAGGAGTGCTCGGTCAGTAATTCATGTTGTACACGTGACTGCACCAGCAGAAATGAGTGCAGCTCTTGGGGTATAATAAGGAAAACTCGGATCAGTAATTAATTATGTACACAGTGACTTCACCAGCAAATAGTGAGTGCAGCTCTGGAGTATAATACAGGATGAACTCAGGCACTAATGAATGTATGTACACAGTGACGCACCACAGAGTTTGAGTGCGCTTGGAGTTAATACAGGAGAAACTCCATCTTAATTAATGTATGTACACATGATTGCACCAGCAGAAATAGTGAGTGCAGCCTGGATATAATCAGGAGTAACTCAGGATCCAGTAATGTAATGTATGTACAAGTGACTGCACCAGCAGAATAGTGAGTGCCCTGAGTATAATCAGGATGAACCGGATCAGTTGTAATGTATGTACAAGTGAACTGACCGCAGAATAGGACGCACCGGGGGTTAATACGGATGTAAATCAGGACATAATGTATGTACACAGTGACGCACCAGCAAAATGATTGCAGCTCTGGGTAATAATACAGGAGAACCAGGATCGTAATGTATTGTAGTACACAGGATGCACCAGCGAAAGTGAGTGCAGTCTGTAGTTAAACGGATGTAACTCAGATCAGTAATGTAATGTTTACATGGTCGACCCGCCCCACAATTGTGGGTTACCGGGCAATGGGGTTCCGACCAGCCCGAGGTCTATGGGGATTGTCACAGGAGGTGGCTCGGTCTGTGCCCTGGCGTTCTGGCGTATGTTGGGGGAATATTTACAGGGATTGATGTATGACATTCGTGACGCCCCTGTATATTCTGGTAATTATACCAGCGGCTGTAATCTCTGAGGGGAGGTAAATGCAGCGATTCGGGTCCCTCAGGTGGACTCTTCCCTCAGGTCAGTAGTTAGGTAGGGATTGGCAGGATCAATAAAACTCGTTCACCGGTCGCGTTTTCCTACCTTTACTTGTAAAGTTAGGCAGGTCCCAGGGAGGCTATGGGGTTGATGGAGGATACTTTGAGGCAAAGATAAGCAAGTTAGGGGCCCTTTACTTTCCAATGAACTGAGTACGACCACCTGAAGCTAATCCTCTTATGATTCCCTAGTTTTTTAGCTG
>JARQOD010000004.1:2796783-2909527 GCA_033576555.1 Oophaga sylvatica
TGTTCCTGTCCTCCTCAACTATCGAAACATAACACATTTCAACATCATTGCAGCCCTGCCTTAAAAGGACCAGCTAACCTCTTTTCAGTGGTGTTGATGAGGACATGGCTGGAGGTCAATCTGTCATGATTAAGTAAGAATGACACCACTGGACACTTTAAAAGGAGGCTGGTGCTTGGCATCATTGTTTCTCTTCTGTTAACCATGGTTATCTCTAAAGAAACACGTGCAGTCATCATTGCAATGCACAAAAATGGCCTAACAGGGAAGAGTATCGCAGCTAGAAAGATTGCACCTCAGTCATCGCATCATCAAGAACTTCAAGGAGAGAGGTTCCATTGTTGCCAAAAAGGCTCCAGGGCGCCCAAGAAAGACCAGCAAGCGCCAGGACCGTCTCTTAAAAGTGTTTCAGCAGCGGGATCGGGCTACCAGCAGTGCAGAGCTTGCTCAGGAATGGCAGCAGGCAGGTGTGAGTGCATCTGCACGCACTGTGAGGCGGAGACTCTTGGAGCAAGGCCTGGTCTCAAGGAGGGCAGCAAAGAAGCCACTTCTCCAGAAAAAACATCATGGACAGACTGATATTCAGCAAAGGTACAGGCAGTGGACTGCTGAGGACTAGGGTAAAGTTATTTTCTCTGATGAATCCCCTTTTCGATTGTTTGGGACATCAGGAAAACGCCTCATTCGGAGAAGACAAGGTGAGCGCTACCACCAGTCTTGTCTCATGCCAAATGTTAAGCATCCTGAAACCATTCATGTGTGGGTTGCTTCTCAGCCAAGGGAATTGGCTCTCTCACATCTTGCCTAAAAACACAGCCATGAATAAAGAATGGTACCAGGATGTCCTCCAAGAGCAACTTCTCCCAACCCTCCAAGAGCAGTTTGGCGATCAACAATGCCTTTTCCAGCATGATGGAGCACCTTGCCATAAAGCAAAGGTGATAACTAAATGGCTCAGGGAACAAAACATAGAGATTTTGGGTCCATGGCCTGGAAACTCCCCAGATCTTAATCCCATTGAGAACTTGTGGTCAATCATCAAGAGACAGGTGGACAAACAAAAACCTAAAAATTCTGACAAAATGAAAGCATTGATTGTGCAAGAATGGACTGCTATCAGTCGGATTTGGTCCAGAAGTTGATTGAGAGCATGCCAGGGAGAATTGCAGAGGTCCTGAAGAAGAAGGGTCAACACTGCAAATATTGACTTGCTGCATTAACTCATTCTAACTGTTAATATAAGCTTTTATTACTCATATGTTTGCAATTATTATATTTCTGTCTGTGATAAAAACATCTGTCAAACACACATAAAATCCAGAGGGCAGCAGATCATGTGAAAATATAATATTTGTGTCATTCTCAAAACTTTTGGCCATGACTGTACATCACATACACAGACCAAGCAGTGCATGTAGTCTGACGGGCAAAAATGGAGGTGGAGGGCGGCTCAGTATTTCAATCAGTATCTCCCCACGTCCACTTTTATCTAGTAGTGAATCGACCAACAGCCAAAAGTGTGTTCTACATTCAAGGTGAGCTGTGTGTGTCTGTGGTAGCTGAGCTGAGACTCTGTGTGTTCTAGCTGAGCTTTCTATGTAGCAGAGCTGTGTGTGAATGTAACACACATGTTCACAGCACACTAATCACAGGCAGAGTGTGAAATTGAGCTCTGATGAGAGAAAACAAACATACCCAGAGAAGAATAGAGAATTCAACTTGGATGAATGGGTGGGATGGAATAAAAAAGGGCATAGTACACATTACTTACACCATTCTGCAGATGAAGGAACACAGGCAAAAGAGGTAGAGCCTGAAGAAAGATGAGAAACCAGGAAGTAACAAGGGAAGGGAGGAGAGTGGAATCCATGAAGGGAAGGAAAGAGGGTGGAAACCAGGACAGAACGAGGAGGTAACGAGGGAAAAGAGGAGGGTGGAAACCGGGAAGGAAAGGAAGGAGGCTGGATACCAGGAAGTAAGGAGGGAAGGGGTGGAAACTAGGAAGTAATGAAGGAAGGGAGAAGGGTAGAAACTGGGAAGTAAAGAGGGAAGTGAGGTGATTGGAAGCCAGGAAGCAGCAAGGGAAGGGAGAAGAGTGAAAAACAGGAAGTAATTAGAGAAGAGAGGAGGGTGGAATCCAGGAAGTAGCTAAAGAAAGGAGAAGGGTGGAAGCCAGGAAGGAATGAGGGAAGAGAGGAGGATTGAAACCAGGAAGTAACGAGGGAAAGGAGGAGGGTGCAAACCGGCAAGTAATGATGGAAGGAATGAGTGTGGAAGCAGGGAAGTAATGAGGGAATGGAGTAGGGTGGAAACCAGCAAGTAATCAGAAAGGGAGGAGGGGGAAACCAGAAGTAACAAGGGAAGGGAGGAGGATTTAAAGCAGGAAGTAATGAGGTGAGGGAGGAGGGTGGAAACCAGGAAGTAACAACGGAAGGAGGAGGGTGGAAACCAGGAAGTAACAAGGGAAGGGAGGAGAGTAGAAACCAGGAAGTATCAAGGGAAGGAGGAGAATGGAAACCAGGAAGTAATCATAATGATGGTAGGGAGGAGGGTGCAAATCAGCAAGTAATGATGGAAGGGAGGAGGGTGGAAGCAGGAAGTAATGAGGGAATGGAGTAGGGTGGAAACCAGCAAGTAATGAGAAAGGGAGGAGGGTGGAAACCAGGAAGTAACAAGGGAAGGGAGGAGGGTGGAAACCAGGAAGTAACAAGGGAAGGGAGGAGAGTAGAAACCAGGAAGTATCAAGGGAAGGGAGGAGAATGGAAACCAGGAAGTAATCATAATGATGGTAGGGAGGAGGGTGCAAATCAGCAAGTAATGATGGAAGGGAGGAGGGTGGAAGCAGGGAAGTAATGAGGGAATGGAGTAGGGTGGAAACCAGCAAGTAATGAGAAAGGGAGGAGGGTGGAAACCAGGAAGTAACAAGGGAAGGGAGGAGAATGGAAACCAGGAAGTAATGAGGGTAGGGAGGAGGGTGGAAACAAGGAAGTAACAAGGGAAGGGAGGAGGGTGGAAACAAGGAAGTAACAAGGGAAGGGAGGAGGGTGGAAACCAGGAAGGAAAAAAATTAGTGACACCCCTGTCCGTCCCTGCTGCATTAGGATATAAACAAGCCGAACTGCAGATTAAAAGGGAATGCACGGAAATGGAGAATAAAATCTCAGTTTATAGTGTGTAGACACTAAGCAACATGGGTTGGGTATAGTATTTATTTTTTGTAGACCTTTTTACCAAAACAGGAAAATCCTTTCATCCAAATCAAGTGTGTGTTGGCTATAATGGGTGCCATTTGTCTATCTGAGAGGCAGCTTGATGTATCAGAAATCTTCGTCAGTCTGTGTGCAATGGAAACCATCGTACATTCAGTTTTCACATCCAGCAAAATATTGAAAATTATAGGAAACTCCGGAGTCAAAACTGTCACATTCAAAAAACAAACAAAATGGGTTAGATAAAGTGTTTACGAGCCCTGCGACCATCGCTGTCCGGGGTCTAGGGGTCTTCACCCTTCCTCTACCTTGTGATGAATGATCTCTTCGGTTTTTCTATTAGGATGTGGATGATAAAAGGGCGAGCGACGGTGAATGTTATAACGGGTTATTGCATTCAGCTAAAATATAATGCTCCAAAAATAGCGAGGACTATAAAAATATTGGAGATATTGTATTGCTGTATTCCGTGGTTGCCATGACAACTGTAGAAACGATCCAGTATTTTTTTTTGAAGCTCAAATAAGCAGAATTTCTCCACTTGAACATTTTCACAGATTTTCTCTTATTCCAGAGCTTCGCTGTCATCCACGGGGTTCAGCACAGTTCACACTGCGTCTCACCTTAGAGAATCCATAGACATCTCTCCTTTCCATATATTAATCCCCAGAAAGTCTCTCAACTAAACTTTGTTTCTTTCCACCAGCGCACTTATTTCTTTATGTTTAGGTTTTCTCTTGTGCTGCACTTCCCTTTATAACAACCTTCACCTTAAAGTTTTCCTATTTTAACAACCCCTTTCCCAAAATGTGGAAAATCGAGCGAACAGCGGATAACTGCAAGTCCTGTATCAGAAAAACAACTGGTCTGATATTCTGCAGGAAATTGTTACATCACATACATGTGCAATGCTCCATTTATATGAAGAATCAATTCACATAACCAGCGAGAAAATTGTGAAAACATTCCTTTATAGTGTACTGATCACAGGTTATACAAGAATTACCAAATACTCCAGAGCTGCACTCACTATTCTGCTGGTGCAGTCACTGTGTACATACATTACATTACTGATCCTGAGTTACATCCTGTATTATACTCCAGAGCTGCACTCACTATTCTGCTGGTGCAGTCACTGTGTACATACATTACATTACTGATCCTGAGTTACATCCTGTATTATACTCCAGAGCTGCACTCACTATTCTGCTGGTGCAGTCACTGTGTACATACATTACATTACTGATCCTGAGTTACATCCTGTATTATACTCCAGAGCTGCACTCACTATTCTGCTGGTGCAGTCACTGTGTACATACATTACATTACTGATCCTGAGTTATATCCTGTATTATACCCAGAGCTGCACTCACTATTCTGCTGTTGCAGTCACTGTGTACATACATTACATTACTGATCCTGAGTTACATCCTGTATTATACCCCAGAGCTGCACTCACTATTCTGCTGGTGCAGTCACTGTGTACATACATTACATTACTGATCCTGAGTTATATCCTGTATTATACCCCAGAGCTGCACTCACTATTCTGCTGGTGCAGTCACTGTGTACATACATTACATTACTGATCCTGAGTTACGTCCTGTATTATACTCCAGAGCTGCACTCACTATTCTGCTGGTGCAGTCACTGTGTACATACATTACATTACTGATCCTGAGTTACCTCCTGTATTATACTCCAGAGCTGCACTCACTATTCTGCTGGTACAGTCACTGTGTACATACATAACTGATCCTGAGTTACATCCTGTATTATACCCCAGAGCTGCACTCACTATTCTGCTGGTGCAGTCACTGTGTACATACATTACTGATCTGTTATGTTTCGGTAGCTGAGGAGTGCAGGTAAAAAAGACAATACACCAGAGCAGTTGGAATCTATGAGATTGCAGTACCCTGACTAACCACCACAACTAGAGGCAGCCGTGGAGCGTTCCTACGTTGGTCCTAGACGCCTCGTCACAGCCTGAGAAACTAACTACACCTAAAGATAGAAATAGGAAAGCTATCTGCCCCGGAGCAGAACCCCAAAGATAACAGAAAGCCCCCAAACATGTAATGGCGGTTAGACAAGAGGAAATACTGACACAGAAAGAAAATAGTATGAGCAAACGCTGGGGCCCAAACTATCTAAATAGAAAAGGATAGGAAGGGTACTTACTGCAATCCCAGAAAACCCTGAAAAGCACCAACTCTACTAATTTCAAAATCACCTGAGATCACACGACCTCTACCACCTAAATTAGTTCTCTGGTGTAACAAATCAAAACAGCAGCCACTGAAAAAACTGGAAAAAGCAAAAGAACAAAACTCAGTGGCTGAACTAAACTGAGAGGGCAGAAGCCCCGGAGGGGACCCTGAAGGCCCCCAAAGAAGTGCAAGACAAAATGCAAAAATATAGCACAAACACAAAAGAAGCAAAAGTCTTATCTGTAAGCAGGAGATGCAGACACGACACAGCAGGCTACAAGGGAAACTGGAATGAAGGATTCAGACCAGAACAATTGATCACCGGCAACCCTGATGGGAAAATGACTCCCTTATATAAGACCAGTCAGTAACACCTGATTCCCAGTCCTCACAATCTTCACTAGCACCGCTTGTAACCACCAGAGGGAGCCTCTGCTCAGAACTCATCTCAAACCCATTCACAACAGTACCCCCCCTTGAGGAGGGGTCACCGAACCCTCATTTGAGCAACCAGGTCGGTCAGGATGAGTTCTATGATACGCACGGATAAGTCTCCTAGCATGGATGTCCGAAGCAAACACCCAAGAATTGTCTTCCTGACCATAACCTCTCCATTTAACCAAATACTGGAGTTTCCGTCTAGAAAAACGAGAATCCAATATTTTCTCAACCACATACTCCAGATTGCCCTCAACCAAAACAGGGTCAGGAGGCACAGCAGCAGGAACCACTGGCTCAACAAACCTCTTCAACAAGGACTTGTGGAACACGTTATGGATCTTAAATGTCCTTGGAAGAAGCAAACGAAAAGAAACAGGATTAATAATCTCCATGATCTTATAAGGTCCAATGAACCTAGGCTTAAATTTAGGAGATGCTACTCTCATAGGAATATTCTTTGAGGACAACCAGACCAAGTCCCCCACTTTAAACCGAGGACCATCAGTCCTATGCCGGTTAGCAAACCGCTGGGCCTTCTCCTGAGAGAGGGACAACCTCTCCACTACCTGGTCCCAAATCTGTTGCATACGCTCCACAACAGAGTCAACACCTGGACAGACAGAAGCCTCCGTCTGTCCTGAAGAAAATCGAGGGTGAAACCCAGAATTACAGAAAAACGGAGACATCAAAGTGGCAGAGCTAGCCCTATTATTAAGAGCAAACTCAGCCAAAGGCAAAAAAGAGACCCAGTCATCCTGATCAGCAGACACAAAGCATCTTAGATAAGTCTCCAATGTCTGGTTTGTTCTCTCAGTTTGACCATTGGTCTGAGGATGAAATGCCGAGGAGAAAGACAATTGAACACCCAGTTTAGAACAAAAAGTCCTCCAAAATCTGGAAACAAACTGGACTCCTCTGTCAGACACAATGTTCTCAGGAATGCCGTGTAAACGAACCACGTGCTGAAGGAACAACGGCACCAATTCAGAGGAGGAAGGCAACTTAGGTAATGGCACAAGATGTATCATTTTGGAAAACCTATCACAAATTACCCAGATGGTGGTCATTCTCTGAGAAACAGAAGATCGGAAATGAAATCCATAGAGATATGGGTCCATGGTCTCTTGGGCACAGGCAATGGCATCAACAAACCACTAGAGCGAGAGCAAGGCTTGGAGCGAGAGCAAGTCCCGCAGGACTGCACAAATTCCCTGACATCACGAGACAAGGTAGGCCACCAAAAGGACCGACTAACCAAGTCTCTGGTACCAAAAATTCCGGGATGCCCAGCCAATGCGGAACAATGAATCTCAGACATCACACTCTTTTTCCATTGGTCCGGGACAAACAATTTTCCAACAGGGCAGCGCTCGGGCCTATCCTCCTGACACCCCTCCAGAGCAAGTCTCAAATTGGGCGAGATGGCGGAAAGAACTACACCCTCTTTCAAAATAACAGAAGGATCAGATAACTCAGGAGAGTCCGCAAGGAAACTCCTCGAGAGGGCATCCGCCTTAACATTCTTAGTGCCAGGAAGAAAGGAAACCACAAAATTAAAACGTGTGAAAAACAAGGCCCACCTGGCCTGTCTAGGATTGAGTCGCTTGGCAGATTCCAGATAGACCAGATTCTTATGGTCCGTAAGGACCACCACCTGATGTTTGGCTCCCTCCAGCCAATGTCTCCACTCTTCAAAAGCCCACTTCATGGCCAATAACTCCCGATTACCTACGTCATAATTACGTTCAGTGGAGAAAATTTTCGAGAGAAAAAGGCACAAGGGTTACTTTTAGAGGTCTCTGGATCTTTTTGGGACAAAACGGCACCTGCCCCAATTTCAGAGGCATCAACCTCCACCTGAAATGGCAGAGAAACATCAGGCTGCCGTAGAACAGGAGCAGAAGTGAATCTCTGCTTAAGTTCCTGAAATGCAGAGACTGCCTCAGGAGGCCAATTCACCACATCAGAACCCTTTCTGGTCAAATCAGTTAATGGTTTAACAATAACCGAGAAATTACCAATAAATTTACGATGAAAATTGGCAAAACCCAAAAATCTTGAAGAGCCTTTAATGAAGTAGGTTGGACCCAATCACAGATGGCCTGAACCTTGACCGGGTCCATTTCAATAACAGATGGGGACAAAATGAATCCCAGAAATGAGATCCTCTGTACGCCAAAAAGACACTTTGATCCCTTCACATACAGAGCATTCTCTCTCAAAATCTGGAATACAGTTCGAACATGTTTCACATGAGAGTCCCAGTCATTAGAAAAAATCAAGATATCATCCAAATAAACAATCAGAAATTTGTCCACAAAATCCCTGAAAATGTCATTCATGAAGGACTGGAAGACGGAAGGAGCTTTAGTGAGCCCAAAGGGCATCACTAGGTACTCAAAATGCCCTTCAGGGGTATTGAATGCCGTCTTCCATTCATCCCCGTGCTTAATGCGAATAAGGTTATACGCCCCCCTGAGGTCAAGCTTGGTAAACCAAGTAGCGTTTTTCACCCTGGAAAACAGGTCAGAAATCAAGGGTAACGGGTATTGATATTTCACAGTAATATTGTTCAAAGAGACGATAATCAATACACGGCCTTAATGAACCATCTTTTTGGCCACAAAGAAAAAACCGGCACCTAAGGGTGAAGAGGATGGTCTGATATGACCCTTCTCCAATGATTCCTTGATATAAGACCGCATAGCGTCATGTTCAGGTACAGACAAGTTAAAAAGGCGACCTTTAGGGAATTTACTACCCGGCACTAATTCAATAGCGCAGTCATAGCTCCTATGGGGAGGCAAGGATGCAGATTTACTTTCGCTAAACACATCAGAAAAATCAATCAAAAAGTCAGGAACATCCTCAGCCTGGGGGGAGGCAGAAAAAACAGGAGTGTTGGTATTAACACATTGGCAGCCCCAACTGGTTACAGACACAGATTTCCAATCCAAAACAGGATTATGAGACTGTAACCAAGGGAAACCCAGCACGATAATGTCATGCAGATTATATAGAACCAAAAATTTGCAGCACTCCTGGTGATCAGGTTCAACCCTCATTATCACCTGAGTAGAAAACTGGGGTTTATTCTCAGCCAAAGGGGTAGAATCGATCCCCAGTAGGGGAATAGACTTCTGTAGGGGTATCAAGGGAAACCCACAACGTTTAGCAAAATCATAATCCATCAGGTTAATAGCTGCTCCAGAATCAACGAAAGCCTGAGCAGAAAATGAGGACAGAGAGCATATCAGAGTGACAGTTAATAAAAACTTAGTCTGAACACTACCCAAGACAACTGAGCGTGCAAAACGTCTTCCCCGCTTAGGGCAGACTGAAATAGCATGAGAGGCATCACCACAGTAGAAACATAACCCATTGCTCTTTCGAAACTCATGACGCTGTGCCCCAGACACCACTCTATCACACTGCATGGGTTCAGAAGCAGGTTCACAAGGCAACACCATTCCACGCATACTTCTCCGCTCACGCAAACGTCTGTCAATTTGAATCGCTAATGACATAGAATCATTGAGACCAGAGGGGACAGGGAATCCCACCATAACATCCTTTACATTATCTGACAGACCCTTCCGGAAAAGGGCCGCCAAAGCGTCGTCATTCCATTTGGTCAGGACTGCCCACCTACGGAATCTTGACAGTATAACTCAGCGTCATAAGGCCCCTGATTTAATGCCAACAAGGCTTTTTCAGCTTGATCAGTGACATTAGGCTCATCGTACAATAACCCCAAAGCCTGAAAAAACGCATCAACATCACTCAAAACAGGATCCCCAGGTATCAGGGAAAAAGCCCAATCCTGAGGATCGCCGCGCAGGAGAGAGATGATAATTTGAACCTGCTGCGCTGCGTTTCCTGAGGACTTAGATTTTAAGGCAAAAAACAATTTACAATTATTTTTGAAATTCTGAAACTTAGCTCGATCCCCTAAAAACAAATCTGGCATGGGGATCCTAGGTTCCACAACAGGCAACCTAGCAAGATAGGTAGCAATACTCTGAACCTCAGTGGCAAGCTGATCCACACGGCCAGACAACTGTGCAAACTCCATTGGGAGAAAAGATCCTCCCCAGCACCCAGAGATACAGAGGGAAAAAAAAAAAAAAATGCAACAAACAGAAAAATATCTCTGACAACTTTTTTTCTTCAAAATATTTTTTCCCTTCTGTGAGTACCATACAATTTTTATGGCCGGTGATACTGTTATGTTACGGTAGCTGAGGAGTGCAGGTGAAAAAAGAAATACACCAGAGCAGTTGGAATCTATGAGATTGCAGTACCCTGACTAACCACCACAACTAGAGGCAGCCGTGGAGCGTTCCTACGTTGGTCCTAGACGCCTCGTCACAGCCTGAGAAACTAACTACACCTAAAGATAGATATAGGAAAGCTATCTGCCCCGGAGCAGAACCCCAAAGATAATAGAAAGCCCCCAAACATGTAATGGCGGTTAGACAAGATGAAATACTGACACAGACAGAAAATAGTATGAGCAAACGCTGGGGCCCAAACTATCTAAATAGAAAAGGACAGGAAGGGTACTTACTGCAATCCAGAAAACCCTGAAAAACACCAACTCTACTAATTTCAAAACACCTGAGATCACACGACCTCTACCACCTAAATTAGCTCTCTGGTGTAACCAAAAACAAAACAGCAGCCACTGAAAAAAAACTGGAAAAAGCAAAAGTACAAAACACAGTGGCTGGACTAAACTGAGAGGGCAAAAGCCCCCGGAGGGGACCCTGAAGGCCCCCACAGAAGTGCAGGACAAAATGCAAAAATATAGCACAAACACAAAAGAAGCAAAAGTCTTATCTGTAAGCAGGAGATGCAGACACGACACAGCAGGCTACAAGGGAAACTGGAATGAAGGATTCAGACCAGAACAATTGATCACCGGCAACCCTGATGGGAAAATGACTCCCTTATATAAGACCAGTCAGTAACACCTGATTCCCAGTCCTCACAATCTTCACTAGCACCGCTTGTAACCACCAGAGGGAGCCTCTGCTCAGAACTCATCTCAAACCCATTCACAACACTGATCCTGAGTTACATCCTGTATTATACCCCAGAGCTGCACTCACTATTCTGCTGGTGCAGTCACTGTGTACATACATTACATTACTGATCCTGAGTTACATCCTGTATTATACCCCAGAGCTGCACTCACTATTCTGCTGGTGCAGTCACTGTGTACATACATTACATTACTGATCCTGAGTTACATCCTGTATTATACCCCAGAGCTGCACTCACTATTCTGCTGGTGCAGTCACTGTGTACATACATTACATTACTGATCCTGAGTTACATCCTGTATTATACCCCAGAGCTGCACTCACTATTCTGCTGGTGCAGTCACTGTGTACATACATTACATTACTGATCCTGAGTTACATCCTGTATTATATTCCAGAGCTGCACTCACTATTCTGCTGGTGCAGTCACTGTGTACATACATTACATTACTGATCCTGAGTTACATCCTGTATTATACTCCAGAGCTGCACTCACTATTCTGCTGGTGCAGTCACTGTGTACATACATTACTGATCCTGAGTTACCTCCTGTATTATACCCCAGAGCTGCACTCACTATTCTGCTGATACAGTCACTGTGTACTTACATTACATTACTGATCCTGAGTTACATCCTGTATTATACTCCAGAGCTGCACTCACTGTTCTGCTGGTGCAGTCACTTTGTATGCTCTGGGGTATAATACAAGATGTAACTCAGGATCAGTAATGTAATGTATGTACACAGTGACTACACCAGCAGAATAGTGAGTGCAGCTCTGGGGTATAATACAAGATGTAACTCAGGATCAGTAATGTAATGTATGTACACAGTGACTACACCAGCAGAATAGTGAGTGCAGCTCTGGAGTATAATACAGGATGTAACTCAGGATCAGTAATATAATGTATGTACACAGTGACTGCACCAGCAGAATAGTGAGTGCAGCTCTGGAGTATAATGCAGGATGTAACTCAGCATCAGTAATGTAATGTATGTACACAGTGACTGCACCTGCAGAATAGTGAGTGCAGCTCTGGAGTATAATACAGGATGTAACTCAGGATCAGTAATGTAATGTATGTACACAGTGACTGCACCAGCAGAATAGTGAGTGCAGCTCTGGGGTGTAATACAGGAGGTAACTCAGGATCAGTAATGCAATGTATGTACACAGTGACTGCACCAGCAGAATAGTGAGTGCAGCTCTGGAGTATAATACAGGATGTAACTCAGGATCAGTAATGTAATGTATGTACACAGTGACTGCACCAGCAGAATAGTGAGTGCAGCTCTGGGGTATAATACAGGATGTAACTCAGGATCAGTAATGTAATGTATGTACACAGTGACTGCACCAGCAGAATAGTGAGTGCAGCTCTGGAGTATAATACAGGATGTAACTCAGGATCAGTAATGTAATGTATGTACACAGTGACCGCACCAGCAGAATAGTGAGTGCAGCTCTGGGGTGTAATACAGGAGGTAATTCAGGATCAGTAATGTAATGTATGTACACAGTGACTGCACCAGCAGAATAGTGAGTGCAGCTCTGGAGTATAATACAGGATGTAACTCAGGATCAGTAATGTAATGTATGTACACAGTGACTGCACCAGCAGAATAGTGAGTGCAGCTCTGGGGTGTAATACAGGAGGTAACTCAGGATCAGTAATGCAATGTATGTACACAGTGACTGCACCAGCAGAATAGTGAGTGCAGCTCTGGAGTATAATACAGGATGTAACTCAGGATCAGTAATGTAATGTATGTACACAGTGACTGCACCAGCAGAATAGTGAGTGCAGCTCTGGACCATCCCACAGGAAGGGGCGGAGCTTGCCGTGCGGTCTGACTGTGGTGCCTGTGTGTGCTGCTCAGGAAGGGAGGTTTTTCCATCCAGGACTTTTTGTCTGCCTCCTTCCCAGGAAAGAAGGCTCATCTTGGGACTGGCCTCTGGGGCAGGGCCCCCGGCTCCCACCTCCCGGTCCAAGCCGGCGGGGGGTGGGAGGACTCCCAATCCGGCTAGGATAACAAAATCTGGCAAAGGATCCAGCATGAGGACCCGCAGTACCCCAGAGGCCATGGCCGCGGCGGCTCCTTCCCCCGGAGGTAGGCCGAGTACGAGCAGGGGTGCTGCAGCGGGGCCCCTAAAGTGGGGCACCAAGATGGCGAAAGAGACCACCGTGGTCTATGGTTCCCGCGTCCATGCGCACCTCTGTGAGTATGAGGATGCCTCAAGAAAGCTAAGATCCCTCTGGGGGGAGTTGAGGGTAGCTAAGGAGAGGTCCAACAGGGCCTCCGGCAATAAGAAGGCCGAGCTATCCGCCGCGGTCAGAAAGATCCAGAGAGCCATAGAAGACCTGGCAACCCGGAGGTGCGAGATCCTGGCCGGCAGCGGGCCCTTCCGTGAAAAGCTGGAAAATGACGACCGGTTCAGAGCCATGGCCGGAGGGGCTCCTGAGGGGCCACGGAGCCTCAGCCAGGCGGTGGAGGAGGAGGAAGAGGAATGCGAGGAGGAGGTCGTGCCCTACTCACCGCCTGGTGGCCTGGTAAGAGATCTCCAGGCGTCGCACAGCGGGATAGCCCCCGAGCAAGTGGCTCTCCCGCCAGATTCTGGCTCTTCAGAGGGCAGCGAGTGCGAGGGGGAGGATGAGGATGGTGGTAGTAGCAGCAGTGAGGGGGGCTGCCTCGTCATGCAGCAGATCCGGCAGATCGAGTCCCCGGTCCGGTTTAACCAGCTGCGGTTCGGGGATGAGATCTGCGATGACGAGGCAACCAGGAGGGGGATGAAGAGAAAAGCCAAGAAGAAGGTAAAAAAAACAGCTGTTGTCCAGAAGTTTGTGTATGTCCCCCTCTCTGGGGCCCCCGGTCCCGCTGTGCGGCACCCGCTACCCACCCCGGCTCGGGCTCTGTTGTGGGTCCGCAGCAAGGGAGCGGGGAGATTACAGGCCATGACACGCAGGGCGCCGCCTCTGTTTGTGGTAATGGAGGGGGTAGTGACGTGTCTGATATGGAGCATGGTGCGGAGGGCGGCCCAGTGGTGGGCAAGAGAGTGGCAGCCGGGACCGCATCTCCGGCGGTGAGCGCTGTGGTGTCTGGGTCCCCCACTTACGGATCCGTTACTGGATCGCTTCTGGGGACCCAGGCACCCAGTAAAGTGAAGGGGGCGGGGCCTGCGGCTCCGGCAGAGCCGGCTCATAAGAAACAACTGGTGCGGTCAGCTCCCCTGGCGGGGTCTGCGGTGAAGTCTGGGCTGGGGGCCCCGCCGCCGGCAGATGCTAAGGGGGAGTGGCCTAGCCTGGGGCCGGCCGCCGGAGTCGCTGTGCCCAAGCTGTTTGTGGCCCAGGGTGTGGTGGTGGGGGGCGCTGTGCCCCGGGGGACTGGTACCGCCGGGGGGGCCCCTGGGGGTGGTCCCGGCTCCGGGTCGGCTCCGGGGGTCCCGCTGCGGCCGGTCTCGGGGGGTGTGGCCTCCTCGGCACCCGCCGCCCATGTGGGTGCAGCTTCTGACCTCTGTGCTGTGAAGCTGGAGGCTGGGGGCGTGGCTTCCCAGCAAAAGGAAAAAAAAATTGTAAAGATCAGCAGTGAAGCAGAGACTGCAGCAGACAGCAGCAAGGGCGCTTGCCTGGCCGGGTCCCCTGAGTCTGGGGGCTTACCTGCAGTGGGGGCGCCGGCGAGGAGCCAGGATGGAGCTGGAGGCAGGACTGCTCCTGGCTTGGTCTCTGCCAGTGGGAGAGAAGGCAGCTCTGTGCAGCCTGTGGAGGTAGTGCTGCTGAAGCCCAATGGCAGCACAGGTCTTAAAGGGCCAGCAGCACGGTGTGGACAGAACCCCCCGGCAGGGAAGATGCCACCAGTAGGTGGCGGTAGCAGTGTGGAAATGGTAAAATCTGTAAGTTCCCAAAAAGTGAGGCAAAATATTGACCCCAGTGTGCATGTGAGTGAGAGTGGGGTGACTGATGGCGTGGATGAGGAGGGTGTGGGTATGGAAGTGTCTGCGGTTGAGGATGCGGGTGGCAGTGTGTCTAAAGTGGCAAGTGTGAATGGGGTGTCTGAGGGTACTGGAAGGAGGGGGGAGGGGGCCAGTACATCTGCCCCCCCAGCCGCCGGTCCTCTGAGTTATTCGGGGGTGGTGGCTGGAGCCTCAGGGTCTGGTCAAGGGGTTTCCTCGCCTCTGGACCTCAGGGATGGCGTCTTGCGGCGCCGTTTCCTGGAGGCCCTCAAAAAGGGAGAACGGACGATCAATGTAGAGGGCAGAGAGGTGGACTTGGCCTTTTGGCTGGATAGATACGGCCTGGCTGCCTTCCAAGATAAAAGGGAGGGGGAAACGGTTTGGTCCCTCCCGACAGCCGGGCAGGGGGTGGCCAGGCGGAATGTGGTCCGTCTTCGGTGGAGGGGCAGTGAAGCGTGCCCGCCAAGAGCGAGGGTTGTGGAGCTCCTTCTGAAGATGGACTTCAGGGCGACGGACATCTTTGCCCTGATTCATCCGTTTGGCACCTCCTTCTTCGATATCAGTTTTGTTCGGCCAGAGGGCCTAGAGCTTTTCTGGTCGAATTTCGAACTGGCAAAGGGGAGCCCGGCTGGCGAGACTTTGCCGTACAGGCAGTGTCTCGCCAAAATAGTGTAAAGAGGGTGACCGTTTTGACAAGTAACGAGTCACTCTCTGGGGTCGACATCATGACGTGGCTTTCCCGTTATGGGGAAGTCACGGACGTCCCTAAGAAAAATAGGGACGAGTTTGGCATTTGGTCAGGGGGCTGGACCTTCATGGTAAAGTTGAAGGTTTCAGGAGGTACGGTCACCCACATCCCCTCCTCAGCATTTCTGGGGAGGGACAGAATCCAGATCTTCTACCAGGGGCAACCGAAGGTCTGCCACAGGTGCGGTGATCCCCGCCACTTCAGCGCAGGCTGCAAGGTGCAGAAGTGTGCCTTGTGTGGCGGGGTAGGTCATCTTGCCGCGGCCTGTGGTGACATTAGGTGTCACCTGTGTGGTGACCTAGGTCACCCGTATAGCCGCTGCCCCCGCTCCTTTTCCGGCACCATCTCTGGCCCAGCGGGGGGAGCCATGGGGGGTTCCCCGGTGGTGCAACCTCTGCTGGGGCTGGGGGTGGAGGCGTGAGGGGAGCTGAGGGGTCAGTGAGGAAAGGCGAGGCTGGTACATCTGCCCACCAGTGGCAACAGGTGAGGCACCGTAAGGGCAGGGGGCAGGATAAGCCTCAGGCAACTGGGGTGATGACTGCCCCCACCCTGGAGGCGGCAGCCGAAGCCTCTGAGGCCCTGGGGGAGAAGGCGGTGAGCGAGGAGATCCGGAGGATGGAGAGGGAGGGTTTGGCTGCTTCTGATAACTCTTCCCAGTATGAAAGTGTGGATGAAGAGGTGGTGGAGCAGCCTAAAAAAACGGGTGACAATCGTACCGGTAAGAGGCGGAAGAAGAAGAACAAGGCTAAAAAATCTAATGCCCCCCCCCTGACCGCTAGGGTGCCCACGGAAGGGCTCACCGGCTCCCCTCTGATCCCCCTCTCCAATCGGTTCCAAGCCCTCGATGACTCTGCTGTGTCGGAGGTCGGGGGTGAGGGGCCGGATGCAACATCTGGGGTGCCTTCAGGGAGTGGCGAGGTCCGTCCTCCGGGGGATTCACACTCCTCTGGCGGGGGGACTACCTCAGGGTCCAGGGGCGAGGAATCTAGTGCTGGGAAGGAGGTGTCCACTGCTGCTAAGGAGGATATGGACACCTCGGTGTCTTTAAAGAGGAGGGGTGAGTCGGGTTCCTCCTCAGAGGGGGAGAGGAAATCTGGGGGTACGGTTAAAAAACAGGCCGTCTAACTCAATCACCCATGATGGCGGAACCTACCCCGTTGACTCTGGCGTCGATTAATGTCGCCAGCATAAAGTCGGATACGGCTAGATTACGGCCTTTGATTTTTTCACCAGGGTTGAGGCTGATGTTTTATTTTTGCAGGAGACCAGACTAACGGACCTGGGGTCCATCCACAAAGCAAAGAGGGAATGGAGGAGTGGGCCCTCATACTGGTCTCTTGCGGCCGAGCCGTATAGCGGGGTAGCGGTCCTTTTTAAGACCGCGGAGGTGGAATGCAGACGGGTGATCGAGGTAGAAATGGGGAGATGTTTGGTCCTTGACGTCTTCATGAGGGGACAGGAGCTTCGGCTCATCAATATCTATGGCCCGCAATCTAAGTGGGACCGTAAATGTCTCTTCCTGAGGATCAAGCCCTATCTTTTTACGAGCCGGCAGGTGGTCTTCGGTGGGGATTTTAATGCTATAACCAGACTCCGTGATAGGGGAGGCCCCGGAGACCGGCTGACTTATGATAGCGTAGCCTTGAATAGCATAGTAAGCGAAGCTCGCCTGGTGGATGTCCACATCCGGCACACTCCAGGTCACGAGGGTTTCACCTTTTATAGGGGAAGCAGTAGGTCTAGGATAGATAGGTTTTTTTTAAAGGAGGAAGCTTTCTCTTCTGCAGTGTCCGCTGTTGAGGTGGAGTTCTCCGATCACTGTTTAATTTTCTTTACTTTGAATGTTACAGAGACTCCCCGGATGGGGAGAGGCCTATGGAAGCTGAATTCGTCCCTTCTGGAAGAAGCGGAAGTAAGACAGTCCTTTGAGGAATTTCTTCAGAGCCAGGTACCTCTCTTGGGTCTTTGTAGCAGTAAGTCTGAGTGGTGGGAGATCTTCAAAAGAAGGGTCGCAAGGTTCTTCCGTCAGCTCTCGAGCCTCAGGGGCCTGAACAGGTACCCGCTGCATCGGCAGCTGGGGAGGAAACTCGAGCAGCTCGTCTCGACTGGAGGGGACCGAGAGGAAATCTCCAGGGTGAAGACCTTGCTCAAGGGGTGCCAGTACGATAGGCACACATCCTTGGTTTTTGAGAGGGATTTCGGGAGGTACCGCTCGCCCGACCCTTACAGAAACTGCAGGTTGTCAGTGAATTGTAAGATGGTGACAGGACTGATCGACAGTACGGGGTCCCTGAACAGATCCAAATCAGGGATCCTGGAGGTGGTCAGATCCTTCTACTCGCATCTCTTGGGGAGGAGGGATCCTGATCGGGATGAGATGTCGGCTTTCCTGGCTGAAACCATCCCTGAGCCGGGGGATGACCCCTCTCTTCATGTTTTGGCAGAAGCAATCAGGGAAGAGGAAGTGAGACGGGCGATTGATGGGCTACGGCCCAAAAAGTCGCCCGGTCCGGATGGCTTAACATCCGAGTTCTACAAGACTTTTCGGGACTCTTTGGTCCCCCTCTTGACTGAGGTGTTTAATGAGTGCCTCTCCTCGGACACTCTGCCCAGTTCAATGAGGAAGTCAGCCCTGATTATCCTGTCAAAGGGTAAAGACTCGTCCCGTATTGAGAATTGGCGTCCCATAGCGCTTCTCAATACGGACCGAAAGGTTCTGGCAAAGGTGCTTTTTAATCGGTTGGTGAAGTTTGCACCCCGGCTCCTTTCGGGGGCCCAGCACTGCTCTGTTCCAGGCCGCAGTACATTTAGTGCTGTGCTCGGTGTCCGAGAGGCAGTGGAGCAGGGCAGGGCAGGTCACTGGAAGGGGTACTTGCTGTCCTTAGACCAGGCAAAGGCCTTTGACCGGGTTAACCATGAGTACCTCTGGTCCGTTCTTCTGAGGTACGGTCTGCCTGGGAGGTTTGTTGATTGGTTGAGAGTTTTATACAATGGGGCAGAGACTTTTCCGCTAGTGAACGGTTGGGTCGGACACCCTTTTGAGGTGAGGTCTGGTGTCCGCCAGGGCTGTCCTCTGAGCCCACTGTTATACGTGTTCGCGATCGACCCCCTTTTAAGGAGGGTGGAGCGCGGACCGTTGGTGGGAGTCGGGATGGACCGGGCGGTGCCGGAGGCCGCCTTGAGGGTAGTGGCGTACGCTGACGACGTTTCCCTTTTTGTATCCTCGAGAGAGGAGGCGGATTGGGTGATGTCTGAGGTTGAACGCTACTCGTGGCATCCGGGTCCATGATCAACCGGGACAAGTGTGAGAGTCTCTGGCTGGGAGGGGGAGATCCAAGTTTTGATCTCCCGGACACCCTTCCAGGGCCTCAGGCCACAGCAAAAATATTAGGCATCAGTTTCGGCCCGGGGGACTATCCCCAGCAAAACTGGGAGGGCAGACTTAAGATTGCCGCCCAGAAGGTGGATCAGTGGAAGGGTTGGTCCTTGACCCTAAGGGAAAGGGTTAGTCTTGCCAAGGGCTATTTGCTTCCTTTGCTAATATATCTGGGCAGCGTCTGCATCTTGCCAGAGCCTCTTTGGACACGGGTCTACAGCCTGTTTTTCCAATTATTATGGGGAAATAGGCTGAACCTAATCAAGAGAGAGGTCACGTACCGCACGAGGAGACTAGGAGGGTTGGGTATGGTCAACCCAGTGGTGTTTCTAGTAAACACCTTTCTTAAGGCAAACATCGCCAACCTCTGGTCAGAGAGGGCTCCTCCGTGGGTATTCTCCTGTAGGGGGTGGTTTCGGCCTTTCTTCCAGGAATGGGAGATAGGTGGGCAGGTGAAGGACCTTCGTACACCTCATGGGCATCTTCCGGCTTACGTTACCCCGGTTCTGAAGGTGATCCGTCGGTGGAGTCTGGGAGTGTGGGAGATCAGGATCATGTCGAGAAGGTTTCTTGACAATAGGGTCCTGTTGACCCACTTTCAGAAGCCCCTGGCGCTCAGGATTGCCCAAGCCGGGATCTGGAGGTGGGGCTCGGGTTATTGAACTCTAAGCGGATCCCCTTGAAGTTTTGGGACTTGGCTTGGCGCTGCTTCCATGGGAAGCTGTATGTGAGGGACAACCTGAAGTACAGGAGCTCTGATGACCGGGATTGTCCCCGCGAGGAGTGTGGTGGCATGCTTGAAAGCATGGAGCACTTCCTGCTTCGGTGTCCCTTTAATACAGAGGTCTACAGCAGGGTGGGTGCTTCCATTGGCTGGCCCAGGCTGGCAAGCCTCTCCTATGCGGAGTGGGCCTATGGGGCATTCAGGTCCCTTGGTGGCCGAGATCGGGGCACTGTTTTCTTAGTTAGTTTAGTAACTAGGTTCTGCACGTGGAATGCACGGTGTCTAGTGTCTACTCAGCGGAAAGTCCTCCCCAGGGAAGAGGTGATTAGGAACATCCTGGGTGACCTGGCAAAAGTGCGCTCCCTGGAGTTTGAGAGGCTGGGTGCAGGGAGGGCCTCTCTCCTATGGAGGGGTTTCTCCTTTAATGTGCCCTAGGGTGAGTTAGGTTCTGTGTGCCTGTGATAGGGCTGTTAGTATTTTTTATCCTTTTATCTTTATTTTGTAGGGTCAGATAGATGTGTAGGGACAGGGAGGGACAGATAGGGACAGTCTTTAGGGACAGGTAGTTAGTATTAGGTTGGTAGTGAGGGTCAGTGAGGGACAGGTAGGGGCAGGTAGGGAGAGGTTGGTAGGGCTATGGGACAGGATTTTCTCTTTTGTGTTGTTAGGGAGGGTCAGGGTGATGTGCGGTAGATTAGGGTGAGAGCCTCTATGGTCTCCAGTTCCTGGTGGTGGGCTGTAACCCTCACGTATAGATTTTTGTTTTGGAATTGGTAACCTGGGTATAGGGCTTGCAAGCATTGAACTTGGGCCTGTTCTTTGGTCATGGTTAAGGTGTGTAGTGGTTATTATTGATAGGTGTTATTATTGATATATGTTATTATAAGGTTGTGTATATATACTGTATATATATGTTGTATGTGTACTATAATTCTTGTAGGGGATTTAGTTTAGGTGGGGTGGGGGGTTTCTTTGGGGGGAGGGGATGGGTTTTGGAGAATGGACGTCCGGCGGGATGCCAAGAAGATTTGCTGTGTAAGAAAGGCCACAAACTTTCGTGGGACCTGGTGTGATAGGCCACAAACTTTCGTGGGACCTTTGGGGGAATGGTGGTGGTTTAGTTTAGGAAAAATAATAAAAAAAAATAATAAAAAAAAAAAAATTAAAAATTAAAAAAACAAAAAAAATATGTATATACGAGGTATAGTATGTGTGTATATATATGTATATGAAGATTGTATCATTAATTTTGGCCAGGTGGCCTATTTACTTTCTTTAGGGCAGTTGGCTGAATTTTTTTTTTTTTTTTCTAGAGGTGAATGCATGGGTATGAGTGTATGAGGGAAAAAAAAAAAAAAAGGATATAGCTTCCCTTGCCGGGGTGTTAATGAAATGGAGAAACATTTTGTTTCTATATATCTGTTGGACATTGGACTTTTGGGATTTATGGATAATGTTTTTGTTATTGAGTTTGTCTGTAAGTTTAGTTTTGTATTTTTTTTTATAATAAAAGAGATACAGGATGTAACTCAGGATCAGTAATGTAATGTATGTACACAGTGACTGCACCAGCAGAATAGTGAGTGCAGCTCTGGAGTATAATACAGGAGGTAACTCAGGATCAGTAATGCAATGTATGTACACAGTGACTGCACCAGCAGAATAGTGAGTGCAGCTCTGGAGTATAATACAGGATGTAACTCAGGATCAGTAATGTAATGTATGTACACAGTGACTGCACCAGCAGAATAGTGAGTGCAGCTCTGGGGTATAATACAGGATGTAACTCAGGATCAGTAATGTAATGTATGTACACAGTGACTGCACCAGCAGAATAGTGAGTGCAGCTCTGGAGTATAATACAGTATGTAACTCAGGATCAGTAATGTAATGTATGTACACAGTGACCGCACCAGCAGAATAGTGAGTGCAGCTCTGGGGTGTAATACAGGAGGTAATTCAGGATCAGTAATGTAATGTATGTACACAGTGACTGCACCAGCAGAATAGTGAGTGCAGCTCTGGAGTATAATACAGGATGTAACTCAGGATCAGTAATGTAATGTATGTACACAGTGACTGCACCAGCAGAATAGTGAGTGCAGCTCTGGGGTATAATACAGGAGGTAACTCAGGATCAGTAATGTAATGTATGTACACAGTGACTGCACCAGCAGAATAGTGAGTGCAGCTCTGGAGTATAATAAAGGATGTAACTCAGGATCAGTAATGTAATGTATGTACACAGTGACTGCACCAGCAGAATAGTGAGTGCAGCTCTGTAGTATAATACAGGATGTAACTCAGGATCAGTAATGTAATGTATGTACACAGTGACTGCACCAGCAGAATAGTGAGTGCAGCTCTGGAGTATAATACAGGATGTAACTCAGGATCAGTAATGTAATGTATATACACAGTGACTGCACCAGCAGAATAGTGAGTGCAGCTCTGGAGTATAATACAGGAGGTAACTCAGGATCAGTAATGTAATGTATGTACACAGTGACTGCACCAGCAGAATAGTGAGTGCAGCTCTGGAGTATAATACAGGATATAACTCAGGATCAGTAATGTAATCTCTGTACACAGTGACTGCACCAGCAGAATAGTGAGTGCAGCTCTGGAGTATAATACAGGATGTGACTCAGGATCAGTAATGTCATGTATGTACACAGTGACTGCACCAGCAGAATAGTGAGTGCAGCTCTGGGGTATAATACAGGATATAACTCAGGATCAGTAATGTAATGTATGTACACAGTGACTGCACCAGCAGAATAGTGAGTGCAGCTCTGGAGTGTAATACAGGATGTAACTCAGGATCACTAATGTAATGTATGTACACAGTGACTGCACCAGCAGAATAGTGAGTGCAGCTCTGGGGTATAATAAAGGAGGTAACTCAGGATCAGTAATGTAATGTATGTACACAGTGACTGCACCAGCAGAATAGTGAGTGCAGCTCTGGAGTATAATACAGGATGTTACTCAGGATCAGTAATGTAATGTATGTACACAGTGACTGCACCAGCAGAATAGTGAGTGCAGCTCTGGAGTATAATACAGGAGGTAACTCAGGATCAGTAATGTAATGTATGTACACGGTGACTGCACCAGCAGAATAGTGAGTGCAGCTCTGGAGTATAATACAGGAGGTAACTCAGGATCAGTAATGTAATGTATGTACACAGTGACTGCACCAGCAGAATAGTGAGTGCAGCTCTGGAGTATAATACAGGATGTTACTCAGGATCAGTAATGTAATGTATGTACACGGTGACTGCACCAGCAGAATAGTGAGTGCAGCTCTGGAGTATAATACAGGAGGTAACTCAGGATCAGTAATGTAATGTATGTACACAGTGACTGCACCAGCAGAATAGTGAGTGCAGCTCTGGAGTATAATACAGGATGTAACTCAGGATCAGTAATATAATGTATGTACACAGTGACTGCACCAGCAGAATAGTGAGTGCAGCTCTGGAGTATAATACAGGATGTAACTCAGGATCAGTAATGTAATGTATGTACACAGTGACTGCACCAGCAGAATAGTGAGTGCAGCTCTGGAGTATAATACAGGAGGTAACTCAGGATCAGTAATGTAATGTATGTACACAGTGACTGCACCAGCAGAATAGTGAGTGCAGCTCTGGAGTATAATACAGGATGTTACTCAGGATCAGTAATGTAATGTATGTACACGGTGACTGCACCAGCAGAATAGTGAGTGCAGCTCTGGAGTATAATACAGGAGGTAACTCAGGATCAGTAATGTAATGTATGTACACAGTGACTGCACCAGCAGAATAGTGAGTGCAGCTCTGGAGTATAATACAGGATGTAACTCAGGATCAGTAATATAATGTATGTACACAGTGACTGCACCAGCAGAATAGTGAGTGCAGCTCTGGAGTATAATACAGGATGTAACTCAGGATCAGTAATGTAATGTATGTACACAGTGACTGCACCAGCAGAATAGTGAGTGCAGCTCATGGAGTATAATACAGGATGTAACTCAGGATCAGTAATGTAATGTATGTACATAGTGACTCCACCAGCAGAATAGTGAGTGCAGCTCAGGAGTATAATACAGGATGTAACTCAGGATCAGTAATGTAATGTATGTACACAGTGACTGCACCAGCAGAATAGTGAGTGCAGCTCTGGAGTATAATACAGGAGGTAACTCAGGATCAGTAATGTAATGTATGTACACGGTGACTGCACCAGCAGAATAGTGAGTGCAGCTCTGGAGTATAATACAGGAGGTAACTCAGGATCAGTAATGTAATGTATGTACACAGTGACTGCACCAGCAGAATAGTGAGTGCAGCTCTGGAGTATAATACAGGATGTTACTCAGGATCAGTAATGTAATGTATGTACACGGTGACTGCACCAGCAGAATAGTGAGTGCAGCTCTGGAGTATAATACAGGAGGTAACTCAGGATCAGTAATGTAATGTATGTACACAGTGACTGCACCAGCAGAATAGTGAGTGCAGCTCTGGAGTATAATGCAGGATGTAACTCAGGATCAGTAATGTAATGTATGTACACAGTGACTGCTCCAGCAGAATAGTGAGTGCAGCTCTGGAGTATAATACAGGATGTAACTCAGGATCAGTAATGTAATGTATGTACATAGTGACTCCACCAGCAGAATAGTGAGTGCAGCTCTGGAGTATAATACAGGAGGTAACTCAGGATCAGTAATGTAATGTATGTACACAGTGACTGCACCAGCAGAATAGTGAGTGCAGCTCTGGGGTATAATACAGTATGTAACTCAGGATCAGTAATGTAATGTATGTACACAGTGACTGCACCAGCAGAATAGTGAGTGCAGCTCTGGAGTATAATACAGGATGTAACTCAGGATCAGTAATGTAATGTATGTACACAGTGACTGCACCAGCAGAATAGTGAGTGCAGCTCTGGAGTATAATACAGGATGTAACTCAGGATCAGTAATGTAATGTATGTACACAGTGACTGCACCAGCAGAATAGTGAGTGCAGCTCTGGGGTATAATACAGGATGTAACTCAGGATCAGTAGTTTTTATGTAGATTGTATGTGATCTCTCGCATGCTCATCACACGTGATCATATCGTTCGATAAGTGCTGGGATTTCCTCCTGGGAGAGGAGAGAAGAAATGTGCCATGATTACAGGCCAGGAGCAGAGGTGACTGCTGCAGAGATCACATAATATTGAACACTATTTTTTCGGGGGATGGAGACATTTAAATTAAGCTCTAGACACAATACACACTGAACTCTCCGCTTTATCTCATCTGTCTCTGATTCTTAAATTTTGCATTCGCTTTGTCCACCCTGTAATCGACGCTGAACATCTTGAAATTACAGGTCGCTGCCAAAAGAGCCTTTCATCCAGACTGTGTTATTTCACAAAATTTCAGAGAAAGGGAAGAGCAGGGCGGTGATAGGAGGCGGCGTGGACCAGATAATGGCTTGTTTACTATAGTATCATCTCCACCATTTTTCACATAGCGACATATACATCATTTTCTTAAATGTGGAGATTTCTTTCTTCCCACTGGGAGGAATATTTCTTTGATATACAGAAATGTAAAATATAACAATAGTGTAAAATCTAAAAAGCTGAGAAATAATTGAAGGGCGGCAGTTTCTCAAAAGTAAAATTTCTAGAAAATAACCATAAAGTAGGCAGGAAACTACACACCGCCATCATTACAGACCGAAGAAAACTGGATGGGACCTGCCACAAGATGAAGGGCTGGGACTACAGACGTTTAAGACACTGGAACAAGACTTAATCTTCCTACTGTATTACTGAAAGAGGCCAGGATGGGGACATTACACCAAGAAGGGGCCGAGGATGGGGACATTACACCAAGAAGGGGCCGAGGATGGGGACATTACACCAAGAAGGGGCCGAGGATGGGGACATTACACCAAGAAGGAGCCAAGGATGGGGACATTACACCAAGAAGGGGCCGAGGATGGGGACATTACACCAAGAAGGGGCCGAGGATGGGGACATTATACAAGAAGGGGCCGAGGATGGGGACATTACACCAAGAAGGGGCCAAGGATGGGGACATTACACCAAGAAGGGGCCGAGGATGGGGACATTATACCAGGAAGGGATCAGGAGAGGGACATTATTACAGGAAGTGGCTCAATATTGGGGGACGTTATAGCAGGAAGGGGCTCAGGATCAGGGACATTATAACAGGAAGGGGCTCAGGATGGGGGACATACCAGGAAGGGATCAGGAGAGGGACATTATTACAGGAAGGGTCTCAAGATTGGGGGACGTTATAGCAGGAAGGGGCTCAGGATGGGGGACATTATAGCAGGAAGGGTCTCAGGATGGGGGAAATTATAGCAGAAAGGGATCAGGAGAGGGACATTATTACAGGAAGGGTCTCAAGATTGGGGGACGTTATAGCAGGAAGGGGCTCAGGATGGGGACATTATAGCAGGAAGGGTCTCAGGATGGGGGACATTATAGCAGGAAGGGACCCTGAATGTTGGACATTATTACTGAAAGAGGCTCAGGATGGGGAACATTCGTATTGGAAGGGGCACAGGATGTTGAACATTATTACTGGAAAGGGACACAGAATGGATGACTTTATTACTGGAAGGGGCACAAAATAGGGAACATTCATACTGGAAGAGGCCGAGGATGGGAAACATTATTATTGAAAGGAGCACAAGATCTTGAACATTATTACTGGCAGGGGCACAGGATGGAGGATATTATTACTGGAAGGGGCACAGGATGGGGAACATTATGACAGAAAGGAGCTCAGAATGGTTGACATTATTACCAGTAGGGGCCCAGGATGGGGTATATTCTTACTGGAAGGGGCAAAGCATAGGGGACATTAGTACTGGAAGGGGCACAGGATGGGGACATTAGTACGAGATGGGGACATTATTACATTATGGGGGCGGAACATGTATATTTTTCCAAAATTTAGAATGCTACGAAGGCTAATACATTTGATCAATATTTTAGGTCTGGGCGCAGGTCCAAATTTTGGACTGGGACCCATCAGACACTGGTTGCGCCACAGCATCTGCTACACATCAAGAGCTCTACAGTCTGGTTTGTAGGGGGTTAAAATAACCTAAGACATCCCCAAAATATGACTGGGGAGGACTGGAGTGGAGTAATACTGCTGGTGGATATAACTTAGTTTGGTGATTTTTACAGACTTTTTACAGAATCCAAGCCCCAAATAACAAACACCTTTTGCCCGGACACCCCTTAAAAAAATTCAGTATTTTTTTTATTTAAAGGGACTTTTTTCTTTAGAAGTTAAGTTTTTAAATACCGTATTGAGAAATTCAGAGTAAATGGATGGTGTCCTGTAATCAGGACCCAAATGGCTTCTCTCGTTTGCTCTCTCCCTGGAGGACCTCGTATGACAGAAACATTATTTTGATATCAATGAGAAATGTGTAATTCCTTACCTCTCCTGCGGGGGAGCTGCAGGGATGTTTAACACTTGCTGCTGAGTTCACCATCAAATCAAAGTCGACCGGACTGAAAAAAGGATAGTCCACGATGAACATTTACTGGAAGTAATTTTACCTGCGCTTTTATCCCAGTAGCTTCCAGTAACAATGTTTTCTTAGCCATCAAGAGGTAAAAGATTTATAAAGTGCCGCATTAATGTGCTGTAAAGATTCCGCCAATGCTGGAGACGGGGTGGATGTCGTCTTCTATGGCTTCTTCTGGATTTCAATTAGTCTTTCATTTCCCTTTATCGCCGCTTTCTTTATGGATGTTACTCATTGTCCATTGATCGCTAGCAGTAATGGCCCCCAGGCGGCCGCACAGCGCAGTTATCAGGTACCGTCTCTTTAACTGTCCTAACAAATAACGCCATTGAATTTCTCTGCTGCTTTTATGCTTTCCGGCTGTCGACCCATGAAGATCGATAGTGATCGCTGAGGTTCACTGTCACAGGACGGAAAAGTAACGCTCCAGGCACGACGGATACACGGCGCTGAACCTGAGGCAGAGCGACGGAGGCTGAATGTCTCCGTAAGGGGAGAGGATACCCACAAGACCGGTACGGGGAGTTGTATAGTGACAAAGTGGGGCCCCAAATGCTGACACACGGCTCCATCACACAAGAACATTTCAGTATTTACGTGAGCCAAGTTCAGGCCGGTAAACAATGGACAATATTAAAATCATTGTTTCCCATCCTCTTTACATCAGGAAGAATGAAGGGGACAAAACGATCACTAGTAGATCAATCTGTCCCCATACAGTATCCTGTTATCAGTAGTTCTCTATTTCATTACTGATCCTGAGTTACATCCTGTATTATACCCCAGAGCTGCACTCACTATTCTGCTGGTGCAGTCACTGTGTACATACATTACATTACTGATCCTGAGTTACATCCTGTATTATACTCCAGAGCTGCACTCACTATTCTGCTGGTGCAGTCACTGTGTACATACATTACATTACTGATCCTGAGTTATATCCTGTATTATACTCCAGAGCTGCACTCACTATTCTGCTGGTGCAGTCACTGTGTACATACATTACATTACTGATCCTGAGTTACCTCCTGTATTATACTCCAGAGCTGCGCTCACTATTCTGCTGGTGCAGTCACTGTGTACATACATTACATTACTGATCCTGAGTTACATCCTGTATTATACTCCAGAGCTGCACTCACTATTCTGCTGGTGCAGTCACTGTGTACATACATTACATTACTGATCCTGAGTTACATCCTGTATTATACTCCAGAGCTGCACTCACTATTCTGCTGGTGCAGTCACTGTGTACATACATTACATTACTGATCCTGAGTTACATCCTGTATTATACTCCAGAGCTGCACTCACTATTCTGCTGGTGCAGTCACTGTGTACATACATTACATTACTGATCCTGAGTTACATCCTGTATTATACTCCAGAGCTGCACTCACTATTCTGCTGGTGCAGTCACTGTGTACATACATTACATTACTGATCCTGAGTTACATCCTGTATTATCCTCCAGAGCTGCACTCACTATTCTGCTGGTGCAGTCACTGTGTACATACATTACATTACTGATCCTGAGTTACATCCTGTATTATACCCCAGAGCTGCACTCACTATTCTGCTGGTGCAGTCACTGTGTACATACATTACATTACTGATCCTGAGTTACCTCCTGTATTATACCCCAGAGCTGCACTCACTATTCTGCTGGTGCAGTCACTGTGTACATACATTACATTACTGATCCTGAGTTACCTCCTGTATTATACTCCAGAGCTGCACTCACTATTCTGCTGGTGCAGTCACTGTGTACATACATTACATTACTGATCCTGAGTTACATCCTGTATTATACTCCAGAGCTGCACTCACTATTCTGCTGGTGCAGTCACTGTGTACATACATTACATTACTGATCCTGAGTTACATCCTGTATTATACTTCAGAGCTGCACTCACTATTCTGCTGGTGCAGTCACTGTATACATACATTACTGATCCTGAGTTACATCCTGTATTATACTCCAGAGCTGCACTCACTATTCTGCTGGTGCAGTCACCGTGTACATACATTACATTACTGATCCTGAGTTACATCCTGTATTATACCCCAGAGCTGCACTCACTATTCTGCTGGTACAGTCACTGTGTACATACATTACATTACTGATCCTGAGTTACATCCTGTATTATACTCCAGAGCTGCAGTCACTATTCTGCTGGTGCTGTCACTGTGTACATACATTACATTACTGATCCTGAGTTACATCCTGTATTATACTCCAGAGCTGCACTCACTATTCTGCTGGTGCAGTCACTGTGTACATACATTACATTACTGATCCTGAGTTACATCCTGTATTATACTTCAGAGCTGCACTCACTATTCTGCTGGTGCAGTCACTGTGTACATACATTACATTACTGATCCTGAGTTACATCCTGTATTATACTACAGAGCTGCACTCACTATTCTGCTGGAGCAGTCACTGTATACATACATTACATTACTGATCCTGAGTTACATCCTGTATTATACTCCAGAGCTGCACTCACTATTTTGCTGGTGCAGTCACTGTGTACATACATTACATTACTGATCCTGAGTTACATCATGTATTATACTCCAGAGCTGCACTCACTATTCTGCTGGTGCAGTCACTGTGTACATACATTACATTACTGATCTTGAGTTACATCCTGTATTATACTCCAGAGCTGCAGTCACTATTCTGCTGGTGCTGTCACTGTGTACATACATTACATTACTGATCCTGAGTTACATCCTGTATTATACTACAGAGCTGCACTCACTATTCTGCTGGTGCAGTCACTGTGTACATACATTACTGATCCTGAGTTACATCATGTATTATACTCCAGAGCTGCACTCACTATTCTGCTGGTGCAGTCACTGTGTACATACATTACATTACTGATCCTGAGTTACATCCTGTATTATACTACAGAGCTGCACTCACTATTCTGTTGGTGCAGTCACTGTGTACATACATTACATTACTGATCCTGAGTTACATCCTGTATTATACTCCAGAGCTGCACTCACTATTCTGCTGGTGCAGTCACTGTGTACATACATTACATTACTGATCCTGAGTTACCTCCTGTATTATACTCCAGAGCTGCACTCACTATTCTGCTGGTGCAGTCACTGTGTACATACATTACATTACTGATCCTGAGTTACATCCTGTATTATACTCCAGAGCTGCACTCACTATTCTGCTGGTGCAGTCACTGTGTACATACATTACATTACTGATCCCCATTGTTACCGTCAGTACAGGGTCCTTCTCTCCTTCTGGGTTTTACCTCTCATGGAAATAATAGCACAATAAATAAGGACTGTCCTAATTGGAGCATCCAAATGTTACTTTATAAGGGATTTTCTTGTAGGAAACCTTCCGTGAGATCCTGGCACATCGTACACAGAGGTCGTTATAGAAGGCGTTGCATCATTAATGCTTCCAGAAAACACCTCTGTCCCTTTAAGCGTCAATGATCCGGGTCTCACTTAGTCCTAACGTGTTATTATGATGTCAAGATGATGAGAATTCAGTCCTTCAAGGGCAACGACAAAAGTCTCTTCTTCTCCACAACAAATGGACTTGTTTGTCAGCACAACTTGTCCGAGAGCCGGGTCTGTAATTTGTCAGTCGCATGTGGAGTGGTGCAGAAGTGGTGGTCTCCAGAAAATCTGCGGTCACTGAACAGGGTCATTAGGAACGGGTGTAAATCCAGATTGACTGCGCATTAAAGGTCATAACTGAGGAGCCTACTACAGCCTAATACACAAGATTTAGAATATTTTCGTCCCCATTCCCTTCTCTACCCAATTCGGAGCACAGTCCCATGAAAAACAGGACTTTTTTGCATATATGGACTAGGATGCCTCATCTGGACCCTCCCTAGGCAATAGGATCTGGCAACGTAGCTGTCTTCTTGAAGCTATGCTTTGTGAGCTAGAGGCAGGTCTTCTTTCTCCTCACATCCATGTTCTCCTCCATAAACAGCCCCTTTTGGCCCATTATCGCATGAATGGACAAGTCACTTTCCCCTACAAGATCAACACTCTCTTCTCCTTCTGCTGTGGACACTCTCAGAATCCGACACTAGATATGTCCATTTCAATCAAACTTGAGCTGAAACCCTGATAAAATGAAGATATTCAAGCTTTGGTCAAGTTTTCCTGTTCGTACCCTAATATTTGTAACAAACAGGCCATACCATTGTTATTGTGCCTGGTAGTCAGGGTGCTTAAGACTCCTCCATGTACTAAATTCAGCTGGTGATATTGAACAATGGGGGGCATGTGTTTGGTGGCTCTGTGACCAGATTTCCTCTCCTACTAAAGACTACAAGCTCTGCGGGGGTTGGGCTATAAAATGCACAGAGGGCTGATTATATCTTTTGGAAGAATGGTTGAGGAGGCTTCTTCAGGAGCCGAATTCTAGTATGGGTTTTTGTTATGTTGTGAGGCCAATTCAGGGTCCTTAGCAAAGATGAAGAACCCAATACCAATTTTGCTTTGGTCCCTCCTTCTCTAGAACATAACCCTGTTGTCACAAGTGTGTCATGTCCCCTTGAAAGACCTGGAGTTAGATGGTCACGTTGGGTAATGAATCGCTGGTCTTCTTTAGAGATGGTGTGATTCATGTCCTACTTTAAGTGGATTTCCTTTCCTTAAGTGCTGAGAGGGTCAAGGACTCTTCGTGCTGTCTGAGACCATACAACCTGGTTGATCTCAGCTGCTACTCCTTATCATTTACTCCCTCTATATATAATGGCTCTGGGCGTTTAGTCCTTGCTGGTGAAAGATTTGTCTTCCTCTGCTGAGTGTTAAAACTGAGCAGTTGGAGTTCAGTTGTAGTGATCTCTAGTTTGCTGTAGTACGTGTGTGTTTTTCTCCTGGTCCCTATTCCCATTTAGTTTATTCCTCCCTGTCCCTATCCTCCTCCTATTGTTGGTGGGTGTTTTGGTATGATACAGGTTTTCTGCTATCCCTGTTTTGTCTTTGTGCCTTGTTTTCTTTTCATTTCTGTCCCATGCCTCATGAGGTGGGGACAGATTAGCGTTTATCAGGAGCATAGTAAGGTGGGAGACCCAGGCTTCTCTACCTTCAAGAGTACCACTGGGACAGGGATAGTTCGGGTCCCAGTTCCAAGGACAGTTTGAGGCCCCTCTTCCTTATCGAAGACCATCACAGCATGACACCTGTTTATGTAAAAACTGAGGATAGACCTCACCTACAGGGTCTCACTGCAGTATTTGTGTCAGTATAGACATTTATTTCGAAGATTTACCCATTGATCCTCTCTACTATCAGATTGGCCAGAATATAGAAGGAGAATCAAGAACATGTGCCCGCATTCTCCACCACGTGAAGTATCAAAGATGCCTCATCTATCCAACCTTATTGTTCCACCCAGTCATTTGTTTTGTAGATGAGGTACACACTGCTCACATCTGGGAGCCCCAATTCACGACTTGGAAAACTGGTTCCCTTGACGGTTCTTCAGTGATTTTATACAAGTCGATGGTTTGGGTGTCTCCTTAATTTACAGTAGAAATGGTGATAGTCTTGTCCAGGCGCCTCTTGTTAGGGTGGTCAGGCAGGCGTTATCAGTTCCCACCAAATTGTTTTGTCCATGGGGTCTACTCCGACCTCTCTCAGCCTTGGGTTTACCCTTGAATAGTCAGCATAGGTTCTGTTTTGTTCTGGGGCTTATTATTTTTTTTTTCAGAACCTGGACCTACCGGAAGATCCAACCTTGGTCACCTAGGTGCTTATTAAAACAATGTTAAAAAGTGGCATTTTTTGCTGTCTGAACTAATTCTTTTGTAGTCTTCCTCGGGCAGCAATAAATTGCTCGCTGTTGCTGGACGGTATGTTTAATTCAACTGACAGATAAGACGACATAAATATACATCTATGTGGGAGCAAAGCTGAAAGGATTCTTTTTGTAAAGCTAAAGAGTAAATTCAAAGCTTTAAATCACAAACACAGAAGCTTCTCTGTCTGTTCTTTCTGCTTCCTTATTCCTTTTCCTTGATCTATGGAGTCATCTCAGCGTCTTTCTGGTTCTCCTGAGGTTCAGACATATTTTACATTTTCGTAATGCACAGAGGAATTTATTTGACTTTGGTGTCTTGATATGACGCTTTTTCCATTTTCTGTTGTGTAACTATTTGAGCTCTTTTCAACCTTTCCTGATACTACCTTCATGAATTTTCCATTTTTCATATCTCCACCAGCCCCTGCCAACATTTTTGACTACATTGTCCTTTGCAGGTGGCCAATGACATCCTTTATAGATAAGTTTACATGTCTAGTTCTTTCCAGAGAGTTGTTATACGCGCTTATAACAATGGTCAAAATGGTCTTCAAAAAATATCCAACTTGTCTGTTGCCTTTTTTTACAGTATTTGGGGTCATCAAAGCTTTCTTGCCACAAAAGAAACGTAACTGATTTGAGAAGTCAAAAAAATGACGTTTTGTAATTTTTTGGCCAACTTGCCCAAATCTAGTGAGGAGCCGGAGCTGGACGGGGCATGACGTTTTGTCCAACGGAAATGCAACTTCAGTTCCTGACTGGAGAAGCATTTTTGGTGTGGCGCATGGAGGCGTACACGACTGAGAAGAAGTATCGTAGTGCATTTCTGGATCAGTCAGAAACATGAGAAAAGCCAATTATCACAGGTGGAATAACAGAAGACATAGCAGAGCAGCTGGTCACCAAGCTGTAAGGTACAAACCGAACTGGAAATAAAGAAGATCCGTAAGATTTCAGCCATCTCCACTGGCATCTTGGACATCAAACCAGATCTCCTGTTTTCCCACTTGTGGTTCGTAGAAGCACATCAAAAGTCAAAGGCTACAGGTGGAGCTACTAGTAGTTAAGCAATGATGGAGAAATAAACCTGCCAGTAGAGAAGATCCATGAGAAATTGTCCATCTTACTACTAGTGTCTACCAGTGTCCTACCCCTGGCACACTCGAAGGCCGATGGTCACAGGTGAGACAGCTAGTATTCAAGAGGCAATCTGCCAATAAAGAATATCCATGGCAAATTGGCCATCTTACTGTTTCTATAGGCAGCCACCCACTCGTGGTTTAGGTGGAAACCCGTTAAAAGCAAATGGTCACAGGTGGAGAAACCAGTATTCAAGCAGCAACCTATCAATGAAGAATATTCCTGAGAAATCGGCCATCTTAGTGTCATCTCCACTGGCATGTTGGACATAAGCCCAGATCTCCTGCTGTTGTCCCACTCATGGTTAAGTTGGAAGCACGTCAAGAGTCAACGGTCATAAGTGGAGCAAGTAGTATTCAAGGAGCGACCTACCAATAAAAAATATCCATGAGAAATCATCCATCTTACTGTCACCCTAAGCAGCCACCTTCTCCATCTACCAGTGTCCTACCCCTGGCTAATTCGCAAATATGCCGAAAGTCACAGGTGGAGCAACCAGTATTTAAGCAGAATGTGAGAAATTGACCTGCCAATAAAGAAGCTCCATGATGGAGCATTTAGGTCCTCAAAGGTCTCCATAAGTCGATCTAAGTCAGGGTTCCCCAACTCCAGTCCTCAAGGTCCACCAACAGGTCATGTTTTCAGGTTTTCCTTTGTATTGCACAGGTGATGCAATTATCACCTTGGCAATACTAAGGAAATCCTGAAAACATGACCTGTTGGTGGGCCTTGAGGACTGGAGTTGGGGAACCCTGATCTAAGTGACTGATCATGATTCGGTTTAGGTTCCACGGTGTGTTCTCGAGCAGCTCTTGTGTCTTCGAGTGTTTCTGAACGCGACAACATCCCTGACATTGAAACATAAAGATTTATTTTATTGGTGCCCTGCAATAAATTCTCCCGAGTGCTTTATCATCGAATGTAATAGAGAAATATATTTTTTTTGGTGAAATGATACACGCAATATATAATAAAGAGGTTGTCAGTGATTTATGGGAACCTTCAGATCCAGGAGCCGGCAGCGATATGGAAAATTCTTATGTTTGCATTTCTTGAAATAATAAAACCTTCAGAAGCTGAAGAGTCAACGTGAGTAGAAAAAACACGGCCTTTTTTTATTTAATTAGCACCACACCCGTTCACAGGTCGTATGTGGTATTGCAACATTACCAGTCAGATAAATTAGACCAGCATGGTGACATTTCTGGAATAAATCTAAACCTTGACCATCCATTTTACTGTTGGGTAGTATGGAGTGGTGAGCATGCTATGGAGGGTACTGTTGGGTAGTATGGAGTAGTGAGCATGCTATGGAGGATACTGTTGGGTAGTATGGAGTAGTGAGCATGCTATGGAGGATACTGTTGGGTAGTATGGAGTAGTGAGCATGCTATGGAGGATACTGTTGGGTAGTATGGAGTAGTGAGCATGCTATGGAGGATACTGTTGGGTAGTATGGAGCGGTGAGCATGCTATGGAGGATACTGTTGGGTAGTATGGAGTGGTGAGCATGCTATGGAGGGTACTGTTGGGTAGTATGGAGTAGTGAGCATGCTATGGAGGATACTGTTGGGTAGTATGGAGCGGTGAGCATGCTATGGAGGATACTGTTGGGTAGTATGGAGTAGTGAGCATGCTATGGAGGATACTGTTGGGTAGTATGGAGTAGTGAGCATGCCATGGAGGATACTGTTGGGTAGTATGGAGTAGTGAGCATGCTATGGAGGATACTGTTGAGTAGTATGTAGTAGTGAGCATGCCATGGAGGATACTGTTGAGTAGTATGGAGTAGTGAGCATGCTATGGAGGATACTGTTGGGTAGTATGGAGTGGTGAGCATGCTATGGAGGATACTGTTGGGTAGTATGGAGTAGTGAGCATGCTATGGAGGATACTGTTGGGTAGTATGGAGTAGTGAGCATGCTATGGAGGATACTGTTGGGTAGTATGGAGTAGTGAGCATGCTATGGAGGATACTGTTGGGTAGTATGGAGTGGTGAGCATGCTATGGAGGATACTGTTGGGTAGTATGGAGTAGTGAGCATGCTATGGAGGATACTGTTGGGTAGTATGGAGTAGTGAGCATGCTATGGAGGATACTGTTGGGTAGTATGGAGTAGTGAGCATGCTATGGAGGATACTGTTGAGTAGTATGTAGTAGTGAGCATGCTATGGAGGATACTGTTGGGTAGTATGGAGTAGTGAGCATGCTATGGAGGATACTGTTGGGTAGTATGGAGTGGTGAGCATGCTATGGAGGATACTGTTGGGTAGTATGGAGTAGTGAGCATGCTATGGAGGATACTGTTGGGTAGTATGGAGTGGTGAGCATGCTATGGAGGATACTGTTGGGTAGTATGGAGTGGTGAGCATGCTATGGAGGATACTGTTGGGTAGTATGGAGTAGTGAGCATGCTATGGAGGATACTGTTGGGTAGTATGGAGTAGTGAGCATGCTATGGAGGATACTGTTGGGTAGTATGGAGTAGTGAGCATGCTATGGAGGATACTGTTGGGTAGTATGGAGTAGTGAGCATGCTATGGAGGATACTGTTGGGTAGTATGGAGTAGTGAGCATGCTATGGAGGATACTGTTGGGTAGTATGGAGTGGTGAGCATGCTATGGAGGATACTGTTGGGTAGTATGGAGTAGTGAGCATGCTATGGAGGATACTGTTGGGTAGTATGGAGTAGTGAGCATGCTATGGAGGATACTGTTGGGTAGTATGGAGTAGTGAGCATGCTATGGAGGATACTGTTGGGTAGTATGGAGTAGTGAGCATGCTATGGAGGATACTGTTGGGTAGTATGGAGTAGTGAGCATGCTATGGAGGATACTGTTGGGTAGTATGGAGTAGTGAGCATGCTATGGAGGATACTGTTGGGTAGTATGGAGTAGTGAGCATGCTATGGAGGGTACTGTTGGGTAGTATGGAGTAGTGAGCATGCTATGGAGGATACTGTTGGGTAGTATAGAGTAGTGAGCATGCTATGGAGGATACTGTTGGGTAGTATGGAGTAGTGAGTACGTCATGTTCCATAAGAATGACATAGGCTGACAGGTTTGCCATTGGTTAACACACAATTAAAAGAAATGACTATTGATTTGTATGGATAAGTGTAGTGATCGTGCTCGGTGTCAGGTGCAGAAGTCACTGCGCTGAGAGGGAAGAGGAGCTGCGCAGATCACCTATTGCCAGTGGTTTGACCAAGTTTAATCTTCCCCTAGGTTCAGAATTGTGCCGGCCCAGTGTGCACAGCGCTCTCCCACCTACACATGCACGCACATCGGACCATATATAGGGGAGTGGAGAGTTAGGTGGCACAGACGGGAAGGAATGATGGGACATATTGAAATCCAGTGATTGATCCTTCTTTCCAGAGAACCAATCGTCCTCAGGAGATTTACAGAAATAGTTAACAAACTTCCAAGAACGACCGAGCGGTTTGCTGCAATCTGGCAGCATTAATAATGTATCGGAGGGTGATCGGATTTCCTGCCAGTTATAATGGAATCATTTCTTCTTACTAATGTGCAAGTTACATGAGACGTCCCGCCAGGCGGGGGGCGGCCGGACCACACAGCCAGGTTCCTTCATTTAATGCTAAACGGAAAGATGAAAGCCGCCACATCTCTGCCTGTAAACAAAATAACAAACACAGGTTCACACCGCAAGGTCGTCCGCCCACCGCAACGCAACGCCCATCACAGGATGGAGCGGCGGAAACGAGGAAGGAAAATACTTTGTAAATGCGACTATTAAAATGAGATGTATTACACCCCATGTTTTATTGCTATCATTTTTGGAATCTTTTTGATCTTCGGGGATATTTTGCACAATTTTTTTGTTGAGCTGCAGCACAAGCGGTTTATTATTACCGCACAGCACTGACAGTCAACGGCATGTGGACATTCCTACTACTTTATAGGAATATTTTTCTCTTGCGAAATCCAAGTCAGTGAGCGCAAAAATAATGTATACAAGGTTACCTAAGATGCTGTTTGCAAAATTATTTATTGGATCTCCTTTGGCTGTTATGACCTGCTGCACCTCTGGATCTTATGACCTGCTGTATCTTGGATGTTATGACCTGCTGCACCTCTGGATGTTATGACCTGCTGTACCTCTGGATGTTATGACCTGCTGTACCTCTGGATATTATGACCTGCTGTACCTCTGGATGTCATAACCTGCTGTACCGCTGGATGTTATGACCTGCTGTACCGCTGAATGTTATGACCTGCTTTACTTCTGGATGTTATGACCTGCTGCACCTCTGGATGTTATGACCTGCTGTACCTCTGAATGCTACGGCCTGCTGCACCTCTGGATGTTATGACCTGCTGCACCTCTGGATGTTATGACCTGCTGCACCTCTGGATATTATGACCTGCTGTAGCGCTGGATGTTATGACCTGCTGCATCTCTGGATGTTATAACCTGCTGTACCGCTGAATGTTATGACCTGCTTTACCTCTGCTGGATGTTATGACCTGCTGTACCTCTGGATCTTATGACCTGCTGTACCTCTGAATGCTACGGCCTGATGCACCTCTGGATGTTATGACCTGCTGCACCTCTGAATGTTATGACCTGCTGTACCTCTGGATGTAACGGCCTGCTGCACCTCTGGATGTTATGACCTGCTGCATCTCTGGATGTTATAACCTGCTGTACCGCTGAATGTTATGACCTGCTTTACCTCTGCTGGATGTTATGACCTGCTGTACCTCTGGATCTTATGACCTGATGTACCTCTGAATGCTACGGCCTGATGCACCTCTGGATATTATGACCTCTGCACCTCTGGATGTTATGACCTGCTGTACCGCTGGATGTTATAACCTGCTGTACTGCTGAATGTTATGACCTGCTGTACCTCTGGATGTAACGGTCTGCTGTACCTCTGGATGTTATGACCTGCTGCACCTCTGGATGTTATGACCTGCTGCAGGTGAGATGTAAAGCCACACACCTGCTTCTGGTAGTTTTCCTCACAGGAAATGGCCTCCAGTTCACTAGTATTCTTTAGTTTGAATGCAGCAGCTACCCTCAAATCCCGCTAAAGATGTTTTTTATCGGGTTCAGGTTGGGTGACTGTGACGGCCGCTCCAGAATCTTCCAGGACTTCTTCTACAACCAGACCTTGGTGGACTTTGAGGCTTGGAACCATAGTCCTGTTGTAAAGTTCAATGACACCCAAGTTTCAGTTTCCTCATAGAGGATATGACATTTTCTCTTAAGATTTCCTGATATTTTATTGAATTCATCTTGTCTTCCAAATGCTGCTGGTTTTCAGTGCCAGAGGATCCATGCAGCATCAGAGCCCCTGGTATGCTTCACTGGGAGGCATCACCGAGCAACTGCCACACTTAACTGCAGTCATCACCAAAAGCGCCATCATACTTCACTGCAGACATCACCGAGCTCTCGTCATGCTTCATTATAGACATAACAGCCATTGCCATGATTCACTGTAGACATCTTTAAACCACTGCCATGATTCACTGTAGCCACCACCAAGCCACCACCCTGCTTCACTGTAGCCATCACAAGCCACCACCATGCTTTACATTGTAGCCATCCCAAGTCACACTATGCTTCACTGTAGCCACCAAGCACCACCATGCTTTACATTGTAGCCATCACCAAGCCACCACCATGCTTCACTGTAGCCATCACCAAGCCACCACCATGCTTTACATTGTAGCCATCACAAGTCACCACTATCTTCACTGTAGCCACCCCAGCCACCACCATGCTTTACATTGTAGCCATCACCAAGCCACCACCATGCTTCACTATAGCCATCACCAAGCCACCACCATGCTTTACATTGTAGCCATCACCAAGTCACCACCATGCTTCACTGTAGGCATCAATGAGCTACCACCATGCTTCACTGTAGGCATTTATCAAGCCACCCCATGCTTCATTAAGATAGCTTATGAACAACATTGGTTATATATAGAAAAAATCAAATACTCAGTATATAATAAATAATACCAAAGTAATAATAGGACATTGTATGGACAAATTGTGAATTCAACAGAGAAACACCAAAAAAAAGGGACGATGAGGGAGTCCAAAAGATAGAAAAAATATAGCAACTTTATTATCTAGCTTATTTTTTCTATCTTTTGGACTCCCTGATCGTCCCTTTTTTGGTGTTCCCCATGCTTCATTGTAGGCATCACCAAAACACCACTATGCTTCACTGTAGCCATTACTAGGTCAACCCATGCTTCTCTGTACCCATTACCAAGCCATCCACCATGCTTCACTGTAGGCATCACCAAGTCACCGCCATGCTTCACTGTAGGCATCACCAAGTCACCGCCATGCTTCACTGTAGGCATCACCAAGCCACCACCATGCATCACTGTAGGCATCACCAAGCCACCACCATGCATCACTGTAGGCATCACCAAGCACCACCATGCTTTACTTAGGTATCATGAAGCCACAGCCATGCTTCACTGTAGGTATCACCAAGCCACCACCATGCTTCACTGTAGGCATCACCAAGTCACCGCCATGCTTCACTGTAGGCATCACCAAGCCACCAACATGCATCACTGTAGGCATCACCAAGCCACCACCATGCATCACTGTAGGCATCACCAAGCCACCACCATGCTTTACTGTAGGTATCATGAAGCCACAGCCATGCTTCACTGTAGGCATCACCAAGCTACCACCATGCATCACTGTAGGCATCACCAAGCCACCACCATGCATCACTGTAGGCATCACCAAGCCACCACCATGCTTTACTGTAGGTATCATGAAGCCACCACCATGCATCACTGTAGGCATCACCAAGTCACCGCCATGCTTCACTGTAGGTATCACCAAGCCACCACCATGCTTTACTGTAGGCATCATGAAGCCACAGCCATGCTTCACTGTAGGTATCACCAAGCCACCACCATGCTTTACTGTAGGCATCATGAAGCCACGCCATGCTTCACTGTAGGCATCACCAAGGCCTATACTATTATCTATCTAATATCTATGCTATTATCATCTATATACTATCACATCTTTTACTACATCTATATCATATCTATCTACATCTATCTATATCTATCTATTATCTATCATTATTATCTATCTATTATTATCTATTATATATCTATCTATCTATCTATCTATCTATCTATTATCTATCTATTAATCATATTTCTATCTATTATCTATCTATATATATCTATCTATCTATTATCTATCTATCTATTATCTATCTATCTATATCTATCTATCATATCTATCTATACTATCTATCTATTACATCTATCTATCTATCTATCTATATCTATCTATATCTATCTATCTAATCTATCTATTATCTATCTATCTATCTATCTATCTATCTATCTATCTATCTATCTATCTATATCTATCTATCTATCTATTATCTATCTATCTATTATCTATCTATCTATTCTTATCTATCTATCTAACTAATTATCTATCTATACTATCTATCTATTATCTATCTATTATCTATCTATCTATCTATCATCTATTATCTATCTATCTATCTATATCTATCTTATCTATCTATTATCTATTATCTATCTATCATCTATCTTCTATCTATTATCTATCTCTATCTATCTATTCTCTATCTATCTCTCTATCTATCTATCTATCTCTCTCTCGTCTCCCATGTATGATCAGCCTTTGATCCATCCTTTGTTCCTTACATTACAGTTACATATTCTTCTGTAGGATTTTACATGAATCTCATCTAGAAGCTGCTGGTGATTTATTAGGATGGAGATATTGGCTCGGGGCTCACCAATAACTCAGGCTCGGCTCCGTTCTCATAAATCTCCTTCGCCTCATGTAAAGTGCAGGGAATGAGGGATTGATACGGCGGAATGAAGGAAATATCCTTGTATTGACATCTGTATCTTATTTACTGCAGATCTCGGGGCTTGTCCGAGACGTCCATCCACTGGAATTAAGATGCACGGATTCATCTCGGCTTTATTGATGGCCTTATTATTGTATAAAAGGGCTATTGGTGATTCATGGCTTTATGTTCTCTCCTTTATCGATCCCTCTCACCCAAGAGCCAATTTACCCTTTCTGTATCCAACACTGGTGAAACCAGAATCTGGCGTGTAGCGGCAAAAACCTCCGACGCGGGATCATCGATTATCACTGACCTAATTGTGATGTCAGTCCAGTAACTTAAGTCATTTATGAGTATAAAGACAAGGATGATTATTTTTTAGATGGGGGGACAGCGCTACCTTTGTCTACAGGTTGTGCCTGGTATTGCAGCTAGGCACTATTTAAGTGAATGGGCTGAACGTCAATACCATTTTTCACCTGTGCTCCTCAGGGTTTTACTCTTCTGTTTCTTTAAACAAGCAGCCATATTTTTATAAGTCTAATTTTCTTAAGGGGGGCAAAACTTTTTCAAAATTAAAAACTTAAAAATTAAAGGGTTGCTCATTTTAGACTATTCTCCGTCTCCCCACTATAAACTGATCACTTAAACTCCTAGTGATCAGCTGTAATCTGGGATGGAATTCAACAGTAGGTGTTCACTTTCTCTGCAGCACTCCCGCAGGGGAGATCAGGTATTACAGTTCTTATTAAAATCAATGGGTAATGCAGGATAAGTTGAACTTTTTTTGTAACCAGTCTCCCATTTCCACTAATTAGCTCTATCGTTACGTGCTGATTCATTTCTTAATATATCTTTAGATCTCCAAATCACCTAAAGTTAGATGATGCAATTCTTGTTCCCTCTGGCCACCACTAGAGGGATCTTGAGAGCTTCCTGAAGACTGTACATTTAGCTCTGTGATAAACCAGTATGCAGTGATCTCCTGAGCTCCCTCTAGTGGTGACCGCAGGTAAATAAATTGTTATTCTTTAGCACTATGTCTATGCAGTAGTTTCGGAGCCGTGTATCAGAAAAACAAAGCTCTGACCGCTATAAGGATATATTAGAAAACTACTCATCACAGATTATTGGTCAGGAAAAGGACATGTTGGCATAAGGCGGACATTCCCTTTAAGTTTATAAACGCAGAGCAGATTTTTAGACTTTGGTTCAGCGGCCCCGGGAGCTGAGTAATAGGAAGACTCAGCTGTGTACAGCCTGGAAACAGATACTATTTGTGCTGCTGGCACAGTATCTCTCTCCTACTCCCACCAGGATCCGGTAAAACGATTCTGTAGGAAAGATTTGTGGTAACCTAATTAGAAGAGGACCGCGGCTCGTCTCCTTCCCATCAGCAGCCATCATTGGATGGAGTTTATCAGCTTTTTTTTCCCGCTCCTCAAGGGAAGGCTGCATTAATCCTCTCATAAGACCCGACTAATACGATTTATTTGGCTGAATTACTGCAGGTTTTAATTGCTTCAGCCTCTCCGCATTAACACCTTCACCGCTACAAACGTGAAACTCGTTCTATGTATCATAAACGGTGAAAAATGTATCCGAAAGTGGAGTGTTCCTTTAAGTGTCAGGTTAGGAAGCCATGATGGATGGATTGTCCATCTATAGGGTCAATTTACTTTTCTTTTTTTTTAACTTAAATGCATGTATTTTGGTCTAAAAATCATTTTTGCATTTGGGTTTCATCACAAATTTTGCACCGCAGCAGAAAGAGTGGACTGAGAATCTCTCAGTGAGCTCATTAAGTATGGTCTGACGAGAGAGTTTGCATCTCTTTTATCTGTCTTTGCTGTTGAGCTGGATCAATATATCAAAAGCAAAGGTATATTTGCAGAAAAATTGCACAGGTTTCTATGAAGTTACATATTCCCATATTTTGCTCTTACTGAGAGTTATTCAGTGTGCTCTGAGCCGGCCAGCCATATCTTCTCTTCTATAGCTTCTTCTCCCCTCTCACAGCACGCAGTCTCAGAGATAGAAGCTGCAGCTGCATCCCCCTCCTCCACCTAGTTTTAACTGACATTGTGAAGTCCCAGAAGCCAAATGCGTTGTACTATCTGACTGTGCCAGATGAAGCCAAACGAAGGACAGTAGCTCAGGTTCACTCTGGCGGTGAAAGTGTTAATGAGTAATAATTATCTAAGCAATAATGAGATCGCTGCGCCGCGCAAAGAGCGATGGCTTTGTCTTCTCATTAGCGCAGGCAACAAAACATAAATCACGTTTTTAATATTCGGCAGCTAATGGTGTCACTCGGTTCGTAATCCAATAACGCGCTTTGGATAATTGCGCTTGGTGTAATTTGGTCCTGAGGAAAGGAAACAAAGTCTTGGAGCAAATCGGTCAACTTAGCCTCCATTAGGAGAGGCATAGATGGTTGGGCTTTTCGATGAAGATATTTCCAGGATCATCTATCATCCAATATATATGATTTTTTGGGGGATGAGCTCAGTGTTGCCCCCTACAGAGAAATTCCCAAAGTGGCAAAGGGACAAGTTTGCCGAAGAGGAGCCATTCCTATCATTGACGTAAGAAAGGATCTGTAATTGCTCTGCCGTGCCCGCATCTTCCACCAAATGTAAAGAACAGTAATTCTTCACTCAATGACTTGGAGGTTCCAGAAGAAGAACTTCACCATTGTTAGACACTTATCATATACCCTACATGTACTATAAATCTTATTCGTCAACTCTTTGGAAGGTCCAGGAGGCTCTTGGAATAAAAGTTGACCTTCCGGACGGCCATAGAAGACGCAACATTTGCTGGGCACTACCGTCTCTGCACAAAGCCAGCTATTTCGAGTGTCGTTTTCATTGAGGAAGGACACGGGATGTAGAATAGCTCTGTATGATCAGAAGAGATTGGACTTGAATAGATTTGAAGGTTGTAGGTGTCATGTTGCCTCCGCTCAGTGGGTCTTGGCATGGTGACTGACAGCTCAGTCGTCCAATCTTGTGCAGGGGCGTGCTGAACTGTTCCTGATTTGATGGACAGCTCAGCCATCCAATCTGAGTCTGGGAGATGCTGAGCTTCTTACAGGTGTTCCCTATTTTATGTGACTACCCAGCTGAGCTGTCGGTCCCAGTTCTCTACCAGACTAAAGGGTATGCCACACTAAACAGCGTCGCTAACGAGATCGCTAAAATACGTCACTATTTAGCGATCTCGTTAGTGACGCTGTTGTGTGTGGCATGTAGCAACGACGTGGCCCCTGCTGTGATCTCGCTGATCGTTCACTAGAGTTCTGGACCGTATTTGATCGTTGGCGTCCCGCTGGTGAGCCTATATGCTGTGTCTGGCACCTTTTGTGAACGATGTGCTCTGTTTTTTACATCGCAATGACCGCCAAAGTCGTTAAGGAGATCGCTAACCGCTTATGCGTCGTTAACGAGATCGCTAAGTGTGGCAGCTACTAGCGACATTAAAACGATCACAAAAACGATCGCATTAGTATGCGTCGTTATTGTGATCGTTAGCGGGAGCGTTTAGTGTGGCAGTACCTTTAGTGGTTTGCCTTGCATTTCTATGCTTTGTTTATTGATCTTTTGCTTCCTGACCTTGGACCTCATTCTGACCAGTGATGGGCGAACCCCTGGATGTTCGGGTTCGGCAGGTTCTGCCGAACAGTTAAAAAAAGTTTGGTTCAGGTACCAGAACAGTACCCCGTTTACAGGAGTGGGGGGTCCCGAAAATCCAGTGTTTGCCGCTCTGTCATGGGCATGACACTGCCTCTGATTGGTGGTCAGATTATTACTGCCGGTCAGAGAGCCACGGCTCCCAGCGTGAGAAACACCCGGTGTTCAGGGGGCCGAACCCAAACAGTAACACGGACTTCCTGGTGGACTTCCTGGTGAAGTCCATGTTCGGGGTCTGTGCCTGAACAGTAGGTATTCGATACGGACCCCGAACTTTACTTTTGGGGTTCACCCATTTCTAATTCCGACCATCAGTTTGTCTAGCCCCTTTGCTCTGATCCGCTATCTTCATAGTATTTTGACCTTGGACGGAGACCAGACTTCACCTCTGTCTATCCTCTTTAGTTTATGATGTGCTCTCTTGGTATCTAATCCTGGAACATTTCAGTTCCCTGCCTCATGGCTTGTCCTTGAGTAATGACTACCATCACAGTAGGATGTTCGCAATGCTCTGGTACAGCTTCCATAAAGAATTGATATGTCCACTTGACCAGGATCCTGCAAATCACTTTACCCACCCTAAAAAAAAATCCTAAAAGGGAATAAACCCCCCAGATAATTCCTTTAAATTGGCTGTGGATGAAAGCAGTGAGAATGACCAGTAGGTCATTCTCATCCTTAGCATCATTTTCTTGATCTCAACCAATCAGAACAAGCAATCTAGGCTTTTCTGCTCTCTAATTGGTGGAGAGATGAGACTCCACGGCCGGCAGATAAAATATGAGTTTTCAACTTCAATTTTTACTTCTCATAGACAGTAAATGACAGGCAGCCCACCCGCCGCGTGATATAATCTCTATGTAGGAGAATTTTGTTATTTGCTGGCAATCAAGCTGCAAAAAACTATTATATGTTTTTATATTCACCACTTACCGCCAGCTGTAGCGAAGCTAACCATTATTCCGGGAGAAAGATAAATCCCCTAATTTTACGATGCAAATGCTTATTATAAGGGATGAGCGTTTGTAATGTTTAGCTGCAATTAGCTACTTCGTATTACCTCTCCCAAAGAGTGTAAAAACAAGAGGGCTGTGTTCCCGGGAGTCTGCACTGTATTCTAATTATTAGAAGTCTTTTCTATTCGTATTCTCCGGTGCAACTCTCTTGCTGATATAACACAGTCAGATCCAGAAATTAAAGGGATGCCATTATCGGAAAAAGTATGCTTCATGTTTTTTTCATTTTGTGATTCTCCTTATACAAATCCATTCTGAAACATTACAGTTTTCAAATTGCGCACTAGGGCATATACAATAGTCCGACACCTTGTATTTGGTGCATATATATATATGAAGGTTATGCGATGCAGACTCAATATTATCAGCCAGGTCGTCCAATCAGTGCCAAAAAGTAGGGTTGCAATTGCGAAACGATAGGTTTATGTGGTGAGGTTATAATCACTGACTAACTGCCTACTGCCGGGTCAAGATAAGCAGGATTACACCACCGAGAGTATTGATGGTGACTGAATGACGGGTCTGTGAGGAGGGTTATAGTGACAGAATGACAGGTCTGTGGGTCTAGTTACAATAATAGGTTGTGATTGGACACTAGCCATCTACTGCTGGGTCAAGATAAGCAGGAATACACCACTGAGAGAATTGATGGTGACTGAATGACAGGTCTGTAAAGAGGGATATAGTGACATAATGACAGGTCTGTAAAGAGGGATATAGTGACATAATGACAGGTCTGTAAAGAGGGTTATAGTGACAGAATGACAGGTCTGTGGGTCTAGTTATAATGATAGGTTGTGATAGGACACTAGTCATCTACTGCTGGGTCAAGATAAGCAGTGTGGTGTAATGACCCCTGATGCAGCTAGGGGGCACTGTGTATGGCCCTCGGGATATGCATGGAGGCATGTGATGGATGGACGTTATGTATCACAGAGGTGGGTGGCCCTGTGATGGAAGCCTGGATATGTTTTGGTTCAGCAGATCTACTGCTGAGTTGTACTATATATTGGGAGGCTTCCAGGTGACTAGGAGAGCTGGCCGGGTCCAGTCACCTACAAACCCACCCAAGGGGCTTGTGTCTAAATACCTGGGATAAAACCTGCATGTAATGGTGTAGCTGAAGGACCTGTGGTGAGGTCATGACCATGTGACATAACCATGTGATTCCTGACCTCACCTGTGGGTGGAGTTACACCTATGTAATGGAGTGTGTTTTGCACCTGTGAGAGAGTGTGTGGGAGTCTGCCAGTGTGGACAGGCTTCCATGTGTCCAAGGCGGGACATTACAGAGAGGTCTCTGTGACTGAAGAGCGAGGCTCCAGGCAGGACTGAAGCATTGAAGAGTGTATTGTATGTTACTTTATGGTTTATGATGCAATAAACCTAAAGACTTTTTGCATAAGAAAGTGTCTCTTGAATTACCTCTGAAGCAGCCGAGTGAGTAAAACCTTACATCAGGATTACACTGCTGAGAGAATTGATGGAGACTGAATGACAGGTCTGTAAAAGGAAGGTTATAGTGACAGAATGACAGGTCTGTGGGTCTAGTTACAATGATAGGTTGTGATTAGACACTAGCAATCTACAGTCATGGCCAAAAGTTTTGAGAATGACACAAATATTAATTTTTACAAAGTCTACTGCTTCACTTTTTCTAATGGCAATTTGCATATACTCCAGAATGTTATAAAGAGTGATCAGCTTAACAGCAATTACTTGCAAAGTCAATATTTGGCTAGAAAATGAACTTTATCCCCCAAAACACATTTCAACATCATTGCAGGTGTAGCGCCCGCGTCCCTGCCTGCTGCCAGACAGGGACGTCGCTCTCCTCACCTGCGCTCAGCGTCCTCAGTGCTCCCAGCCTCCTCTGCGCCTATGGCGTCCTCCTTCCGCCCTGCTGGTCCCGCGCGCTCCTTCCCTGCTACTGGCCTTAGGGCGCGCGCCCGCACCCTCCCCCGCTCTTAAAGGAGCCGCGCGCATTTTCCAAATCAGTCTCCAGCCAATGCTGGAGGACTCCACCCTATATTAAGGGCTTCCTCCTTAATGTAGGTGCCCGAGCAATGTTGTTCCTGTGCAGTCTAACTCTGTTTCAGCCATCAGCTCCTGATTCCAGTTACCTGCCTGTTACCTGTCGGCTTGCCTGTCTGCCATCCGTCTGCAGTTCCATCCAGAGGTTCGGACGTCATCTGCAGAGATCCCCGGCTCTTGCCTGCTCACCTAGGAGCGATCATCTGCCATCCGACTGCAGCTCCATCCGGAAGTTCGGACTTCATCTGCGGAGATCCCCGGCTCTTGCCTGCTCACCTGGGAGCGATCATCTGCCATCCGACTGCAGCTCCATCCGGAAGTTCGGACATCATCTGCAGAGATCCACGGCTCTTGCCTGCTCACCTGGGAGCGATCATCTGCCATCCGACTGCAGCCTACCTGGAGGCTCCACCATATCAGGTCGTATATGCCTGCCCTGTTCTAGAGACTGCCTGGTCACTTGCCGTGACAACCTGCCTGTCCAGAGACTGCCTGGTCACTTGCCGTGACAACCTGCCTGTCCCAGAGACTGCCTTGGTCACTTGCCGTGACAACCTGCCTGTCCAGAGACTGCCTGGTCACTTGCCGTGACAACCTGCCTGTCCCAGAGACTGCCTTGGTCACTTGCTGTGACAACCTGCCTGTCCAGATACTGCCTGGTCACTTGCCGTGACAACCTGCCTGTCCCAGAGACTGCCTTGGTCACTTGCTGTGACAACCTGCCTGTCCAGAGACTGCCTGGTCACTTGTCGTGACAGCCTGCCTGTCCAGAGACTGCCTCGGTTACTTACCGTTACAACCTGCCTGCCCAGAGACTTCCTTGGTCACTTGCTGTGACAAACCTGCCTGTCCAGAGACTACCTATATCCCCTGCCGTGATTCCCTGCCCTTTTCCCGGGTGCCACCCGCTCTCTTACAAGTAAACTCTCTTGTATAATAAAGCTTTGTGGTTCCACCAACCTGACCTGTCTCGTCAGTAGTTCCACCCACCAGACCCGTTACAGTTTGCTCGGGCCATGGAACCCGGTGGCACCCAAACCCCTTCACTCCCGGAACTGTGTCATGAGCTGTCTCGCCAGAGGTCTCAACAGGAGGCCATCCTGGGTCACCTGCGGAACGTCAATTCCCGTCTGGACACTCTGAATTCATCACCAGCAACCATCGCTGGAGCCATGACTCATAATCCGTCAGTCCCGCTGATTCCCAATTCCGTGGTTTCCATTCCCGGACCCCGACTGTCAGCTCCTCCTAGGTTTGGAGGCGATCCTGCTCTGGCTCGGGGTTTCATTAATCTGTGCACCCTGCATTTTGAACTCCTGGCACACCAGTTTAACTCTGACCGGGCCAAAATTGCCTTCATCATGTCCCATCTTACCGGAGAGGCCCTGGCCTGGCTTAATCCTCTCTGGGAGAGAGGGGATCCTCTGGTATCTGACCTGCCTGCTTTTCTCTCGGCCTTCCGGAAGGTATTCGACGAACCTGGACGGAAGACTTCCTCTGCATCATCTCTGCTGCGTCTCCGTCAGGAGAGCCTCACCGTTGGTCAATATACCATACGGTTCCGGACTTTAGCCTCAGAACTAACTTGGGACAATGAAGCTCTAATTTCGGTCTTCTGGGAGGGTCTGTCCGGCCGTATTAAAGACGAACTTGCCGGTCGGGACGTTCCAACCTCTCTAGATGATTTAATAAATCTTGCCAATCGAATTGATCTACGGTTCCAGGAACGAGCCAAAGAGATCACCCGTAAAAAACAATTTTCCCCTCTTGCACCCTCGTGTCAGAGATCTATAACCTCTTCCGTTTCTCCTCAGGTGCACACTGCTGAGCCTATGCAGGTCGACCAGACCAAGATGGTCAAAGCCCGTCAGGACTCACGCCGTGCCGAGAAAAGTTGCTTCTACTGCGGCAATAAGGAGCACTGGATCCAAACCTGTCCGGAGAAGTCGGGAAACGCCTGTGTCTAGGTTCGCTCGGAGAGGTCAATCTAGACAAAAATAAATCCTCTTCATCCCTGCTGCTGTCGGTTTCAATCCTGCTCGGTAAGAACCGCCACTTCGAAATGGCCCAACTTGATTCTGGAGCAGCTGGGAATCTCGTGTCACAGGCTCTAGTAGAGAAGTATCACATTCCCACCAAACCTCTTGTTGAACCGGTATCTGTTGCTGCTGTGGATGGGGGCCTCCTACCTCGTCCCATACGACTTATCACCGAAGTCATAACCCTGCAGGTGGGAATGTTGCATTCTGAGAGCATCTCGTTTCATGTTTTACCTGGACTCTCTCATGCTTTCTTACTAGGTCTGCCTTGGCTCCAAAAACATGCACCTGTGCTCGACTGGCAGAATGGAGAGGTTCTTCGCTGGGGACAGGACTGTCATAAAACGTGTCTGGTGCCTGTTCATCCTGTCTATTCTTCTCCTACACCTGCTAATCTACCTGGACTCCCGATTCCATATTGGTCATTTGCTGATGTCTTCAATAAAAAGGAAGCAGAGACATTACCCCCGCATAGACCATATGATTGCCCGATTGACCTGTTGCCCGGTACTACGCCTCCCGTGGGCGTATTTACCCGTTGTCTGCTGCTGAGACCAGGTCGATGTCCGAATATATCGAGGAGAACTTAGCAAAGGGATTCATCCGGAAATCTACCTCCCCAGCGGGAGCAGGTTTCTTCTTCGTTAAAAAGAAAGACGGATCTCTCCGTCCCTGTATTGACTACAGAGGCCTAAATTCGATCACGGTGAAGAATAAGTACCCTCTTCCGCTCATTCCAGAACTGTTTGATCGTCTTAGAGGGGCTAGAGTCTTCACCAAACTAGATCTTCGTGGAGCATACAACCTGGTTCGTATCCGTCGAGGAGATGAATGGAAGACGGCATTCAACACCCGGGACGGCCACTACGAGTACTTGGTGATGCCCTTTGGTCTCTGTAATGCTCCAGCAGTCTTTCAGGAGTTGGTCAATGACATCTTCCGGGACCTCCTCTACTCCTGCGTTGTGGTGTACCTTGACGACATCTTGGTCTTCTCTCCGGATCTTCAGTCTCACCGGAGGGATGTTCGTCAGGTTCTGCTCAGGCTCAGGCAGAATCACCTCTTCGCCAAATATGAGAAGTGCCTCTTTGAGCAGACATCGCTTCCGTTTCTGGGTTACATTATCTCTCAAACAGGTCTACGAATGGATCCGGAGAAACTGTCTGCCATCGAGAAGTGGCCCCGACCGGAGGGGTTGAAGGCCATTCAGCGGTTCCTGGGATTTGCCAACTATTACCGTCTCTTCATACCGCACTTCTCTTCCAGGACTGCTCCAATCTCAGCGCTCACTCGCAAGGATGCTAACCCCAAACAGTGGACGACCGAAGCAGAGGAGGCCTTCCTTTCTCTGAAACAGGCCTTCTCTTCCGCTCCAGTGCTGCATCGCCCGGATGGCAACAAGCAGTTCTTCCTGGAGGTGGACGCTTCCTCTGCTGGAGCCGGAGCGGTTCTTACCCAAAAATCGCCATCCGGGAGGATGGTATCCTGCGGTTTCTTCTCCAAACTCTTCTCCTCCTCCGAGCGCAACTACTCCATAGGAGATCGAGAGTTATTGGCCATTAAGTTGGCATTGGAGGAGTGGCGTTACCTACTCGAAGGGGCTCTTCATCCGGTAATCATCTACACGGACCACAAAAATCTGGCATACCTCCAGCAGGCACAGAGACTTAATCCTCGCCAAGCCCGGTGGTCCTTGTTTTTTGCCCGCTTCGATTTTCTTTTGCATTTTCGCCCAGCTGACAAAAACGTCAAGGCGGATGCCTTGTCTCGGTCTTTCCTGGTGTCGGATCTCGAAGATGAGCCTAAACATATCATCGATCCCGCCAGAGTGATGCAGGTGGCTCCCGTGAGTCTAAATCGTCTCCCTCCTGGTAAGACGTTCGTATCAGAAACCGATCGGAAGAGAATCCTACATTGGGGTCACTCGTCTAAACTCGCTGGCCACGCTGGTCAAAAAAAGACCCTCCAACTCATTACCCGGCATTATTGGTGGCCTACCCTGCACAAAGACGTAATAGACTTTGTTTCTGCCTGTGTTTCCTGTGCCCGCAACAAAGTTCCGAGACACCTGCCCACCGGCCGTCTTCTTCCGCTTCCTGTACCCGCTGCCCCCTGGCAGCATATAGCCATGGACTTCATTACTGATCTTCCCGTCTCTGCTGGTTGTACAGTCATTTGGGTGGTCACTGACCGCTTTTCCAAGATGGCTCACTTCATTCCTCTGCCAGGTCTTCCGTCTGCACCCGAGTTGGCTAAAGACTTTATCCGCCACATCTTCCATCTTCATGGTCTGCCTCGTCACATTGTGTCGGATCGTGGGGTTCAGTTCACCTCACGTTTCTGGAGAGCCACTTGTAAGTTGCTAGACGTCACCCTGGATTTTTCCTCCGCTTACCACCCACAGTCCAATGGACAAGTTGAACGAATAAATCAGAATTTGACCAGTTATCTTCGACACTTCGTTAATGCCCACCATTCTGACTGGGTGGAGCTCCTGCCTTGGGCCGAATTCTCCTACAATAATCATGAGAGCGAATCTTCAAGTCTCCGTTTTTTGTAGTCTTCGGTCAGCACCCTCGGATCCCTGTCCCTGTTTCCATCTCTGTGGACAATCCAGCTGCGGAATCTCTGGTTAGAGAATTCTCCTCCATCTGGGAGAGTACCCGGTCCGCACTCATTCAGTCATCCGAGCGCATGAAAAGACATGCTGACAAGAAACGTCTGGATCCTCCTCAATTCCGTCCTGGGGACAAAGTCTGGCTTTCGTCCAAATATGTTCGACTCAAAATTCCGTCCTACAAGTTAGGTCCTCGGTTCATCGGTCCTTTTGAGATCATCAGTCAGATCAACCCGGTGTCCTATAAATTGAAACTCCCGGCCAATTTGAGAATTCCTAATTCTTTTCATGTATCTCTCCTCAAACCTGTGGTTCTTAACTCTTTTTTTAAGTCTACAGGTACACCTCCTGCTCCAGTGTCTGCTGATGATGAATTTGAGGTAGAGAACATTCTGGCCACAAAAAGGGTAGGAAGAAAGACTTATTTTTTGGTGGATTGGAAGGGGTTTGGTCCTGAGGAGAGAACCTGGGAGCCTCGGGAGAACATCCATGCCCCTCTTATCCTAGCTAAATTTCTTTCTGGCCTAAAGAAGGGGGGCCTAGAGGGGGGGGTACTGTAGCGCCCGCGTCCCTGCCTGCTGCCAGACAGGGACGTCGCTCTCCTCACCTGCGCTCAGCGTCCTCAGTGCTCCCAGCCTCCTCTGCGCCTATGGCGTCCTCCTTCCACCCTGCTGGTCCCGCGTGCTCCTTCCCTGCTACTGGCCTTAGGGCGCGCGCCCGCACCCTCCCCCGCTCTTAAAGGAGCCGCGCGCATTTTCCAAATCAGTCTCCAGCCAATGCTGGAGGACTCCACCCTATATTAAGGGCTTCCTCCTTAATGTAGGTGCCCGAGCAATGTTGTTCCTGTGCAGTCTAACTCTGTTTCAGCCATCAGCTCCTGATTCCAGTTACCTGCCTGTTACCTGTCGGCTTGCCTGTCTGCCATCCGTCTGCAGTTCCATCCAGAGGTTCGGACGTCATCTGCAGAGATCCCCGGCTCTTGCCTGCTCACCTAGGAGCGATCATCTGCCATCCGACTGCAGCTCCATCCGGAAGTTCGGACTTCATCTGCGGAGATCCCCGGCTCTTGCCTGCTCACCTGGGAGCGATCATCTGCCATCCGACTGCAGCTCCATCCGGAAGTTCGGACATCATCTGCAGAGATCCACGGCTCTTGCCTGCTCACCTGGGAGCGATCATCTGCCATCCGACTGCAGCCTACCTGGAGGCTCCACCATATCAGGTCGTATATGCCTGCCCTGTTCTAGAGACTGCCTGGTCACTTGCCGTGACAACCTGCCTGTCCAGAGACTACCTGGTCACTTGCCGTGACAACCTGCCTGTCCCAGAGACTGCCTTGGTCACTTGCCGTGACAACCTGCCTGTCCAGAGACTGCCTGGTCACTTGCCGTGACAACCTGCCTGTCCCAGAGACTGCCTTGGTCACTTGCTGTGACAACCTGCCTGTCCAGATACTGCCTGGTCACTTGCCGTGACAACCTGCCTGTCCCAGAGACTGCCTTGGTCACTTGCTGTGACAACCTGCCTGTCCACAGACTGCCTGGTCACTTGTCGTGACAGCCTGCCTGTCCAGAGACTGCCTCGGTTACTTACCGTTACAACCTGCCTGCCCAGAGACTTCCTTGGTCACTTGCTGTGACAAACCTGCCTGTCCAGAGACTACCTATATCCCCTGCCGTGATTCCCTGCCCTTTTCCCGGGTGCCACCCGCTCTCTTACAAGTAAACTCTCTTGTATAATAAAGCTTTGTGGTTCCACCAACCTGACCTGTCTCGTCAGTAGTTCCACCCACCAGACCCGTTACAGTAGGCCTGCCTTAAAAGGACCAGCTAACCTCTTTTCAGTGATTGCTCCATTAACACAGGTGTGGGTGTTGATGAGGACATGGCTGGAGATCAATCTGTCATGATTAAGTAAGAATGACACCACTGGACACTTTAAAAGGAGGCTGGTGCTTGGCATCATTGTTTCTCTTCTGTTAACCATGGTTATCTCTAAAGAAACACGTGCAGTCATCATTGCAATGCACAAAAATGGCCTAACAGGGAAGAGTATCACAGCTAGAAAGATTGCACCTCAGTCAACAATGTATCGCATCATCAAGAACTTCAAGGAGAGAGGTTCCATTGTTGCCAAAAAGCCTCCAGGGCACCCAAGAAAGACCAGCTAGCGCCAGGACCGTCTCTTAAAAGTGTTTCAGCTGCGGGATCGGGCTACCAGCAGTGCAGAGCTTGCTCAGGAATGGCAACAGGCAGGTGTGAGTGCATCTGCACGCACTGTGAGGCGGAGACTCTTGGAGCAAGGCCTGGTCTCAAGGAGGGCAGCAAAGAAGCCACTTCTCCAGAAAAAACATCATGGACAGACTGATATTCTGCAAAAGGTACAGGCAGTGGACTGCTGAGGACTGGGGTAAAGTTATTTTCTCTGATGAATCCCCTTTTCGATTGTTTGGGACATCAGGAAAACGCCTCATTCGGAGAAGACAAGGTGAGTGCTACCACCAGTCTTGTCTCATGCCAACTGTTAAGCATCCTGAAACCATTCATGTGTGGGGTTGCTTCTCAGCCAAGGGAATCGGCTCTCTCACAGTCTTGCCTAAAAACACAGCCATGAATAAAGAATGGTACCAGAATGTCCTCCAAGAGCAACTTCTCCCAACCCTCCAAGAGCAGTTTGGCGATCAACAATGCCTTTTCCAGCATGATGGAGCACCTTGCCATAAAGCAAAGGTGATAACTAAATGGCTCAGGGAACAAAACATAGAGATTTTGGGTCCATGGCCTGGAAACTCCCCAGATCTTAATCCCATTGAGAACTTGTGGTCAATCATCAAGAGACGGGTGGACAAACAAAAACCTAAAAATTCTGACAAAATGAAAGCATTGATTGTGCAAGAATGGACTGCTATCAGTCAGGATTTGGTCCAGAAGTTGATTGAGAGCATGCCAGGGAGAATTGCAGAGGTCCTGAAGAAGAAGGGTCAACACTGCAAATATTGACTTGCTGCATTAACTCATTCTAACTGTCAATATAAGCTTTTGTTACTCATATGTTTGCAATTATTATATTTCTGTCTGTGATAAAAACATCTGTCAAACACACATAAAAACCAGAGGGCAGCAGATCATGTGAAAATATAATTTTGTGTCATTCTCAAAACTTTTGGCCATGACTGTACTGCTGGGTCAAGATAAGCAGGATTACACTGCTGAGAGAATTGATGGTGACTGAATGACAGGTCTGTAAGGGTGAGTCTCCACGGTCAGGAAACGCTGCGTGTTTGGCGCTGTGCGCTGGCGCAGTGCCAAACACGCAGCGTCCAGATGTTACAGCATAGTGGAGGGGATTTCAAGAAATCCCGTCTCCACTATGCGTAACAACACGCAGGCGAAAGACCTGCGTATCCGGACATGCTGCGCGTCTTTTCAGACCGCAGCATGTCCTAGCGTATTGCGGCGACGCTGCGTCGCCGCAACGGAATTTAACACAGGGCTATGTAGCCCTGCATTCTTTCCGGAGGTGTCCTGAACACCTCCGGAAAGAACGCGCGTCAGAAAGGGGGCGGGGCTTAGACGGAGCGGAATTTCCACTCCGTCAAATGCGCTGTGTTTCCTGACGGTGGAAACACAGCCGAGCGTTATAGTGATAGAATGACAGGTCTGTGGGTCTAGTTATAATGATAGGTTGTGATTTGACACTAGCCATCTACTGCTGGGTCAAGATAAGCAGGATTACACCACTGAGAGAATTGATGGTGACTGAATGACAGGTCCGTAAGGAGGGTTATAGTGACAGAATGACAGGTCTGTGGGTCTAGTTCAGGCTCGGACTGGCGGCCTAGTTACAATGATAGGTTGTGATTGGACACTAGCCATCTACTGCTGGACCAAGATAGCCAGTATTGTAACCACATTAAAAAAAGAGGATTTACAACTACTGACTAATGTATATTGGGAGTCACAAAAACTGATGACAAGTTTATGTGGAGGGTTACAATGAATGAATGACATTTCTGTGGGTAGGGTTACAATAACAGGTCTTTACCATGTATAGCCCTCTACTGCTGGGTCAAGTTAGGCAGGATTATGCCACAATAAATCTCAGAAGAAAAGAGTTACACTACCTAAATTATAGAAATTATAGGTCTGTGGGTAGGGTTACAATGATAAGTCTGTTTGTGGGGATACAATGAATGAATGACATTTTTGTGGGTATGGATACAATAACACGTCTTGATGCAGTAGAATCCTCTACTGCTGGATCAAGATAGGCAGGATTATTCCACAACAAAACTCAGAAGAAAAGAGTTACACTGCCTAAATTATAGGGCTATGGGTAAGGGTTATGATCATTGAAAGAAGTCTGTTTGTGGGGTTACAATGAGTATGTAAGGTTCTTTGTCTCTGTTGACATGTTCCTTGAAACTCAGTTTTCCGTCGGCCATTTTGCTTTCTGTCTTTCTGCAGCTCTTGCCCTCAGTTAATATGGAGTTTCCAGTTTTCATGTTCCCGCCCTGATTCTTCCCTCTTGCTTCTTAAGCAGCCTCAGCTGAACAATCAGTGCTCCTGAATCAAGCCTCAGTCAGTCTGTGACCTGACTCCTGGAAGCCTTGGACTTGTACTCCAGCTATTCCCTACTGAGGAACCTTGGAACACTTTTGGACTCTGGAAACCTGCTGTTTGGTGAGTCCATATTTGCAGAGGAATTACGGTACAGAGAAGAGATCCTGAACCTGCTTTGGAGATTTATTGTAGTGCTTGAAGTTACTCTGGCCTGCTGTGTCTCCTGTCGCTGTTCCTGCAAACTGTGTGAACTTTTCAGCATGCTTGTATGAAGTAATACAAGTCATTTCATTTCAACCTGTGTCTCATGTGTTTTCCTCGCACCCAAGCACAAGACGCTATAGGAACTGTACACTATACATGACAAGATTCAGGAGCCAATGTTTAGTGTCTGCTGGGTCTGGGAAGGCTGTGTCTGCTGTGACTGTGGATATCAGATGTCCGTTTAATACCTTATGTGATGACAGTGGTTGTGACTTCTCACAACCATTCCAGGTGAGCGCATTCCCTTAAAATTTTACTCTGGAGTGTTACCACAGGTAAACACTATTGTTTTTTTTTTTTTTTCCTTTCCTCTTCTCCTTCCAGCACTTCTGCCTTAAAAGATCTGGAAGATGGAGGCCCGCATAAAGGAACTTTGCGGAGTGACTGATACAATCCTTTCAGATGTACAGACTTTAAAAACCCGTTTTGCAAGCCTACAGGACCTCACTAATCATAATTTGCAAGTGTTTGGACAGACTACCCAGGAATTGCGAGCCAGGATTGAGGCTCTAGAGGAACGAGCCCAGGCTCCTGCCATAACCCCAAGTTCTGGGATCCCCAAATTACCTCCTTTTCGTTTTGGCGGTGAACGTGAGAAATTCAGGGGATTTATTAATCAATGCAATTTATTTTTCTCTGCACATGCTTCACAATTTCCCACTGAACGATCCAAAGTGCTTACTATAATCATGTTGCTTACCAATAAGGCTTTAATGTGGGCAAACCCTCTGATTGAGACTGAGGATGATTGTTTGAATCACCTTGATGCTTTTATTTCAGCCATGGGGCAGGTGTTTGATGACCCCAATCGAGGTGCAACAGCTGAAGCAGCCATGTTAACTTTGCGCCAAGGTAAGCACTCGGTAGCTGAATATGCCCTGGATTTCAGGAGATGGGCTCTTGATACCACTTGGGACACTTCCGCTAAAAATCTATTTTTCGGAAAGGGTTGTCTCCACTGATTAAGGATGAACTTGCTCGTGCCGACCCTCCCACTGCGTTAGGTGACTTTATTAACTATTGTATCTGTATTGATGCTCGTCTGACTGAACGCAGACAAGAGAGATGGTTCGAAAATAATCGCACTAACCTTTTACTACCTCCCTCCTCAGCTAAGGAACCTTTGAGTAGGATCACAAGGGAACCAGAACCTGAACCCATGCAGGTGGACTCTTTACAAAGACGGGTTAGTGATGCACGCAAAGAACATCGTATAAAGGAAAATCTATGTTTCTACTGTGGTAAGTCAGGGCACTTCATTATAAACTGCCCCAGCCGTTCTCGTAAGACTACTGCAGCAGTCATTCACTGTGAGTGTTGCGAGAGGAGCTCTGTCATGTCCGAGCCTCAGGCTCCAGAGAGATCTGCTTCAAGAGATCTTGATTTCTCTGACTTAAACTCTGTTAGTTCTGGGGATGATGACGGTATAAACGCTGCAATTTTTCAAGTTTCCTCAGCGGTGTCCCAGCTGAGTTGTAAAAGAAACAATTCTCATTGCTTCCTTTCCATCAAACTCTGGGTTGACTCAGTCTGGGTGTCTAGCTCTGCTATGATCGACTCAGGAGCAAGTGGAAATTTTATGGATATCTCCTTTGCTCTGAAACAGGGGATACGTTCAGTGAAGAAGGCTACTCCAGTACACATGGAGACTGTGGATGGCTCTCTACTGACTTCTGGACCAGTGGATCAAGAAACAGAGCCTTTGAGGGTCCTTATGGGTAAAGATCATCAGGAGAAAATGTCTTTTTTGCTTATCTCTTCTCCCCACTTTCCCATTATTCTAGGGCTACCATGGCTGCAGGCTCAGAATCCTACCATTAACTGGGAGACCAAGGAATTACACTTTCCGGAGAAACAGATGAGTCAAGGAGTTTCAGCTTGCTCTGTTCGTAAAGGAACCATGTCAGTCCCTGAACTACCAGCTGTATACCAGGACTATGTGGATTTATGTGACAAGAAGAACGCTGATCAGCTTCCTCCTCACCGTCCATGTGATTGTCCAATTGAATTATTGCCTGGAGCCGAGATACCTTTTGGTAAGATCTACCCCCTAGCGGGGCCCGAGCTAAAAGCTTTGAAGGATTATATAGACGAAAATTTAGCCAAGGGCTTCATACGCCCCTCTTCATCTCCCGCAGGTGCACCCATCTTCTTTGTGAAGAAGAAAGATGGATCTCTGAGACCCTGCATAGACTATAGGGAACTCAATAAGGTTACTATTAGAAACCGTTATCCATTGCCTTTAATCCCTGAGTTGTTGGAGAGAGTGCGGCATGCCAAAATTTTCTCTAAACTGGATCTCTGTGGGGCCTATAACTTGGTCCGTATTAGACCTGGGGATGAATGGAAGACTGCTTTCAGGTCACGCTATGGACACTTTGAATATCTAGTTATGCCTTTTGGTCTGAGTACCGCCCCAGCCACTTTCCAACACTTCGTGAATGATATCTTCAGGGATCAGCTAGATACATTTGTGGTGATTTATCTGGATGATATTCTAATTTTTTCTAACTCCACAGAGGAACATCATGGACATGTGAGAATGGTCTTAGAACGCCTAAGACAAAACCATCTCTACATCAAACTTGAAAAATGTGAATTCCATAGGACCAAAATTCAATTTCTGGGGTATGTACTATCTACGCAAGGGATTAGTATGGATGGAAGCAAGACCCAAGCCATCAAGGATTGGCCAGTTCCTAGAAATGTGAAGGAGGTGCAGCGTTTCATCGGGTTTGCCAACTTCTATAGACGTTTCATTAAGAATTTTTCTGAGGTAGTGTCACCTATCACCCAACTTACCCGGAAACAGTCTAGGTTCTCCTGGACCCCGCAAGCTCAGGAAGCATTTTCCTGTTTAAAGGATAAATTTACCACCGCACCTATCTTAGTACATCCCAACCCGAGCTTGCCTTCATAATAGAGGTGGATGCTTCAGACTGTGCCGTTGGAGCTATACTCTCTCAGAGAACAGGTGAGAAGAATGTCTTGCATCCCTGTGCCTTCTTTTCCCAGCAGTTGTCTTCGGCTGAGAGGAACTACGATGTGGGCAATAGAGAATTGTTGGCCATTATTGCCGCCTTCAAGGAATGGAGACACCTTCTTCAGGGAGCTGCACAGCAAATAGTCGTCCTGACAGACCATCGTAACCTTGAATTTATCAGGTCGGCTAAGTGCCTGACTCCTCGCCAGGCTCGCTGGAATCTTTTCCTAAACCAATTTAATTTTGTCATTTCTTATAGACCAGGATCGCGCAATGGAAAGGCTGATGCACTCTCTAGGATTCATTCAGCAGAGACACGTCCACTTACTCCTCCTAAGACTATTCTTCCTGACTCTAGATTCCTGGGAGTGATTCATAATCAAGACCTACTTAAGGACATCAAGGAAGCATACCATGCGGATTCTTTGTTGGCTCAACCCCCAAGGGACGTAAGTCTTGTCTTTAAGAATGGTGTGTGGATTCAGGGACAACGTCTGTATATTCCTGAAACAGTCAGATTGAGAGTATTGCAACTCATCCACGATTCCAAGATAGCCGGGCATAGGGGAATTCTAAAGACACAAGAATTTCTTTCTCGTTTCTTTTGGTGGCCCACTTACAGGAAAGATGTCTTAAACTATGTCACTTCATGTGAAGTCTGTGCAAGATGCAAAACACCTCGCTCCTCACCAACTGGTCTGTTGCAACCTCTTCCCACCCCGTCCCGCCCGTGGGGATCCATTTCTATGGACTTCATTGTGGAGTTACCAACCTCTCAAGGGAAGAACACCATTCTAGTGGTGGTTGACCGTCTAACAAAGGCAGCTCATTTTATCCCTTGTGTCGGCTTACCCACTGCAAAACAGACATCAGACTTGATGATTAAGAATGTGTTTCGCTTACATGGAGTACCGGATGAGGTCATTTCGGATCGAGGGGTGCAATTCACTTCAAGGTTTTGGCAAAATTTCTGTGCAGCATTGGACATTAAAGTAAACCTTTCTTCTGCTTTTCATCCCCAGACTAATGGACAGACAGAACGAACCAATCAAACCCTGGAGCAGTATCTCCGCTGCTTTATCTGCCACCTACAGGATGATTGGGTGGATCTACTTCCACTGGCTGAGTTCTCTTATAACAACTCTCAGAGTGCCTCCACTAAGCAGTCTCCTTTTTACTCCAATCTAGGTTATCATCCTAACATTCTTCCTCGATTTCCCATAGATACGCCCTTGCCGGCAGTGGCTGAAAGAATCACTTCTTTACAAAAGAATATGGATCTTCTAAAGGAAAATCTAGAATTGGCTCAGGAAAGGTACAAGAAAGCAGCAGATAAATTTCGTAAACCTGCACCAGCTTTCAAGGTAGGAGATTTGGTCTGGCTGTCAACCAGAAATCTTAAATTAAAGATTCCATCGTCTAAATTGGGACATAAGTACATTGGACCTTATAAGATCAGTAAGATTATAAGTGCGGTTGCTTGTCGTCTTCAACTGCCCAGAACTATGAGAATCCACCCTGTCTTTCATGTATCCCTACTAAAGGCTGCAACACCCAATACGTTTCCTGGACGTTCTTCTCCTTGCCCTGACCCAGTGCTGGTCGATGGTCAGGAAGAATTTATGGTGGAAAGGATTCTAGATTCCAGGTTGTACAGAAATCAGTTGCAATATTTGATTAAATGGCAGGGCTACCCAGTGGAGGACAACTCATGGGAACCAGTCAATAATGTAAATGCTCCTCGCCTGCTCCGCCAGTTTCATCAGAGGTACCCTGACAAGCCTGGTCTGAGGTCATCCGGAGGTTGTCCCTAAGGGGGGAGTAATGTAAGGTTCTTTGTCTCTGTTGACATGTTCCTTGAAACTCAGTTTTCCGTCAGCCATTTTGCTTTCTGTCTTTCTGCAGCTCTTGCCCTCAGTTAATATGGAGTTTCCAGTTTTCATGTTCCTGCCCTGATTCTTCCCTCTTGCTTCTTAAGCAGCCTCAGCTGAACAATCAGTGCTCCTGAATCAAGCCTCAGTCAGTCTGTGACCTGACTCCTGGAAGCCTTGGACTTGTACTCCAGCTATTCCCTACTGAGGAACCTTGGAACACTTTTGGACTCTGAAAACCTGCTGTTTGGTGAATCCATGTTTGCAGAGGAATTACGGTACAGAGAAGAGATCCTGAACCTGCTTTGGAGATTTATTGTAGTGCTTGAAGTTACTCTGGCCTGCTGTGTCTCCTGTCGCTGTTCCTGCAAACTGTGTGAACTTTTCAGCATGCTTGTATGAAGTAATACAAGTCATTTCATTTCAACCTATGTCTCCTGTGTTTTCCTCGCACCCAAGCACAAGACGCTATAGGAACTGTACACTATATATGACATAGTATGTGACATATTTGTGGTTAGAGATACAATAACAGGTCTTGACGCTACTGCTGGATAAAGATAGGCAGGATTATGCCACAATAAGACTTAGAAGAAAAGTGTTACACTGCCTAAATGGATTTTTGGATGAGGTTACAATACCACTGGATCAAGATAAGCATGATCATGACTGACAAGAACAACAACCTGGAGGGTCGCCCAGATCCCACTACTGCTACTAGTCAAGAATAACAACCAGACGGGCAACAAAGATCTCACCACTGTTACCAATTTGTCACAAATGACACCAGATCACACTGCTGTCACCAGTTTGTCAGGGAGACGCAACTCTGCTGCCTTGAATCATCAGGACAATTATGCAATTGACTGACGAGTGATGGATGAACAATCCCAATTTCTGATTTTTATTATATCAAGGTTACACCTACATACCTCCCCTTGGTAACCTTGTGTGAGAAGTGGTGGGTCTTTCAGAATTTTATGAGATCCCCAACTTACAGGACATCTTTGCCCCTGGAGGTCCTAAGCAGTAGATATTGTCGTCATGTTTCTTATCGTGACTTTACCTTAATATCGAGTTGAAACATGGCATGGATAGCATCATCCATCGCCTTGTTATTAAGTTGTAGGGGCTAGAATGGTCTTATGGTGATTTGAGTAAATGCGTTATGTTCGTCCCTTCTCTACAACACTGAAAATATATCTCCCATAAATATTGGATAGATGCAAACCCCAATATTCATCACTGACCACTGACTCCGAACTGTCTCAGAAAGATTCTTTGATCAGAGGAAGCTGTTGATATGAAAGTGTACTTTCCCATCTCTGCGTAAACGAGTCTCAGACTTGGTCTCTTTTTCCCAGCAAATCTCCCTGCTGTAATTACCTGGTCACTGAAGGGGGCACCTACTTCAATGGAGATGGAAGTGTCAAATTTCTCTCTCTGACTTCCCTTGTTTTAATTAGTTTCTCTCTTCCCCCCAGTTACAGTATAATTAGTTCCATACGTTCAATGTGAGGGTGATATGCCCCTTCTCCGGAGATGTCTTATGGATTTTAATTTTTCTCTATGACAACAACCATATAAAAAAGAATGATATGCAATGACTGAGTGATAGGTCTAATCTATAAAGACTGAGTGACCATTTTATGGTTGAGTTTAAAGATGCCAGATCTTGAATGATTTAGCACAAATGCTCTACTGCTGGATCAAGATAGGCAGGGTTACAACACACTGAATGACAGGTCTGTGAGTGAGGTTAAAAATAAAATACGGGAAGATAGGAAGGTCTGTAATGACTGAATGAGTGGTCTGTTGGTGCTACTCCAATGTTAGAATGACACTGTGGTTGGAGTTACAACGAAAAGACTTAATCTCTTTACTGCTGGATCAAGATAGGCAGGGTTACAACACACTGAATTGTAGGTATATGAGTGAGCTTACAAATGAATGTCAGGAAGATAGGGTTGTAATGACTGAATGAGTGGTCTGTTGGTGCTGACCCAACGTTAGAATGGGGTCTGTGGTTGGAGTTAGAATGAGAAGACTTAATCTCTTTACTGCAGGATCAAGATAGGCAGGGTTACATAGCAAATGATAGCAGAGAGGGAAATGCGCATCTAAAAATGACATGGAGACATGGGGGGTTACTATGATACCTAATAAATTATACCAATACCTCACACCTTCCATGTGCAACTTAGGGGGTCTTCACAAGTGGCAGCAATTCATTGGGGGCACAGGTGGTACGGCTACTTCTTGATACCATAGGGATACATTAGACTATGTGACAAACTTTTTAACGGAACGTTTATGACTTATTCCCCAATTTACTGCAAATTACAAAACAATTTTTTAGAAATTTCACGGCTTTTTATTTCTATAACTTACATTCTCATTATCGGACAGGAAATAAAAACATGTTACAAATTAGATTTTGGTGATTTCTTTCCTTTAATTTCTTTTTTTTTCTCAAAAAAATCCCAGTATGGAAAAAAGCTGAAATACAAGAACTTAATGTATCTGAAAAAATGTCTCCTCCTCATCATAAAGTGAGTTTGTCTCCTGGGGGGTAACGAGCGGACGGAGCCGAGAGAGTAATATATGGAATCTAACGCTCCGTAGCTGAATGTTACCTTCCCCAAATGTCTCGCAATTAACATGATGGTGTCAGAAGCCTCGTTATTGGCGAATATTCCTATATGTGCTCAGCGTAACCCAGCGGCCGATCGTTAATACTTGTAGCCATAATAAAAGCCAAATGCAAACGAAGCTGCATCACATAAAGGAAATCATCATTTTCTGGAACTATTAACTGCAGAAATGAGAACGGTTTGGATCTTTTTCAAATTTTGGCGACATCATTTACTGCATTATAGTATATACAGTACTCAGACCATACGGTACAAATCATAGAAGACAACAGTACGGTACAGCTGCCTGGTATCAGATCCTGTACTGGGATCATCTCAGAAACTGCACTGTGTACATATATTACATTACTGATCCTGAGTTACATCCTGTATTATACCCCAGAGCTGCACTCACTATTCTGCTGGTGCAGTCACTGTGTACATATATTACATTACTGATCCTGAGTTACATCCTGTATTATACCCCAGAGCTGCACTCACTATTCTGCTGGTGCAGTCACTGTGTACATATATTACATTACTGATCCTGAGTTACATCCTGTATTATACTCCAGAGCTGCACTCACTATTCTGCTGGTGCAGTCACTGTGTCCATACATTACATTACTGATCCTGAGTTACATCCTGTATTATACTCCAGAGCTGCACTCACTATTCTGCTGGTGCAGTCACTGTGTACATACATTACATTACTGATCCTGAGTTACATCCTGTATTATACTCCAGAGCTGCACTCACTATTCTGCTGGTGCAGTCACTGTGTACATATATTACATTACTGATCCTGAGTTACATCCTGTATTATACCCCAGAGCTGCACTCACTATTCTGCTGGTGCAGTCACTGTGTACATATATTACATTACTGATCCTGAGTTACATCCTGTATTATACTCCAGAGCTGCACTCACTATTCTGCTGGTGCAGTCACTGTGTCCATACATTACATTACTGATCCTGAGTTACATCCTGTATTATACTCCAGAGCTGCACTCACTATTCTGCTGGTGCAGTCACTGTGTACATACATTACATTACTGATCCAGAGTTACATCCTGTATTATACTCCAGAGCTGCACTCACTATTCTGCTGGTGCAGTCACTGTGTACATACATTACATTACTGATCCTGAGTTACATCCTGTATTATACCCAGAGCTGCACTCACTATTCTGCTGTGCAGTCACTGTGTACATACTTACATTACTGATCCTGAGTTACATCCTGTATTATATCCAGAGCTGCACTCACTATTCTGCTGGTGCAGTCACTGTGTACATACATTACATTACTGATCCTGAGTTACATCCTGTATTATACTCCAGAGCTGCACTCACTATTCTGCTGGTGCAGTCACTGTGTACTACATTACATTATGATCTGAGTTACATCCTGTATTATACTCAGAGCTGCACTCACTATTCTGCTGGTGCAGTCACTGTGTACATACATTACATATGATCCTGAGTTACATCCTGTATTATACTCCAGAGCTGCACTCACTATTTCTGCTGGTGCAGTCACTGTGTATCATTACATTACTGATCCTGAGTTACATCCTGTATTATACCCAGAGCTGCACTCACTATTCTGCTGGTGCAGTCACTGTGTAATACATTACATTATGATCCTGAGTTACATCCTGTATTATACCAGAGCTGCACTCACTATTCTGTGGTGCAGTCACTGTGTACATACATTACATTACTGATCCTGAGTTACATCCTGTATTATACTCCAGAGCTGCACTCACTATTCTGCTGGTGCAGTCACTGTGTACATACATTACATTACTGATCCTGAGTTACATCCTGTATTATACTCAGAGCTGCACTCACTATTCTGCTGGTGCAGTCACTGTGTACATACATTAATTACTGATCCTGAGTTACATCCTGTATTATCTCCAGAGCTGCACTCACTATTCTGCTGGTGCAGTCACTGTGTACATACATTAATTACTGATCCTGAGTTACATCTGTATTATACTCCAGAGCTGCACTCACTATTCTGCTGGTGCAGTCACTGTGTACATACATTACATTACTGATCCTGAGTTACATCCTGTATTTACCCCAGAGCTGCACTCACTATTCTGCTGGTGCAGTCACTGTGTCATACATTACATTACTGATCCTGAGTTACATCTGTATTATACCCAGAGCTGCACTCACTATTCTGCTGGTGCAGTCATGTGTACATACATTACATTACTGATCCTGAGTTACTCTGTATTATACCCAGAGCTGCACTCACTATTCTGCTGGTGCAGTCACTGTGTACATACATTTCATTATGATCCTGAGTTACATCCTGTATTATACATACATTACATTACTGATCCTTGAGTTACATCCTGTATTATACTCCAGAGCTGCACTCACTATTCTGCTGGTTGCAGTCACTGTGTACATACATTTCATTACTGATCCTGAGTTACATCCTGTATTATACTCCAGAGCTGCCATCACTATTCTGCTGGTGCAGTCACTGTGTACATACATTACATTACTGATCCTGAGTTACATCCTGTATTATACTCCAGAGCTGCACTCACTATTTGCTGGTGCAGTCACTGTGTACATATCATTACTGATCCTGAGTTACACCTGTATTATATCCAGAGCTGCACTCACTATTCTGCTGGTGCAGTCACTGTGTACATAATTCATTACTGATCCTGAGTTACATCCTGTATTATACCCAGAGCTGCACTCACTATTCTGCTGGTGCAGTCACTGTGTACATACATTACATTACTGATCCTGAGTTACATCCTGTATTATACCCAGAGCTGCACTCACTATTCTGCTGGTGCAGTCACTGTGTACATACATTACATTACTGATCCTGAGTTACATCCTGTATTATACTCCAGAGCTGCACTCACTATTCTGCTGGTGCAGTCACTGTGTACATACATTACATTACTGATCCTGAGTTACATCCTGTATTATACCCCAGAGCTGCACTCACTATTCTGCTGGTGCAGTCACTGTGTACATACATTACATTACTGATCCTGAGTTACATCCTGTATTATACTCCAGAGCTGCACTCACTATTCTGCTGGTGCAGTCACTGTGTACATACATTACATTACTGATCCTGAGTTACATCCTGTATTATACTCCAGAGCTGCACTCACTATTCTGCTGGTGCAGTCACTGTGTACATACATTACATACTGATCCTGATTACATCCTGTATCTTTTAATCTATTACAGGCAAACATAGACAAAACTTACAGACAAACTCAATAACAAAAACATTATCCATAAATCCCAAAAGTCCAATGTCCAACAGATATATAGAAACAAAATGTTTCTCCATTTCATTAACACCCCCGGCAAGGGAAGCTATATCCTTTTTTTTTTTTTTTCCCTCATACACTCATACCCATGCATTCACCTCTAGAAAAAAAAACAAAATTCAGCCAACTGCCCTAAAGAAAGTAAATAGGCCACCTGGCCAAAATTAATGATACAATCTTCATATACATATATATACACACATACTATACCTCGTATATACATTTTTTTTTTTTTTTAAATTTTTTTTTTATTATTATTTTTTTTTTTTATTATTATTTTTCCTAAACTAAACCACCACCATTCCCCCAAAGGTCCCACGAAAGTTTGTGGCCTATCACACCAGGTCCCACGAAAGTTTGTGGCCTTTCTTACACAGCAAATCTTCTTGGCATCCCGCCGGACGTCCATTCTCCAAAACCCATCCCCCCTCCCCCCAAGAAACCCCCCACCCCACCTAAACTAAATCCCCCTACAAGAATTATAGTACACATACAACATATATATACAGTATATATACACAACCTTATAATAACATATATCAATAATAACACATATCAATAATAACCACTACACACCTTAACCATGACCAAAGAACAGGCCCAAGTTCAATGCTTGCAAGCCCTATACCCAGGTTACCAATTCCAAAACAAAAATCTATACGTGAGGGTTACAGCCCACCACCAGGAACTGGAGACCATAGAGGCTCTCACCCTAATCTACCGCACATCACCTGACCCTCCCTAACAACACAAAGAGAAAATCCTGTCCCTATAGCCCTACCAACCTCTCCCTACCTGCCCCTACCTGTCCCTCACTGACCCTCACTACCAACCTAATACTAACTACCTGTCCCTAAAGACTGTCCCTATCTGTCCCTCCCTGTCCCTACACATCTATCTGACCCTACAAAATAAAGATAAAAGGATAAAAAATACTAACAGCCCTATCACAGGCACACAGAACCTAACTCACCCTAGGGCACATTAAAGGAGAAACCCCTCCATAGGAGAGAGGCCCTCCCTGCACCCAGCCTCTCAAACTCCAGGGAGCGCACTTTTGCCAGGTCACCCAGGATGTTCCTAATCACCTCTTCCCTGGGGAGGACTTTCCGCTGAGTAGACACTAGACACCGTGCATTCCACGTGCAGAACCTAGTTACTAAACTAACTAAGAAAACAGTGCCCCGATCTCGGCCACCAAGGGACCTGAATGCCCCATAGGCCCACTCCGCATAGGAGAGGCTTGCCAGCCTGGGCCAGCCAATGGAAGCACCCACCCTGCTGTAGACCTCTGTATTAAAGGGACACCGAAGCAGGAAGTGCTCCATGCTTTCAAGCATGCCACCACACTCCTCGCGGGGACAATCCCGGTCATCAGAGCTCCTGTACTTCAGGTTGTCCCTCACATACAGCTTCCCATGGAAGCAGCGCCAAGCCAAGTCCCAAAACTTCAAGGGGATCCGCTTAGAGTTCAATAACCCGAGCCCCACCTCCAGATCCCGGCTTGGGCAATCCCTGAGCGCCAGGGGCTTCTGAAAGTGGGTCAACAGGACCCTATTGTCAAGAAACCTTCTCGACATGATCCTGATCTCCCACACTCCCAGACGCCACCGACGGATCACCTTCAGAACCGGGGTAACGTAAGCCGGAAGATGCCCATGAGGTGTACGAAGGTCCTTCACCTGCCCACCTGTCTCCCATTCCTGGAAGAAAGGCCGAAACCACCCCCTACAGGAGAATACCCACGGAGGAGCCCTCTCTGACCAGAGGTTGGGATGTTTGCCTTAAGAAAGGTGTTTACTAGAAACACCACTGGGTTGACCATACCCAACCCTCCTAGTCTCCTCGTGCGGTACGTGACCTCTCTCTTGATTAGGTTCAGCCTATTTCCCCATAATAATTGGAAAAACAGGCTGTAGACCCGTGTCCAAAGAGGCTCTGGCAAGATGCAGACGCTGCCCAGATATATTAGCAAAGGAAGCAAATAGCCCTTGGCAAGACTAACCCTTTCCCTTAGGGTCAAGGACCAACCCTTCCACTGATCCACCTTCTGGGCGGCAATCTTAAGTCTGCCCTCCCAGTTTTGCTGGGGATAGTCCCCGGGCCGAAACTGATGCCTAATATTTTTGCTGTGGCCTGAGGCCCTGGAAGGGTGTCCGGGAGATCAAAACTTGGATCTCCCCCTCCCAGCCAGAGACTCTCACACTTGTCCCGGTTGATCATGGACCCGGATGCCACCGAGTAGCGTTCAACCTCAGACATCACCCAATCCGCCTCCTCTCTCGAGGATACAAAAAGGGAAACGTCGTCAGCGTACGCCACTACCCTCAAGGCGGCCTCCGGCACCGCCCGGTCCATCCCGACTCCCACCAACGGTCCGCGCTCCACCTTCCTTAAAAGGGGGTCGATCGCGAACACGTATAACAGTGGGCTCAGAGGACAGCCCTGGCGGACACCAGACCTCACCTCAAAAGGGTGTCCGACCCAACCGTTCACTAGCGGAAAAGTCTCTGCCCCATTGTATAAAACTCTCAACCAATCACAAACCTCCCAGGCAGACCGTACCTCAGAAGAACGGACCAGAGGTACTCATGGTTAACCCGGTCAAAGGCCTTTGCCTGGTCTAAGGACAGCAAGTACCCCTTCCAGTGACCTGCCCTGCCCTGCTCCACTGCCTCTCGGACACCGAGCACAGCACTAAATGTACTGCGGCCTGGAACAGAGCAGTGCTGGGCCCCCGAAAGGAGCCGGGGTGCAAACTTCACCAACCGATTAAAAAGCACCTTTGCCAGAACCTTTCGGTCCGTATTGAGAAGCGCTATGGGACGCCAATTCTCAATACGGGACGAGTCTTTACCCTTTGACAGGATAATCAGGGCTGACTTCCTCATTGAACTGGGCAGAGTGTCCGAGGAGAGGCACTCATTAAACACCTCAGTCAAGAGGGGGACCAAAGAGTCCCGAAAAGTCTTGTAGAACTCGGATGTTAAGCCATCCGGACCGGGCGACTTTTTGGGCCGTAGCCCATCAATCGCCCGTCTCACTTCCTCTTCCCTGATTGCTTCTGCCAAAACATGAAGAGAGGGGTCATCCCCGGCTCAGGGATGGTTTCAGCCAGGAAAGCCGACATCTCATCCCGATCAGGATCCCTCCTCCCCAAGAGATGCGAGTAGAAGGATCTGACCACCTCCAGGATCCCTGATTTGGATCTGTTCAGGGACCCCGTACTGTCGATCAGTCCTGTCACCATCTTACAATTCACTGACAACCTGCAGTTTCTGTAAGGGTCGGGCGAGCGGTACCTCCCGAAATCCCTCTCAAAAACCAAGGATGTGTGCCTATCGTACTGGCACCCCTTGAGCAAGGTCTTCACCCTGGAGATTTCCTCTCGGTCCCCTCCAGTCGAGACGAGCTGCTCGAGTTTCCTCCCCAGCTGCCGATACAGGCGGTACCTGTTCAGGCCCCTGAGGCTCGAGAGCTGACGGAAGAACCTTGCGACCCTTCTTTTGAAGATCTCCCACCACTCAGACTTACTGCTACAAAGACCCAAGAGAGGTACCTGGCTCTGAAGAAATTCCTCAAAGGACTGTCTTACTTCCGCTTCTTCCAGAAGGGACGAATTCAGCTTCCATAGGCCTCTCCCCATCCGGGGAGTCTCTGTAACATTCAAAGTAAAGAAAATTAAACAGTGATCGGAGAACTCCACCTCAACAGCGGACACTGCAGAAGAGACGGCTTCCTCCTTTAAAAAAAACCTATCTATCCTAGACCTACTGCTTCCCCTATAAAAGGTGAAACCCTCGTGACCTGGAGTGTGCCGGATGTGGACATCCACCAGGCGAGCTTCGCTTACTATGCTATTCAAGGCTACGCTATCATAAGTCAGCCGGTCTCCGGGCCTCCCCTATCACGGAGTCTGGTTATAGCATTAAAATCCCCACCGAAGACCACCTGCCGGCTCGTAAAAAGATAGGGCTTGATCCTCAGGAAGAGACATTTACGGTCCCACTTAGATTGCGGGCCATAGATATTGATGAGCCGAAGCTCCTGTCCCCTCATGAAGACGTCAAGGACCAAACATCTCCCCATTTCTACCTCGATCACCGTCTGCATTCCACCTCCGCGGTCTTAAAAAGGACCGCTACCCCGCTATACGGCTCGGCCGCAAGAGACCAGTATGAGGGCCCACTCCTCCATTCCTCTTTGCTTTGTGGATGGACCCCAGGTCCGTTAGTCTGGTCTCCTGCAAAAATAAAACATCAGCCTCAACCCGGGTGAAAAAATCAAAGGCCGTAAATCTAGCCGTATCCGACTTTATGCTGGCGACATTAATCGACGCCAGAGTCAACGGGGTAGGTTCCGCCATCATGGGTGATTGAGTTAGATGGCCTGTTTTTTAACCGTACCCCCAGATTTCCTCTCCCCCTCTGAGGAGGAACCCGACTCACCCCTCCTCTTTAAAGACACCGAGGTGTCCATATCCTCCTTTGCAGCAGTGGACACCTCCTTCCCAGCACTAGATTCCTCGCCCCTGGACCCCGAGGTAGTCCCCCCGCCAGAGGAGTGTGAATCCCCCGGAGGACGGACCTCGCCACTCCCTGAAGGCACCCCAGATGTTGCATCCGGCCCCTCACCCCCGACCTCCGACACAGCAGAGTCATCGAGGGCTTGGAACCGATTGGAGAGGGGGATCAGAGGGGAGCCGGTGAGCCCCTCCGTGGGCACCCTAGCGGTCAGGGGGGGGCATTAGATTTTTTAGCCTTGTTCTTCTTCTTCCGCCTCTTACCGGTACGATTGTCACCCGTTTTTTTAGGCTGCTCCACCACCTCTTCATCCACACTTTCATACTGGGAAGAGTTATCAGAAGCAGCCAAACCCTCCCTCTCCATCCTCCGGATCTCCTCGCTCACCGCCTTCTCCCCCAGGGCCTCAGAGGCTTCAGCTGCCGCCTCCAGGGTGGGGGCAGTCATCACCCCTGTTGCCTGAGGCTTATCCTGCCCCCTGCCCTTACGGTGCCTCACCTGTTGCCACTGGTGGGCAGATGTACCAGCCTCGCCTTTCCTCACTGACCCCTCAGCTCCCCTCACGCCTCCAGCCCCAGCAGAGGTTGCACCACCGGGGACCCCCCCATGGCTCCCCCCGCTGGGCCAGAGATGGTGCCAGAAAAGGAGCGGGGGCAGCGGCTATACGGGTGACCTAGGTCACCACACAGGTGACACCTAATGTCACCACAGGCCGCGGCAAGATGACCTACCCCGCCACACAAGGCACACTTCTGCACCTTGCAGCCTGCGCTGAAGTGGCGGGGATCACCGCACCTGTGGCAGACCTTCGGTTGCCCCTGGTAGAAGATCTGGATTCTGTCCCTCCCCAGAAATGCTGAGGAGGGGATGTGGGTGACCGTACCTCCTGAAACCTTCAACTTTACCATGAAGGTCCAGCCCCCTGACCAAATGCCAAACTCGTCCCTATTTTTCTTAGGGACGTCCGTGACTTCCCCATAACGGGAAAGCCACGTCATGATGTCGACCCCAGAGAGTGACTCGTTACTTGTCAGAACGGTCACCCTCTTTACACTATTTTGGCGAGACACCGCCTGTACGGCAAAGTCTCGCCAGCCGGGCTCCCCCTTTGCCAGTTCGAAATTCGACCAGAAAAGCTCTAGGCCCTCTGGCCGAACAAAACTGACATCGAAGAATGAGGTGCCAAACGGATGAATCAGGGCAAAGATGTCCGTCGCCCTGAAGTCCATCTTCAGAAGGAGCTCCACAACCCTCGCTCTTGGCGGGCACGCTTCACTGCCCCTCCACCGAAGACGGACCACATTCCGCCTGGCCACCCCCTGCCCGGCTGTCGGGAGGGACCAAACCGTTTCCCCCTCCCTTTTATCTTGGAAGGCAGCCAGGCCGTATCTATCCAGCCAAAAGGCCAAGTCCACCTCTCTGCCCTCTACATTGATCGTCCGTTCTCCCTTTTTGAGGGCCTCCAGGAAACGGCGCCGCAAGACGCCATCCCTGAGGTCCAGAGGCGAGGAAACCCCTTGACCAGACCCTGAGGCTCCAGCCACCACCCCCGAATAACTCAGAGGACCGGCGGCTGGGGGGGCAGATGGACTGGCCCCCTCCCCCCTCCTTCCAGTACCCTCAGACACCCCATTCACACTTGCCACTTTAGACACACTGCCACCCGCATCCTCAACCGCAGACACTTCCATACCCACACCCTCCTCATCCACGCCATCAGTCACCCCACTCTCACTCACATGCACACTGGGGTCAATATTTTGCCTCACTTTTTGGGAACTTACAGATTTTACCGTTTCCACACTGCTACCGCCACCTACTGGTGGCATCTTCCCTGCCGGGGGGTTCTGTCCACACCGTGCTGCTGGCCCTTTAAGACCTGTGCTGCCATTGGGCTTCAGCAGCACTTCCTCCACAGGCTGCACAGAGCTGCCTTCTCTCCCACTGGCAGAGACCAAGCCAGGAGCAGTCCTGCCTTCAGCTCCATCCTGGCTCCTCGCCGGCGCCCCCACTGCAGGTAAGCCCCCAGACTCAGGGGACCGGCCAGGCATGCGCCCTTGCTGCTGTCTGCTGCAGTCTCTGCTTCACTGCTGATCTTTACCATTTTTTTTTCCTTTTGCTGGGAAGCCACGCCCCCAGCCTCCAGCTTCACAGCACAGAGGTCAGAAGCTGCACCCACATGGGCGGGGGTGCCGAGGAGGCCACACCCCCCGAGACCGGCCGCAGCGGGACCCCCGGAGCTGACCCGGAGCCGGGACCACCCCCAGGGGCCCCCCCGGCGGTACCAGTCCCCGGGGCACAGCGCCCCAACCACCACACCCTGGGCCACAAACAGCTTGGGCACAGCGACTCCGGCGGCCGGCCCCAGGCTAGGCCACTCCCCCTTAGCATTAACCGGTGGCGGGGCCCCCAGCCCAGACTTTACCGCAGACCCCGCCAGGGGAGCTGACCGCACCACCTGCTTTTTATGAGCCGGCTCTGCCGAAGCCCAGGCCCCGCCCCCTTCACTTTACTGGGTGCCTGGGTCCCCAGAAGCGATCCAGTAACGGATCCGTAAGTGGGGGACCCAGACACCACAGCGCTCACCGCCGGAGATGCGGTCCCGGCTGCCACTCTCTTGCCCACCACTGGGCCGCCCTCCACACCATGCTCCATATCAGACACGTCACTACCCCCTCCATTACCACAAACAGAGGCGGCGCCCTGCGTGTCATGGCCTGCAATCTCCCCGCTCCCTTGCTGCGGACCCACAACAGAGCCCGAGCCGGGGTGGGTAGCGGGTGCCGCACAGCGGGACCGGGGGGCCCCAGAGAGGGGGACATACACAAACTTCTGGACACAAAATGTTTTCTTTACCTTCTTCTTAGCTTTTCTCTTCATCCCCCTCCTGGTTGCCTCGTCATCGCAGATCTCATCCCCGAACCGCAGCTGGTTAAACCGGACCGGGGACTCGATCTGCCGGATCTGCTGCATGACGAGGCAGCCCCCCTCACTGCTGCTACTACCACCATCCTCATCCTCCCCCTCGCACTCGCTGCCCTCTGAAGAGCCAGAATCTGGCGGGAGAGCCACTTGCAAGGGGGCTATCCCGCTGTGCGACGCCTGGAGATCTCTTACCAGGCCACCAGGCGGTGAGTAGGGCGCGACCTCCTCCTCGCATTCCTCTTCCTCCTCCTCCACCGCCTGGCTGGGGCTCCGTGACCCCTCTGGAGCCCCTCCGGTCATGGCTCTGAACCGGTCGTCATTTTCCAGCTTTTCACGGAAGGGCCCGCTGCCGGCCAGGATCTCGCACCTCCGGGTTGCCAGGTCTTCTATGGCTCTCTGGATTTTTCTGACCGCGGCGGATAGCTCGGCCTTCTTATTGCCGGAGGCCCTGTTGGACCTCTCCTTAGCTACCCTCAACTCCCCCCAGAGGGATCTTAGCTTTCTTGAGGCGTCCTCATACTCACAGAGGTGCGCATGGACGCGGGAACCATAGACCACGGTGGTCTCTTTCGCCATCTTGGTGCCCCACTTTAGGGGCCCCGCTGCAGCACCCCTGCTCGTACTCGGCCTACCTCCGGGGGAAGGAGCCGCCGCGGCCATGGCCTCTGGGGTACTGCGGGTCCTCATGCTGGATCCTTTGCCAGATTTTGTTATCCTAGCCGGATTGGGAGTCCTCCCACCCCCCGCCGGCTTGGACCGGGAGGTGGGAGCCGGGGGCCCTGCCCGGAGGCCAGTCCCAAGATGAGCCTTCTTTCCTGGGAAGGTGGCAGACAAAAAGTCCTGGATGGAAAAACCTCCCTTCCTGAGCAGCACACACAGGCACCACAGTCAGACCGCACGGCAAGCTCCGCCCCTTCCTGTGGGATGGTCCAGAGCTGCACTCACTATTCTGCTGTGCAGTCACTGTTGTACATACATTACATTACTGATCCTGAGTTACCTCCTGTATTATACTCCAGAGCTGCACTCACTATTCTGCTGGTGCAGTCACTGTGTACATACATTACATTACTGTCCTGAGTTACATCCTGTATTATACCCAGAGCTGCACTCACTATTCTGCTGGTGCAGTCACTGTGTACACACATTACATTACTGATCCTGAGTTACATCCTGTATTATACTCCAGAGCTGCACTCACTATTCTGCTGGTGCAGTCACTGTGTACATACATTACATTACTGATCCTGAGTTACTCCTGTATTATACTCCAGAGCTGCACTCACTATTCTGCTGGTGCAGTCACTGTGTACATACATTACATTACTGATCCTGAGTTACATCCTGTATTATACTCCAGAGCTGCACTCACTATTCTGCTGGTGCAGTCACTGTGTACATACATTACATTACTGATCCTGAGTTACATCCTGTATTATACTCCAGAGCTGCACTCACTATTCTGCTGGTGCAGTCACTGTGTACATACATTAATTACTGATCCTGAGTTACATCCTGTATTATACTCCAGAGCTGCACTCACTATTCTGCTGGTGCAGTCACTGTGTACATACATTACATTACTGATCCTGAGTTACATCCTGTATTATACTCCAGAGCTGCACTCACTATTCTGCTGGTGCAGTCACTGTGTACATACATTACATTACTGATCCTGAGTTACATCCTGTATTATACTCCAGAGCTGCACTCACTATTCTGCTGGTGCAGTCACTGTGTACATACATTACATTACTGATCCTGAGTTACATCCTGTATTATACTCCAGAGCTGCACTCACTATTCTGCTGGTGCAGTCACTGTGTACATACATTACATTACTGATCCTGAGTTACATCCTGTATTATACTCCCAGAGCTGCACTCACTATTCTGCTGGTGCAGTCACTGTGTACATACATACATTACTGATCCTGAGTTACATCCTGTATTATACTCCAGAGCTGCACTCACTATTCTGCTGGTGCAGTCACTGTGTACATACATTACTGATCCTGAGTTACATCCAGTATTATACCCAGAGCTGCACTCACTATTCTGCTGGTGCAGTCACTGTGTACATACAATTACTGATCCTGAGTTACATCCAGTATTATACCGCAGAGCTGCACTCACTATTCTGCTGGTGCAGTCACTGTGTACATTACATTACTGATCCTGAGTTACATTCTGTATTATACCCAGAGCTGCACTCACTATTCTGCTGGTGCAGTCACTGTGTACATACATTACATTACTGATCCTGAGTTACATCCTGTATTATACCCAGAGCTGCACTCACTATTCTGCTGGTGCAGTCACTGTGTACATACATTACATTACTGATCCTGAGTTACATCCTGTATTATACTCCAGAGCTGCACTCACTATTCTGCTGGTGCAGTCACTGTGTACATACATTACTTACTGATCCTGAGTTACCTCCGTATTATACCCAGAGCTGCACTCACTATTCTGCTGGTGCAGTCACTGTGTACATACATTACATTACTGATCCTGAGTTACATCCGTATTATACTCCAGAGCTGCACTCACTATTCTGCTGGTGCAGTCACTGTGTACATACATTACATTACTGATCCTGAGTTACATCCTGTATTATACTCCAGAGCTGCACTCACTATTCTGCTGGTGCAGTCACTGTATACATACATTACATTACTGATCCTGAGTTACATCCTGTATTATACTCCAGAGCTGCACTCACTATTCTGCTGGTGCAGTCACTGTGTACATACATTACATTACTGATCCTGAGTTACATCCTGTATTATACCCAGAGCTGCACTCACTATTCTGCTGGTGCAGTCACTGTGTACATTCATTACATTACTGATCCTGAGTTACATCCTGTATTATACTCCAGAGCTGCAGTCACTATTCTGCTGGTGCAGTCACTGTATACATACATTACATTACTGATCCTGAGTTACATCCTGTATTATACTCCAGAGCTGCACTCACTATTCTGCTGGTGCAGTCACTGTTACATACATTACATTACTGATCCTGAGTTACATCCTGTATTATACCCAGAGCTGCACTCACTATTCTGCTGGTGCAGTCACTGTATACATACATTACATTACTGATCCTGAGTTACATCCTGTATTATACTCCAGAGCTGCACTCACTATTCTGCTGGTGCAGTCACTGTGTACATACATTACATTACTGATCCTGAGTTACATCCTGTATTATACTCCAGAGCTGAGCTCACTATTCTGCTGGTGCAGTCACTGTATACATACATTACATTACTGATCCTGAGTTACCTCCTGTATTATACTCCAGAGCTGCACTCACTATTCTGCTGGTGCAGTCACTGTGTACATACATTACATTACTGATCCTGAGTTACATCCTGTATTATACCCCAGAGCTGCACTCAGTATCTCAGTAGCATACGGTAACTGGAAGTACATAGGATGATCTGAACGTTGCTTCCTCACACATACATTGCACGTTCCTCTTCCTCCTCTTCCTCCTCACTGTGTGGAAGGACGAGGACTTCTCTTTCTCTTTCTCTCTGAAGAACACGGCAGTGAGCGGCGTCCTAAATGGATAATGATGCTTAGCGCACAATCTGTCTCCGGCCATAAAGATTTCTCTTTGTTTCTGACAACAGATCTATATGGCGCTCCTACCTGGCTCCGGTCCCAGACCTTCCCCTGCCATCCAGGGGGCATTGCCTGTCGGCCATATCCTCCAGCAGAGCTCGGCACATGAGTCATTTATCTGCTGTTTGTAGCTGAAGGGCGATACCTGAAAGCAACTGTGAGGCCGGGCCCGAAGAATGAAAAATGGTCGGGATGTATTACAAACATTGAAGGTGTCCACACCTCTACATACTGTACTTTATTCACCCTCCCCAGTTCCGGGTCGTATCCCTGGTGTCTTTTATCATCTGCAACGCTGCAGACAATCGGTGACCTAAGCGGCTCCACTCAAGTTGACGACACAAGCCGCTCAGAGCCACTGAGCTCCCTGACTGGCTGCAGCGCCGTCAACATGATATCTGCGCTGCCGACAGTAGCAGACACCAGCGGAGGTCTTGGGAGGAGGCCATGCAAATATTGAGTCAGTGTGATGGTGCAGCGCATTGTTCCGGTCTATTGTTACGCATGGATGGCGCAGTGGTGGGTGTGGGAGTAACCACGCGATGTACCAGTGGGATCTGAGCCACCATAAGCCAAATCGGAGGGCTGGTGGCACAAACATTTGGAGCCATTGCCTGAGCTTGAGCTGTAGGTGCCCACCAGGTGTTGGAGAGGACAGTTGAGTTCATGACTAAACTCCTGCGTTGTGCAAAGTGTTGGGTGATGCTGGGACTTTATGAAAGGTGATGATGTACCGCCCACAAGGACCCTCAGTGATGAAGGTACTTTTTATAATAAGTGACTGGTGGTACATATAATGGGACAGAGCCCAGCTGCCAGCAGTTGCAAATTTGCTTGGACTTTCCAGATTCAATCCCATCAAATTCTGACCATTCGGGCAGAGTTTTTGGAAAAAGTGGACATTTCCGAATGAGTCGGGGGCATTTTTGGGATGGATTGGGAGATGGGACTAAATTGTACCTAAATTACTAACCCTAATATTAGTAAAACCGAAAAAAAAATAGCTGAAGTATCAGTTGGTATACATGCAACGTACAGGAGCAAGTTCACATTGGTCACTAAACAGACAAAACCTAAGAAGCAAAATGAGCAAATACCCTGCTGTAAATAAGTGAAAAGTAATAGTGAATGTAAATAGCGTAGGGGACATAGAATACGCTGCTAAAAAAAGCGTAAAAGCCATCTCAAGGTGTAACAAAATCGGGACTGCGAAGGATGGGGGGATTTAAGGACAGCTTACTATCCTCCTGAAACATGTGTAGCTGTAACAAGATACCTTGCTCTGCAAGAGGTTACAGCTTTCTCAGATTAAGAGAAGAAATTCACACCCCAACAGCTAGCAGTTGCCAAGCTCCTACAGGAAGACCACCTGTGGATACCATGAGGTCTTAATGCTTTGTTGAGTCAGCTATGATTTCATAAGGAAAATATGGACTTATCGTACGTCCTAGCAACACACCGGTTACATTTTAGAAATCTCTGAAACAGACCGAACGCCTTCCAGGGTCTCCATCTGTTCTAGCACCCCAAGGTTGGGAGCTACGTAGAATGGCTAGCAGGAGCCAGATAGCAAAGCCGTGTTTGGTCTCCAAGCTTAACGGTGGCCCTGCCAAATCCGATGGTGCCAGAACCGCCACCCTACAACCTTGGGAAGGTATGATCTTTCATAGGTTTTGGGAGATGTAGTTACAAATAATAAGGACCCTCCCAAGGGAAGAAAAAGGTGTGATCAACCAAAGGGATAAAGGCTTGTGTATAGCCATGTGGTCTCTCTCTGTAATGCTTGCTGTTCACTTCGAAAGTGGGGACCATGTCGAGTAACGTACTGTGAAAGAACTAGGAACCAGCTGGCAGCCTATGCCCCTGCGGCCCCGCACACATGGTCAAACATCAAACCGGTAATTGACATGATAAATCTGCCCATATCAAGTGCAAACAAGGGTATGGCCTCCCTTTCTTTGAGCTTGGCATTAAGTGACGCGGACCACATTGGTGGTACCAGGGCTATGGGGTACTCGGAACCGAGCCCATGGAAGTCTATGGGGAATGTCACTGGCAGCAGAGCTCGGTCCGTGGCCCTGGCGGTCATGCAATAGGGGGTATTTACAGGGGATTTTAGAATAGTTCGTGACGCCACCTGTGGTTTCTGATCTGATTGACCAGCGCTGCAGGGTAGATCTCTGAGGGATGTTATGGCAGCTAGGTGTTAAGTCCCCACAGGTGGGACTGGTCCCTCAAAGTCTATGGTGGTGATGCAGGGTGCAGATAAGAATTCAGTCACACACAATGCAGTCTCTTTCCATACCTTTACTTGTAGATGTTGCAGGTATGTCCCGGGAAGCTGGTCAGGTTGGAGAATGCACATTCAGGGAATTGTTGAGCAAGTTAGAGGCCTCCTTTCTCCTTAAAGTGTATGTGAGTCCTAACTTGCATAAAGTCAAGTGCAACTCTTTCAATAGCAATAACTGCGCCCGGCCAACATTGTGGTGGAGCCTTCTATGTCTCTGATTATCAGATGTTGAGAGAACTAAGTCCTTACTTTTGTCGTGCACTGACTCAAAGTCCCCGTTCTCCCTGACTCCGGTTACGTATCAGCGCTTAGGGCTACCTCCTGCGACTTGAAGTCCAGAAAGGCCTCCGGTTTTCTTATTACTAGACGTGAAGTACTATTAATGCTTCGGACCCCGGTGTCCGGTTTAATTGAGTGAGGGTGATTTGTCCCTTTGTCACTCTTACTTCTCCACTCGCCCTTCGCCCTGCTCTCGCCCTTAACATAAGCACGTGTAGCAATGGTATAAAGGTCAGCTTTCCTTCAGTGCTCACTGACTTGTTCTCAGTTGACTCGTTGGTATAACTGCTGTAGTCCCTTTCCTTCTTTCCTTCACAGAACTCTGTCCAGAGCAGCTCACAGGACGCTTCGTCAGACTGTATTTACGCTGTAGCTCTGAGAGTCACTTTCCACTTTCTTAGGAACACAGGCAGCTTGTTCTGAGTAGCAGCTTCAGATTCAGATATAGTTCTGACTAGGCTAGAGTAAGTCCGTCTACTCGTACTAGCCTCCACGTCTGTATAATGAACTATCTGAGCTCCTTCAGGAATCAGTCTTCACTCCTCTCCCTCCAAGACTGAACTCTCCTCTCCTTCCGTCTGTCTCTGACTGAAACAGAAACTAAACTGCACTGAACAGAATGTGCTCACTCCTCTCCTCCTGCACAGACTGACTAGAATGACTCACTATTGCTACGTCACACTACTTAAATAGTCTGAAATGCCTCTAGTGGCAATGCTGAGAAGTGTGCGTGAATGAATATCAGGCTTTACAGTTACCTTTCTGTGCATTTTCCAGGAGACATGTGTGCCTTGCGCAGCTGGGCCACACATATGTATATATAGCTTCCCATTGCTGGTGTCCATAATTGGACCTCGGTCCTGTTCGGCCCTTATTCACATTGAGGTCGTTTTTGACGCATGGTAAGGATTTTATATTTGAGACGGTATAGGATCGTCCTCATTTTTGTACACCTTGTTGTGGTGCTTTAACACTTTTTGACCATAAACAGTGTTTACTAAGTACCCTAATATTAGTAAGTATGAGAGCGTAGCCTCGAGACCCATAGCGGTACCGTAAACGGCTCGGTAGGATTCTGGCAGAAGATGACCCAAGATCATCAGAAGGTTGTGCCACAATGTTCACTTGCAAAAGGTGTTGTACAAGGGAAGCTTCACTTATATGTTAACCCTTCGTCCCTTGTAGGCAGTTGTATTACTTTACCTTTTATTTGCCATTATTATGTTTCGCGGATGAGGGAAGGTAACGGTTAAGTCATATTTCGACTGACTGTAGAGATGCGCACTGGTATACGGTTGAATGACTTCATCTTTGTCATAGACCGATCTGTTTCCAGTCCCGTCAATCTCCCGCTGTCTATGAAAGTCTATTTATCTGCACATGCAGAAGCCGGAATATCCCAGCAGAATAACAAAGAAAAAAGAATTCTCTTCCTTGTCCCCTGGATCGCCGACCGCCCTCGCCTCAGACACCACCAGATAATTGTAGCAGTAAATTATCCTTCTCCTCTGATCGATTGGTTTTTCCGACATCAGATGAGATTCCTCCCAACTGCCTGGAACCCGGTGGAATTTATCAATCAGGTGTGGAAAGATTTTCCCCGGGCAGGTGTTCCGGATTGTCTCTCTCTGTCTGATGATACTCACAGGGGAATATTAGCTGAATTATCCGTCTGGAAAAAGAGTGACTAGGGCTTTTTATTACTGTATTTGTCATCAGATAGGAAAGAAGGAAAGAGGAAAAGAATCTCCGATGCATCTCCGAATTTACGATGGTGTTGAGATAGAAACTTTTTCAAGTGGGTTCGAATTGAGAAATTAGACAAACATTCCAAAAAGTGGTCTACTACCTCCAAGTTCTGGAGATTGGCTTTGTAGTTTGGCCCTGTGAGCTTTTTCGGGTGGTTTATCATCGTTTTTAGATGACGTGGTCATGCTACAATATTACAGCTCATAGATTATGTGGAGACACGAGGTTCAGAGGGTGCTCTGGTTCACTTGGCTTGGCTGTTTTTAGAAAGACAGCATGGACCAGGGCTCATCCCACTGAACGCCGTCAGGCGGAAAACTACTCAGACAACACAGGGTGAGGGTAAAATGGTAAAACAGTGTGGCAATACTTTAAAAGAAGAGTTCCAGCAAGTACACAAAATGGTGCAAATTACAGAGTCTCACCAGTCTGCTGGCTCGCCGGGATTAGAATAATTGCGACTTTGGGGCTTCAAAGGCCAACTACCCAAAGCAGTGGCACACCACTTGGGCATGCACCCACAGTGAGGGAGTAGTGGCAAGCTCAGAAAGCTGACAGTCCAAGGCAAGTGACCTGATTGTCCCAACCTAGCTTCTACAAACTCCTCTATGGGGCAAGGTGACCTGATTGTCCATAATAACCTAGCTTATGCTGCATGGCTGTGAGGATTGGTGACTGTTGCTTGGTTTAGGGAGTTTGATCATTCCCTTCTTCTTCTACTTTGGCTTTACCCCATCCTCCACTCCCCGGTGCATTCCTCTGTATACAGTATGTGAGTGTGTATTTGTATGCCTGGTATTTTCCATTTTCCCTGTTCATGTTGCCTTGTTCGTCTGGTTGGTGTATTATGGTACACTGCTACTCCCCTCTTCACTGGGTGGGGGATGGGTACAGACGGAGGGCGGATTCAGGTGATAAGGCAAGGTACACGGCACCGGTATCTTCACCTTCAGAAATCACCCAGGGAACAGGGCGAGCTAGGGCTCACCCTAGTGTTAGGGGCAGGGAAAGAGCCCCTGGTCCTGGGTCAACAGACAAGAGTCATGACACTTGTCCATAGGAGCAGTATTATAGTAGTTATATTTTTGCACATAGGGGGCAGTATTATAGTAGCTATATTCTTGTACATAGGGGCAGTATTATAGTAGTTATATTCTTGTACATAGGAGCAGTATTATAGTAGTTATATTCTTGTATATAGGAGCAGTATTATAGTAGTTATATTCTTGTATATAGGAGCAGTATTATAGTAGTTATATTCTTTACATAGGAGCAGTATTATAGTAGTTATATTGTACATAGGGGCAGTATTATAGTAGTTATATTCTTGTACATAGGGGCAGTATTATAGTAGTTATATTCTTGTAATAGGAGCAGTATTATAGTAGTTATATTCTTGCACATAGGGCAGTATTATAGTAGTTATATTCTTGTACATAGGGCAGTATTATAGTAGTTATATTCTTGTACATAGGGCAGTATTATAGTAGTTATATTCTTTACATAGGAGCAGTATTATAGTAGTTATATTCTTGTACATAGGGCAGTATTATAGTAGTTATATTCTTGTACATAGGGCAGTATTATAGTAGTTATATTCTTGTACATAGGGGCAGTATTATAGTAGTTATATTCTTTACATAGGGCATATTATAGTAGTTATCTTGTAATAGGGGCAGTATTATAGTAGTTATATTCTTGTACATAGGGGCAGTATTATAGTAGTTATATTCTTGTACATAGGGCAGTATTATAGTAGTTATATTCTTGTACATAGGGGCAGTATTATAGTATATATTCCTTGTCTTGGCAATATTATTAGTTAATCTCTAGTACATAAGGGCATTAAATAGTAGAATATTACATAGCCAAATATTAATTAAACTTCTGTACATCAGACCGTATTAGACGTCATGATTCATCTTGTACATGGCTTTGTAGTTAAATGCATTGTACATAGGGAGGTATATAGTATTAATTCTTCATAGAGCCATGATAAGTAGTTTTTCTGTCATGGGGCAGAACATTCAGTACATGCTTTTCTTGGCATAGTGGTCAGTTTAAGTTGGTTTGCTTTACATGTGGTCAGATGAGAGGATCTAATCGACAAGGGGCTATATAGTCAGTTAATTCCTGTAATGGCATCATTAATGCATTCTTTTGGCAAGAAGTATTTAGTGGTTGTAGCTAGTGTACATAGGGGCAGTACAGAGAGGTATACATTCATGATACATAGGGGCAGTATTAGGTAGTCATATCTGTACAAGGGCACCGTAGTTTGTGTTATAGTTGGACATAGGGGCAGCATGCCAGAGTAGCAAATTACCTACAGTAGGGCAAATATTGCTTATTCTTTAAACGGTAGAATATATCAGTAGATTCTGAGTCGACGGACAGTATATTTGTGTTAATCTATACATGGGGCAGGAGTTGGCATTTTGCACACATAGACAGTATTTGTAATATTCGTCACTGGCGCCTGTCTTCAAGTAGTGAAAGCTGTTACATAGGTGCAGATTATAGTAGTTAATCCGTGACATTGGCGCAATATTTATAGCTATATCTTTGTATGGAGCAGTATATGGTAGGTTGCATTTCTTTGAACAAGAGGTGCATATTCATAGTAGTATATTCTTGTACATAGGGGCAGTATTATAGTAGTTATATTCTTGTACATAGGGGCAGTATTATAGTAGTTATAGTCTTGTACATAGGGGCAGTATTATAGTAGTTATATTCCTGTACATAGGGGCAATATTATAATAGCTATATTCTTGTATATAGGAGCAGTATTATAGTAGTTATATTCTTGTACATAGGGGCAGTATTATAGTAGTTATATTCTTGTACATAGGGGGCAGTATTATAGTAGTTATATTCTTGTACATAGGAGCAGTATTATAGTAGTTATATTCTTGTACATAGGGGCAGTATTATAGTAGTTATAGTCTTGTACATAGGGGCAGTATTATAGTAGTTTATATTCCTGTACATAGGGGCAATATTATAATAGCTATATTCTTGTATATAGGAGCAGTATTATAGTAGTTATATTCTTGTATATAGGGGGCAGTATTATAGTAGTTATATTCTTGTATATAGGGGCAGTATTATAGTAGTTATATTCTTGTACATAGGGGCAGTATTATAGATAAACAATACCTTTCTTGGAATATTTTATTTACACTGCTCAAAAAAATAAAGGGAACACTTAAACAGCAGAATATAACTCCAAGTAAATCAAACTTCTGTGAAATCAAACCGTCCACTTAGGAAGCAACACTGATTGACAATCAATTTCACATGCTGTTGTGCAAATGGAATAGACAACAGATGGAAATTATTGACAATTATCAAGACACACTCGATAAAGGAGTGGTTCTGCAGGTGGGGACCACAGACCACATCTCAGTACCAATGCTTTCTGGCTGATGTTTTGGTCACTTTGAATGTTGGTTGTGCTTTCACACTCGTGGTAGCATGAGACGGACTCTACAACCCACACAAGTGGCTCAGTTAGTGCAGCTCATCCAGGATGGCACATCAATGCGAGCTGTGGCAAGAAGGTTTGCTGTGTCTGTCAGCCTAGTGTCAAGAGGCTGGAGGCGCTACCAGGAGGCAGGCCAGTACACCAGAAGACGTGGAGGGGCCATAGGAGGGCAACAACCCAGCAGCAGGTCCGCTACCTCCGCCTTTGTGCAAGGAGGAACAGGAGGAGCACTGCCAGAGCCCAGCAAAATGACCTCCAGTAGGCCACAAATGTGCGTGTGTCTGCACAAACGGTTAGAAACTGACTCCATGAGGATGGTCTGAGTGCCCGACGTCCACAGATGAGGGTTGTGCTTACAGCCTAACACCGTGCAGGACGCTTGGCATTTGCCACACAACACCAGGATTGTCAAATTCGCCACTGGCGCCCTGTGCTCTTCACAGATGAAAGCAGGTTCACAATGAGCACATGTGACAGACGTGACAGAGTCTGGAGACGCCGTGGAGAGCGATCTGCTGCCCGCAACATCCTTCAGCATGACCGGTTTGGCAGTGGGTCAGTAATGGTGTGGGGTGGCATTTCTTTGGAGGGACGCACAGCCCCCAGGTGCTCGCCAGAGGTAGCCTGACTGCCATAAGGTACTGAGATGAGATCCTCAGACCCCTTGTGAGACCATATGCTGGTGCAGTTGGCCCTGGGTTCCTCTAATGCAGGACAATGCCAGACCTCATGTGGCTGGAGTTTGTCAGGAGTTCCTGAAAGATGAAGGCATTGAAGCTATGGACTGGCCCGCCCGTTCCCCAGACCTGAATCCAATTGAGCACATCTGGGACATCATGTTTCGTTCCATCCACCAATGTCTCGTTGCACCACCACAGACTGTCCTGGAGTTGGCGGATGCTTTAGTCCAGGTCTGGGAGGAGATCCCTCAGGAGACCATCCGCCGCCTCATCAGGAGCATGCCCAGGCATTGTAGGGAGGTCATACAGGCACAGAGAGGTCATACAGACACGTGGAGGCCACACACAGTACTGAGCATCATTTTGACTTGTTTTAAGGACATTACATTCCACTTTAATTTTGTGTGTGACTCCAAATCCAGACCTCCATTGGTTAATTAATTTGATTTCCATTGATTATTTTTGTGTGATTTTGTTGTCAGCACATTCAACTTTGTACAGAACAAAGTATTCAATGAGAATATTTCATTCATTCAGATCTAGGATGTGTTACTTGAATGTTCCCTTTATTTTTTTGAGCAGTGTATATAGATCTAAATTGGTTTAGTTTCTAATTGCACCCTTTCTGTGCTGGCTTTCATAGATCTGGAATGCTCTATCTATGTACGTGGGATGAGATACTGTAGCTCCAGTGGATGCATTCAGCGATTAAACACTCCAGACTGAATAAAAGACATAAAGCATCTCCGAGAGTTTTGGCTGATTGCTGCAATTTCACTAAGAAAATTGCTGACTGAAATGCACGAAGCTTCATAACTCACGGACGCGGAATGTCCAATATGCTCTTTCTTACTCTACGACAGATCAAAAGTGGAAAAAAAAAGATTGGGACGTTGTAAATAAAAGGGGAAGACACTGAAATGATGATGTTTGTGTATCGTCTTCTCTCTGATGTTTCCCTGAAGGCGTTTTTCCATTTTCAGTAACATGCCCTATTGAGATTGTGAGATGCCTCAGTAACTTCCCATTACGGAAAAAACTCGATATAAAATAATGTTTTTCAGAGAAAGAGAAGGGTCAGCCATGCGGGATTCCAAGTCACGGCAAAATAGGAATAGGCGCAGTGAATAACATATTACTGATGACATCGATGAGATGACGGACTATTATCAAAGATTTACAGTATAAACTTTGGAATCTTGTGTTGGCGCCGACCAATGAAAACACGTGTTTAATAGATTAAAGATTACTACATCAATCTGTTAAATCAGGGAGACAAACCCTAAAGACAAGAAATTCACAAGTGTTTACAATAATAATACTGCCTCCCACATATAAGTACAATAATAATATAAATACTATAATACTGCCTCTATGTACAAGAATATAACTACTATAATACTGCCCCTATGTACAAGACTATAACTACTATAATACTGCTCCTATGTACAAGAATATAACTACTATAATACTGCTCCTATGTACAAGAATATAACTACTATAATACTGCTCCCTATGTATAAGAATATAACTACTATAATACTGCTCCTATATACAAGAATATAACTACTATAATACTGCCCCTATGTATAAGAATATAACTACTATAATACTGCCCCTATGTACAAGAACATAACTACTATAATACTGCCACTATGTACAAGAATATAACTACTATAATACTGCTCCTATGTACAAGAATATAACTACTATAATACTGCTCCTATGTACAAGAATATAACTACTATAATACTGCCCCTATGTATAAGAATATAACTACTATAATACTGTCCCTATGTACAAGAACATAACTACTATAATACTGCCACTATGTACAAGAATATAACTACTATAATACTGCCCCTATGTACAAGAATATAACTACTATAATACTGCCCCTATGTATAAGAATATAACTACTATAATACTGCTCCTATGTACAAGAACATAACTACTATAATACTGCCACTATGTACAAGAATATAACTACTATAATACTGCCCCTATGTACAAGAATATAACTACTATAATACTGCCTCTATGTACAAGAATATAACTACTATAATACTGCCCCTATGTACAAGAATATAACTACTATAATACTGCTCCAATGTACAAGAATATAACTACTATAATACTGCCCCTATGTACAAGAATATAACTACTATAATACTGCCCCCTATGTACAAGAATATAACTACTATAATACTGCTCCAATGTACAAGAATATAACTACTATAATACTGCCCCTATGTACAAGAATATAACTACTATAATACTGCTGCTATGTACAAGAATATAACTACTATAATACTGCCCCTATGTACAAGAATATAGCTACTATAATACTGCCTCCTATGTACAAGAATATAACTACTATAATACTGCTCCTATGTACAAGAATATAACTACTATAATACTGCTCCTATGTACAAGAATATAACTAGTATAATACTGCCCTATGTACAAGAATATAACTACTATAATACTGCCCCCTATGTACAAGAATATAACTACTATAATACTGCCCCCTATGTACAAGAATATAACTACTATAATACTGCTCCAATGTACAAGAATATAACTACTATAATACTGCTCCTATGTACAAGAATATAACTACTATAATACTGCTCCTATGTACAAGAATATAACTACTATAATACTGCTCCTATGTACAAGAATATAACTAGTATAATACTGCCCCTATGTACAAGAATATAACTACTATAATACTGCCCCTATATACAAGAATATAACTACTATAATACTGCTCCTATGTACAAGAATATAACTACTATAATACTGCTCCTATGTACAAGAATATAACTACTATAATACTGCCTCTATGTACAAGAATATAACTACTATAATACTGCTCCTATGTACAAGAATATAACTACTATAATACCGCTCCTATGTACAAGAATATAACTACTATAATACCGCTCCTATGTACAAGAATATAACTACTATAATACTGCTCCTATGTACAAGAATATAACTACTATAATACTGCTCCTATGTACAAGAATAATACTAAATACGCTCCTATGTACAAGAATAAACTACTATAATACGCCCTATGTACAAGAATATAACTACTATAATACTGCTCCTATGTACAAGAATATAACTACTATAATACTGCTCCTATGTACAAGAATATAACTACTATAATACTGCCCTATGTACAAGAATATAACTACTATAATACCGCTCCTATGTACAAGAATATAACTACTATAATACTGCCCTATGTACAAGAATATAACTACTATAATACTGCTCCTATGTACAAGAATATAACTACTATAATACTGCTCCTATGTACAAGAATATAACTACTATAATACCGCTCCTATGTACAAGAATATAACTACTATAATACCGCTCCTATGTACAAGAATATAACTACTATAATACTGCTCCTATGTACAAGAATATAACTACTATAATACGCTCCTATGTACAAGAATATAACTACTATAATACTGCCCTATGTACAAGAATATAACTACTATAATACTGCTCCTATGTACAAGAATATAACTACTATAATACTGCTCCTATGTACAAGAATATAACTACTATAATACTGCCCTATGTATAAGAATATAACTACTATAATACTGCTCCTATGTACAAGAATATAACTACTATAATACTGCCCCTATGTACAGGATATAACTACTATAATAATGGAATATAGTTGCTATTGATGACCTCATTCTATACCTTACATTCTATATAAGTTTAGGAGGCTTTTTAGGTAATTAGTATTAGACACATTGCAATATAAGTTACAAGGATTTGAGCACTTAAGTAGTGGGTGAATTTTATGGGTGGACGCTCTCATTTTATTAGAACATCAGTGCAGTTTCCTAAATCTCAGGGCTAGGTCAGTGCGAAAGCCTATAATAAAGACGACGTTTCATGTTGCAAGTTAATGAGACGTACTGTGGAATCCTTCATCTCCCCGTCCACAGGGGAAGACCCACTAGCCGCTGACTAGGCTGCGCAAGTCTGGCAAAGATCAAAATAAACCATCATTTGGAGCCTCGCTCGCGTAAATCCGTTCGAGCATTTGCTTCGTCGTCCCCCAGGAGCGAACCGTAAAACACGGCCTGTCTCCCTGAGTTATGAACACAGTCATTTTTAAATATACACATGCAATTCAAAAGCCGGAGCCCGGCTCCCTCGCTGACTACAAAGTCTTACAAATTGATTCTCGTCTCTCCCTTTTCCCTCTGATCAAAATCTTCTTTGCAGATCATTTTGACATTTTCCATCTTTAAGGGGAGAGCGGAGAATATTGTTAGCGACTCCCAGAATTTGCAGATTCGAAAAAAAAATAATAAGGTTGAACTTTGTATTCAAAAGTTTTAATTAGGCAAAAAGTTTTGATTCCAAAAGACTCCATTTTTTGGTTACGTAAGAAGGGATCTTTATCAAGTGTGAGATTTTCAACCACGAAGTCAAGGGTGAGCAGAAGACGTGACTTCCTTAGGAACCTTTGTGAGAGGGGGTGCAGTTTATGGTTGGAGAAAGGTTCAAGAGAGGACCTGCAAAAAGTTGGTGGACCTAACCCTACTAAGGAGAACTTAGCAACCTTACCGAAATGCCTGTATGTTGTGAATGTGTTAGAAATGAATTCTGAGCAGAAGCTCCCTCTGGTGGTTACAAACAGTACTGAACCATTCTATGAAGATTGTGAAGATTGGCAATCAGGAGTTACAGACTGGTCTTATATAAGGGAGGTTCCCTCCCATCAGGGTTACCGGTGATCAATTGTTCTTGTCTCAACTTTGGTTCCTGGTTCACTTGGAAGCTTGCTATGTCTTGCCTGCATCTTCTGCTAACAGATAAGATATTTTCTGCTTTTATTTTTGTGCTTGCTTTTTGCATTTTTTCCTGCATTTCTGTGGAGGTCAGCCAGGTCCCCTCCAGAGGCTTGTGCTCCTCTCAGTTTATCTGAGCCACTGTTATTTGTTCATTTGCCTTTTCCAGTTTTTTCAGTGGCTGCGGCTTAGTTTTGTTACACCAGAGAACTAATTTAGATGGTAGAGGTCGTGTGATCTCAGGTGTTTTTGCAGTTAGTAGAGTTGGTATTTTTTAGGGTTTTTTGGATTGCAGTAAGTGTCCTTCCTATCCTTTTCTTTCTAGGAAGATTGGGCCCCAACGTTTGCTCATACTATTTTCTGTCTGTGTCTGTATTTCCTCTTGTCTAACCGCCATTACATGTTTGGGGGCTTCCTATGTTCTTTGGGGATCTGCTCCGGGGCAGATAGCTTTCCTCTTTCTATCTTTAGGTGTAGTTAGCCTCTCAGGCAGTGACGAGGCGTCTAGGACCAACTAGGTACGCTCCACGGCTGCCTTTAGTTGTGGTGGTTAGTCAGGGTACTGCAATCCAGTAGATTCCAACCTCTCTGGTGTATTGCCGTTTTTGCCTGCTCTCCTCAGCTACCAAATCATAACAGTATCACCGGACAAACTGAAAATTATATGGTACTCACAGAAGGGAAAAATAGTGTGAAAAAAAAAAAAAAAGTTGTCAGAGTTGTCAGAGATTTTTTTTTTTTTTCTGTTTGTTGCATTTTTTTTCCCTCTTTTTCTCTGGGTGCTGAGGATTTTTTTTTCTCTCAATGGAGTTTGCACAGTTGTCTGGCCATGTGGATCAGCTTGCCACTGAAGTTCGGAGTATTGCTACCTATCTTGCAGGGTTGCCGGTTGTGGAACCTAGGATCCCCATTCCAGATTTGTTTTTAGGGGATCGAGCTAAATTTGTGAATTTCAAAAATAACTGTAAGTTGTTTTTTGCCTTAAAACCTAAGTCCTCAGGGAACGCAGCATAGCAGGTTCAAATTATCATCTCTCTCCTGCGCGGCGATCCTCAGGATTGGGCTTTTTCCCTGACACCTGGGGACCCTGTTTTGAGTAATGTTGATGCATTTTTTCTGGCTCTGGGGTTATTGTACGATGAACCTAATGTCACTGATCAAGCTGAAAAAACCTTGTTGGCATTAAATCAGGGGCTTGAGGACGCTGAGTTATACTGTCAGAAATTCCGAAAGTGGGCAGTCCTGACCAAATGGAATGATGATGCTTTGGCAGCCCTTTTTCGGAAGGGTCTGTCAGAGAATGTAAAATATGTTATGGTGGGTTTCCCTGCTCCCTCTGGTCTCAATGATTCTATGTCATTAGCGATTCAAATTGACAGACGTTTGCGTGAGCGTAGAGGTATGCATGGAATAGTGTTGCCTTGTGAACCAGCTTCTGAACCCATGCAGTGTGATAGAGTGGCTTCTGGGGCACAGCGTCATGAGTTTCGAAAACGCAATGAGTTATGTTTCTACTGTGGTGATGCCTCTCATGCTATTTCAGTCTGCCCTAAGCGGGGAAGACGTTTTGCACGCTCAGTTGTCTTGGGTAGTGTTCAGACTAAATTTCTGTTGACTGTTACCCTGATTTGCTCCCTGTCCACATTTTCTGCTCAGGCTTTTGTTGATTCGGGGGCAGCTATTAACCTGATGGATTTTGATTTTGCTAAACGTTGTGGGAAGTCTATTCCCCTACTGGGGATTGATTCTACCCCTTTGGCTGAGAATAAACCCCAGTTTTCTACTCAGGTGATAATGAGTGTTCAACCTGATCATCAGGAGAGTTGCAAATTTTTGGTTCTATATAATCTGCATGACATTATCGTGCTGGGTTTCCCTTGGTTATAGTCTCATAATCCTGTTTTGGATTGGAAATCTGTGTCTGTAACCAGTTGGGGCTGCCAATGTGTTAATGCCAACACTCCTGTTTTTTCTGCCTCTCCCCAGGCTCAGGAAGTTCCTGACTTTTTGACTGATTTTTCTGATGTGTTTAGCAAAAGTAAATCTGCATCCTTGCCCCCCCCATAGGAGCTATGACTGCGCTATTGAATTAGTGCCTGGTAGTAAATTTCCTAAAGGTCGCCTTTTTAACTTGTCTGTACCTGAACATGACGCTATGCGGTCTTATATCAAGGAGTCATTGGAGAAGGGTTATATCAGACCATCCTCTTCACCCTTGGGTGCTGGTTTTTTCTTTGTGGCCAAAAAGGATGGTTCATTAAGGCCGTGTATTGATTATCGTCTCTTGAACAATATCACTATGAAATATCAATATCCGTTACCCTTGATTTCTTACCTGTTTTCCAGGGTGAAAAGTGCTACTTGGTTTACCAAGCTTGACCTCAGGGGGGCATATAACCTTATTCGCATTAAGCACGGGGATGAATGGAAGACGGCATTTAATACCCCAGAGGGGCATTTTGAGTACCTAGTGATGCCCTTTGGGCTCACTAATGCTCCTTCCGTCTTCCAGTCCTTCATGAATGACATTTTCAGGGATTTTGTGGATAAATTTCTGATTGTTTATTTGGATGATATCTTGATTTTTTTCCAATGACTGGGACTCTCATGTGAAACATGTTCGGACTGTGTTCCAGATTTTGAGAGAGAATGCTCTGTATGTGAAGGGATCAAAGTGTCTTTTTGGCGTACAGAGGATCTCATTTCTGGGATTCATTTTGTCCCCATCTGTTATTGAAATGGACCCGGTCAAGGTTCAGGCCATCTGTGATTGGGTCCAACCTACTTCATTAAAGGCTCTTCAGAGATTCTTGGGTTTTGCCAATTTTTATCGTAAATTTATTGGTAATTTCTCTGTTATTGTTAAACCATTGACTGATTTGACCAAAAAGGGTTCTGATGTGGTGAATTGGCCTCCTGAGGCAGTCTCTGCGTTTCAGGAACTTAAGCAGAGATTCACTTCTGCTCCTGTTCTACGGCAGCCTGATGTTTCTCTTGCCATTTCAGGTGGAGGTTGATGCCTCTGAAATTGGGGCAGGTGCCGTTTTGTCCCAAAGAGATCCAGAGACCTCTAAAAGTAACCCTTGTGCCTTTTTCTCCCGAAAATTTTCTCCAACTGAACGTAATTATGACGTGGGTAATCGGGAGTTATTGGCCATGAAGTGGGCTTTTGAAGAGTGGAGACATTGTCTGGAGGGAGCCAAACATCAGGTGGTGGTCCTCACGGACCATAAGAATCTGGTTTATCTGGAATCAGCCAAGCGACTTAATCCTAGACAGGCCAGGTGGGCCTTGTTTTTCACACGTTTTAATTTTGTGGTTTCCTTTCTTCCTGGCACTAAGAATGTTAAGGCGGATGCCCTCTCGAGGAGTTTCCTTGCGGACTCTCCTGAGTTATCTGATCCTGCTGTTATTTTGAAAGAAGGTGTAGTTCTTTCCGCCATCTCGCCCAATTTGAGACTGGCTCTGGAAGGGTGTCAGGAGGATAAACCCGAGTACTGCCCTATTGGGAAATTGTTTGTCCCAGACCGGTGGAAAAAGAGTGTGATGTCTGAGATTCATTGTTCCGCGTTGGCCGGTCATCCCGGAATTTGTGGTACCAGAGACTTGGTTAGTCGGTCCTTTTGGTGGCCTACTTTGTCTCGTGACGTCAGGGAATTTGTGCAGTCCTGCGGGACTTGCTCTCGCTCCAAGCCTTGCTCTCGCTCTAGTGGTTTGTTGATGCCATTGCCTGTGCCCAAGAGACCATGGACCCATATCTCTATGGATTTCTTTTCCGACCTCCCTGTTTCTCAGAGAATGACCGTTATCTGGGTGATTTGTGATAGGTTTTCCAAAATGATACATCTTGTGCCATTACCTAAGTTGCCTTCCTCCTCTGAATTGGTGCCTTTGTTCCTTCAGCACGTGGTTCGGTCACACGGCATTCCTGAGAACATTGTGTCTGACAGAGGAGTCCAGTTTGTTTCCAGATTTTGGAGGACTTTTTGTTCTAAACTTGGTGTTCAATTGTCTTTCTCCTCGGCTTTTCATCCTCAGACCAATGGACAAACTGAGAGAACAAACCAGACATTGGAGACTTATCTGAGATGCTTTGTGTCTGCTGATCAAGATGACTGGGTCTCTTTTTTTGCCTTTGGCTGAGTTTGCTCTTAATATTAGGGCTAGCTCTGCCACTTTGATGTCTCCATTTTTCTGCAATTTTGGGTTTCACCCTCGATTTTCTTCGGGACAGACGGAGGCTTCTGTCTGTCCAGGTGTTGACTCTGTTGTGGAGCGTATGCAGCAGATTTGGGATCAGGTAGTGGAGAGGTTGTCCCTCTCTCAGGAGAGGGCCCAGCGGTTTGCCAACCGGCATAGGACTGATGGTCCTCGGTTTGAAGTGGGAGACTTGGTCTGGTTGTCCTCAAGAAATATCCCTATGAGAGTTGCATCTCCTAAGTTTAAGCCTAGGTTCATTGGACCTTATAAGATCATGGAGATTGTTAATCCTGTTTCCTTTCGTTTACTTCTTCCAGGGACATTTAAGATCCATAACGTGTTCCACAAGTCCTTATTGAAGAGGTTTGTCGAGCCAGTGGTTCCTATGGCTGCACCTCCTGACCCTGTTTTGGTTGAGGGCAATCTGGAGTATGTGGTTGAGAAAATATTGGATTCTCGTTTTTCTAGACGGAAACTCCAGTATTTGGTTAAGTGGAGAGGTTATGGTCAGGAGGACAATTCTTGGGTGTTTGCTTCGGACATCCATGCTAGGAGACTGATCCGTGCGTATCACAGAGCTCATCCTGACCGACCTGGTTGCCCAAAAGAGGGTTCGGTGACCCCTCCTCAAGGGGGGGTACTGTTGTGAATGTGTTAGAAATGAATTCTGAGCAGAAGCTCCCTCTGGTGGTTACAAACAGTACAGAACCATTCAATGAAGATTGTGAAGATTGGCAATCAGGAGTTACAGACTGGTCTTATATAAGGGAGGTTCCCTCCCATCAGGGTTGCCGGTGATCAATTGTTCTTGTCTCAACTTTGGTTCCTGGTTCACTTGGAAGCTTGCTATGTCTTGCCTGCATCTTCTGCTAAAAGATAAGATATTTTCTGCTTTTATTTTTGTGCTTGCTTTTTGCATTGTTCCCTGCACTTCTGTGGAGGTCAGCCAGGTCCCCTCCGGGGGCTTGTGCTGCTCTCAGTTTGTCTGAGCCACTGTTGTTTGTTCATTTGCCTTTTCCAGTTTTTCTTCAGTGGCTGCGGCTTAGTTTTGTTACACCAGAGAACTAATTTAGGTGGTAGAGGTCGTGTGATCTCAGGTGTTTTTGCAATTAGTATGGTTGGTACTTTTTAGGGTTTTTTGGGATTGCAGTAAGTGTCCTTCCTATCCTTTTCTATTTAGTTAGTTTGGGCCCCAGCGTTTGCTCATACTATTTTCTGTCTGTGTCTGTATTTCCTCTTGTTTAACCGCCATTACATGTTTGGGGGCTTCCTATGTTCTTTGGGGATCTGCTCCGGGGCAGATAGCTTTCCTCTTTCTATCTTTAGGTGTAGTTAGCCTCTCAGGCTGTGACGAGGCGTCTAGGACCAACGTAGGAACGCTCCACGGCTGCCTTTAGTTGTGGTGGTTAGTCAGGGTACTGCAATCTAGTAGATTCCAACCTCTCTGGTGTATTGCCGTTTTTGCCTGCTCTCCTCAGCTACCAAATCATAACACCTGTATATGGCAACCAAGCAATATTTGTATAACACCCAGACAGCGTGATATTTTCTCCAGAAGAACATGATGCCAAAATTTAATTTTACATAGAAAAGTTTAGTTCAGAATATTCAGACAGAAAAATTGTATACGGGCACTTTATGTTAGGGCGTTGGAGGCCCCAGGGAGATGACATGAGTGCTTCCGACTGATTTTCTGTATCTTATACACAGCCTTTTTTCGTTCTCATATTCTGGGACTGCCCCCAATACCAACATTTGGACTTACTTAGACTTCCCTAGAGTTTATACAATGTGCATTTTTTACTAAATTCTGAAGGCCGATGACACAGGATCTCACCATTGACATCAGTGATGGAAGCAGCTCATCCTCCCTCTTCCTTCTCACTGGGCAGAGAACCCTGCACATGCACAGAGCATGCTCAGTACAGATGATTGAAACTGTTTGAGGCAAATTAAAATTCTCTTAGAGTTTTTTAAAAAATAAATTGGATTCTCCCGAATTTTGTCATTCTTCAAATGTCCCAGATAGGGATAAAAATAAATAAATAATACTCAACTCTTTGCTCATTTCTCACACCACCTTAGCAGCGGCGTAACTAGAGTCCGATGGGCCTGGTGCAAAATTTGGCCCCCCAACTGCCTGTTGGTCAGATATATGGGCCCTTGTAGATTCTGGATCCTATAAAGACATATGTGTTCACCCCCATATAATAATGTACCCCATCCTGCTTCCCTTCCTGGTATAATTTCCCCCATCCTGGCTGCTTCTGGTATAATGTCCCACATCATGAGTCCCACCTGGTATAATGTCCTCCATTCCAAGGCCCCCTTGTATAATGTCCCCATCCTAAGCCCCTTCCTGGTATAATATTCCCCATACTGGTGCCTTCCTGGTATAATGTCCCCCATCCTTGGCCACTTCCTTGTATAATGTCCCCTATCCCAGGCCCCTTCTTGGTATAACTTCCCCATCCTTACCCTACCTGGTATAATGTCCCCATCCTGGGCCACTTCCTGGTATAATTTCCCCCCTCCTGGCTGCTTCTGGTATAATGTCCCACATCATGAGTCCCACCCGGTATAATGTCCTCCATTCCAACCCCCCCTTGTATAATGTCCCCATCCTAAGCCCCTCCCTGGTATAATATTCCCCATACTGATGCCTTCCTGGTATAATGTCCCCCATCCTTGGCCCCTTCCTTGTATAATGTCCCCTATCCCAGGTGTAACTTCCCCCATCCTTACCCCTACCTGGTATAATGTCCCCCATCCTGGGCCACTTCCTGGTATAATTTCCCCACTCCTGTCCCCTTCTTGGTGTAATGTCTCCCATTATGGACCCCTTCCTAAACAAAAATGACCCCTATCCTGGTCCCCTTTCAGTAATAATGTCTCCCACGCTGGACCCTTTCCTAGTGTAATAGCTAATATCCTGAGCTGCTTCCTGGTATAATGTCTCTGATTCTGGGCCCCTTCCAGTAATAATGTTCCCTGTTCTTCCCCAACAAATTAAAAAAAAAAATTATTCTGGCCTGAGGCCTCATCGTGCACATTGCAACAACAAATGTCTTCTTGGCACCGGAAGCTCCTGCACTGAGTGAAGATGGAGGAAGAGGATGCCACATGTGGTGGACAAGTGAAGAAGTGGTTGCACAGAGGACAAGATGGGAGGCTGCGGAGAAGTCAGTATTATTTTTTTTTATGATAGTGAACATTTTTTCCTTGGGTTTGACTGGAGGTGGTGCTATGTTTGCCAAGCATGGTGGAACATAGTATAACCAGCCAGGGTAAAAATGATCAAAAGGAGGGAGAGAATTGCAGATCCACTGGGTAGAGACATTGCGCCAGGCTGGCCAAGAACTACCAAAATCAAGGAAGGGTAACTACTACAGAAAGAGCAACTATATAGATCCCTTCATTCACACGATCAGTTGGATCCCATAGGTCAGAACCCCCGCAATCATTAACTGTTGACATATCTTTACCATATCAACAATTTTCTGGAAATCTTACTTATCTTGACCAGTAGGGATTTTAAGTCCTACTTCCAAGACTATCCAAAGCAGGAAGGAATGGCTGACTTTTGGGCAGGGTTCGTATAATTCTTGCCCCATCTTAGACAAGACCATGCAAAAACTTGTTAAAATTGTTTACGAAAATTCTAAACAGTTCTGACAAATTTGGGATTATGGCGACAATTAAATAAACAATAAACACGGTAGTTATATTCCAATCGTGGTAGAATAAAGATATTCCTAAAAAAAACGAAAAGTACACAGCAAACAATTTATTTCACCTCCAACGCCAAAGCTGCTGTCCAGTTCTCTTCTGGTTTACTATCAGCGGATACATAAACTCTCACGACTCGGCGCCCCGCGGCTACCTTCTCTACTAGGATCCACTGTCTCCGAGACACTGAGCTTTGAAGACAACAAGCGCCCAGGGATAGGTCTTGAGAATAAGATATATTGCATTGACTAGACAGCATTTCCACATAATGGTTTTCATCGTGAGATATATTTATTTATTAAATCCGTGCTGAATGGCCGAGGGCTGCGGACTAAGCAGACACCGGCACTTCTGTTCATGCTGATTTCCTCCATACTTCTCCCTGTTGGAAGTTTCATATCATCAGCCTGTCCAATTGATTTGGTAAGCCAATTAAAGGGAGCGTGTGGGGTGAGGCGGTGTAGAAAAACAATTACAGGTTGGTTTTATGCTTGCCATCCCGGATTAGAAGGTCAGCGGTGACAGACCCAATATAACTCTTTATACCACTCTTGAAAGGTTCTGAAGGCGTCATCTGATATTTCGCAGTTGACATTCGAATCTGTAAGTTAAGTCTCTGCCCTGTAACTCTAGGTTATTTCATGTAAACGAAGTTGTAGGGAAAAAACATTGTTGAGTTATTCTTCTAGACTTATGATCATTGGAGGAGTCCAACCACTAAATCCCCCATTGATAATGAAAATGAAGAGACTTGGTCCCTGTAGAGAGGTGTCCTTGGTGACCAAAGTCAATGGGACAAAGTCGTAGTCCCTTTTACAGTATGTGTAGACAACTGGCCACTGGCTACAACATCTGGTCATCATGGCAGCTAAAGAACACTCAGTCGTAGTGGCCCGTTAATGACTTCATTTTACTCTTGTAGCTGAGTTTGAGAAGTAGTCCTCTAAAGAAAACATCTTGAACAGCTTGGGAGCTATTGTTTAGTCACAAGGTCACCCAGGTCCACCAGACCTTCTTTCCTTCCTTCTCAACCTTCCTTTTCTTTCAAGTAGCTCAGGTTACACACTAACCATAATATAAATCCCAATTCTGGAAAAATCAGGAGCGTATCCTCAGCATCACTCACAATCTTGAAAATCCAGGTAGTACTGCTGTCAAAGACCTAGGAAAAGAGGTTGCCTAAATTCATCTTTAAGTGGCCCCCAACCTAAAGTCGAGTCCTGACTAGTAGACAATCATGTACAAATCTTGTTCCAATGAGGTACCCTTACTTGTGTAAAATACTGGTAATAAATGAGTATTCTTTCCTCTCTCCCTCTTGGATTCACTAAGATGAAGGATTTAGGCAAGTAAAATGTACGTAGAAGTATAAAAGGTTCCTTACCAAAGTGGAGACCTCTTGGACCTCTTGATAGGGTTTTCATATCTCTTGGGTGTCTTTGAAATCTCCCACATGGAAACAAACAATCAAGAGCCAGGTAACAGGGTCTGGAGGGGCATAGTCGTAGAAAGGTTCTTGGTCATCATTCACTCATCCATCAATCTCCCGGACGGTCATTGTCAAGTATGTTTTTGAATTAGTTGGACATTGAGTTTGAGAAGAAGTATAGTGCTCTTGTCACGTATGTTACCCATTGAGTTGCAATGGATTTGGCTTTGGACTAAACCCAGAAGTGGGGTCAGCTAACCCTTATTCAAGGTCCTGGACTTCACTGACCGCTTCTTCAGGAGTAGTCTCCATTTGGACCACTTGATAGGGTTTTCATATCTCTTGGGTGTCTTTGAAATCTCCCACATGGAAACAAACAATCAAGAGCCAGGTAACAGGGTCTAGAGGGGCATAGTCGTAGAAAGGTTCTTGGTCATCATTCACTCATCCATCAATCTCCCGGATGGTCATTGTCAAGTATGTTTTTGAATTAGTTGGACATTGAGTTTGAGAAGAAGTATAGTTCTCTTGTCACGTATGTTACCCATTGAGTTGCAATGGATTTGGCTTTGGACTAAACCCAGAAGTGGGGTCAGCTAACCCTTATTCAAGGTCCTGGACTTCACTGACCGCTTCTTCAGGAGTAGTCTCCATTAACACTACCTGGTTTGAAACTAAGCAGATGACACTAGAACACGGTATAAGTCAGAGACACGTGAGGTTAGAGTTGGTGGAGACAATTTAAGGTCTGGACTGACACAAATGGAGACTTGGAGAAGGTCAGGATGGTCTGTGGACAAGTAGACAAACGAGATGCCCACCAAAGAGAGAGTGGGATGCTGTGGGCTTGTAATGGCATGATGGTGGCCCACGAGAACACTTCATCAGGTGGTCTTCTAATCTTTGTAACGGGCACATGTTGTAATTTAATGGACCTAATAGGGACTTCCAGAGACCTGAGCCTTTGCCTGTCTGGGACCTAGATATTTGTCTTTAGGGTGACGATTCGATTGTAGCTTGGTTGGCTTGCGTGACTTTCATGGGATTTATTACGAGTGACGATGACAGAGGTTTATATTATGAGCCGCCATCATGTAGACGGAGTAATTATCCACGAATAATCTGCTTTGAATGCATTGCTACATGAAAAGATAGCCCGAAGAAACCATTATGTCCTCATCTTCATGAGCGATGACAGGGTCAGGCTGTCTGGGCGATCCATATTTGCCTGTATTAGGTATAATTAAGGCAGAGTTAATTATGTGTTAATTGGAGACGTCTAGATACTAAGTGTATGATCAATTACTAATAGCGGCTCGGATGCTCTCATACAATCAGCCTCTTCCTTACATCTTCTTGAGTCACTGGAAAAAAAGACATAGCTCTTCTCAAAGTGATGTCACACTCGTGGCAATGCTACGGTCAATTTCATGCTTAAAAGGAATGTTCATTTTTTTAACAATTACGTTCTAATTCATTTCCTACTACCTTTTTATGGGGGTGGAGCTCCATTTTTGCTGATACAGAGCTCATAATCCTCTGTATGTTCAAAGAGTTAATTAGTAAAATCATGACTATCAGCAACCACCAACTTAGTATTGAGTTCCATTGAACTGGGAGAAATCTGTGTTCAGAGAGTTCCCCTAGTGGTGGCTGCAAATAGACAATATTGCAGTTTTATATTGAAATTGGAATTAAGGTCACAATTAACTTATTTAGGATTTACTAACAAATATCTAAGGTGGTTGTCCAGATTCATCTCAGCTGACCATTCCCTGATTTTGACTGGTTTTCTACTTTAGTCATTTATTGGCCAAGCCATATTTTTGCTATAAATTTTTCATTTTTGCCTCCTTTCAACTATATTTTTATTTTTAATAAGGCTAGGTAGCAATTTGAGGCCTTTTTGCTAATCTGTAGGTCAGGGTGAGCAGCACATGAAGAAGGGGATGATGTCGGGAGATTTCATGAAGTTGGATAGGTTGGATGGCACGAGAAACAATGTAGTTGGATCTGCTAAGTGGCACATGGAACAATGGAGCTGGATATGCCAAAAGGCATGCGGAACAATGGAGCTGGATATGCTAAGGGGCACATGACAATGAGATGGATATGCAAAGGCATGCGAACAATGGGCTGGATATGCTAAGTGGCACATGGAACAATGGAGCTGGATATGCCAAAAGCAGCGGAACATGGAGCTGGATATGCTAAGTGGCACATGAACAATGAAGATGGATATGCCAAAGCATGCGAATGGAGTGGATATGCTAATGGCACATGAACATGGAGCTGGATATGCAAAGGCATGCGGAACAATGGAGCTGGATTGCTAAGTGGCACTGGAACAATAAAATGGATATGCTAAGTGGCAATGAACTAGGTGCTGGATATGCTGAAAGGCTAAAAACAATGAGGCTGATATGTGACTGGCATGTGGAACAAGGAGTGAATATGCTAAGTGGATTGAAACAGGAGTGGATATGTGGTAACACGTGGAAACAGTGCAGTGGATAGGCTAGTGCATTTAGAACAATGAAGCTGGATATGGTAGTGGCACATAGAACAATGAGCGATATGGTGAGTGCTAGTGGAACAATGGAGTTGACATGCTGAGTGGCACGTGGATCAGTGGAGCTGGATATGCTAAGTGGCAAGTGGAAAAATGGAGCTGGATATGCTAAGTGGCCTGTGGAACAATGGAGTTGAATATGCTAAGTGGCCTGTGGAACAGTGGAGCTGGATATGCTGAGTAACCGTGGAACAGTGAAGTTGGATAGGTTGAGTGGCATGTAGAGCAATGAAGCTGGATATGGTGAGTGGCACTAGACAATGGAGCCAAATATGGAGTGGCTAGTGGAACAATGAGTTGACATGCTGAGTGGCACGTGGATCAGGAGCTGGATATGCTAAGTGGAAAGTGAAAAATGGAGCTGGATATGCTAGTGGCCTGTGGAACATGGAGTTGAATATGCTAAGTGGCCTGTGGAACAGTGGGCTGGATATGCTGAGTGGCACGTAGAACTATGGGCTGGATATGGTGATGGCAAGTGAAGAAGGGAGCTGATATGTTGAGTAAACGTGGATCAGTGAGCTGGATATGCTGAGTGACCATGAAACAATAGAGCTGGATATGCTGCAATGAAATAGGAGTTGGATATGCGAATGGTATGTGAACAATGGAGCTGAATATGCTAAATTGCATGTGGAACAGTGGAGCTGGATGTGCCGAGTAACAATGCAGCTGGATAGGCTGAGTGGGACATAGAACTATGGAGCTGGATATGGTGAGTGTCACGTGGAACAATAGAGCTGATATGTTGAGTGGCACATGGATCAGTGGAGCTGGATATGTCGAGTGGCACATGGAACAATAGAGCTGGATATGCTGGCAAGTGAAACATGGAGTTGGATATGCTGAATGGCATGTAGAACAATGGAGCTGGATAAGCTAAGTGGTATGTGGAACAATGGAGCTGGATATGCTGAATGGCATGTGGAACAATGGAGCTGGATAAGCTAAGTGGTATGTGGAACAATGAGCTGGATATGCCGATGGCACGTGGAACAATGAAGGTGGATATGCTGGCAAGTGAAACAATAGAGTTGGATATGCTGAATGGCATGTGAAACAATGGGGCTGGATATATAGGATGACACCTAGGCTTGAAAATGCTAAAGCTGAGAATAAAGGCAGCACATTTATACAGCAGGATCCTCGGGGGAGTGTACTTAGGCTGCTCTGCATAATTACCCTGTGAGCCACACCTATTTGTAAAGACAATAAACATTAGCACTAAATGAAAAAGCCCATATTTCTGGAACTGTAACACGGATTTGAAAAGGAAAAGAAAATTAATACTCAGGGGACGAGTGGGAATAAAAATAAGAGCAAAAACTGAACATTTTTGACCTGGTGAAAGGTTCTCTTTAATCTGGTCGTTCATTTGTATGGGGAAGTCTGGAGCGATTGGTGTCAGCCAAACAAGTAATTGGCCAACAGTTATCTCTGGTATAATGGCAACTCAATTAAAATGTGTGGGACTCGACCTATCAGCAAAAAACGTGCAGAATCGAGGCTGTCAGTCTTCTATCAAGTCTTGTTGGGTCTGAGACTTTCTGAAGCCGGTAACAGCAGGACGTCGGAGGGCCGCCTTATTGATGAGAGGTTTCACTGAGCTGCATGGCATGCATAAATCATGTACCTGCGGGACAATGCGGAGCAGACAAGGATTCTGGGTAAATACAGTGCAGACCTCCGTTTTGTCGCCCCCCTGCCAGGGATACTAAGTTCCTCCAGACTCATTTCGTTGGTCAAAATTTTTTTATTTTTTTTTTGTCTATGAGATAAAGAAGATGAGCCGAGGAGTGGGCCGGATGATTAAACTGCTTTCATGCTCCATGGCTGAGATGTAATATCACAGATGGTCTCTTAAGAGCGATTCCTTTCTCAGGCGGCGATTTTTGACACCAGATTATAATTAAAACAACCCACTGCTGATTTTTTATTTTTTTTGCAGACGTCTGACTATACAATGGATTAGCTCGTAACCAAATTAGATGAATATGCAAAAGTTAATCAGTATTACATCAATTTACATCGTTCATCTCTGCCACTTGTGTCCCTTCCTCAACCCTCCTGAAATTGTACCTGTCCTTTCGCCTAAAACCTGCTGCCTTTATCGCCCACCAGAACTTCATACCGTTTTCGTTGCGAAGATCAATCTTGGGGCTACATTTTTTGGAGTTTTTGAGAGGAGTTTACGGAGCAAAACCTGAGTGTAAAAAATCTCGAAATCCCCCTCGAAATCTCAAAACTTCGAGTTTCCACTCAGGTCAAGAACTCGGTGTGGAAATATGGATGGTATGAAAACGACTTCTAATAAACTGTGGGGTTTAGTGTGTTAATTCCAAAAAAAACTGCAAAACTCAAACATATACAAGTCAACTCGTGAGTTAAAATAATAAAAAATTTCATGCCTAAAAAATTAGTTTTTGCTATAATTTACACAAATAAAATCACAGAGCTTAGAAAAGGTTTAATAGGGTAATAGAAACACTTTTGTGCTATTTTTCAATAATATTATTCACAGATTTTCAGAGATAAACTGTGGGAAGCCATGTAATGCCAGGAGCAGAACCTCAGGGGTGGAGCTTAATAGAGGAATTTAGTCTTTAGTTTTTCATTTTAGCTTGGCATTTGAGCAATTTCCTCAAAATTTGGAGTGGGGAAAATTCACAGGCTATTACTATATGTGTAGAAATCCTAGATCCCCCTGTAACTGCTTGTCTAAATAGGCTAATTAAAGGGTTAGCTAAGACTGGACAACTCCTTCGTAACAGCTAAAATGCACTACATAACATTAAAAAAAAACACATACCCATCTCCCGCAGCGTGCAATTCCTGTAATACTGGAGCTGTGTCTTGCAGAAGTCATGTGGCATTGGTATATCGCATGACCGCTGCAGCCAATCTGTGGTCGCTGATCACCTGCAGCCTTCACTATTCCATCAGAGTGGATGTCGGCTCTGACAGGAAACTGAAAGGCTGCAGTTGAAGGGGATGGGACCAACAAGTGTGGGGTTCCCTTGCTTTAATGAAATCATTGCAGCATTTTATTTTAGGCCTGAGGACAGTTCTGGTTTGTATAAGCATACTTTAAAGGCGACCTACCATCAGATAAAAAATGGCCAGTGTTTGCTCTCATTTTATTCCCACCGATCCCCTAAGTATTTTGTTTTTTGTTTTTTAAAAATCTGCCAAACGGTTCATGAGATATGAGGCTTTTTATGCAATGCTAATTTTTTGGTCTTTACTAAGAGGGTGTGGCTTACAGGGTAATTATGCAGAGCAGTCTAAAGACACGCCTCTGAGGAGCACCACTAGAAGTACTAAATAAAAAGGCTCATATCTCTGGAACCGTATGGCGGATTTAAAAATTACAAAAAAGCAAATTCTCAGGGGAGCAGCAGTAATAAAATAAGAACAAAACCTGTACTCTGGTGAAAGGTCCTTTTTGGGGGAAACCTAGTGCACCTTTATTTTTCTGAATGACTAATTACTAAGGTTTTTTGAGTCATGGTTGTAAACAGTTAACTGATCATCAAATATATGATTGCAAAAAAAAACTCCAGAGGGTTGAGAAGTAAAATGAAAAATAAAATCTTATGGAAATAACATCTGGGAAAGAGAGAGAAGTAAATGATGCAGAACGTGGCCTGTCAGCTCCTTCTTAACGTTTGATAGCTGACGCAGGGATGCCGAGAAGAAGGCGGTGAGACGAGGGAGGCGCGCGGTGCAGACGGGCAGGTGTCTATTGCAAGGAACAAAACGCAGCTTCAAAATTCATTACTCCGCATTGATCTGGAGATTTTCCTCGGATTTACATCTCATCCTAACGGCTAATGTTTTCTCCTCTTTTTATATATATATATATAATCTCCATCCGAAAACGCCGCCTGTCAGATATCGGAGATTTGCATGCAGCCTGTGATGTCGTATAATAATACATTATCTCAGGATAAAAGTGATAGACAGACATGCCGCTGCTTTCCCATATTACCAGGCAGAAGACGCTGTCTGGATGACTGGTGACAAAGCCGAAAAAGAAAAGTGTTTTACTTATCAAGAAGGGAAATGTCAGTTCTGGGGAATTTCTGTGTCGCTTCTATAACTTGAAGATTTATAGCGTACTTGACAACTTTCGAAGCCTCCGGGACATAGTCAACATTTTGGTTCATAACCATATCCCTTTTAAAGGCTACTCAACTGTTATTCCCTGCCCTCCGCCCCTTTACCTCTCCATGCTCATTATTTGCCCCTAAACCTGTTTTCCTCCTCTCCATGCCTATTCTCTGCTCTCTGCACCTATAGTCATGGCCAAAAGTTTTGAGAATGACACAAATATTAATTTTTACAAAGTCTACTGCTTCACTTTTTCTAATGGCAATTTGCATATACTCCAGAATGTTATAAAGAGTGATCAGCTTAACAGCAATTACTTGCAAAGTCAATATTTGGCTAGAAAATGAACTTTATCCCCCAAAACACATTTCAACATCATGGCAGCCCTGCCTTAAAAGGACCAGCTAACCTCTTTTCAGTGATTGCTCCATTAACACAGGTGTGGGTGTTGATGAGGACATGGCTGGAGATCAATCTGTCATGATTAAGTAAGAATGACACCACTGGACACTTTAAAAGGAGGCTGGTGCTTGGCATCATTGTTTCTCTTCTGTTAACCATGGTTATCTCTAAAGAAACACGTGCAGTCATCATTGCAATGCACAAAAATGGCCTAACAGGGAAGAGTATCACAGCTAGAAAGATTGCACCTCAGTCAACAATCTATCGCATCATCAAGAACTTCAAGGAGAGAGGTTCCATTGTTACCAAAAAGGCTCCAGGGCGCCCAAGAAAGACCAGCAAGCGCCAGGACCGTCTCTTAAAAGTGTTTCAGCTGCGGGATCGGGCTACCAGCAGTGCAGAGCTTGCTCAGGAATGGCAGCAGGCAGGTGTGAGTGTATCTGCACGCACTGTGAGGCGGAGACTCTTGGAGCAAGGCCTGGTCTCAAGGAGGGCAGCAAAGAAGCCACTTCTCTCCAGAAAAAACATCATGGACAGACTGATATTCTGCAAAAGGTACAGGCAGTGGACTGCTGAGGACTGGGGTAAAGTTATTTTCTCTGATGAATCCCCTTTTCGATTGTTTGGGACATCAGGAAAACGCCTCATTCGGAGAAGACAAGGTGAGCGCTACCACCAGTCTTGTCTCATGCCAACTGTTAAGCATCCTGAAACCATTCATGTGTGGGGTTGCTTCTCAGCCAAGGGAATCGGCTCTCTCACAGTCTTGCCTAAAAACACAGCCATAAATAAAGAATGGTACCAGAATGTCCTCCAAGAGCAACTTCTCCCAACCCTCCAAGAGCAGTTTGGCGATCAACAATGCCTTTTCCAGCATGATGGAGCACCTTGCCATAAAGCAAAGGTGATAACTAAATGGCTCAGGGAACAAAACATAGAGATTTTGGGTCCATGGCCTAGAAACTCCCCAGATCTTAATCCCATTGAGAACTTGTGGTCAATCATCAAGAGACGGGTGGAAAAACAAAAACCTAAAAATTCTGACAAAATGAAAGCATTGATTGTGCAAGAATGGACTGCTATCAGTCAGGATTTGGTCCAGAAGTTGATTGAGAGCATGCCAGGGAGAATTGCAGAGGTCCTGAAGAAGAAGGGTCAACACTGCAAATATTGACTTGCTGCATTAACTCATTCTAACTGTCAATATAAGCTTTTGTTACTCATATGTTTGCAATTATTATATTTCTGTCTGTGATAAAAACATCTGTCAAACACACATAAAAACCAGAGGGCAGCAGATCATGTGAAAATATAATATTTGTGTCATTCTCAAACTTTTGGCCATGACTGTATTCTCTGCCCCTCCATGCCTATTCTCTGCCCTCTCCACCTGTTCTCTGCCCCTCCATGCCTATTATCTGCCCTCTCCACCTGTTCGCTGCCCCTCCATGCTATTATCTGACCTCTCCACCTGTTCTCTGCCCCTCCATGCCTATTATCTGACCTCTCCACCTGTCCTCTGCCCCTCCATGCCTATTATTTGACCTCTCCATCTGTTCTCTACCCCTCCATGCCTATTATCTGCCTCTCCACCTGTTCTCTGCCCCTCCATGCCTATTATCTGCCCTCTCCACCTGTTCTCTGCCCCTCCATGCCTATTATCTGACCTCTCCACCTGTTCTCTGCCCCTCCATGCCTATCATCTGACCTCTCACCTGTTCTCTGCCCCTCTATGCCTATTATCTGACCTCTTCACCAGTTCTCTGCCTCTCATGTCTATTATCTGCCTCTTCCCTGTTCTCTGCCTCTCCATGCTATTCTCTACCCTCTCCACATGTTCTCTGCCCATCCATGCCTATTCTCTGCCCTCTCCACCTGTTCTCTGCCCCTCCATGCCTATTATCTGACCTCTCCACCTGTTCTCTGCCCCTCCATGCCTATTATTTGACCTCTCCATCTGTTCTCTGCCCCTCCATGCCTATTATCTGCCCTCTCCACCTGTTCTCTGCCCCTCCATGCCTATTATCTGCCCTCTCCACCTGTTCTCTGCCCCTCCATGCCTATTATCTGACCTCTCCACCTGTTCTCTGCCCCTCCATGCCTATCATCTGACCTCTTCACCTGTTCTCTGCCCTCTATGCCTATTATCTGACCTCTTCACCAGTTCTCTGCCTCTCCATGCCTATTCTCTACCCTCTCCACATGTTCTCTGCCCTCCATGCCTATTATCTGACCTCTTCATCTGTTCTCTACCTCTCCACCTGTTCTCTGCCCCTCCATGCCTATTATCTGACCTCTCCACCTGTTCTCTGCCCCTCCATGCCTATCATCTGACCTCTTCACCTGTTCTCTGCCCCTCTATGCCTATTATCTGACCTCTCCACCTGTTCTCTGTCCCTCCATGCCTATTATCTGACCTCTTCACCAGTTCTCTGCCTCTTCATGCCTATTATCTGACCTCTTCACCTGTTCTCTGCCTCTCCATGTCTATTATCTGCCCTCTTCATCTGTTCTCTACCTCTCCACCTGTTCTCTGCCCCTCCATGCCTATTCTCTGCCCTCTCCACATGTTCTCTCCCCCTCCATGCCTATTATCTGCCCTCTTCACCTGTTCTCTGCCTCTCCATGCCTATTCTCTGCCCTCTTCACCTGTTCTCCGCCCCATCCATACCTATTATCTGACCTCTTCACCTGTTCTCTGCCTCTCCATGTCTATTATCTGCCCTCTTCACC
>JARQOD010000004.1:2909627-2961606 GCA_033576555.1 Oophaga sylvatica
GTTCTGAGAGAGAATCGCGAGCCACATTCAGCTCTGAGAGAGGATTTCGAGCCACATTCAGCTCTGAGAGAGGGGCGCGAGCCACATTCAGCTCTGAGAGAGGGTCGCGGGCCACATTCAGCTCTGAGAGAGGGACGCGGGCCACATTCAGCTCTGAGAGAGAATCGCGAGCCACATTCAGCTCTGAGAGAGGGACGTGGGCCACATTCAGCTCTGAGAGAGAATCGCGAGCCACATTCAGCTCTGAGAGAGGGTCGCGGGCCACTTTAAGCTCTGAGAGAGCATCGCGAGCCACATTCAGCTCTGAGAGAGGGTCGCGGGCCACATTCAGCTCTGAGAGAGAATCGCGAGCCACATTCAGCTCTGAGAGAGGGTCGCGAGCCACATTCAGCTCTGAGAGAGGATTGCGAGCCACATTCAGCTCTGAGAGAAGGTCACGAGCCACATTCAGCTCTGAGAGAGGATTGCGAGCCACATTCAGCTCTGAGAGAAGGTCACGAGCCACATTCAGCTCTGAGAGAGGATTGCGAGCCACATTCAGTTCTGAGAGAGGGTTGCGAGCCACATTCAGCTCTGAGAGAGGATTGCGAGTCACATTCAGCTCTGAGAGAGGATTGCGAGTCACATTCAGCTCTGAGAGAGGGTGGCGAGCCACATTCAGCTCTGAGAGAGGGTCACGAGCCACATTCAGCTCTGAGAGAGAGTCACAAGCCGCACCCAACTCTGAGAGAGGATTGAGAGCCACATTCAGCTCTAAGAGAGAATCGCGAGCCACATTCAGCTCTGAGAGAGGGTCGCAAGCCACATTCAGCTCTGAGAGAGGATTGCGAGCCACATTCAGCTCTGAGAGAAGGTCACGAGCCACATTCAGCTCTGAGAGAGGATTGCGAGCCACATTCAGCTCTGAGAGAAGGTCACGAGCCACATTCAGCTCTGAGAGAGGATTGCGAGCCACATTCAGTTCTGAGAGAGGGTTGCGAGCCACATTCAGCTCTGAGAGAGGATTGCGAGTCACATTCAGCTCTGAGAGAGGGTTGCGAGCCACATTCAGCTCTGAGAGAGGGTCACGAGCCACATTCAGCTCTGAGAGAGAGTCACAAGCCGCACCCAACTCTGAGAGAGGACTGAGAGGCACATTCAGCTCTGAGAGAGGGTCAGGAGCCACATTCAGCTCTGAGAGAGGGTCGTGAGCCACATTCAGCTCTGAGAGAGGGTCGTGAGCCACATTCAGCTCTGGGAGAGGGTCGCAAGCCACATTCAGCTCTGAGAGAGGGTCGCAAGCCACACCCAGCTCTGATAGAGGGTCGCGAGCCACACCCAGCTCCGAGAGAGGATCATGAGCCACATTCAGCTCTGAGAGAGAATCGTGAGCCACATTCAGCTCTGAGAGAGGGTCACGAGCCATATTCAGCTCTCAGAGAGGGTCGCGAGCCACACCTAGCTCTGAGAGAGGGTCTAGTGGGACAGATTGATGCAACACTCACTGAAAGATCATCTGTTATAATCAGGGGATAGTCTAACAATATACTCACTAAAAAATCATTTGGCTTTCTAAAGGGATAGTCTAACCGTACATCCACTGGAAGATCCTTAGTTACTGTGGTGGAACAGTCTAATTCTATACCTATTAGAACACCTTACAGTCCTCTAGTCTGACAGAATAACTCTACGCTAACTGGAATTTCATCTTGCATTTTAATGGGACAGTCTAACCCTACATCCATGGAAGAACTTCATCTACTGTAGTGTCACAGTCTAACCTACTAGAAGATCTTCTGTAACTTTAATGGCACAGGCTAACCCTACACTCGCTATAAGATGCTATGGTATTCTAATGGGATGTTCTAATCCTACATCCACTGGGAGATCATCTGTCACACTAATGGGACTGTCTAACCCCACATCCCTGGAAAAATATTACCTATAGTGGTGGCACAGTCAAACCCTATACCTACTAGAAGATCTTCTGGAAGTCTAGTGGGACAAAGTAACCCTACAGTCACTGTAACATCCTCTGTTATTCTAATAGTACTGTCTAACCAAACACTGGAAGATCTTCTAGTATTCTAAATTAACAGTATAACCCTATACCCAACAGAAGATCCTTTGGCACTCTAATGAGGCAGTCTCACCTCACATCCACTGGAATAACATCTGGAATTTTAATGGGAGAATCTACCCCTACACCCACTGGAAATCATCTGGCACTCTTACGATGGTCTAACCCTACATCCAATGGAAACAGGAATATCCTCAGTATTCTAATGGGACAGACTAACCCTACACCCACTAGAAGCTCCTCTGGTATTCTAATGGGTCAGATTAACACTACCACCCACTGGAAGATCCTTTTGCACTCTAATTGGATAATCTAACCCTACACCCACTGAAAGATCCTCTGGTATTCTAATGAGACAATCTAAGCCTGCACCCACTGGAAGATCCTCTAGTATTCTCAGGGCTGCCACCAGGAATTTCCGGACACAATACTGGCAACATTTGTGGGCCCCCTTGAGACTCTGTCCACTCTTCACATCAGTTCTGCCTCCACCCCTTGAACCTTCCAGAGTCCCACTACCCACTCTTGGAAAAATTTCCACTTCTGCACCACGTCCTCACCAATAATTCATTAACAGTTCCCATTGAACACCATATCACATATCTAGCCATCAGCTTTTGTTTAGGCCAAAACATTTTTTAAGCCATTACCATGACAAGGCAGACTCTTTTGGCAGAGCCCTACTCTACTGTAACCTATTAAATATTTCTTAAAATACCCAATACTCTTTTTAGATATATTTTTCTTTATGTTTCTTTAAGGGAATCTGTCATATAAATTGTTTAAAATTACCAATAATACCACATGCAAGGGACAAATACCGTCACACCATAACCAGATCACATATTACCACCACATAGTGACCAAATACTACAATACTGATCATTAGTAAAAAAAAAACCACAATACTGATATTACCATAAGTGACATTATACACAGGAGCTCTGTACATAGTATACAGTGCATAGTGTAAGTGTACAGGTAATACAGGTGCTCAATAGTGAGTTTATATACAGGAGCTCTGTATATAGTGTATAGTGTACAGGTAATACAGTGATCACCAGTCATATTATACACAAGAGCTCTGTATATAGTATTAGTGTACAGGTAATACAGGGATCAACAGTGACTTTATATACAAGAGCTCTGTATATAGTGAATAATGTACAAATAATACAGCAATCACCAGTGACATTATACACAGGAGTTCTGTGTATAGTGTCAGTGTACAGGTAATACAGTGGTCACCGGTGACATTATACACAGGTGCTATGTATATAGTGTCAGTGTACAGGTAATACAGTGATCACCGGTGACATTATACACAGGAGCTCTGTATATAGTATATAGTATACGGTGTATAATGTAATTGTAGAGGTAACACACTGACTCACCAGTAACATCTCTAGTTGAAGTCCTTCATCTTCACTTTTCTTCTTCATCCAGCGCAGACCGCTATCACTTCTTCCAGTCAAGACTTGTCTCTGCAGAAAATAACACACAGTGATGTAAAGTTAGACTCTGTGGCGCTATAGCATGAAAGCATGAAATATATGAAATTTGAATTGCATTACTGCTCTAGAAAATAGAAAAAATGAGAATACTTAGCGCATAATTTGGCCAATTCATGTAAACCCAGCAGCCGCGATAAGGCGACTCTTCTTGCTATGAAACTATTTAATGTGAATCCTCTCCTAGGCTTAAGCCTACATTTATATGGGTAGATAGGATCCTGTTATGATTAAAACCGCCAGAGGCTGAGGGTGGAGTGCTCAGCCAGAGAATCTATACAGCCTTATTTATTGGTTATATATGGAGATGGCTACTCTTGGTTTGTACCTGCATACACCTGTCTTCTGTTTGGAAGTTATGGTCAGTCTTTTGTTATTTGTATACACAGTTATCTAGAGAATGGCTTCTAGAGCACATTCCCCAATTTTTCCCCAACTTCCACACTATGCCAGATGAAGAAAGAAAAAAAAGCAACATAGTGCCTACCTGCAAAGTAACAAGACTCCCCCACTGAAAATGGTATCCTCAAAAATAAAAATACATCACAGCAGTAATATTATCCCTTAATTAGCCCCTACATTAATAATGTCACACATTCTGGCCCCTTCCTGTAATAACGTCCCCCTTCGTGGCCTCATGTGTCTCATTCCTGGCCTCTTGTGTCCCATTCTGGTCCTTTTGTATTTCATTCCTGGCTCCTTGTGTCTCATTCCTGGCCCCATGTGTCTCCATCCTGCCTCTATATGATCTTCTATCCTGGCCCCATTTGTTCTCCCATCCTGGCCACATATGTCTCTAACCTGCCCCATGTGTCTTCATCCTGCCCCATGTGCCCTCCCATCCAGGTGCCTTGTGTCTCATTCTTGGCCCCATATGTCTCCATTCTGCCCCATATGATCTTCCATCATGGCCTCATTTGTTCTTCCATCCTGGCCGCATATATCTCTAACCTGGCCCCATGTGTCCTCATCCAGCCCCCCTATGTATTCCCATCCAAGACCCATGTGGCTCCATCCAGGTCCCATGTGTCTCCATCCTGCCCCCATATGATTGCCCATCCTGACCCCTGGCCCATATGTCTCCATCCTGCCCCCATGTGATCTCCCGTCCTGGCCACATATGTCTCTATCACGACCTCATACGTTCTCCCATCCTGGCCCAATGTGTCTTCATCCTACCCCCATATGATCTCCCATCTTGCCCACATATGTATTCATCCTGTCCCATGTGTCTCCATCCTGTACCAATATGTCCTCCCATCCTGCCCCTATGTGTCTCCATCCTGCCTCCATATGATCTTCCATCCTGCCCCTATATGACTTCATCCTGCCCCCATATGTCTCCATCCTGCCCCATGTGTCACAGGGATACTGCGACAAAGAAGGGCAAGAAGATCATGGCGTCTGGTTTCATGAACTCCTGGCTGCACTAAACAGTACAGGTTTTTTGCTTGCTGGCAGTGCAAGGGTTAATCAGTTCAGTTGATCTCCTGGAGCTCTCCAACCTGGATTGTCTCAGCTGTTCAGTGTTGGCCACTTCTCTCTGCTATATATGCTCACCACTGGCACTTGGGAATTATCAGTGATACTTCTTACTGCCTGATTAGGAGTTGGAGGTGTAGTTCGTGTTTGGAGTAGGCGTTTGGAGATTTGTTCAGGAGATTATTGTGTGTTCATCCTCATCCTCTCCTATTTGATTTCACCTTCCTATACCTCCTGTGTTCCACTCTGTTGTTTTGTGAGTGTATTTTGCATGATTGTAGTTTTCATTTATTGCTGTCTGTCTTCCCTTGTTTGTCTGGTTAGTGTTATCCTATACACTTCGGCCTCACACCTTCCTGGGTGGGGGAGGGAACAGATAAGGGTTAATATAGGAGTATAGCAAGGCACGTGACCTCGGCGTCTCCACATTCAAGAGTAATCAAGGGATAGACAAGGGTGCCCCTGGTTCAAGGGATTGCGTAGGTGCCCACAGTCACTACGTGACACCATGTGTCTCCATCCTGCCCCCATATGATCTCCTATCCGGTCCCATGTGTCTCCATCCTGTACCCATATGTCCTCCCGACGTCAGTTACAGGCTTCTGATTGGCTGGTAGCTGCTAACTATTGCTGTGCAGGAAGCCACCGGCTGAATCCAGGTGAGCAGAAGTAAAATGAGGGGGTGCTTCTGCTCACCGGACAGTAACGTACCCCACTTCCTTATATCCTTGTGTCTCGCCTGTGAACTTCATCATGTTGATGTCTCTTTGCTAACGACTAAGAAAACAATGTACCTTTCTTTTTAGGTCACACATAAACCTTGTTATGAAGGTACAAAGTCTCTTGGGTCATTGTCCTGGAAGAATGGCTGCACATTACGGGAATGATCATTCTCTGCAATTCTCTGCAATTTCAAGAATAATCTTCACGAAACACATTTCTTGCCCGTTAAACCAAGTTGAAGCTGGTGTGCGGTTGGAATAACCATGGTGCCAGGACGTAATGAACTCACTCTGGGGAAGGTAATGAGATCGGGATGTGAGTGAGTTTAATTCTCTCGGCTTGTTACCCTTAATGGGAAGAAAAATCATCTGTGAAACTTTGAATCATTTAAAAGCTGCAGAACCTTCCTAATAAGTGGCGCATTCAGGTCGTTAAAAATATCTAGGATCAAACGCTCCACTGCCTGATGGAAACACGTGACTGCCAGTCGTTAACACAGAACATTACCGAAAAGTACAAGTCCATTAGTACAATTCAATCATCATCACCTTGGTCATCTTAAAGGCAAGACAAAGGTCAAAACTGTTTGGAAATCCACCATGAAGAACATGTGGTGTCACCATGATTTTGAAATCTTGAGAATGACTTACGACATGGTCATCAAGAAAATGATGTAGACCTACAACAGCACAAGCCATTCTAACATAAAGGAACAGCTCAAGCTATGGTCAACGGTGTTATCGTCTACACGCTCTCCCACGCTAACTTTTCTGCAGATAGAAATTTTCATATCCAAAAAGCCAAATACATGTGGTTCTTTACACACCTTGTGTTTCGCAAACAATAGCTTCATCTGGGTCATTCTTCAATCTTGCAGTTGTTTTCCTAGGTGTCCTCATAAGACGAGATGTGGTCATCAAGAAAGTGATTTAGATCTACAGCACCCCAAGCCATTCTCGTGTAAAGGATCAATTCAAACTAATGTCAACAGTGTTCTCTATAGAGTCTCCTCCCACACTAAGATTTATGCAAATAGTATATTCAATATCTAAAATCCCAATGTGGCTATGTGCCTTTCATTTCACCAAGAATGGCTTCATCTAGGCCAAAGCTTAAGAGATATTTTCAATCATGTAATTGTTTTTCCTGGTGTCCACATTATACAAGACATGGTCATCAAGACAAGAATGTTGACCTACAACAGCAAGAGCCATTCTTGCGTGAAGGAGCATCTCAAATTACGGTCAACGGTGTTCTATATACACTCAGTGTGAGGAATATAATTTATTCTCCCACAATAACATTTCTGCAAATAGTACTGTCAATATCAAAAAATGCATAAAATAGATATACATGTAGCTCTCTACCTGCCTTGAGTTTCTCCAAGAATGGCTTCATCTGTGTGATCCCTAAAGGGGTATTTTCAATCTTGAAGTCCTTCTTCCTTGTATCTTCATTATATAAGATATAGTCATCGAGAAAATGATGGAGACCAACAACAGCACAAGACATTATCATGAACAAGAACAGCTCAAGCTTTGGCCGTAGTGTAGTTCATGCACTCTTCCACACTAACAGCTTAACCACCAGGCCGCAGCTTTCACTAATCATCAAAGCGGCTACTGAGTATAAAAGGAGAGGAAGAGGAAGGAAGAAGTGTCAGCGGCAGCATTGTACTATATACAATCTGTCTATTATCTATCATCTATCTATTATCTATCTATTATCTATTGTGGAGACACATAATTGTAACTTAATTAACCAAACCTCTATTTTTTGCAAACCAAGAAGAATAGACTGTTGACTTTTGAATTTAAGCATTTCTTTCGGGTTGGTCAAGAAAACACACTTTTGCCTGTGTAAGCCTGTAATATTGAGTTGTAAGTTGACATTTGATGTAACATTGTGCTCTTATCCTTGACCTTGATGATTAGTGATGTTTGCTGATATAATCATACATTGTCTAGGCCAGATAGTTTGTTGACTTTTAAAATAAAGGAGGAAAATTTATGCAAATAGATTACATAATCAAATAATGCAAGTTGGTCTTATCAGCATTACCTGTGAATACTGAATAAAGGACACTTGTTAAATATAAAAAGAGGCGATACGCCTCTCTAAAGGGTATGCCACACTAAACAACATCGCTAACGGGATCGCTAAAAAACGTCACTATTTAGCGATCCCGTTAGCGATGTTGTTGTGTGCGGCAGCTGCCAGCGACGAGCTTCCTGCTGTGATCTCGCTCGTCGCTGGAATCGTTCCGGACCCTATTTTCGTCGCTGGCGCCCCGCTGGGTAAGTATAATCGCTAAGTGTGGCACCTTTTTTAGCGATTTAGCGGTACTTTTGTACCGCTAAAGTCGTTAAGGAGATCGCTAACCACGATAGCGTCCTAACGACATCGCTAAAATAGGTAGCTACTAGCGATATAGAAACAATCCCGCTAGCGATCTCATTAGTATGCGACGCTAACGAGATCGCTAGCGGGATTGTGTAGTGTGGCAGTACCTTAAGAGTCAGAGAGACTGACAGAGATTCAGCCAAGACATCCAGAGAGTCTCTACAGGACTGCAGCCAAGACATCTTGGCTCCATCTTGAGGGACACAGATTTATCATTCAACAGGATGTGAGCTTAGGGGACCTCGGCACCGGCTGGAAGAATACTGATCTGCTCCCTTGACCATAGCTGAACCATAGATATGTTTGTGAAACCCATGTTGTGACCATCTGGTCACCTGGAACTTATGGATACAATTGGAGAAACCAGGTTGGGACCATCCGGTTACCTGGCACCCATGGATACGTTTGGAGAAACCATGTTGGGATAATCCGGTCACCTGGAATCTATAGATACGTTTGGAGCAACCAGGTTGGGATCATCCGGTCACCTGGAACCTATAGAAACATTTAGAAAACCAGGTTGGAATCATCCAGTCACCTGGCACCCTGGATACATTTGGGGAAACCAGGTTTGGACCATCTGGTCACCTGTCCACATACCTCAATGGACTGTCATCTTCCTAAGCTTGTCGATGCCTGCTCTCTGTGTGCATGCCGCAGGTGGGGTATTCAACCCTGGAAGCTCTAAAGTCACAGCTGCTCCTATCCCGGCGAGTCAGCGGAAGGGTGACACTCTGTATTGTGCACTATCATGGGGTATTTTGCTGGGACTGTTCTACGTGTTATTTGGCTGTTTTGTGGTTCAATAAAGTATTGTCACACTGTTTTACCCTCACCCTCTGTTGTCTGAGTAGCTTTATGTCCATGTTAAAGGGAGAGGGGCGTTCAATGGAACGATCCCTGGTCCATGTGGTTGCGGCTAGTGGATCGGGTGTCCTCTGACCCCCCGTGTCTCCACAATATCTATCTATCTATTAGTATAAATAATAAAAAAGAAAATTCATCTATACAGTGCTATTCCATTTTTTCTTCTCTTATCTATTAACTATTAACTATCTATCTTATCTATCTATCTATCTATTTTAAATACAGATATAATGGATGAATATTAAATATCATTCTTATGATTGTTGTCTTTTCCTTCCTCCCTTTCTCCCTCCTATTCTCCAAACATTCTTTTTCTTTCTTACTTTCTTTTACACTTTTTTGCTTTTATTCTTTTGTTTATGCCATCTCAACCTTCATTCCTCCTAATTCCTTCCTCTGATTACTTTTCTTTCTTTTTTTGCTTTGCTTCTTCTTACTTTTAATTATCTATTGCCTCCTTCCTTCTTTTATCCCACTCACCCTCAGTTCCTTCTCTATTCTACCCTCCGTTGTTTCCTTCTTCTTTATATTCTTCCTCTCTTTTACCACTTCTACCATTTATTTATTTTCTTTTTCTCTTTCTTTCTTTTTCTCTTTTTTCTCCCTTTCTTTCTTTTTCTTTCTCTTTTCTTCCTTCCTCTCTTCCTTTCATGATCTTACACTCCATTGCTTTCTCTTGCTCTCCTCCTTGCCTGCATCCATTGTTTCTTTCTTTCATTTTTCCAACTCACCCTCAATTCTTTCCATCCTTCATTTTTACCTTCCTTCCATCCTTCTTTAATTTTTTCCTTCATCCTGCCTTCCTTTTTTCCTCCCTTGCTTCCTTGTTCTCTTCTTTACACATCTACCTTCTGCCATCCCTAAATTGCTTCCTCCTATACTTCTTTCTTTCCTTATCTTTCTTTTTCTCTCTTTTTTTCTTTTACACTTTTTTGGGTTTTTTTCTTTTGTTTATGCCATCCCAACCTCCATTCCTCCTAATTCCTTCCTCTGATTACTTTTCTTCTACCCTCCGTTGTTTCCTTCTTCTTTATATTCTTCCTCTCTTTTACCACTTCTACCTTTTCATTTATTTTCTTTTTCTCCCTTTCTTTCTTATTTTCTTTCTTTCTCTTTTTCTTTCTTCCTTTCTTTCTTTCTTTCTTTCTTTCTCTCTTTCTTTTCTTTCTTTCTTTCTTTCTTTCTTTCTTTCTTCTCTTTCCTTTCTTTCTTTCTTTCTTTCTTTCTCCTTCCTCTCTTCCTTTCATGATCTTACACTCCATTGCTTTCTCCTGCTCTCCTCCTTGCCTGCATCTATTGTTTCTTTCTTTCATTTTTCCAACTCACCCTCAAATTCCATCCTTCATTCTTCCCTCCATCCTTCTTTCATTCTTTCCTTCATCCTGCCTTCCCTTTTTCCTCCCTTGCTTCCTTGTTCTCGTCTTTACACATCTACCTTTTGCCATCCCTAAATTGTTTCCTCCTATGCTTCTTTCTTTCTTTATCTTTCTTTCTTTCTTCCTTCCTTCCTTGTTTTCTCCTTCTCACCTCCTCGCCTGCATCCATTGCTTCTTTCTTTTGTACTCATTCTTGATTCCTTCCATCCTTCATTTCTTCCTCCCTTCCATTCTTCCTTCTTTTTTCATTCCTTCCTTCATTCCTTCTTCTCTTCTTTACTACCTGCCTTTTACCTTCCCTTAATTGTTTTCTTTCTTTTTCTGTAGCCCTTTATTCTTTATTTTCCTTCTCTACAAGTAATCCTCCCTCCGAAGCTTCATTTTGCTAAAATGGAGTAAAACATTTTAATTTTCAGTAGTTTAGCAAAACCCTCAACCAGATGGAAATTTTCAATGGGAGTTAAAATGATCCTTTAATGTAATCCTCTCTGATCCTTCCAGAAACCCTGCGATTTTGCTCTTTGTTTTGGCGCGGTGATAGTGTAAGTTGTTATTTGCTGGGCTGGCAGCGGCGCGGTGATTGCTGCTAACGGATTAATTAAATATTCATTGGTGAAAATGTATTCAAATGAGCAAATATTCGCTTATTAGAAGGTCGTCAGCGAGAAATGTATTCTGTGCTCTGCAGGTGGAAACACGGAAATGGTTTCGCTGCGAAACGGAAACAAAATGATGGATAAATAAGATCATCGCCATAAAAAGCATTGTGAACCCAACCCTTGTCATTACCTTACCAGAGGCTGGAACAACCATGTCATATCTTTTCCTCCTAACAGCTGGCTGGAGTGTGCAGTCTGCCTGTGCCATGTGTGCTGCTGCATAGCAGTCTGCCTGTGCCATGTGTGCTGCTGCATAGCAGTCTGCCTGTGCCATGTGTGCTGCTGCATAGCAGTCTGCCTGTGCCATGTGTGCTGCTGCATAGCAGTCTGCCTGTGCCATGTGTGCTGCTGCATAGCAGTCTGCCTGTGCCATGTGTGCTGCTGCATAGCAGTCTGCCTGTGCCATGTGTGCTGCTGCATAGCAGTCTGCCTGTGCCATGTGTGCTGCTGCATAGCAGTCTGCCTGTGCCATGTGTGCTGCTGCATAGCAGTCTGCCTGTGCCATGTGTGCTGCTGCATAGCAGTCTGCCTGTGCCATGTGTGCTGCTGCATAGCGCAGTCTCCAGCCTCTCCTGTGACTTTTCCTCTTCTTTAGGCTAGGATCACCCGCCACATTGAGATCACAGTGTCGCATCGCAACTTCGCATCTGACGATTTCCTTTGTTGTCACATTGTGATTCCCAACTACAGCCAATGCAACAAAGAGTCGCAAATTTTCCAAATGTTTCTGAACTAACCTTCCATAGATTCCAGTGCCAGCTGCACGTGACTTGTGTGCCATTTTGGTGTGTTTCTTTTTTATAGCAAAATTGCATCTTGAAAATAGTCACGCGACAGTATATTGCAAAACAAGTAGCAAAAATATTTTTGATCGGAAGCAACAGAGAGGGGACAGGAGACCACAGTGTCTGGTTTCACGCACTCCCGCACTGGTTAGAAGTACTTCACCATCGTAATAAACAGTGCAGGTTTTTTCCTTACTAGCAGTACAAGGGTTAATCTATTCAATTGTGGCTCCTGGAGCTTTCCTTCTTGGATTCTCTCAGCTGTTCAGTGTTGGCCACTTCCCTCTGCTATATATGCTCGCCTCTGGCACTCTGACATTGCCATTGTTAGTTCATACTGCCTGGTTCTGGAGTTAGAGGTGTTATCTGTGGTTGGAGTTAGTATTTGGAGATTGTTCTTGAGATTGTAGGGTGGAATTTTGTCTATATGCAAATCCTCATCCTCTACTATTTGGTTTACCCTTCCTTTAACTCCCTTGTATCCCACTCTGCTACTTTGTGTGAGTATTTTGTATGGTTGGTATTTTATTTATCACTGTCGGTCTTCCCTTGTGTAGCGTAGGCGTCTGTTGCCCCTCTTACCCATCAGAGATGCTGACTTATTCATTGCCGTGGCCCCGTCCCTCACTTCCTGCTCTCACTGCTGATATCCTGGGTGCGCGCACTGAGTTCAGATCTCCGGGTACTGTGTTTAGGGAGCATGCGCAGTCCTAAAGTATCCCCAGCCAATGGCTGGGAGACACTCATTATATAAGGCACCGCCACCTGAAGGTAAGTGCCTGTGCAATTTTGTAAGTTTGTTCCTAAACACTCTTGTTAGTTCTCAGGTTCCAGAGTGTTCATATTCCGTATACCTGCCTGTGTATCAGCCGTGTCTGCCCGCCTATCAGTGGTGCCCGGCTGCCTCTCTATCATTTGTGCCCTCCTGCCTGTCTATGAGTGATGCCTGCCTCCCTGTCTGTCAGCTGGCCAAGCCTGCACCTGCCAGTGCTCATCTGTACATTAGCCGGTCCAGCCGCACCTGCCAGTGCGTATCTATACATCAGCCGGTCCAGTCTGAATCCGTGGTTCCCATGTTGCTACAGCTCCTGCCTTCATTTACTCTACCCTTCTTTGGGCCCTCCCAGCTACCCGTCCCTAGGGAGTCAGCTGCCATCTACCCAAAGTCAGTCCTGGTGTAGCACATGGTCCACCTCCTTTGTCTCTCCTCGGATCACGGTTTCGTCAGCTGCTGTCTATCCAAGGTTGGATTAGGTGAGGCTTCTAGTTATGCCCCTCCAGTTTTTACTTGGGTCCTGGCACAGTGGTTCCACCACCCAGCCCGTTACACCTTGTTTGTCTGGTTAGTGTGTTCTTATACACTTCATCTTCCCACTTCCCTGGGTGTGAAAGGGGACGCATCAGATAGCTATAGGCGCTTGGTAAGGCATGTCTCCAACTTCAGGAGTAATCAGGGGACAGGGATAGAGTAGGGCATCCCTAGTTTTAGGGACCTGGTTAGCGTCCAATGTCCCAACACCCTTGTGACATTAACATTGGCCCATACCTTTTTGATCCATTATGGATCCGGTGGCTGCTCTGGCAGGGCAACTTAAGCAACTCAACCTGGAGGTGGCAGACTTACTCACAGTTGTTTCTCTGTTACCAAACACTTCAGGCTTAGCGCCCACTGTTCTCAGGCAATCACTAGTGACGCCCAAGATCGCTCTACCGGATTGGTTTTCTGGGGTCGGGATACGTTTGTGGTTTTCAATGAGGCCTGTAAACTCTATTTTAAATTACATCCTCACTCCTCAGGTACCGAAGAGCAAAGGGTGGGGATAGTAATTTCTTTCCTCAAGAGGGACACCCAAGCCTGGGCGTTTACTGTCCCATCTGACTCTCAGTCGCTTCGGATGGTAGATGAATTTTTTCTGGCTCTGGGTCATATATCTGACAAATCCGAACCCCGACCGCATCTCTCTGGCTGAATCTAAACTATGTCAGCTTCAGCAGCGAGACTGGCCGGCGGAGGAGTATTGCTCCAAGTTCTGTAGGTGGTCCACGGATACTAAGTGGAATGACTCCGCGCTCCATAGCCAATTTGGTCAGGGGCTTTCTGTGAGGGTAAAGGATGCTTTTGCCTGCTACCCGGGTGGATCACCATCTTCGCCAGAGACAGACCAGCAGTGTCAAGAACTCCCTCCTCATTATCCTTATTATTGCGCCGTTAATCTTATTGCTGGGTCCAAGCTGCCTAAGAGTAGGTTATATATTATTTCTGGTCCGGAGAGGCAGGCCATGAAGGATTATATCACAGAAAGTCTGGCAAAGTGGACGCCTAGAAAGGGAAGATGGTCATTGTTCTTCACCAGATTCAACTTTTTTTGTGACGTATAGACCGGGAAATAAGGGCATTAAGGTGGATGCCTTATCTCATTATTTTCTTGGGGGTAGTGATAATTTTGAAACAATGTCTATATTACAGAAAGGTGTACTTAAAAAATACATTGTGTCCTCTAAACCATCTCCACCACCACCTTCCCCGGTCATGATTGATGGAAGCTTGAAATTTCAGATAGCTAAAATTATTGATTCTCACTTGGTTCATCGATCTCTTCAGCATCTGCTACACTGAAAGGGATATGGTCCTGAAGAGAGAATGTGGGTACCAGCATCTGATGTCCATGCGGTCAGGCTGATCTGTTTTGTTTTCACACAGCACACTCTAATAAACCAAGCTCTGAAGCTCTGGAGGTCCCTCTTAGAAGAGGGGGGTACAGTAACAGGGATACCTTGACAAAGAGGGGCCGGAAGACTGCAGTGTCTGTTTTCACACACTCCTGCATTGCTAGAAGTACTTGACCATCATATTAATCAGTGCAGGTTTTTTCCTTGCTAATAGTGCGAGGGTTAATCTGCTCAGTTGAGACTCCTGGAGCATTCCATCTTGGATTGTCTCAGCTGTTCAGTGTTGGCCACTCCCCTCTGCTATATATGCTTACCTCTAGCACTCTGAGATTGCCAGTGTTAGTTCATATTGCCTGGTTCTGGAGTTGGAGGTGTTATCTGTGGTTGGAGTTAGCATTTGGAGATTGCTCTGGAGATAGTTGTGTGTAATTTTTGTCTGTGTGTACTTCCTCATCCTCTTCTGTTTGGTTTTTCCTTCCTTTAACTCTCATGTGTCTCACTTTGTTCTTTTGTGTGAGTATTTTGTATGATTGGTATTTTCATTTATCCCTGTACATCATCTCTTGTTTTCCTGATTAGTGTGCTCTTGTACACTTCAGCTTTCCACTATCCTGGGTGGGGGAGGGGACAGATTAGGGTATATATAGAAGCTTAGTAAGGCACGTGAACCCGGTGTCTCCACCTTCAGGAGTAATCTGGGAACAGGAATAGACTAGGGCACCCCTAGTCAGGGACCTGGTTAGTGCCCAAAATCCCAGCACATATGTGACATACTGGTTAGGGCTAGAGTTAGGGCTATGCTTAGGACCAACATTAGGGCTAGAGTTAGATTAAGGCTACGGTTAGTTTAGTAATAGGGCTAGGATTAGGGATGTGATTAAGGATAGGGATAGGGCTAAAGCTAGGATAGAACTAGTGCTAGGACTAATTTTAGGGTTAAGGCTAGAGTTAGGCAAGGGTTTAAGGCTAGAGTTTGGTTAGGGCTAGGAATAAGGCTACGTTTAGTTTGGGACTAGCGCACGAGTTCGGGCTAGGTTTAGGGTTAGGGCTAAGGTTAGTGCTAGGGATAGGGCTATGGTTAAGAACAAGATTAGGGCTAGGATTAGGGCTATGGTTAGGTTAGCTCTAGGGTTAGATTTAGGGTTAAGAAAATGGTTACAGCCAAGATTAGGGCTAGAGTTAGGTTAGGGCAAGGGCTAAGATTGGGGCAATGGTTAGATTAATCCTAGGGCTAGGTTTAGGACTAAAGTAATAATATAGGAAACTAAAAATATAGTTAAAATAATAAACAGTAAAAAAAATATTGTACAATTTTTTCTTAAAATTTTATGTTGTTGAATTTCATCAAAAACAAAACCTACAGGGTCAAAGGGCTGACTATAATTACACCAGTATTTTCTTAAAATACAATACATGTGCCTGGGGGGGGGTTTAATTCTGGACTCGGAGCTAAAAGTCCACGGATTAGGGGGGAAAATAAATACTTGCTTTGCGCTGGCAGGCCACGCTGTACCACTGTTCATCACCATATGTTTCTTCCCGACTCTCAGAAATTCCTTCAAGCTTTTTTGTTTTGTATTTCTCCTTTAAATAACTTATTTTCAGCAGCGGAAAAAAGTTTTTGAAAACAGTAACTTTACAAAACACAAGGTCTAATTTGAGCCGGCACATGAATAATGCTCCCCGTTACGTTCCCGCTAGTTCCCTTCTGCTTGGCAGTAAGTGTTTTGTATTTGCAGCTCCTTACGATGCAGGTTATGTACTTAATGCACCTTTTAAGGTCTCCGTGTTCCATAATTGATGTGCATGTAATGGATGGTAAATATTTAATGCTCTTGTTATCCTGTATATTCCCGCAGGGGACTGAGTCAGCCGCTTTGTCAACAGCGCGGAGTTTTTATCTTTTTAAATATGGATATATTCAAGTTATCTGGCGAATTCAGACCCTGAGCTCCTAATTGATGCTAATGGTATTGATATCTCCCTTTATAAGATGTCACTATATCATCCCTGTGCTTGTCCACACTTTCCAATTCGGTACTAAAAAGGAGAAAAAAAGTTGATTATTTTTTTTTTTTTTTTTGCCCGGAAGGTACACGAGTTGGATTTTTATTACTTGTTGACTTGATTTAGTTTTGGTAAACTTTTCATTAAACTCTAGATTGGTGGATTTCCAGACCAAAAAAAATACATTGTTTATAAAAAATAATCTTTTTTTTTTTTAAATTTAGAATATTATATTTAATACAATCAATAAAAAATTCGAATTTTTCTAAAATGAATTTTTTTATGAAAAAAAAATGTTAAAAAAAAATCTATAATAATATATTTAATTCAATCAATTTAAAAAAAAATTAAAATTTGTCTAAAGTTTTTTTTATGGAAAAGAAGCACTTAAAAAAATCTATAATAATATATTTAATGCAATCAATAAAAAAATTATAATTTTTCTAAAATGCATTTTTTATTAAAAAGAAAATTTTGTTAAAAAATCTATAATAATATCAATCAATAAAATTGATAAAAAATCAATAAAAAAACAAAATTTTTCTAAAATGCATTTTTTATAAAAAAGAATTTTTTTTAAAAAATCTATAGTAATATATTTAATAAAATCAATGACAAAAATTCTAGGTCTTATAAAATGTGCTTTTTTGTGAAAAAGAAAAATGTAAAAAAAAATCTATAATAATATTTAATACAATCAATGAAAAAAATTAAAATTTTTCTAAAATGCATTTTTTATGAAAAAAGAAACACTTAAAAAAATCTATATTTAAGAAAATCAATAAAAACAATTTTTTCTAAAATGCATTTTTTATTTAAAAAAAAATCTATATTAACATATTTAATACAATCAATAAAAAATGAAATTTTTCTCAAATGCATTTTTTATGAAAAATAAAAATTAAAAAAATCTATAATGCTATATTTAATACAATCAATTAAAAAATCTAATTTTTCGAAAATGCATTTTTTTTTAGAAAAAGAACCATTTAAAGTATCTAATAATATTATTTTATAATATTTAATATTATTTTCAGCAGCTGAAAATGTTTTTTTAATTAATAAAATAATAAATAATAAATTAATAAAATAATAAATAATAAAATATTATTAATAAATATTATACTATTATAATAAATAATATTTAATAAAAATCCAAAAATAAAAGTAAAAAGAAATTGTTTACTAAAATACATTGTTTATGAAAAAGAGAAATTACAAAAATCTATAATAATATCTTTAATAAAAAATAAAAATATCTAATTTTTCTCCATTTTTTTTGTATTGATTAGCTCCCATTTAGGTTTCATTTAAGCCATGTACCAAAAAAGTGTAAAAGTGCGTCACACAAAAAGTGCCAAGAATTTATTTAAAGTTTTTAAAGGGCCAGCCACCAACAGTCTACCATAAATATAGTGGGGTGGAACTAGATGGCCAAACATGCTGCAAGAGAATCAGGAGGGACGTCCCATGTGGGCACCGAGCCCTGATAAGTCTCTACATTCTACATAGTAACCGGTATGAATATAGGATCAATCTATCTAATTGGAATTTTTAATTTCTGGATATTCTGTCAATCCAGAAAGAAAAATCATGATGGGCCAAGTATTATAATATTGAACATCCAATTTGTGTATTGTGATATTAGATTTCCCATGGTTCTCACACAGAAATGAAATTTTCAGATCCTCGGGGGCGGGCCCAATTGAGTCATAAATTGTAATTTGATCTACCTCATTACACAACCTACTACTACTGCTGTATAGTGAAGCTAGACTCACCCTTTACAACCATCCACTACCACCGATTTTACCCCAGCCACTGCTCGAGTATTAGAGTATTACCTTATGAAGGGCTATTCTCTGATAGGTTGCTTTTCTCCTCCACCAGCTCTGCTGACTGGCCTCCTCCTCCCGTGAGGTGCTGCTCTCAGAAATAAAATATAAGAGAAAGGAACAATGGCACCACACACATTATAGACCACATATGTGCTAAATGTAGGAAAGGTGGCAGGGGAAGCATCAAACCCAAGACCAGACCCCCAAGCCAGGCCCGATAATTATTCAGAATTGAGAACAGAAGCCAAAAATTCCTTAAACTCAAAATTCATCACACCAAAAACCAGACCAGTCCCCTATGTTCTTCGGACCCCCAAATTATTCAGATTCTGGATTAGACGCATAGGCACCAGACCCCTAAACTCATCCGCCCCTAGACTGGAACGTAACGTTTATCAGACTCCAGACCAGGCCCCTAAGTGTATCAGACCCCAGACTAAACTCCTACATTTATCAGATCTCAAAATTTATTTAGACGAAATTCCGAGGTTCATCAGACCCCAAACCGTTCACCAGTCACCAAAATTTTTTCAGACCCTTTTTTTTTTTTGAGCCCCCAGATTAGACCCATAAGTTCATCAGACCCAAAAATTAATCAGACCCTAGACCAGACCTCTAAGTTAATGAGACCACAAAACTTTTTCACATTCTAGAAAAAAGTCTTAAGGTTCAACAAAACCAAAAACAAACCGCTTAATTGCCATCTGTTTGTGACCTCAAGCTGAAGCGCACTTGGGATAGGTAGCAACAATGAACCAAAATACACCAGCAAGTCCACCTATGAATGAAGCAAAATGAAGACTTTGGAGTGGCCTAGTCAAAGTCCTGACCCCAATCTATGTGAGATGCTGTGGCATGACCTTAAAAAGACAGATCATGCTCGGAAACCCTCCAATTCTGCAAAGAGGAGTGGGCCAAAATTCCTCCAGAGCGTTGTAAAAGACTCATTGCCAGTTATCGCAAACACTTGATTGCAGTTGTTGCTTCTAAGGGCGGCCCAACCAGTTATTAGGTTTAGGGGGCAATCACTTTCTCACACAGGGCCCTGTAGGTTTGGATTTCTTTCTCCCTTAGTAATAAAGGCCTTCATTTATAAACTGTGGTTTGTGGTTTCTTGTGTTATCTTTCTATAATATTTACATTTGTTTGGTGACCGGAAACATTTCAGTGTGAGAAATATGCAAAAGAATAGAAAATCAGGAAGGGGGCAAACTATAGGTTTGCATAGGAGCTGTGTACATAAAACGGTCGGAGACTTTACCTTCTCATTTTTTCATTTTTGATGCTTTGGAGGCATAAGGACTGATTGATAAAGCAAAACGCTCTTGATTTAGCACATTCCAAGGGCAATTCTTACACGTGAGTGGCATCGTTCCCTGATGAAGTGCTCCCGGTCTGTACAGGTGTCACGTCGCTGCTGTACTGAAAGGTTTCTACGTTTATTTATCTCCATTTTTGATGATTATGTTTTGGAAATGCGTATAATGTGCACTCGTCAGTTCCGAGAAATCCTCCCCGTGACGGGAAAGTGAAAGTGACTTCCACAATTGACGCCGAGCGAGGAGATGATGAGGAGGAGGAGAGCGCCCCCCGGCTTCATCTGGGGAAGGATTTTTTGTCTCCTAGGAAGAAACTTTTAGAAAAATGAGAACTTTCTTCTCTGCGTTCCTTCCGGGAATGTACTTTGTATGCAAACTGTGAATGTGAGCGCCTGATCTGGCATTAACCTAATCTGCCTGCCCGGCAGAAAGCGCCGAATGGATCAGAACTGACAGATTTCTTACGTCTTAGTGCAATGTGAACTCATTCTTACTGCTGCAGCAGCTGAGGCCGAGAAAATCCTCCTCCGCACGACATCGCGGCCCCTAAGCGTGCGGCCACTGGATGGACGGTAGGGGGGGCTGTGTGCACCGCCGGGGATGGGGGCGAATAATGGGCCCAGTACACGCTGGTGGATCCCTTCACACACCTCCTGGCTCACAGATGCACATATTATCTGTTATGTCTTTCATGGTGGTGGGGATTCTCGAAGCCCCTGGCCAGTATGAGCCATTCTTAAACAGCCCGGGCTCTGGAGCAGCAGACTCGGGGTGAAGAGATAACAGGCTGCACAGGATAAGACGAACAGGTGCTGCAGAGCTGGATCTGAAATGACTAATGAGGCAGAGCTGGAACAGTGATGACTAATGCAGCAGAGCAGTGGAGGGGCAGGGTGGAAGCAGGCCTACCACAGCTGATATAGCAGATTTGGCTCCACAGAGTTTGATGTAGCAGATCCAGCCCTGAAGAGTCTGATGTAGCAGAGCTGAAATAGCAGAGTCTGATGTAGCAGATCCAGCCCTGAAGAGTCTGATGTAGCAGAGCTGAAATAGCAGAGTTTGATGTAACAGAGCTGGAATAGAATAGTCTGATGTAGCAGATAAAGAATAGCAGAGTCTGATGTAGCAGAGTTAGCCCAGCAGAGTCTGATGTAGCAGAGTTAGCCCAGCAGAGTCTGATGTAGCAGAGCTGGCCCTGTAAAGTCTGATGTAACAGAGCTGGAATAGAATAGTCTGATGTAGCAGATAAAGAATTGCAGAGTCTGATGTAGCAGAGTTAGCCCAGCAGAGTCTGATGTAGCAGAGTTAGCCCAGCAGAGTCTGATGTAGCAGAGCTAGCACAATAATATAGCAGAATTGTAGCAGTGGTGTCTGAGGATCAATATCGATAACACTGTGCAGGTAAAATGTAGTTTCACATGTTCAACCTCCAGTGGATTTTCTAAACTGAATACAACTGTTGCAAACCCTCAGCTGTGAAAAGTATCAGGATTGTACATTTTTGCTCCCATTCACTGACAGCAGAGATATTAAAAATGGTGGAGAATAAAAGATATAGTGTTATGTGTCGTGCTCTTACTGCAGAGAATTAAAAGGGAAAAAATGAAAGAAATGCAGTTTTCCTCGACGGCTCCTGCAGGGGAAGATGAAGGGCCGGGGAGTTCCTATTATTTATGGAAATCCGGAAATACTTTCATTTACGCCAAATATAAAGTGTTACATTTTGCTTTTTTTTTCCACTTTCTACTCGACCCCCTCAGTGGATAATTTATTTGACTCAGCAGCAGCTCTGCGCCCGTCGTCAGATTACAGACACAAAAAGCAAAGTCGTGGACTGTGTATATTTAGGAAAATTGCTAAAGTGGAACGTACAATATTAATTCAAAACTGCAGAGCAAAGAAAACCAGAAACAATGTGCAGCCGGAGCTTTCCCCCGTAATCGCCTGGTAATTCAACGTGAAATGACTGCGCTCTAAAGAGCCGGCCGGGGAAATCGGCAGTGATGAAGGGGCTGCAACGTTCAGAACAAGAGGAAAACGTATAAACACAGATCAGGACGATGACTGAACCTCTGACCACCAGGGATTAGGATGATGACTGTACGATTAACCACCAGGAATCAGGACGATGACTGTACCTCTGACCACCAGGGATCAGGATGATGACTGAACCTCTGACCACCAGGGATCAGGATGATGACTGTACCTCTGACCACCAGGGATTAGGATGATGACTGTACGATTAACCACCAGGAATCAGGACGATGACTGTACCTCTGACCACCAGGGATCAGGATGATGACTGTACCTCTGATCACCAGGGATCAGGATGATGACTGTACGATTAACCACCAGGAATCAGGACGATGACTGAACCTCTGACCACCAGGGATCAGAACGATGACTGAACCTCTGACCACCAGGGATTAGGATGATGACTGTACGATTAACCACCAGGAATCAGGACGATGACTGTACCTCTGACCACCAGGGATCAGGATGATGACTGAACCTCTGACCACCAGGGATCAGGATGATGACTGTACCTCTGACCACCAGGGATTAGGATGATGACTGTACGATTAACCACCAGGAATCAGGACGATGACTGTACCTCTGACCACCAGGGATCAGGATGATGACTGTACCTCTGATCACCAGGGATCAGGATGATGACTGAACCTCTGACCACCAGGGATCAGGATGATGACTGTACCTCTGACCACCAGGGATTAGGATGATGACTGTACGATTAACCACCAGGAATCAGGACGATGACTGTACCTCTGACCACCAGGGATCAGGATGATGACTGTACCTCTGATCACCAGGGAACAGGATGATGACTGTACCTCTGACCACCAGGGATCAGGATGATGACTGTACCTCTGATCACCAGGGATCAGGATGATGACTGAACCTCTGATCACCAGGGATCAGGATGATGACTGAACCTCTGACCACCAGGGATCAGGATGATGACTGTACCTCTGACCACCAGGGATCAGGATGATGACTGTACCTCTGATCACCAGGGATCAGGATGATGACTGTACCTCTGACCACCAGGGATCAGGATGATGACTGTACCTCTGATCACCAGGGATCAGGATGATGACTGTACCTCTGATCACCAGGGATCAGGATGATGACTGTACCTCTGACCACCAGGGATCAGGATGATGACTGTACCTCTGATCACCAGGGATCAGGATGATGACTGTACCTCTGATCACCAGGGATCAGGATGATGACTGTACCTCTGATCACCAGGGATCAGGATGATGACTGAACCACTGACCACCAGGGATCAGGATGATGACTGAACCTTTGACCACCAGGGATTAGGACAATGACTTTACGATTAACCACCAGGAATCAGGACGATGACTGTACCTCTGACCACCAGGGATCAGGATGATGACTGAACCTCTGACCACCAGGGATCAGGATGATGACTGTACCTCTGACCACCAGGGATCAGGATGATGACTGTACCTCTGATCACCAGGGATCAGGATGATGACTGTACCTCTGATCACCAGGGATCAGGATGATGACTGTACCTCTGATCACCAGGGATCAGGATGATGACTGAACCACTGAACACCAGGGATCAGGATGATGACTGAACCTTTGACCACCAGGGATTAGGACAATGACTTTACGATTAACCACCAGGGATCAGGATGATGACTGTACCTCTGACCACCAGGGATCAGGATGATGACTGAACCTCTGATCACCAGGGATCAGGATGATGACTGAACCTCTGACCACCAGGGATCAGGATGTTGACTGAACCTCTGACCACTTGGGATCAGGATGATGACTGCACCTCTGACCGCCAGGGAACAGGATGATGACTGTACCTCTGACCACCAAGGATCAGGATGATGACTGTACCTCTGACCACCAGGAATCAGGATGATGACTGCAGCATTATTAGGAGCCAGACCCTAATTTTGTCAGTGACCCCTCGGTGACTCCTCCCTTCCGGCCGTACTAAACTATTTCCAACATTCTGCTTTCCAAATTCCACAATTTGCTTCCTAAATGCAGATCTGATGAGATTCTGAACGTTTTTCTCTCTGTAATCAGCGAGAAACGTGTTAATCTTCGGCCGATCTCCCCGGCCGATGTCTGTGTGGAGCCGGAGTCTGTGTGGAGCTGGAGTCTGTGCGGAGCTGGTGTCTGTGTGGAGCCGGAGTCTGTGTGGAGCCGGAGTCTGTGTGGAGCCGGTGTCTGTGTGGAACGGGTGTCTGTGTGGAGCCGGTGTCTGTGTGGAGCCGGTGTCTGTGTGGAACAGGTGTCTGTGTGGAGCCGGTGTCTGTGTGGAACAGGTGTCTGTGTGGAGCCGGTGTCTGTGTGGAGCTGGTGTCTGTGTGGAACAGGTGTCTGTGTGGAGCCAGTGTCTGTGTGGAACAGGTGTCTGTGTGGAGCCGGTGTCTGTGTGGGCCGGTGTCTGTGTGGAGCCGGTGTCTGTGTGGGCTGGTGTCTGTGTGGCTGAAAGTCTGTGTAGCTGAAAGTCATGACAACAATCTCCCGCTTTATATTCCCCCATAATCGTTGCCGTTTTTGCCTTTTTGTCAGGATTTAATGCTGTTTATTCTCCGGCCTCGGAAACAGCCGGGATCAATCCTTCCCAATATTGCCTTCATTTTCCTTCAATTTATTTCTGGCAGGTTTCTTTTGTGCAGAAACTTCGGAGACGATTGTTTATCAGAAATCACAGCCCAGCAATGAATGGCGGGTAATGTGTAACCTGCATGTAAGGTGGGGCAGACCTCTGAGCTGAAACAATCGGGCAGTGGGGTCCTGAGCACTATCCTAAGCACTACCCATTGTATCATTATATACTCACTAACAGTGCCCCAATATCAGTGCCAACACAGTGCATCTATAACATAACCACTCAAATTACCCATTATCAGTGCCATACACAGCATGTATCCGATATTACAGCTCTGTCTTATTTACCTAAATACAGCTAAGTTGCAATACCTGACACAGCCTGTGCATATGAGTGGCGCTGTTTCTGTTTTGTTGTTTTCTTTTATGGAGAATTCTATCAATTTCCCCTTTGACAGCTGAATACTGGAGCAGTAAATTTCGCAGGTTTGCACCGTCGCGCGGGTCCTGACGCCCCGCTGTGTCTGACTGTTCCACTTTGTTGTTAGTGAATTCGTGAAATGCTGTAAATTATAATTAAATACTGATCAAGCCCCTTCTGAAAAAAATAAAAAATGTCTCCTCCCGATGAGGCGCGCGGCTCGCCAGCCTCCACCGATGCTCGCCTTTCATTAAATGCGAGGCAGATCGCAGCTGACAAGAGTTATATGAGCCGGGAAGAAAGGCGAGCGGCTTCCTCCAGGAGGGGGATCGGCCACATCCAGATTAATAAGTGGCACATCAGACGCTGTCAAGAGCTGACGGCCGCTGCCGCTCCACACCGCTCTGTGTATGTATTTATTGAATGTATAAAGTGCAATTATACAGCAGGACGCCGGCCTGGGCCGCACCGGAAAAATACTGCAGACTTTTCAGGTTTTAGAATAAGAACTTTACATTTTATATCTTTTTTTTAAAGACTGTTAATGTAGAATATCTGATACTGTTATACTGCACCTTTAATTACATCACCTCCTCCTTGTAATGACACCCAAAAAGGGCGATCTTGTGCCGATTGTTGACTACTCCCCACAAAAGTATCAGTGCCAATCACGATGGTTCTATAACATAGTCAACCTCAATGCCCCTTTAAGAGTGATAACTGCAGAGCACCTATGATAAAGCTGCCCAATATCAGTTCCAGCTATAGTGCATGTTTTTTTAAAAGGGAATCTGTCAGCAGGTCTTTTCTATAAGATCTATGAGTACCAAGATGTAGGGAAAGAGACCCTGATTCCAGCGATATGTCACTTACTGGGCTGTGAGATGCTGTTTCAATACAATCAGTGTTTTATCAGCAGAAGATTATTACTCGAGAACTAGGTGTCTCCTGCCTCTTTGTCCAACCCTACCCCCAGCACTGATTAGGACCTTTGTCAATATACAGCGAACACAGAAAGCTGCCAATCAGGGGTGTGGGCAGGGTTATATAGACCTCAACATTCAAAACTCAACATTCTGAGCTCAACATTCCAAGCTCAACATTCTGAGCTCAATATTCCGAACTCAATATTCCGAACTCAATATTCTGAACTCAATATTCCAAGCTCGACATTCTGAGCTCAACATTCTGAGCTCAACATTCCAAGCTCAGTATTCCGAACTCAACATTCCAATCTCAACATTCCAAGCTCAACATTCTGAGCTCAACATTCAAAGCTCAACATTCCGAGCTCAACATTCCAAGCTCAGTATTCCGAACTCAACAACTCAACAATCCAAGCTCAACATTCCAAGCTCAACATTCCAAGCTCAGTATTCCGAAGCTCAACATTCCGAGCTCAACATTCCGAGCTCAGTATTCCGAGCTCAACTTTCCAAGCTCAACATTCTGAACTCAACATTCCGAGCTCAGTATTCCGAACTCGACATTCTGAGCTCGACATTCTGAGCTCAACATTATGAGCTCAACATTATGAGCTCAACATTCCAAGCTCAGTATTCCGAACTCAACATTCCGAGCTCAACATTCCAAGCTCAACATTCTGAACTCAACATTCCAAGCTCAACATTCCGAGCTCAGCATTCCAAGCTCAGTATTCCAAACTCAACAATCCAAGCTCAACATTCCAAGCTCAACATTCCAAGCTCAACATTCTGAGCTCAACATTCCAAGCTCGACATTCTGAGCTCAACATTCTGAGCTCAACATTCCGAGCTCAACATTCCAAGCTCAACATTAAAAGCTCAACATTCTGAGCTCAACATTCTGAGCTCAACATTCCAAGCTTAGTATTCCGAACTCAACATTCCGAGCTCAACATTCCAAGCTCAACATTAAAAGCTCAACATTCTGAGCTCAACATTCCAAGCTCAACATTCCGAGCTCAACATTCCAAGTTCAGTATTCTGAACTCGACATTCTGAGCTCAACATTCCGATCTCAGTATTCTGAACTCAACATTCTGAGCTCAACATTCCAAGTTCAACATTCCGAGCTCAACATTCCAAGCTCAGTATTCCGAGCTCAACAATCCAAGCTCAACATTCCGAGCTCAACTTTCCAAGCTCAACATTCCGAACTCGACATTCTGAGCTCAACATTCCGAGCTCAACATTCTGATCTCAGTATTCCGTACTCAACATTCTGAGCTCAACATTCGAAGCTCAGTATTCCGAACTCAACATTCTGAGCTCAACATTCCAAGCTCAACATTCCGAACTCGACATTCTGAGCTCAATATTCCGAGCTCAACATTCCAAGCTCAACGTTCCGAACTCAACAATCCAAGCTCAACATTCTGAGCTCAACAATCCAAGCTCAACATTCCGAGCTCAAAATTCCGAACTCAGTATTCTGAACTCAACAATACAAGCTCAACAATCCAAGCTCAACATTCCAAGCTCAACATTCCGAACTCAACATTCTGAACTCAACATTCCGAGCTCAGTATTCCGAACTCGACATTCTGAGCTCAACATTCTGAACTCAACATTCCGAGCTCAGTATTCCGAACTCGACATTCTGAGCTCAACATTCCGAGCTCAGTATTCCAAACTCAGCATTCCGAACTCGACATTCTGAGCTCAACATTCCGAGCTCAACATTCCGATCTCAGTATTCCGTACTCAACATTCTGAGCTCAACATTCGAAGCTCAGTATTCCGAACTCAACATTCTGAGCTCAACATTCCAAGTTCAACATTCCAAGCTCAACATTCCGAACTCGACATTCTGAGCTCAATATTCCGAGCTCAACATTCCAAGCTCAACGTTCCGAACTCAACAATCCAAGCTCAACATTCTGAGCTCAACAATCCAAGCTCAACATTCCGAGCTCAAAATTCCGAACTCAGTATTCTGAACTCAACAATACAAGCTCAACAATCCAAGCTCAACATTCCAAGCTCAACATTCCAAGCTCAACATTCCGAACTCAACATTCTGAACTCAACATTCCGAGCTCAGTATTCCGAACTCGACATTCTGAGCTCAACATTCTGAACTCAACATTCCGAGCTCAGTATTCCGAACTCGACATTCTGAGCTCAACATTCCGAGCTCAGTATTCCAAACTCAGCATTCCGAACTCTACATTCTGAACTCAACATTCTGAGCTCAGTATTCCGAACTCGACATTCTGAGCTCAACATTCCAAGTTCAACATTTCAAACTCAACATTCCGAGCTCTACTCAAGCTACAGAAGAGAAAACTGTGATCTATCAAAACTTATAAATTAAGTGACACATTGCTGGAATCAGGGTCTCTGCCCCTACATCATGCTGCTGACAGACTACATGGCAAAAACTGGCTGTTAAATTCCCTCCCTGTAAGCCGTAAAAGACCTCATACCCTCTTCGACCTCCAATGCTCTCATTTCACCCAGTTTACCCCCCATGTCTGTGTTTAGATTGCATTCTAAATCAGAATTGTGCACCATTTACATTGGGTCAGAGTTAATGCGCATGCGCAAGAAGAGGGAGGAGACAACTGCTCATGCTCAACCTATTGCTAATGGAACTACTATAGAAGGTGTCCAGGAGATGGTGTTTTTTTCAGGAGGTAGGAGTTTTCGATTGATGCACTTTTGAAGTACTATTGCAATTTTGAGGTTCTGATCGATGATAAATTTGGCATAACCCCAATCATATTAAAAAGCTTCTTCGCTTTAGACAGTCAATTCTTATGGACAATAATCTTCTCGGAACCCCAGCAATCAGCTGTGAGGGAACTTGGCAGCAAAATGTTTTGCACCCCCGCAGGAGAAATTAAGTATTACACAGCCACCATTCAAAGCAATGAGGGTTCTGAGTCATACATGGGTTGGGACCTCCAGTCTGAGAGGTTCTTTGACAGCAAGTGTTTAGCTTCCCTACAGCACCCCCGCAGGAGAAATGAAGTATTACACAGTCACTATTCAACTCATGAAGACTTCTAAGTAAAACATGATGGATTGGGACCTCCAGACTGAGAGAGGCTCTTTATATCTCCTTTGTTCTCTCCAAAGAGTTGAGAAACCTGAACAGAGGACACCCACCCCTCTCTCAATTAGCTCAGGATTCGTTAATCGACATCCACATAGTGACAGTAATTGTTCTTTCAAGCATCTCTTTCTATGGCATAAAATATCAAAAAATCGAAGGAACCCAAAATGTATGGTCGACCAAAGCAACATAATGAGGTTCTGGAACGTTCTCCCCGTCATACCAACGTAAATTACGGTCTGATTTTTTTTCTCCTATTCAGCAATCTGCAAGAGCTCAACGTGCAATAAAAGACGGCAGATTAGAAACCTACCAGGTAATTGACACCAGAGACTCCCTGTCCAATAGTCTGTACGTCAACAAAGTCCTATTTACCCTATAACGAGTAATTACTCCATTCTAGTCAAGGCTACAAATTGGCGTACAGGGGACTTTAACTGCCTCCGACACTAGAAAACACACACTTAGCAATAAAACCTGACGTGAACAAAAGTAGAAAGCTCGCTAACAAATATCATTGTATTAGGAGAAAGATCCGTGAGGTCCCGGAACAGTAAAATCATAATAAAGGAAGAGTCGACATATGAAGATGTCTTTTCTTCACCAGAATAGGAGGAAATGATAAAGAACGCTTTACTAATGAGGAATCCTTTCTGTACTGAAGACTGGAAGGGTCAAGGAAGTAAAAAATGGAAACCGTACATCATTGTTACCCACCTTCTTACCTCGAGAGAAAGGAATTGCTTAAGTGGTGTCTAGATCCTTCACAATATCTCCTTGAGCTGTCATGAAGGACCAAATAATTGTTTTTTGTCCATAGGAACATTTAATATTTTTTTCTGTATGGAGTTTAATTGGGGACCATGATGGCGGGATGTTCACCGGATATAGTATCTACTGACGTGAGGTCTACCTGGAAGAAACGGATATGTTGGCCAACACATTTTGGCTTAGGTTAACCTAAGGATTGTGAGGAACTCTAGCGTTGATCCTTTAACTGCTCTATATACACTATGTGTTTTCTCAAATCGCAACCTCAGGGAAGTTTCCATTACTTGACAGATGATGTCAGACCAAGAGAAGATCCATAAGTCTAATCAGTCAAGATCAGGTCAAGCTGAGTTCACTTAATACAGTAGACAAGCAGAAGATCAGGGCCGGCAGAGGACAAGACCAGTTGGATAATGAGAAGTCAAGTCTGAAGATCACCTTTGTCCAGACATGAAATATAGGACCTTATTGGTCAGGTGGGAAGCAATGGGAAAGTGTTTTTTTTAAGATTTCTAGATCAGCTGATCATTCGTTGGGGCTAGGACTGGATGGTCTAGGTTTGGCCCTGAAATATTAAACAATTTATCCAACTGGGAATCAGTGCTCACAGGACCTAAGACGGAGCCACAAGACCCTGCGGAAGGAAGCTGGCAGCCATGTGATTGTGGAAGGGGGATGGAGGAGAATAGAGCAGGGCAACACACATTGAGGTAGAATACAAGTGAACATATGGGGAAATGGGCGGAAAGAATACTAGGGACTTTCAAACTAAACCAATGAATCCAAAGACCTGGAAGACAAAAGTCTACAAAACCACTGGGCCATCAAATGACAAGCAAGGGAGAGATAGTTAAACATGGAACATCTAGGAAAAAAGCATTCGACCAATGGACAATCTGGGAACGGGAACTAAGATATGTTCATTTAAGGAATGAAGAAAAACTAAGTAAATAATTAAATATCAAGGATTGGGGCTCTACAGACCTGGACATCAAGACGTGAGTCAATAAATTGGGTCAATAAGTCATAGGACACCAAACTCTACATCGCAAATCTACTAAAGATCATGAACTGGTGAACCAAACCATTGTACGTAGGACACTGGTGATGGTATGAACATTGCTTTTATGAGTCTAAAATACAGTCCATATTCTTCAGCCTAAAGTCCCTCACAAAATTCTATGGACTGTTCCCAGATGGGTGCTCAATTCAAGGTTCCCATAGTAATCCAAGATTGGCAACTGCTAGGAGCATCTTGATCAGAAACAATGAAAAATTAAAAAATAAGATCTGGAAGAAGCAACAACTAGGAAGCAAAATATGAAGAGCTAGGCAACAAATTTGGAAGAAGCAAGGCAAAAGCAAAACAAGGGTCAAGATCAGGGTCAAAATGCAGAATGGAAAAGGGTAGTTGGTAAAACACAGCATTTAATCTTAATTATTCCAGATGTCTATTCTTAGTAGGCCAAGAGACATTGGCTATTGTTTGAATGTTGACTATATAATTTGAGGTTTTCTTTGGTGGTTCAAACATAGACTGTTGTCATATGAGTCTGAACGTTGACTCTTGAAATTGATGTTTGTGCATTGTCGAATGGCTGCTTTTTAGATCTTATATCAGATTCAACAGGTTATCGCCTGCTATCTTTGAAGGACAGAGACACAGGGTTATTGAGCAATCAATGTTTGCTAATATGTTGATTACCCATTGTATAAGCCCATGTAGCTTGTGGACCAGCAAACAGTGGAGGACAAACTGTGCAGATTGATTAAATACCTAAACAATGAGAGTTAATCTCATGACACCTCCCCCTGCTCTGTGGATGATGACCTGGACCACAGATGTGGGTATAAAAAAGGATTTCTATCATTCTATAAAAAGAAGAGTTTCTACAAAGCAACAGCTAAGACACCATGACTCCATCAGAAGAGACCCTACAGAGCAACAGCCAAGGCACCATGGCACCATCAAGGAGAAAACAGATTTGACATTCTACAGGGTGTCAGCTTAAAGGACCATGGTCTTAGCTGGAAGAATACAGATCTGCTCTATTGACCATCACTGAAACCATGGAGACTATTGGAGAAGCCAGGCTGGGACTCTCCGGTCACATGGCCCCATGGAGATGTTCAAAGAAGCCAGGTTGAGACCCTCCAGTCACCTGGTCCTATGGAGACGTTTGGTGAAGCCAGGTTGCGAAACTCCGGTCACCTGGCCACGTGGATACATTCGTGGATGCCAGGCTGGGACCCTCCCGTCATCTGGACCATGGAGACGTTCAGAGAAGCCAGGTTGAGACCCTCTGGTCATCTGGCCTAATGGAGATGTTCAGAGAAACCAGCTTGAGACCCTCTGGTCACCTGGTCCCATAGTGACGTTCGGAGAACCCAGGTTGGGAAACTCCAGTCACCTGGTCACATGGTGACATTCAGAGAAGCCAGGTTGGGAAACTCCGGTCACCAGGTCACATGGTGACATTCAGAGAAGCCAGGTTGAGAAACTCCGGTCACCTGGCCACGTGACTCAATGGACTGTCAACATCCTAAGCTTGTCACTACCTTCTCTCTGTGGGTGCGTGCCAAAAGTGGGATGCTACTGGTGGGGGTACCCGGCCCTGGAAGCTGCAAAGTCGCATTTGCTCTAATCAAACCGAGACTCTATATCAAATATACCATAACACACATTAGAAATTCCCCGTAAGCCTACCATAGGGTGTGACACCGTCAGAGCTGGTCTGTTGGGCTAACAACCCCAAGGGGCATTGACCATGACCGGAAACTTGGGGCAGGTGCGGGGAGGTTTTGTAAAGGATGAAGTTTAGCTCTATCTCTGCAGTTGACATCACGTCTCTTTCCCAGCCTCTCTTGTCTCCAGACTCCTTGTTGCATTCACACTTCACACCATGTTTGTGCTTTTATTTGTTTTTTCGAAACAATTTCAAAGCAAAGAAAAGCAAACAATGTCCGCGAGCGGCTTCTCCCCGTAAAACTCTTATTAAATTTCACAGAAAATGTCTATTATTTAGGAGCCGTGCCTGGAGGTGCAATGCAGACCTGACCCGAACGAAAGCCGTCGCTTGGAATATTAGACGATTTCTCCAACTGGATCATCAAAAATGTCCTGCTTGCAAAAGAAAATCAGAAAAAACTTACTTGTTTTTTTACAGAATTTTATGTATAGCTGTGCGGAGGGCAACCTGTAGAGGTCCAACCATCACCCCTCAGTCAGATCAATGTGATCTTAAAGGGGAAGTCTACTTTCTATAGCATGTTACTAATTAAAGGGGTTGTCTAGAATTGGACAAGGTCTGACTCATAAATACACCTTTTTATTAACACAGGGCAAACGACTTGTTATAGATAGGAGTAATCATAAGAACATTGTCTAAGAAATTATGCCTCCGACACAAAACATTTTCATGATACCCATGGGACAAATAATTTGTATTACTGCCACTTGACACCAATTGGTCACAAATAGTTCTGTCTACTGCACCAGGGACTTCCTCTCCATGCTGAAAAGACTTGTTATAAGTAGCAGGAAGCATGAGAATATCAACCTAAGAAACAGTGACCCTTGAGGATACACTTTTCTTTTCAGGGACGGTTCAAACACTAAATAGGATGTAGAGGTTTCGCCTTTCACGCTTCTTCAAAGGCACGATGGATACCCTTTGAAGAAGGCAGAAAAATGAAACTCTGAGTAGTGTAGTGGAATGATGGGGATTTTGTGCCCTGTTCTCAAGTTGGGATAACCTCATTAATTAGTGGATTTGCTGCTGACCTAATTAACCCTGTGTTACAAGTACTAACGGAGAGACTTTCTGGGGCAGTATTGTAAAAACAGTTTTAATCCTATTAATTCTATGATACTATATTACTGCTTTTTCTAAATTCTTTATATTTATATCAAACTAATGTTACAGCGAAACAAGCTAAATGCATTTCAGACTATTTACAACGGGCGCAAATCCCATCACTGAGCTTGTAATTACCAATTACGTTAACACTGGAAATACCATCAAGGGGATTTTTCCTATGAAATATTCTAAATGAATGACACCGGTTTACATTTTTGCAAAAAATAAAAAATAAATTAATTCTCTATCATCAGTTCGTATCCAGATGCACTTTTTTTATTTTTTTTACCCTAAGAAGATAAATTAAATAAAGTGAGCATTTTACTGAATTGAAATGTTTTTATTGTTTTTCATTTTAAAGAAAATGGATCCTGGGAGGATTTTGCGATTTTTCCCCAATTGAAAGTATTTTCTGTAAGAATTCCCCTGAATAAAAGCGGATTCATTAAAAAATAATATAATATGAACTAAAGCAGTATGAGACTTAAGGGGACGGCTATGGGGGGCTGGGAATTGCCACTGAAGCGCGCAAAGGGTTAATATCACATCAAAGAAATAAAGAAATAGTAGTCGGAATGCACGGCTTAATGCCCCTTCATCTTCCCAGCTGTAACGGGATTATAAATAATGGATGAATAGAACTTCATCAGTTTTAATTAATTTGGTTTGCCAATTAATTGGATCCTGCGGAAAATCCTTTAAAATTAAGCCTCAAACAGCACAACGGGCCTTGCATACGGCACTTGCATTATCTGCATGGAGGCAGAGCGAGCAATTAAACGCAGGCGGACAGGGCTGGAATAATTCAGCGTCGTCTCTGTGTTTCGGTAAAACCTGCGTTTGTGCTGAAGGAGCAGAAAATTTTGCATAAAAACGGCGGGACGAGGCCAAATTTTACAATGTATTCTGATCCAAAGAAGGGGTAAGTGACAAAAATTAAAAATCGGACCACAAAAGAAGGTAGGAGCCATGAAAATGTGAATTTAAAGAGTTGATGCTGTTCCTCGTGGGCGTTCCCATGTGAAATAGGGTGGGGCTTAAAGATGTTTTGCAGATTAAGGACACTGGTTTAGAGTTGAGCATAGTGATTTGTATAACTCTGGTCCAACAATCACTTCAGTATTCTGTGTCTGCTGTACCAGAGCCCTGCGAACCTCCTCTTATCTACCGGCATCCCTAGATTTCCCTGGCTCTGGTCCGGCGGACACGGGTGATTGTTGTACTGCAAATCTTTTTGTTCAACTGTACAATGGTTATTTACAAAGTCCACCTTATACCATAAGATACGGCATGTGATATATCTAGGAAGGCTTTTGTAGGCCAAACACATGGCCTATATATAAGCTTATGAAGATCCCTGCCACACAGTAAGGGGCCCATATCGTTGGTGAATTTATGGTGCAAGTATATGATACACTACGATGTTGACTATATAGTGAAAATCCCGTACAAAGAGATTGGGAAGTACCCTTTTCATACAGAATATTGTTTTGCTTCAGCCAAGATAAGCAGCCTTCACACTAAATATATCATAGAGGTAAGGGTTATGTGCAAGCTTTTTCCAAACTTCTAGTTGCAGACGTTGTTGACTTTGTAGTGAAAAGTCAGTGCAGAGTGATTGTGAAGCATCCTTGTCACACAGAATACTGTTTTCCTTGAGCCAAGATAAGCAGCTTTCACACCAACTATATCATAGAGGTAAGGGTTACGTACGAGCTTTTTCCAGATCTCTAGTTGCAGACGTTGCTGACTTTGTAGTGAAAAGTCAGTGCAGAGTGATTGAGAAGTGCCCTTGTCATACAGAATATTATTTTGCTACAGCCAAGATAAGCAGCTTTTACACTAACTACATTATAGAGGTAAGGGTTATGTGCAAGCTTTTTCCAGATCTCTAGTTGCAGATGTTGACTTTATAGTGAAAATCCAGTACAGAGAGATTGGGAAGTGCCCTTGTCATACAGAATATTGTTTTGCTTGAGCCAAGATAAGCAGCTTTTACACTAACTATATCATAGAGGTAAGGGTTATGTGCAAGCTTTTTCCAGATCTCTAGTTGCAGATGTTGACTTTATAGTGAAAATCCAGTACAGAGAGATTGGGAAGTGCCCTAGTCATACAGAATATTGTTTTGCTTGAGCCAAGATAAGCAGCTTTTACACTAACTACATTATAGAGGTAAGGGTTATGTGCCAGCTTTTTCCAGATCTCTAGTTGCAGATGTTGTTGACTTTATACTGAAAAGACAGTACAGAGAGGTTGGGAAGCATCTTCATCATTCAGAACACTGTTTTGCTTCAGACTAGATAAGCAGCTTTCACATTAACTATATCATAGAGGTAAGGGTTATGTGCCAGCTTTTTCCAGATCTCTAGTTGCAGATGTTGTCGACTCTATAGTGAAAAGCCAGTACAGAGAGGTTGGGAAGCTCCCTCATCATGCAAATATTGTTTTGCTTGAGACTAGATAAGCAGCTATAGCACTGCCAATACTGAGTTGGGGTTTTTAGGGAGCTGGCTTGTTCTATATCCAGTTACAAATTCTCTTCTGCTAAATGCTAGGTAATACTATACAGAGAAGTTGTGGAATACCTCATTATACCTTTAATTTTGCTGCGTGAGCCAAGATAAGCAAATTTCACAGTGGCTATTTTAAAGGGGTAAAAAAATGTATACATCTTTTTTTTTGCATCTTTTGTTTAATGTGATTTCTTGGCTCCTTTAAGACTTTCACATTGGCGTCTTTTTTTAATAAAGACATAGAAGCTGAGGAAGAGCGGCTTGTCGTATAACGGCTCATGGGAAATGTTCTGCTTTTATCACATTGTTTTTTTGGGTCGATGTTGAAGCTCACACAATAACAAATAATCTGAGATCAGGACAGATGTTTTGTCTCAGCTGCGTCCTCCAGGCGTCCCCGTCCTGTGAGCCTCTGCTGCTGCCTCCCGATTGCCCCCCACAGATTGCCGGAGAATAGTGACTCGCTGCGTGGCGAAGATTACCGAACATCAAAAGTGCGGCAAAGACATTATTAAAAATAAATGATTGTGTGAAATATATCTTTATTCCGAATAGTTTTTGTGCATCATGATGGAACATGGACACCATCATAAGGCCGGAAAGAACTTTCCTCTATAGTCAACATTGCCGCCTACAGGCAAAGAGAACTGGTGGAGGAGGGCTGACAACTTTACTTATCCCTATTTCTTGGTAGTTTTGAGTTGTCACCTGTAGCAATTTGGGAAGCTAGTCTGAGATTTTAGCCAGTGCAAGCTCCGGATGCACTACAGTCATGGCCAAAAGTTTTGAGAATGACACAAATATTAATTTTTACAAAGTCTACTGCTTCACTTTTTCTAATGGCAATTTGCATATACTCCAGAATGTTATAAAGAGTGATCAGCTTAACAGCAATTACTTGCAAAGTCAATATTTGGCTAGAAAATGAACTTTATCCCCCAAAACACATTTCAACATCATTGCAGCCCCGCCTTAAAAGGACCAGCTAACCTCTTTTCAGTGATTGCTCCATTAACACAGGTGTGGGTGTTGATGAGGACATGGCTGGAGATCAATCTGTCATGATTAAGAATGACACCACTGGACACTTTAAAAGGAGGCTGGTGCTTGGCATCATTGTTTCTCTTCTGTTAACCATGGTTATCTCTAAAGAAACACGTGCAGTCATCATTGCAATGCACAAAAATGGCCTTTTCATGTGTGTTTGACAGATGTTTTTATCACAGACAGAAATATAATTGTAAACATATGAGTAACAAAAGCTTATATTGACAGTTAGAATGAGTTAATGCAGCAAGTCAATATTTGCAGTGTTGACCCTTCTTCTTCAGGACCTCTGTCATTCTCAAAACTTTTGGCCATGACTGTACACTCTCCCAGACACAGAGCATGCCCACTACATTCTCCAAGACAGAGCATGCCCACTACACTTTCCAAGACTCAGAGCATACCCACTATACTCTTCAAGACACAGAGCATGCCCACTACACTCTTCAAGACAGAGCATGCCCACTACACTTTCCAAGACTCAGAGCATACCCACTATACTCTTCAAGACACAGAGCATGCCCACTACACTCTTCAAGACAGAGCATGCCCACTACATTCTCCAAGACAGATCATGCCCACTACACTCTCCAAGACACAGAGCATGCCCACTACATTCTCCAAGACAGAGCATGCCCACTACATTCTCCAAGACAGATCATGCCCACTTACACTCTCCAAGGCACAGAGCATGCCCACTACAGTCTCCAAGACACAGAGCATACCCACTACACTCTCCAAGACACAGGGCATGCCCACTACACTCTCCAAGACAGAGCATGCCCACCACACTCTCCAAGACAGAGCATGCCCACTACACTCTCCAAGGCACAGAGCATACCCACTACACTCTCCAAGGCACAGGGCATGCCCACTACACTCTCCAAGGCACAGAGCATGCCCACTATCCTCTCCAAGACACAATGCATGCCCACGACACTCTCCAAGACAAAGCATGCCCACTACACTCTCCAAGACTCAGAGCATACCCACTACACTCTTCAAGACACAGAGCATGCCCACTATACTCTCCCAGACACAGAGCATGCCCACCACATTCTCCAAGACAGAGCATGCCCACTACACTCTCCAAGACTCAGAGCATACCCACTACACTCTTCAAGACACAGAGCATGCCCACTACACTCTCCCAGACACAGAGCATGCCTGCTAAGCTCTCCAAGACACAGAGCATGCCCGCTACATTCTCCAAGACACAGAGCATGCCCACTACACTCTCCAAGACACAGAGCATGCCCACTACACTCTCCAAGGCACAGAGCATGCCCACTATACTCTCCAAGACACAATGCATGCCCACTACACTCTCCAAGACACAGAGCATGCCCACTACATTCTCCAAGACAGAGCATGCCCACTACATTCTCCAAGACAGATCATGCCCACTTACACTCTCCAAGGCACAGAGCATGCCCACTACAGTCTCCAAGACACAGAGCATACCCACTACACTCTCCAAGACACAGGGCATGCCCACTACACTCTCCAAGACAGAGCATGCCCACTACACTCTCCAAGGCACAGAGCATACCCACTACACTCTCCAAGACACAGGGCATGCCCACTACACTCTCCAAGGCACAGAGCATGCCCACTATCCTCTCCAAGACACAATGCATGCCCACGACACTCTCCAAGACAAAGCATGCCCACTACACTCTCCAAGACTCAGAGCATACCCACTACACTCTTCAAGACACAGAGCATGCCCACTATACTCTCCCAGACACAGAGCATGCCCACCACATTCTCCAAGACAGAGCATGCCCACTACACTCTCCAAGACTCAGAGCATACCCACTACACTCTTCAAGACACAGAGCATGCCCACTACACTCTCCCAGACACAGAGCATGCCTGCTAAGCTCTCCAAGACACAGAGCATGCCCGCTACATTCTCCAAGACACAGAGCATGCCCACTACACTCTCCAAGGCACAGAGCATGCCCACTATACTCTCCAAGACACAATGCATGCCCACTACACTCTCCAAGACACAGAGCATGCCCACTACATTCTCTAAGACATAGAGCATGCCCACTACATTCTCCAAGACACAGAGCATGCCCAGTACACTTTCCAAGACACAGAGAATGCCCACTACACTATCCAAGACACAGAGCATGTCCACTACACTCTCCAAGACATAGAATATGCCCACTACACTCTCTAAGACATAGAGAATGCCCACTACACTCTCTAAGACACAGAGCATGCCCACTACACTCTCCAAGACACAGAGAATGCCCACTACACTATCCAAGGCACAGAGAATGCCCACTACACTATCCAAGGCACAGAGAATGCCCACTACACTATCCAAGACACAGAGAATGCCCACTACACTATCCAAGGCACAGAGAATGCCCACTACACTATCCAAGACACAGAGCATGTCCACTACACTCTCCAAGACACAGAGAATGCCCACTACACTCTCCAAGACACAGAGCATGTCCACTACACTCTCCAAGACATAGAACATGCCCACTACACTCTCCAAGACATAGAACATGACCATTGCACTCTCTAAGACATAGAGAATGCCCACTACATTCCGAAGACACTGAGCATACCCGCTATCACTCTGTCCCAGACACATAGCTTGCTCACTATAATCTCACGGACATAGAACATGCCCACTAGACTATCCCAGACACAAAGCATTACACTCTCCAAGGCACAGAACATGGCAACTACACCCTCTCAGACACAGAGCATGTCCACTACACTTTCCTACACACAAAGTGTGCCCACTACATTCACACAATTAAATTGATATCAGGCCCTTCTCACAATACTGCATTACAGGCCCAGCAGGAACAATACACTACATCACTGGGCAATAATGCACTGGTTTGCCACTGTCTGAACTGAACCAGTGGATTGCCATGGATTGGTTACTGAACTACAGGAGCATTAGAGACACCAAATCAGTGGCCCATCAGGGGCAGATCACAGCATGATCAGCCCACCAGGGATGCGACACTAATTCACTAAGCCACCAGAGAATGGGCAGAGATCAGAGAAGGTGCCACCATCTGGTGTTACACCACTGAGTTACCAGAGACTGGATAACAAATCACATAATAATTGGAGATTTGGGACTAAACCACTGGACCATCAGGGATCGGACACTGTATCATTGGCCACCATCAGCCACCTAGTGTTCAACCCTAGTACTAAATTACTAAGGACTAAAAAATGTAATGTCAGGTTTTACAGAAAGTTAATCAAATGAGTTACAAAACAAACATACTGAACCAACAGGTTACCAGAGACGTGTCATTAAACCACAAGGCGCCCAGGGCCATAAACAGCATTATTAAGTCACCGGGTCAAGACACAGCATCACTAAGCCACCAGGGACAAGACACAGCATCACAACGCCACCAGGGACAAGACAGCATCACTAAGCCACCAGGGACAAGACAGCATCACTAAGCCACCAGGGAAAAGACACAGCATCACACCACCAGGGACAAGACAGCATCACAACACCACCAGGGACAAGACACAGCATCACAACACCACCAGGGACAAGACAGCACCACTAAGCCACCAGGGACAAGACACAGCATCACAACACCACCATGGACAAGACAGCATCACTAAGCCACCAGGGACAAGACAGCACCACTAAGCCACCAGGGACAAGACAGCATCACTAAGCCACCAGGGACAAGACACAGCATCACAACACCACCAGGGACAAGACAGCATCACTAAGCCACCAGGGACAAGACAGCATCACTAAGCCACCAGGGAAAAGACACAGCATCACAACACCACCAGGGACAAGACAGCATCACAACACCACCAGGGACAAGACACAACATCACAACACCACCAGGGACAAGACAGCACCACTAAGCCACCAGGGACAAGACACAGCATCACAACACCACCAGGGACAAGACACAGCATCACAACACCACCATGGACAAGACAGCACCACTAAGCCACCAGGGACAAGACAGCATCACTAAGCCACCAGGGACAACACAGCATCACTAAGCCACCAGGGACAAGACACAGCATCACAACACCACCAGGGACAAGACAGCATCACTAAGCCACCAGGGACAAGACAGCATCACAACACCACCAGGGACAAGACAGCATCACTAAGCCACCAGGGACAAGACACAGCATCACAACACCACCAGGGACAAGACAGCACCACTAAGCCACCAGGGACAAGACAGCATCACTAAGCCACCAGGGACAAGACACAGCATCACAACACCACCAGGGACAAGACAGCACCACTAAGCCACCAGGGACAAGACAGCATCACTAAGCCACCAGGGACAAGACACAGCATCACAACACCACCAGGGACAAGACAGCACCACTAAGCCACCAGGGACAAGATAGCATCACTAAGCCACCAGGGACAAGACACAGCATCACAACACCACCAGGGACAAGACAGCACCACTAAGCCACCAGGGACAAGACAGCATCACTAAGCCACCAGGGAAAAGACACAGCATCACAACACCACCATGGACAAGACAGCATCACTAAGCCACCAGGGACAAGACAGCACCACTAAGCCACCAGGGACAAGACAGCATCACTAAGCCACCAGGGACAAGACACAGCATCACAACACCACCAGGGACAAGACAGCATCACTAAGCCACCAGGGACAAGACAGCATCACTAAGCCACCAGGGAAAAGACACAGCATCACACCACCAGGGACAAGACAGCATCACAACACCACCAGGGACAAGACACAACATCACAACACCACCAGGGACAAGACAGCACCACTAAGCCACCAGGGACAAGACACAGCATCACAACACCACCAGGGACAAGACACAGCATCACAACACCACCATGGACAAGACAGCACCACTAAGCCACCAGGGACAAGACAGCATCACTAAGCCACCAGGGACAACACAGCATCACTAAGCCACCAGGGACAAGACACAGCATCACAACACCACCAGGGACAAGACAGCATCACTAAGCCACCAGGGACAAGACACAGCATCACAACACCACCAGGGACAAGACAGCACCACTAAGCCACCAGGGACAAGACAGCATCACTAAGCCACCAGGGACAAGACACAGCATCACAACACCACCAGGGACAAGACAGCACCACTAAGCCACCAGGGACAAGACAGCATCACTAAGCCACCAGGGACAAGACACAGCATCACAACACCACCAGGGACAAGACAGCACCACTAAGCCACCAGGGACAAGACAGCATCACTAAGCCACCAGGGACAAGACACAGCATCACAACACCACCAGGGACAAGACAGCATCACTAAGCCACCAGGGACAAGACAGCATCACAACACCACCAGGGACAAGACAGCACCACTAAGTCACCAGGGACAAGACACAGCATCACAACACTACCAGGGACAAGACAGCACCACTAAGCCACCAGGGACAAGACAGCACCACTAAGCCACCAGGGACAAGACAGCATCACTAAGCCACCAGGGACAAGACAGCACCACTAAGCCACCAGGGACAAGACAGCATCACTAAGCCACCAGGGACAAGACACAGCATCACAACACCACCAGGGACAAGACAGCACCACTAAGCCACCAGGGACAGTGCTCTCCATGATGGCCTTCACCTAAACATCTAAGACTAGACACGACACCATTACGCTGCCCGTCATTGGTCTTGAACCACTGGGTCACCAGGGCCAAGATATCAATTCAGAAGTGACCAAAAAGAATTGAGATTGTTCAGCTTTGGGACAGAGTAAAAGAGGCATCTGTGGGAGAAGAAGAAATCAATGTCTCCCCCGAGCACGGACGTAGTGGCTTTATGAATCCATGGCAGAAACAATTACTATATGGTCAAACTGCAGAAGAACGACACTCGCATGGACTTCCTGCGCGATTCAGCCACGGCAGCGAGTCGCAGTCAACTGTCAGTCTGGTCTGTGGATCTGCTGCTCCATAAGGTCAGAACCGAAGCAAGTTATAGAAGAACAGCAGACGACGGTCACATGAAGGGGAAGAGTCCGGGGTCAGAGGACAACCTCCAACATGGCGCAACATGTACGGTAATGTGCATGGAAAGCCGAGAGATGGTGTCAGGATTAGTAATGTATGTATGTGTAGCCCTGGTACACAATACCAGGAGGATGAGTGGAGAGGTAACAGTTAAGGTCTCTTCATGACATCATGTACACTTCTGACACACCCAGCAGGGGTGTGGAAGGGAGTGATTTCTAGTCAGTCAGTTTCCTGTCCTTGGACAGAGTAGACGTGTCCAGTTTGAGCCTGTCAGCAGTTCAGAACGTGGAGGCTAGTACAGGTGGTCTAATTCACCTTAGTCTAGTCAGAGCTGTGCCCCACTGGAAGAAAGACTGAACTAGCTATTAAGAGTTGAGCAAATCGAAGGGCAAAGTGGAAGGAAGATTATTGGAAAAGTGCGTTTGGCTTGGAAGAGTCCTGCACATTGCTACCGGTCACTGGGGACCGAAGAATCACTATTGTTACAAGCATAGTGAAGAGAAAACCAGAGATTTACCGGACCCTAGGTCGCGGCAAACAAGCCCCTTATAGTCAGTACGTAACTGGGGTCAGGGGAAGTGAAGACTTTGAGTCTCTGCAGGACAAAATAAGAATTCAGCTCCCTCATAGAAAGGCTCCTAACACTAAACTGACTGGGAAGCACAGCTTTGGATAAGCTGGAATCATAGAGGGGACTACGCTTCAGGCTGGTCGTACTCATCTTCATTGGACAGTAAAGGAGGCCCCTAACTTGCTTAGCTGTTGCCTCAAAGCTCATCCTCCATCAACCCCATCAGCCTCCCTGGGACCTGCTTGAACATCTTACAAGTAAAGGTATGGAAAGACGCTGACCGTGTGAGACTGAGTTATTATTGCATGCCTGCACAATCCCTACCTAACTACCGACCTGAGGGAAGAGTCCCACCTGTAGGGGACCCGACATCTAGCTGCATCACCATCCCCTCAGAGATCTACAGCAGCGCTGGTACATATTACCAGAATACTACAGGTGGCGTCACGAACTGTATATAAACCTATCCCCTGTAAATATATCCCCAACATACGCCAGACCGCCAGGGCCACAGACCGAGCCACAGCTACCTGTGACAAATCCCATAGACTTCCATGGGCTCGGCTCTGAGTACCCCATTGCCCTGGTAATCCACAATTGTGGTGGCGGGTCGATACATGTACACAGCGACTGCACCAGCAGAATAGTGAGTGCAGCTCTGGGGTATAATACAGGATGTAACTCAGGATCAGTAATGTAATGTATGTACACAGCGACTGCACCAGCAGAATAGTGAGTGCAGCTCTGGAGTATAATACAGGATGTAACTCAGGATCAGTAATGTAATGTATGTACACAGCGACTGCACCAGCAGAATAATGAGTGCAGCTCTGGGGTATAATACAGGATGTAACTCAGGATCAGTAATGTAATGTATGTACACAGCGACTGCACCAGCAGAATAGTGAGTGCAGCTCTGGAGTATAATACAGGATGTAACTCAGGATCAGTAATGTAATGTATGTACACAGCGACTGCACCAGCAGAATAGTGAGTGCAGCTCTGGAGTATAATACAGGATGTAACTCAGGATCAGTAATGTAATGTATGTACACAGCGACTGCACCAGCAGAATAATGAGTGCAGCTCTGGGGTATAATACAGGATGTAACTCAGGATCAGTAATGTAATGTATGTACACAGCGACTGCACCAGCAGAATAGTGAGTGCAGCTCTGGAGTATAATACAGGATGTAACTCAGGATCAGTAATGTAATGTATGTACACAGTGACTGCACCAGCAGAATAGTGAGTGCAGCTCTGGAGTATAATACAGGATGTATCTCAGGATCAGTAATGTAATGTATGTACACAGTGACTGCACCAGCAGAATAGTGAGTGCAGCTCTGGAGTATAATACAGGATGTAACTCAGGATCAGTAATGTAATGTATGTACACAGTGACTGCACCAGCAGAATAGTGAGTGCAGCTCTGGGCTATAATACAGGATGTAACTCAGGATCAGTAATGTAATGTATGTACACAGTGACTGCACCAGCAGAATAGTGAGTGCAGCTCTGGAGTATAATACAGGATGTAACTCAGGATCAGTAATGTAATGTATGTACACAGTGACTGCACCAGCAGAATAGTGAGTGCAGCTCTGGAGTATAATACAGGATGTAACTCAGGATCAGTAATGTAATGTGTGTACACAGTGACTGCACCAGCAGAATAGTGAGTGCAGCTCTGGAGTATAATACAGGATGTAACTCAGGATCAGTAATGTAATGTGTGTACACAGTGACTGCACCAGCAGAATAGTGAGTGCAGCTCTGGAGTATAATACAGGATGTAACTCAGGATCAGTAATGTAATGTATGTACACAGTGACTGCACCAGCAGAATAGTGAGTGCAGCTCTGGAGTATAATGCAGGATGTAACTCAGGATCAGTAATGTAATGTATGTACACAGTGACTGCACCAGCAGAATAGTGAGTGCAGCTCTGGGTATAATACAGGATGTAACTCAGGATCAGTAATGTAATGTATGTACACAGTGACTGCACCAGCAGAATAGTGAGTGCAGCTCTGGAGTATAATACAGGATGTAACTCAGGATCAGTAATGTAATGTATGTACACAGTGACTGCACCAGCAGAATAGTGAGTGCAGCTCTGGAGTATAATACAGGATGTAACTCAGGATCAGTAATGTAATGTATGTACACAGTGACTGCACCAGCAGAATAGTGAGTGCAGCTCTGGAGTATAATACAGGATGTAACTCAGGATCAGTAATGTAATGTATGTACACAGTGACTGCACCAGCAGAATAGTGAGTGCAGCTCTGGAGTATAATACAGGATGTAACTCAGGATCAGTAATGTAATGATGTACACAGTGACTGCACCAGCAGAATAGTGAGTGCAGCTCTGGGTATAATACAGGATGTAACTCAGGATCAGTAATGTAATGTATGTACACAGTGACTGCACCAGCAGAATAGTGAGTGCAGCTCTGGAGTATAATACAGGATGTAACTCAGGATCAGTAATGTAATGTATGTACACAGTGACTGCACCAGCAGAATAGTGAGTGCAGCTCTGGAGTATAATACAGGATGTAACTCAGGATCAGTAATGTAATGTATGTACACAGTGACTGCACCAGCAGAATAGTGAGTGCAGCTCTGGGTATAATACAGGATGTAACTCAGGATCAGTAATGTAATGTATGTACACAGTGACTGCACCAGCAGAATAGTGAGTGCAGCTCTGGGGTATAATACAGGATGTAACTCAGGATCAGTAATGTAATGTATGTACACAGTGACTGCACCAGCAGAATAGTGAGTGCAGCTCTGGAGTATAATACAGGATGTAACTCAGGATCAGTAATGTAATGTATGTACACAGTGACTGCACCAGCAGAATAGTGAGTGCAGCTCTGGAGTATAATACAGATGTAACTCAGGATCAGTAATGTAATGTATGTACACAGTGACTGCACCAGCAGAATAGTGAGTGCAGCTCTGGAGTATAATACAGGATGTAACTCAGGATCAGTAATGTAATGTATGTACACAGTGACTGCACCAGCAGAATAGTGAGTGCAGCTCTGGGAGTATAATACAGGATGTAACTCAGGATCAGTAATGTAATGTATGTACACAGTGACTGCACCAGCAGAATAGTGAGTGCAGCTCTGGGTATAATACAGGATGTAACTCAGGATCAGTAATGTAATGTATGTACACAGTGACTGCACCAGCAGAATAGTGAGTGCAGCTCTGGAGTATAATACAGGATGTAACTCAGGATCAGTAATGTAATGTATGTACACAGTGACTGCACCAGCAGAATAGTGAGTGCAGCTCTGGAGTATAATACAGGATGTAACTCAGGATCAGTAATGTAATGTATGTACACAGTGACTGCACCAGCAGAATAGTGAGTGCAGCTCTGGAGTATAATACAGGATGTAACTCAGGATCAGTAATGTAATGTATGTACACAGTGACTGCACCAGCAGAATAGTGAGTGCAGCTCTGGAGTATAATACAGGATGTAACTCAGGATCAGTAATGTAATGTATGTACACAGTGACTGCACCAGCAGAATAGTGAGTGCAGCTCTGGAGTATAATACAGGATGTAACTCAGGATCAGTAATGTAATGTATGTACACAGTGACTGCACCAGCAGAATAGTGAGTGCAGCTCTGGAGTATAATACAGGATGTAACTCAGGATCAGTAATGTAATGTATGTACACAGTGACTGCACCAGCAGAATAGTGAGTGCAGCTCTGGGTATAATACAGGATGTAACTCAGGATCAGTAATGTAATGTATGTACACAGTGACTGCACCAGCAGAATAGTGAGTGCAGCTCTGGGTATAATACAGGATGTAACTCAGGATCAGTAATGTAATGTATGTACACAGTGACTGCACCAGCAGAATAGTGAGTGCAGCTCTGGAGTATAATACAGGATGTAACTCAGGATCAGTAATGTAATGTATGTACACAGTGACTGCACCAGCAGAATAGTGAGTGCAGCTCTGGGTATAAATACAGGATGTAACTCAGGATCAGTAATGTAATGTATGTACACAGTGACTGCACCAGCAGAATAGTGAGTGCAGCTCTGGGTATATATACAGGATGTAACTCAGGATCAGTAATGTAATGTATGTACACAGTGACTGCACCAGCCAGAATAGTGAGTGCAGCTCTGGGTATAATACAGGATGTAACTCAGGATCAGTAATGTAATGTATGTACACAGTGACTGCACCAGCAGAATAGTGAGTGCAGCTCTGGAGTATAATACAGGATGTAACTCAGGATCAGTAATGTAATGTATGTACACAGTGACTGCACCAGCAGAATAGTGAGTGCAGCTCTGGGTATAATACAGGATGTAACTCAGGATCAGTAATGTAATGTATGTACACAGTGACTGCACCAGCAGAATAGTGAGTGCAGCTCTGGAGTATAATACAGGATGTAACTCAGGATCAGTAATGTAATGTATGTACACAGTGACTGCACCAGCAGAATAGTGAGTGCAGCTCTGGAGTATAATACAGGAGTAACTCAGGATCAGTAATGTAATGTATGTACACAGTGACTGCACCAGCAGAATAGTGAGTGCAGCTCTGGAGTTAATACAGGATGTAACTCAGGATCAGTAATGTAATGTATGTACACAGTGACTGCACCAGCAGAATAGTGAGTGCAGCTCTGGAGTATAATACAGGATGTAACTCAGGATCAGTAATGTAATGTATGTACACAGTGACTGCACCAGCAGAATAGTGAGTGCAGCTCTGGAGTATAATACAGGATGTAACTCAGGATCAGTAATGTAATGTATGTACACAGTGACTGCACCAGCAGAATAGTGAGTGCAGCTCTGGGTATAATACAGGATGTAACTCAGGATCAGTAATGTAATGTATGTACACAGTGACTGCACCAGCAGAATAGTGAGTGCAGCTCTGGAGTATAATACAGGATGTATCTCAGGATCAGTAATGTAATGTATGTACACAGTGACTGCACCAGCAGAATAGTGAGTGCAGCTCTGGAGTATAACACAGGATGTAACTCAGGATCAGTAATATAATGTATGTACACAGTGACTGCACCAGCAGAATAGTGAGTGCAGCTCTGGAGTATAATACAGGATGTAACTCAGGATCAGTAATGTAATGTATGTACACAGTGACTGCACCAGCAGAATAGTGAGTGCAGCTCTGGAGTATAATACAGGATGTAACTCAGGATCAGTAATATAATGTATGTACACAGTGACTGCACCAGCAGAATAGTGAGTGCAGCTCTGGAGTATAATACAGGATGTAACTCAGGATCAGTAATGTAATGTATGCACACAGTGACTGCACCAGCAGAATAGTGAGTGCAGCTCTGGAGTATAATACAGGAGGTAACTCAGGATCAGTAATGTAATGTATGTACACAGTGACTGCACCAGCAGAATAGTGAGTGCAGCTCTGGAGTATAATACAGGAGGTAACTCAGGATCAGTAATGTAATGTATGTACACAGTGACTGCACCAGCAGAATAGTGAGTGCAGCTCTGGAGTATAATACAGGATGTAACTCAGGATCAGTAATGTAATGTATGTACACAGTGACTGCACCAGCAGAATAGTGAGTGCAGCTCTGGAGTATAATACAGGATGTAACTCAGGATCAGTAATGTAATGTATGTACACAGTGACTCCACCAGCAGAATAGTGAGTGCAGCTCTGGAGTATAATACAGGATGTAACTCAGGATCAGTAATGTAATGTATGTACACAGTGACTGCACCAGCAGAATAGTGAGTGCAGCTCGGACCATCCCACAGGAAGGGGCGGAGCTTGCCGTGCAGTCTGACTGTGGTGTCTGTGTGTGCTGCTCAGGAAGGGAGGTTTTTCCATCCAGGACTTTTTGTCTGCCTCCTTCCCAGGAAAGAAGGCTCATCTTGGGACTGGCCTCCGGGGCAGGGCCCCCGGCTCCCACCTCCCGGTCCAAGCCGGCGGGGGTGGGAGGACTCCCAATCCGGCTAGGATAACAAAATCTGGCAAAGGATCCAGCATGAGGACCCGCAGTACCCCAGAGGCCATGGCCGCGGCGGCTCCTTCCCCCGGAGGTAGGCCGAGTACGAGCAGGGGTGCTGCAGCGGGGCCCCTAAAGTGGGGCACCAAGATGGCGAAAGAGACCACCGTGGTCTATGGTTCCCGCGTCCATGCGCACCTCTGTGAGTATGAGGACGCCTCAAGAAAGCTAAGATCCCTCTGGGGGGAGTTGAGGGTAGCTAAGGAGAGGTCCAACAGGGCCTCCGGCAATAAGAAGGCCGAGCTATCCGCCGCGGTCAGAAAAATCCAGAGAGCCATAGAAGACCTGGCAACCCGGAGGTGCGAGATCCTGGCCGGCAGCGGGCCCTTCCGTGAAAAACTGGAAAATGACGACCGGTTCAGAGCCATGGCCGGAGGGGCTCCTGAGGGGCCACGGAGCCTCAGCCAGGCAGTGGAGGAGGAGGAAGAGGAATGCGAGGAGGAGGTCGTGCCATACTCACCGCCTGGTGGCCTGGTAAGAGATCTCCAGGCGTCGCACAGCGGGATAGCCCCCGAGCAAGTGGCTCTCCCGCCAGATTCTGGCTCTTCAGAGGGCAGCGAGTGCGAGGATGAGGATGGTGGTAGTAGTAGCAGTGAGGGGGGCTGCCTCGTCATGCAGCAGATCCGGCAGATCGAGTCCCCGGTCCGGTTTAACCAGCTGCGGTTCGGGGATGAGATCTGCGATGACGAGGCAACCAGGAGGGGGATGAAGAGAAAAGCTAAGAAGAAAGTAAAAAAAACAGCTGTTGTCCAGAAGTTTGTGTATGTCCCCCTCTCTGGGGCCCCCCGGTCCCGCTGTGCGGCACCCGCTACCCACCCCGGCTCGGGCTCTGTTGTGGGTCCGCAGCAAGGGAGCGGGGAGATTACAGGCCATGACACGCAGGGCGCCGCCTCTGTTTGTGGTAATGGAGGGGGTAGTGACGTGTCTGATATGGAGCATGGTGTGGAGGGCGGCCCAGTGGTGGGCAAGAGAGTGGCAGCCGGGACCGCATCTCCGGCGGTGAGCGCTGTGGTGTCTGGGTCCCCCACTTACGGATCCGTTACTGGATCGCTTCTGGGGACCCAGGCACCCAGTAAAGTGAAGGGGGCGGGCCTGCGGCTCCGGCAGAGCCGGCTCATAAGAAGCAGGTGGTGCGGTCAGCTCCCCTGGCGGGGTCTGCGGTAAAGTCTGGGCTGGGGGCCCCGCCGCCGGTTAATGCTAAGGGGGAGTGGCCTAGCCTGGGGCCGGCCGCCGGAGTCGCTGTGCCCAAGCTGTTTGTGGCCCAGGGTGTGGTGGTTGGGGGCGCTGTCCCCGGGGACTGGTACCGCCGGGGGGGCCCCTGGGGGTGGTCCCGGCTCCGGGTCAGCTCCGGGGGTCCCGCTGCGGCCGGTCTCGGGGGGTGTGGCCTCCTCGGCACCCGCCGCCCATGTGGGTGCAGCTTCTGACCTCTGTGCTGTGAAGCTGGAGGCTGGGGGCGTGGCTTCCCAGCAAAAGGAAAAAAAAATGGTAAAGATCAGCAGTGAAGCAGAGACTGCAGCAGACAGCAGCAAGGGCGCATGCCTGGCCGGGTCCCCTGAGTCTGGGGGCTTACCTGCAGTGGGGGCGCCGGCGAGGAGCCAGGATGGAGCTGGAGGCAGGACTGCTCCTGGCTTGGTCTCTGCCAGTGGGAGAGAAGGCAGCTCTGTGCAGCCTGTGGAGGAAGTGCTGCTGAAGCCCAATGGCAGCACAGGTCTTAAAGGGCCAGCAGCATGGTGTGGACAGAACCCCCCGGCAGGGAAGATGCCACCAGTAGGTGGTGGTAGCAGTGTGGAAATGGTAAAATCTGTAAGTTCCCAAAAAGTGAGGCAAAATATTGACCCCAGTGTGCATGTGAGTGAGAGTGGGGTGACTGATGGCGTGGATGAGGAGGGTGTGGGTATGGAAGTGTCTGCGGTTGAGGATGCGGGTGGCAGTGTGTCTAAAGTGGCAAGTGTGAATGGGGTGTCTGAGGGTACTGGAAGGAGGGGGGAGGGGGCCAGTCCATCTGCCCCCCCAGCCGCCGGTCCTCTGAGTTATTCGGGGTGGTGGCTGGAGCCTCAGGGTCTGGTCAAGGGGTTTCCTCGCCTCTGGACCTCAGGGATGGCGTCTTGCGGCGCCGTTTCCTGGAGGCCCTCAAAAAGGGAGAACGGACGATCAATGTAGAGGGCAGAGAGGTGGACTTGGCCTTTTGGCTGGATAGATACGGCCTGGCTGCCTTCCAAGATAAAAGGGAGGGGAAACGGTTTGGTCCCTCCCGACAGCCGGGCAGGGGGTGGCCAGGCGGAATGTGGTCCGTCTTCGGTGGAGGGG
>JARQOD010000004.1:2961706-3003919 GCA_033576555.1 Oophaga sylvatica
CACTGCTGTGTGCTCACCAGTTTATTGTACGCTCACCTCGTCACAGTATGCTCACTGCTGTGCAGTCATAAGTTTATTGTGCGCTCATCTTGTCACCGTATGCTCACTGCTGTGCGCTCACCAGTTTATTGTACGCTCACCTCGTCACAGTATGCTCACTGCTGTGCGCTAACCAGTTTATTGTGCACTCACCTCATCACAGTATACTCACTGCTGTGCGCTCACCAGTTTATTGTGCGCTCACCTTGTCACAGTATGCTCACTGCGTTGTGCTCATCAGTTTATTGTGCGCTCACCTCGTCACAGTATACTCACTGCTGTGCGCTCACCAGTTTATTTTGCACACACCTCATCACAGTATGCTCACTGCTGTGTGCTCATAAGTTTATTGTACGCTCACCTCGTCACAGTATGCTCACTGCTGTGCGCTCACCAGTTTATTGTACACACACCTCGTCACAGTATGCTCACTGCTGTGCGCTCACCAGTTTATTGTGCGCTCACCTCGTCACTGTCTGCTCACTGCTGTGCGCTCACCAGTTTATTGTGCGCTCACCTCGTCACAGTATGCTCACTGCGGTGTGCTCATAAGTTTATTGTACGCTCACCTCGTCACAGTATGCTCACTGCTGTGTGCTCACCAGTTTATTTGTGCTCACCTCGTCACAGTATGCTCACTGCTGTGCTGTCATAAGTTTATTGTGCGCTCACCTCATCACAGTGCTCACTGCGCTGTGCTCATAAGTTTATTGTACGCTCACCTCGTCACAGTATGCTCACTGCTGTGCGCTCACCAGTTTATTTGTGCACACCTCGTCACAGTATGCTCACTGCTGTGCAGTCATAAGTTTATTGTGCGCTCACCTCGTCACAGTATGCTCACTGCTGTGCGCTCACCAGTTTATTGTGCGCTCACCTTGTCACAGTATGCTCACTGTGTTGTGCTCATCAGTTTATTGTGTGCTCACCTCGTCACAGTATGCTCACTGCTGTGCGCTCACCAGTTTATTGTACGCTCACCTCGTCACAGTATGCTCACTGCTGTGCGCTCACCAGTTTATTGTACGCTCACCTCGTCACAGTATGATCACTGCTGTGCGCTCACCAGTTTATTGTGCGCTCACCTCATCACAGTATGCTCACTGCTGTGCGCTCACCAGTTTATTGTACGCTCACCTCATCACAGTATACTCACTGCTGTGCGCTCACCAGTTTATTGTGCACACACCTCATCACAGTATGCTCACTGCTGTGCGCTCACCAGTTTATTGTGCGCTCACCTCATCACAGTATGCTCACTGCTGTGCGCTCACCAGTTTATTGTGCACACACCTCATCACAGTATGCTCACTGCTGTGTGCTCACCAGTTTATTGTACGCTCACCTCGTCACAGTATGCTCACTGCTGTGCGCTCACCAGTTTATTGTGCACTCACCTCATCACAGTATGCTCTTTGCTGTGCGCTCACCTCGTCACAGTATGCTCACTGCGGTGTGCTCATAAGTTTATTGTACGCTCACCTCGTCACAGTATGCTCACTGCTGTGTGCTCACCAGTTTATTTGTGCTCACCTCGTCACAGTATGCTCACTGCTGTGCTGTCATAAGTTTATTGTGCGCTCAACTCGTCACAGTATGCTCACTGCTGTGCGCTCACCAGTTTATTTGTGCTCACCTCGTCACAGTATGCTCACTGCTGTGCAGTCATAAGTTTATTGTGCGCTCAACTCGTCACAGTATGCTCACTGCTGTGTGCTCACCAGTTTATTTGTGCTCACCTCGTCACAGTATGCTCACTGCTGTGCAGTCATAAGTTTATTGTGCGCTCACCTCGTCACAGTATGCTCACTGCTGTGCGCTCACCAGTTTATTGTGCGCTCACCTTGTCACAGTATGCTCACTGTGTTGTGCTCATCAGTTTATTGTGTGCTCACCTCGTCACAGTATGCTCACTGCTGTGCGCTCACCAGTTTATTGTACGCTCACCTCGTCACAGTATGCTCACTGCTGTGCGCTCACCAGTTTATTGTACGCTCACCTCGTCACAGTATGATCACTGCTGTGCGCTCACCAGTTTATTGTGCGCTCACCTCATCACAGTATGCTCACTGCTGTGCGCTCACCAGTTTATTGTACGCTCACCTCATCACAGTATACTCTGTTGTGAATGGGTTTGAGATGAGTTCTGAGCAGAGGCTCCCTCTGGTGGTTACAAGCGGTGCTAGTGAAGATTGTGAGGACTGGGAATCAGGTGTTACTGACTGGTCTTATATAAGGGAGTCATTTTCCCATCAGGGTTGCCGGTGATCAATTGTTCTGGTCTGAATCCTTCATTCCAGTTTCCCTTGTAGCCTGCTGTGTCGTGTCTGCATCTCCTGCTAACAGATAAGACTTTGTCTTCTTTTGTGTTTTTGCTATTTTTGCATTTTGTCCTGCACTTCTTTGGGGGCCTTCAGGGTCCCCTCCGGGGGCTTCTGCCTCTCAGTTTAGTTCAGGCGCTGAGTTTTGTTCTTTTGCTTTTTCCAGTTTTTTCAGTGGCTGCTGTTTTGTTTTTGTTACACCAGAGAGCTAATTTAGGTGGTAGAGGTTGTGTGATCTCGGGTGATTTTGAAATTAGTAGAGTTGGTGCTTTTCAGGGTTTTCTGGGATTGCAGTAAGTACCCTTCCTGTCCTTTTCTATTTAGATAGTTTGGGCCCCAGCGTTTGCTCATACTATTTTCTTTCTGTGTCAGTATTTCCTCTTGTCTAACCGCCATTACATGTTTGGGGGCTTTCTATTATCTTTGGGGTTCTGCTCCGGGGCAGATAGCTTTCCTATTTCTATCTTTAGGTGTAGTTAGTTTCTCAGGCTGTGACGAGGCGTCTAGGACCAACGTAGGAACGCTCCACGGCTGCCTCTAGTTGTGGTGGTTAGTCAGGGTACTGCAATCTCATAGATTCCAACTGCTCTGGTGTATTGCCTTTTTTACCTGCACTCCTCAGCTACCGAAACATAACAGTATCACCGGCCATAAAAATTGTATGGTACTCACAGAAGGGAAAAAATATTGTGAAAGAAAAAAGGTTGTCAGAGTTGTCAGAGATATTTTTCTGTTTGTTGCATTTTTTTTTTTTCCCTCTGTATCTCTGGGTGCTGGGGAGGATCTTTTTTCTCAATGGAGTTTGCACGGTTCTCTGGCCGTGTGGATCAGCTTGCCACTGAGGTTCAGAGTATTGCTGCCTATCTTGCTAGGTTGCCTGTTGTGGAACCTAGGATCCCCATGCCAGATTTGTTTTTAGGGGATCGAGCTAAGTTTCAGAATTTCAAAAATAATTGTAAATTGTTTTTTGCCTTAAAATCTAAGTCCTCAGGAAACGCAGCGCAGCAGGTTCAAATTATCATCTCTCTCCTGCGCGGCGATCCTCAGGATTGGGCTTTTTCCCTGATACCTGGGGATCCTGTTTTGAGTGATGTTGATGCATTTTTTCAGGCTTTGGGGTTATTGTACGATGAGCCTAATGTCACTGATCAAGCTGAAAAAGCCTTGTTGGCATTAAATCAGGGGCTTGATGACGCTGAGTTATACTGTCAGAGATTCCGTAGGTGGGCAGTTCTGACCAAATGGAATGACGACGCTTTGGCGGCCCTTTTTTCGGAAGGGTCTGTCAGATAATGTAAAGGATGTTATGGTGGGATTCCCTGTCCCCTCTGGTCTCAATGATTCTATGTCATTAGCGATTCAAATTGACAGACGTTTGCGTGAGCGGAGAAGTATGCGTGGAATGGTGTTGCCTTGTGAACCAGCTTCTGAACCCATGCAGTGTGATAGAGTGGTGTCTGGGGCACAGCGTCATGAGTTTCGAAAGCGCAATGGGTTATGTTTCTACTGTGGTGATGCCTCTCATGCTATTTCAGTCTGCCCTAAGCGGGGAAGACATTTTGCACGCTCAGTTGTCTTGGGTAGTGTTCAGACTAAGTTTTTATTAACTGTCACTCTGATATGCTCTCTGTCCTCATTTTCTGCTCAGGCTTTCGTTGATTCTGGAGCAGCTATTAACCTGATGGATTATGATTTTGCTAAACGTTGTGGGTTTCCCTTGATACCCCTACAGAAGTCTATTCCCCTACTGGGGATCGATTCTACCCCTTTGGCTGAGAATAAACCCCAGTTTTCTACTCAGGTGATAATGAGGGTTGAACCTGATCACCAGGAGTGCTGCAAATTTTTGGTTCTATATAATCTGCTTGACATTATCGTGCTGGGTTTCCCTTGGTTACAGTCTCATAATCCTGTTTTGGATTGGAAATCTGTGTCTGTAACCAGTTGGGGCTGCCAATGTGTTAATACCAACACTCCTGTTTTTTCTGCCTCCCCCCAGGCTCAGGATGTTCCTGACTTTTTGTTTGATTTTTCTGATGTGTTTAGCGAAAGTAAATCTGCATCCTTGCCTCCCCATAGGAGCTATGACTGCGCTATTGAATTAGTGCCGGGTAGTAAATTCCCTAAAGGTCGCCTTTTTAACTTGTCTGTACCTGAACATGACGCTATGCGGTCTTATATCAAGGAATCATTGGAGAAGGGTCATATCAGACCATCCTCTTCACCCTTAGGTGCCGGTTTTTTCTTTGTGGCCAAAAAAGATGGTTCATTAAGGCCGTGTATTGATTATCGTCTCTTGAACAATATTACTGTGAAATATCAATACCCGTTACCCTTGATTTCTGACCTGTTTTCCAGGGTGAAAAACGCTACTTGGTTTACCAAGCTTGACCTCAGGGGGCGTATAACCTTATTCGCATTAAGCACGGGGATGAATGGAAGACGGCATTCAATACCCCTGAAGGGCATTTTGAGTACCTAGTGATGCCCTTTGGGCTCACTAATGCTCCTTCCGTCTTCCAGTCCTTCATGAATGACATTTTCAGGAATTTTGTGGACAAATTTCTGATTGTTTATTTGGATGATATCTTGATTTTTTCTAATGACTGGGACTCTCATGTGAAACATGTTCGAACTGTATTCCAGATTTTGAGAGAGAATGCTCTGTATGTGAAGGGATCAAAGTGTCTTTTTGGCGTACAGAGGATCTCATTTCTGGGATTCATTTTGTCCCCATCTGTTATTGAAATGGACCCGGTCAAGGTTCAGGCCATCTGTGATTGGGTCCAACCTACTTCATTAAAGGCTCTTCAGAGATTTTTGGGTTTTGCCAATTTTTATCGTAAATTTATTGGTAATTTCTCGGTTATTGTTAAACCATTAACTGATTTGACCAGAAAGGGTTCTGATGTGGTGAATTGGCCTCCTGAGGCAGTCTCTGCATTTCAGGAACTTAAGCAGAGATTCACTTCTGCTCCTGTTCTACGGCAGCCTGATGTTTCTCTGCCATTTCAGGTGGTTTGTTGATGCCATTGCCTGTGCCCAAGAGACCATGGACCCATATCTCTATGGATTTCATTTCCGATCTTCCTGTTTCTCAGAGAATGACCACCATCTGGGTAATTTGTGATAGGTTTTCCAAAATGATACATCTTGTGCCATTACCTAAGTTGCCTTCCTCCTCTGAATTGGTGCCGTTGTTCCTTCAGCACGTGGTTCGTTTACACGGCATTCCTGAGAACATTGTGTCTGACAGAGGAGTCCAGTTTGTTTCCAGATTTTGGAGGACTTTTTGTTCTAAACTGGGTGTTCAATTGTCTTTCTCCTCGGCATTTCATCCTCAGACCAATGGTCAAACTGAGAGAACAAACCAGACATTGGAGACTTATCTAAGATGCTTTGTGTCTGCTGATCAGGATGACTGGGTCTCTTTTTTGCCTTTGGCTGAGTTTGCTCTTAATAATAGGGCTAGCTCTGCCTCTTTGATGTCTCCGTTTTTTTGTAATTCTGGGTTTCACCCTCGATTTTCTTCAGGACAGACGGAGGCTTCTGTCTGTCCAGGTGTTGACTCTGTTGTGGAGCGTATGCAGCAGATTTGGGACCAGGTAGTGGAGAGGTTGTCCCTCTCTCAGGAGAAGGCCCAGCGGTTTGCTAACCGGCATAGGACTGATGGTCCTCGGTTTAAAGTGGGGGACTTGGTCTGGTTGTCCTCAGAGAATATTCCTATGAGAGTAGCATCTCCTAAATTTAAGCCTAGGTTCATTGGACCTTATAAGATCATGGAGATTATTAATCCTGTTTCTTTTCGTTTGCTTCTTCCAGGGACATTTAAGATCCATAACGTGTTCCACAAGTCCTTGTTGAAGAGGTTTGTTGAGCCAGTGGTTCCTGCTGCTGTGCCTCCTGACCCTGTTTTGGTTGAGGGCAATCTGGAGTATGTGGTTGAGAAAATATTGGATTCTCGTTTTTCTAGACGGAAACTCCAGTATTTGGTTAAATGGAGAGGTTATGGTCAGGAAGACAATTCTTGGGTGTTTGCTTCGGACATCCATGCTAGGAGACTTATCCGTGCGTATCATAGAACTCATCCTGACCGACCTGATTGCTCAAATGAGAGTTCGGTGACCCCTCCTCAAGGGGGGGGTACTGTTGTGAATGGGTTTGAGATGATTTCTGAGCAGAGGCTCCCTCTGGTGGTTACAAGCGGTGCTAGTGAAGATTGTGAGGACTGGGAATCAGGTGTTACTGACTGGTCTTATATAAGGGAGTCAATTTCCCATCAGGGTTGCCGGTGATCAATTGTTCTGGTCTGAATCCTTCATTCCAGTTTCCCTTGTAGCCTGCTGTGTCGTGTCTGCATCTCCTGCTAACAGATAAGACTTTGTCTTCTTTTGTGTTTTTGCTATATTTTTGCATTTTGTACTGCACTTCTTTGGGGGCCTTCAGGGTCCCCTCCGGGGGCTTTTGCCCTCTCAGTTTAGTTCAGCCGCTGAGTTTTGTTCTTTTGCTTTTTCCAGTTTTTTCAGTGGCTGCTGTTTTGTTTTTGTTACACCAGAGAACTAATTTAGGTGGTAGAGGTCGTGTGATCTCAGTTGATTTTGAAATTAGTAGAGTTGGTGCTTTTCAGGGTTTTCTGGGATTGCAGTAAGTACCCTTCCTATCCTTTTCTATTTAGATAGTTTGGGCCCCAGCGTTTGCTCATACTATTTTCTTTCTGTGTCAGTATTTCCTCTTGTCTAACCGCCATTACATGTTTGGGGGCTTTCTATTATCTTTGGGGTTCTGCTCCGGGGCAGATAGCTTTCCTATTTCTATCTTTAGGTGTAGTTAGTTTCTCAGGCTGTGACGAGGCGTCTAGGACCAACGTAGGAACGCTCCACGGCTGCCTCTAGTTGTGGTGGTTAGTCAGGGTACTGCAATCTCATAGATTCCAACTGCTCTGGTGTATTGTCTTTTTTACCTGCACTCCTCAGCTACCGAAACATAACAATACTCACTGCTGTGCGCTCACCAGTTTATTGTGCACACACCTCATCACAGTATGCTCACTGCGGTGTGCTCATAAGTTTATTGTACGCTCACCTCGTCACAGTATGCTCACTGCTGTGCGCTCACCAGTTTATTGTGCACACACCTCGTCACAGTATGCTTACTGCTGTGCGCTCACCAGTTTATTGTGCACACACCTCGTCACAGTATGGTCACTGCTAAATTATGTGAGCCTGATAGCCACGTCAAGGCTCTTCTCGTATATCAGGTCCTAACTAATGCCTATCCTCGCTTAGAAAAGTCTGTCTGCATGGGAACATATGAATCCTCCCTTAAGACTAAAATCTACATCTCTGTGGAGGGGTAGTGAACCTGGTGTAATTAAAAAGCCTGTGACCAACAGGTGGAGTGCTCAGGTAGAAGGTAAATGAATACATATCAAAAAACTGACCGGCACATCCAAACATAGATTCAGTGTGAACAGGTGCTAAACCTAGAGTCACCAACTCATATACATACAAGACCTCACCTCGTCACAGTATGCTCACTGCTGTGCGCTCACCAGTTTATTGTACGCTCACCTCGTCACAGTATGCTCACTGCTGTGCGCTCACCAGTTTATTGTACGCTCACCTCATCACAGTATGCTCACTGCTGTGCGCTCACCAGTTTATTGTACGCTCACCTCATCACAGTATGCTCACTGCTGTGCAGTCATAAGTTTATTGTACGCTCACCTCATCACAGTATGCTCACTGCTGTGCAGTCATAAGTTTATTGTACGCTCACCTCGTCACAGTATGCTCACTGCTGTGCGCTCACCAGTTTATTGTACGCTCACCTCGTCACAGTATGCTCACTGCTGTGCGCTCACCAGTTTATTGTACGCTCACCTCATCACAGTATGCTCACTGCTGTGCAGTCATAAGTTTATTGTACGCTCACCTCGTCACAGTATGCTCACTGCTGTGTGCTCACCAGTTTATTGTACGCTCACCTCGTCACAGTATGCTCACTGCTGTGTGCTCACCAGTTTATTGTACGCTCACCTCATCACAGTATGCTCACTGCGGTGTGCTCATAAGTTTATTGTACGCTCACCTCGTCACAGTATGCTCACTGCTGTGCGCTCACCAGTTTATTGTACGCTCACCTCATCACAGTATGCTCACTGCTGTGCGCTCACCAGTTTATTGTACGCTCACCTCGTCACAGTATGCTCACTGCTGTGCGCTCACCAGTTTATTGTACGCTCACCTCGTCACAGTATGCTCACTGCTGTGCGCTCACCAGTTTATTGTGCACACACCTCATCACAGTATGCTCACTGCTGTGCGCTCACCAGTTTATTGTGCGCTCACCTCGTCACAGTATGCTCACTGCTGTGCGCTCACCAGTTTATTGTGTGCTCACCTCATCACAGTATGCTCACTGCTGTGCGCTCACCAGTTTATTGTACGCTCACCTCGTCACAGTATGCTCACTGCTGTGCGCTCACCAGTTTATTGTACGCTCACCTCGTCACAGTATGCTCACTGCTGTGCGCTCACCAGTTTATTGTACGCTCACCTCATCACAGTATGCTCACTGCTGTGCGCTCACCAGTTTATTGTACGCTCACCTCGTCACAGTATGCTCACTGCTGTGCGCTCACCAGTTTATTGTACGCTCACCTCGTCACAGTATGCTCACTGCTGTGCGCTCACCAGTTTATTGTGCACACACCTCATCACAGTATGCTCACTGCTGTGCGCTCACCAGTTTATTGTGCGCTCACCTAGTCACAGTATGCTTACTGCTGTGCGCTCACCAGTTTATTGTGCGCTCACCTCGTCACAGTATGCTCACTGCTGTGCGCTCACCAGTTTATTGTGCACTCACCTCATCACAGTATGCTCACTGCTGTGCGCTCACCAGTTTATTGTGCACACACCTCATCACAGTATGCTCACTGCTGTGCGCTCACCAGTTTATTGTGCGCTCACCTCATCACAGTATGCTCACTGCTGTGCGCTCACCAGTTTATTGTGCGCTCACCTAGTCACAGTATGCTTACTGCTGTGCGCTCACCAGTTTATTGTGCGCTCACCTAGTCACAGTATACTCACTGCTGTGCACTCACCAGTTTATTGTGCGCTCACCTAGTCACAGTATGCTCACTGCTGTGCGCTCACCAGTTTATTGTGCGCTCACCTAGTCACAGTATGCTTACTGCTGTGCGCTCACCAGTTTATTGTGCGCTCACCTCGTCACAGTATACTCACTGCTGTGCGCTCACCAGTTTATTGTGCGCTCACCTAGTCACAGTATACTCACTGCTGTGCGCTCACCAGTTTATTGTACGCTCACCTCGTCACAGTATGCTCACTGCTGTGCGCTCACCAGTTTATTGTGCACACTCCTCATCACAGTATGCTCACTGCTGTGCGCTCACCAGTTTATTGTGCGCTCACCTAGTCACAGTATGCTCACTGCTGTGCGCTCAACAGTTTATTGTGCACACACCTCATCACAGTATGCTCACTGCTGTGCGCTCACCAGTTTATTGTGCGCTCACCTCGTCACAGTATGCTCACTGCTGTGCGCTCACCAGTTTATTGTGCGCTCACCTAGTCACAGTATGCTTACTGCTGTGCGCTCACCAGTTTATTGTGCACTCACCTCGTCACAGTATGCTCACTGCGGTGCGCTCACCAGTTTATTGTGCACACACCTCATCACAGTATGCTCACTGCTGTGCGCTCACCAGTTTATTGTGCGCTCATCTCATCACAGTATACTCACTGCTGTGCGCTCACCAGTTTATTGTGCGCTCACCTAGTCACAGTATGCTCACTGCGGTGCGCTCACCAGTTTATTGTGCACACACCTCATCACAGTATACTCACTGCTGTGCGCTCACCAGTTTATTGTGCACTCACCTCGTCACAGTATACTCACTGCTGTGCGCTCACCAGTTTATTGTGCGCTCAGCTAGTCACAGTATGCTCACTGCGGTGCGCTCACCAGTTTATTGTACGCTCACCTCGTCACAGTATGCTCACTGCTGTGCGCTCACCAGTTTATTGTTCGCTCAGCTAGTCACAGTATGCTCACTGCGGTGCGCTCACCAGTTTATTGTGCGCTCACCTCGTCACAGTATACTCACTGCTGTGCGCTCACCAGTTTATTGTGCGCTCACCTAGTCACAGTATGCTCACTGCTGTGCGCTCACCAGTTTATTGTACGCTCACCTCGTCACAGTATGCTCACTGCTGTGCGCTTACCAGTCTCCGTACCAGTTTTTGATAACCCTCGGAGCACCGCTCCATTGTTCGCTGTCCTACATAATTCTACCTATCTTCTTTCCACTTGAGGCTGCAGAATTCTCATCTTCTAATTCCAAGCGCAGGAACATTAAACCCGTCCATTCTGCTTTCTTAGTCCACAAAAACCGTCCCCGAGCAGATGGGATTACGAAACCTCTCGTATCGCTCCTCGTCTCTTGAAACCTTTTGCTCGTCAGATCCGCGATCTTCATTTTCCTCTTTTCGATCGTATAACTCGTCGCTGCCATCAGTACGACTCGTCCTCTAAAGTGTTCCCATGGACCCAAGTTAAATGGCCTCGGGAACATCTGCTCGCACTTTCCGCCATTTTTCTACCCCCGCGTTTGGAGTATAAATAAATGATAAGGTGTTTTAATTGTTCCTGCGTTCTTGACGATCTCGCCGCTTGTTTATCTCCATCTCCAGTTTTTAAACAACAGATAAATGGGTTTTTGTGGTGAAGCGTCTCTTGTCGCCCTCCGGAGAGGAGCAATTAACCGCTTGCCGTTAGTTACAGATATATTTCTTCCTCTGATGAAGTGCCGACTCCATCTGCCGCGCATTACACAGCGTGACTCGCACCACGTAGCACGAGAATGTCATCCAAACATGAGAGCTTCTCAGTCACCTCTCGAAACTATGTTGGCATGGCCAGAAAACCGCTGTAGCCAACCCTGTGAGGGAAAGGAACGTAGTAGGGCGCTGGCCTTATTAATATTCGTTGTTGAGACGCTATGGAGGACAAATTGGGCACTAAGGATGCCAAGGAGGTAAAGTGACCTTGAAAGGGTACGTAATACCTATGGGTTGGTTCGATATCGGGAGACGTCTTCATATGTACATTGAAGTCCTGCAAAATTAAAGGAATATAAATCAGGAAGGGAAAAAACTAGGAATTTACTAAATTTTTGTTGCCCGTTTTATAGACTACAGAGGGAAGCCATTAAGAACCTCGTGGGTTGAACTTGTGACCTCTTGTTGGTCTCAGTCTTGATCTTTGTGGATGACCAGAGCCATGGAGTTCCACCTCATCGTAGGAGATTGGGTTGATGGCCACTTCATTTTCATTTTGTTTTGGGGTGAAGGTCAGGAACAAAATAGGTTCCTTTTGGGAAGGTTATAGGCAAAAACTATGAGAGGTCCAAGTCCCTTGTGGGCGGGACGAGTCTGTGCTTTAAATACATGGTATACCTCACATATCAGCAAGGAAATAGGGAGAATGGAGAAGGGGCAAAATATCAGAAAAGAAAAAGGCTCAAAATGTACAAAATTTTGAAATTTTTAGCATTCCAAAAGGTATTATTATTTATTACAATATATAGTCCCACCTTGTGGACTGCAAGGGAGGTTATCTACAGTGGCGATGGGAACTATTGGGCTTAGGTTTGCCCCATTTGGATTCTTTATGGGTAACAGAAGCCAGTAAAAGTGTCCCCCTCTTTATAAGGGTCTGGCATGATGGGCATTGCATGTTTCCTTCCGTAAAGGAATAGTTTTAGAAGAAAATTGGTCTCAAAATGTTTGTATGTTTTGCATAGGGTTTTCTAATTATTTCCTTGGGACTTCTATCTCCTCGTGGGCGGTACTAATTTTCTATTGGTGGTGTACCTCCCTTATGGCTATATTAGAAGCCATGCAGGAGGGGGAAATGTAAGATATATGATGTTCCAAAATCCATTAACAGGAAAGGAAAAATTCTTGAAATGTACTACATTTCTACATTTCCTACTTTTGTATACAAAAAACATTATTAAAAGGACACTATTATTATTTGTATGAAATGACCAATCCCTTCATGGGCCTGACCAAATTTTTTCTATGAAAGAATAAACTGAGTGGTGTACTTCTCATATCATCTCTGAAAAGGGAAGGTCTATTTTAATTATTGTTTTGAGACCTCCAGTTCCTCGTGGGTGGGGCCAATTTTCATTATGAATTTATGGACTCAGTGGTGCACCTTCCATATTGAAGTTGTACTGAGAAACACTAAAATACTCAACTCAGATTGGCCCCATTGTATTTCTCTGTAGATTGGTGAGAGCCACTGTTTTGGTGAGAGGACTGGCTTGATGGACATTAAATTGTTTTTCTACCAAGGGACAAGTTTGGGAGCTAATAGATTCCAAGACATTTGGGTGAATTATATCCAAAAACGATGGCAAAAGATGAAAGTTGTATTTTGTTTAGTGTTTTGAGACCTTCAGTTCGTTCCTCTTGGGTGGTGCCAATTTTCAGTTTGAATTTTTGAACTCAGTGGTGCACCTTCCATATTGAAATCATACTGGAAAAGCTAAGAAACTCAACTCAGATTGACCCTATCATGTCTCTCTATAGATGGTGAGAGTCTCTATGGACTTCCTGTCTTAATAGAGGACTGGCTTAATTGGCATTGCATTGTTTTGAGATCTTCAGTTCCTCGTGGGCGGGGCCAATTTTCATTTTTAATTTATGAGCTCAGTGGTCCATCTTCCATATTTACATTGTACTGGGAAACAGTTAAAAACTAAAAATATAATGTCCAGGAGCCCATAATGCAATGCAACAAATTCAGACATATCCATGCATGGATCAATACGATCGTTGTGATGTCACCTTACCATTGAATCAGCTTTCGGTGCAGGAATCATGTCCATTGTAGTAATGTTCTGGAGGCCTCCAAAATTGCCAAGCTTTTCGTATTTCCGCCACTTAGCGCGCCGGTTCTGAAACCAAATCTCATGAAATAAAATATATATATTTAGAAAAAAAATAATGAAAAATTAAAAAAAAAATTTAATTCTGCTTCTAACGGGTAAAAGATGGAGACCTGGCGGCTCCAGGATGTACAGAGGATTGGACCGCTCAGTTTTTTATGGACACACATGCTCAGTCACTAGCTTTTTGCTTGCTTGTCAGGGAAGGAGAAGAGCCTCTACATTAGTATAGCTGGGAAGAATGGCAGATATTGTCAGCTGCCAGATGGGGAAGGAGACTGATTCTGAACAGAAACAGGAACAAGGGGGATGCATAGTATATAGAGGGCATCTACAGAATATCCTGCCTACTTAATAGTCTTCCCAGATAAAATAAGTGAGGTACCTGGACCCGTGTTTCGGGAAGTTTAATCTTTGAGGCCAGCTTGTCTCTTGTCTGTACATCGGGGTAATGTGTCACATGGAAGATCCTCTCCAGCTCCTGGAGTTGGTCCATGGTGAAAGTGGTTCTGATCCGTCTTTTGTTCTTGCGTTCACCTTGATAACAAAGAAAAATTCATATGGAAATGTAAATCCAGGACACACACAAGTACATGACCGATGTGAGAGATGGTGAATAGAGGTGGAGCTGAAACACCGCAGCACAGAGTATTTCAGGAGAGACGTATAAAGAGCACCACAGATAATAAATAGCATAAACTAGTAATAATGTGATAGAATAGATGCATAATAGTTACTTACTGTGAGGGCTGACCTGTGCAGAATCACTCATCTCATCATCACCCTCCTGATGGGAAAAGTCTTCATGTCTGATGTCCGAATGAAGATCTGAACCTGAGGAAACAGAGAAACATAAACATTACTACCAAAAAGTCTACGTATAAAATAACCCCTTACCAAAGGAATGTCATAGTATAATAGTACAGTCATGGCCAAAAGTTTTGAGAATGACACAAATATTATATTTTCACATGATCTGCTGCCCTCTGGTTTTTATGTGTGTTTGACAGATGTTTTTATCACAGACAGAAATATAATAATTGCAGACATATGAGTAATAAAAGCTTATATTGACAGTTAGAATGCGTTAATGCAGCAAGTCAATATTTGCAGTGTTGACCCTTCTTCTTCAGGACCTCTGCAATTCTCCCTGGCATGCTCTCAATCAACTTCTGGACCAAATCCTGACTGATAGCAGTCCATTCTTGCACAATCAATGCTTTCATTTTGTCAGAATTGTTAGGTTTTTGTTTGTCCACCCGTCTCTTGATGATTGACCACAAGTTCTCAATGGGATTAAGATCTGGGGAGTTTCCAGGCCATGAACCCAAAATCTCTATGTTTTGTTCCCTGAGCCATTTAGTTATCACCTTTGCTTTATGGCAAGGTGCTCCATCATGCTGGAAAAGGCATTGTTGATCGCCAAACTGCTCTTGGAGGGTTGGGAGAAGTTGCTCTTGGAGGACATTCTGGTACCATTCTTTATTCATGGCTGTGTTTTTAGGCAAGACTGTGAGAGAGCCGATTCCCTTGGCTGAGAAGCAACCCCACACATGAATGGTTTCAGGATGCTTAACAGTTGGCATGAGACAAGACTGGTGGTAGCGCTCACCTTGTCTTCTCCGAATGAGGCGTTTTCCTGATGTCCCAAACAATCGAAAAGGGGATTCATCAGAGAAAATAACTTTACCCCAGTCCTCAGCAGTCCACTGCCTGTACCTTTTGCAGAATATCAGTCTGTCCATGATGTTTTTTCTGGAGAGAAGTGGCTTCTTTGCTGCCCTCCTTGAGACCAGGCCTTGCTCCAAGAGTCTCCGCCTCACAGTGCGTGCAGATGCACTCACACCTGCCTGCTGCCATTCCTGAGCAAGCTCTGCACTGCTGGTAGCCCGATCCCGCAGCTGAAACACTTTTAAGAGACGGTCCTGGCACTTGCTGGTCTTTCTTGGGCACCCTGAAGCCTTTTTGGCAACAATGGAACCTCTCTCCTTGAAGTTCTTGATTATGCGATAGATTGTTGACTGAGGTGCAATCTTTCTAGCTGCGATACTCTTCCCTGTTAGGCCATTTTTGTGCATTGCAATGATGACTGCACGTGTTTCTTTAGAGATAACCATGGTTAACAGAAGAGAAACAATGATGCCAAGCACCAGTCTCCTTTTAAAGTGTCCAGTGGTGTCATTCTTACTTAATCATGACAGATTGATCTCCAGCCATGTCCTCATCAACACCCACACCTGTGTTAATGGAGCAATCACTGAAAAGAGGTTAGCTGGTCCTTTTAAGGCAGGGCTGCAATGATGTTGAAATGTGTTTTGGTGGATAAAGTTCATTTTCTAGCCAAATATTGACTTTGCAAGTAATTGCTGTTAAGCTGATCACTCTTTATAACATTCTGGAGTATATGCAAATTGCCATTAGAAAAAGTGAAGCAGTAAACTTTGTAAAAATTAATATTTGTGTCATTCTCAAAACTTTTGGCCACGACTGTAGTTATATTCTTGTACATAGGAGCAGTATTATAGTAGTTATATTCTTGTACATAGGAGCAGTATTATAGTAGTTATATTCTTGTACATAGGGGCAGTATTATAGTAGTTATATTCTTGTACATAGGAGCAGTATTAAAGTAGTTATATTCTTGTATATAGGAGCAGTATTACAGTAGTTATATTCTTGTACATAGGAGCAGTATTATAGTAGTTATATTCTTGTACATAGGGGCAGTATTACAGTAGTTATATTCTTGTACATAGGGGGCAGTATTATAGTAGTTATATTCTTACACATAGGGGGCAGTATTATAGTAGTTATATTCTTACACATAGGGGCAGTATTATAGTAGTTATATTCTTGTACATAGGAGCAGTATTAAAGTAGTTATATTCTTGTACATAGGAGCAGTATTATAGTAGTTATATTCTTGTACATAGGAGCAGTATTATAGTAGTTATATTCTTGTACATAGGGGCAGTATTATAGTAGTTATATTCTTGAACATAGGAGCAGTATTAAAGTAGTTATATTCTTGTACATAGGAGCAGTATTACAGTAGTTATATTCTTGTACATAGGAGCAGTATTATAGTAGTTATATTCTTGTACATAGGGCAGTATTACAGTAGTTATATTCTTGTACATAGGGCAGTATTATAGTAGTTATATTCCTGTACATAGGAGCAGTATTACAGTAGTTATATTCTTGTACATAGGAGCAGTATTATAGTAGTTATATTCTTGTACATAGGAGCAGTATTATAGTAGTTATATTTTGTATATAGGAGCAGTATTATAGTAGTTATATTCTTGTACATAGGGGCAGTATTATAGTAGTTATATTCTTACACATAGGGGCAGTATTATAGTAGTTATATTCTTGTACATAGGAGCAGTATTACAGTAGTTATATTCTTGTACATAGGAGCAGTATTATAGTAGTTATATTCTTGTACATAGGAGCAGTATTATAGTAGTTATATTGTTGTATATAGGAGCAGTATTATAGTAGTTATATTCTTGTACATAGGGCAGTATTATAGTAGTTATATTCTTACACATAGGGCAGTATTATAGTAGTTATATTCTTGTACATAGGGGGCAGTATTACAGTAGTTATATTCTTGTACATAGGGGCAGTATTATAGTAGTTATATTCTTACACATAGGGGCAGTATTATAGTAGTTATATTCTTGTACATAGGGACAGTATTATAGTAGTTATATTCTTACACATAGGGGCAGTATTATAGTAGTTATATTGTTGTACATAGGAGCAGTATTATAGTAATTATATTATTGTACATAGGAGCAGTATTATAGTAGTTATATTCTTGTACATAGGAGCAGTATTATAGTAGTTATATTCTTGTACATAGGGAGCAGTATTATAGTAGTTATATTCTTGTACATAGGGGCAGTATTATAGTAGTTATATTTTTGTACATAGGAGCAGTATGATAGTAGTTATATTCTTGTACATGGGGCAGTATTATAGTAGTTATATTCTTGTATATAGGAGCAGTATTATAGTAGTTATATTCTTGTACATAGGAGCAGTATTATAGTAGTTATATTCTTGTATATAGGAGCAGTATTATAGTAGTTATATTCTTGTACATAGGGGCAGTATTATAGTAGTTATATTTTTGTACATAGGGGCAGTATTATAGTAGTTATATTCTTGTACATAGGTGGCAGCACTTTCCAGTAACATGTGAAGGGCAGTGACACTGGAGAACTTTACTCTGTAGTCCATAGTGTTCAGTACTGGAAATTACCATCCTTTATAATTGATATTATTTCCGTCACATATATAGCTTGCACACATTAATATAATGATAAATCTTCGGATCTTCCCGCGGTGGGTGAGCGCCATCAGATATTGAGATGAGCCCAGACAGCCATAACTCAGAGGCTTATGATCGGCCTTCTGAAATCGCTCATAGTGGAAATGTAATAGAAGTCATTAATTCCCCGGATTCTTCTTTTTTTTACTACTTTACAAAACTCTTGGTAAAGTTTGTATGGAAGCGTAGGGGGTATTGTCTTATCAGGATCGGGTGCCATTTATACTACCCTCGCCCCAACACCCTGTTCACGTCCGGACGGCCCCTTATAACGTCCCGTCTTTTAATATTATTTTTTTTTTCTATAATGACAATTGCCGCCCAGTCACACAGTGAAGATTACTCTACATTACCGATGGGATTTAACGCCACTTTAACTTCCTCGCTGAGCGAAAAATGGGAATGTGGCGCTCGCCCTCTGAGGTTTTAAATGGGTTCGACATAAAACTTTGAGAAAGGGCAACGAGCGTGAAGAATCCCATCGCACGCCGTAGTCTGCGGTGTAAATGTTGTCACGGACATTTATCGCGTGACATTTCCAGTGTGCTGTCAGAAAAAAAAAAGCGACATCCAGAGGGAAGACCATACATTGCTGTCCTGAAATACTCTGTGCCGCTGGGGTGCTCACTCGAGGTAATTTGTGGACTGCACATGGGCAGCCTTGTTTGTGGCATTTCATAGCGGCATTTTGTCGGCTGCTTTTGGAAATGTTACGTAAGCTCTGAGGAACAGACAAACACTGCAGCAGAGGGTGAGGTTCTGGAAGACGGCTTCATATCACAGCAACAAGACACAAGGTAGTTATACTGCATCAGCCAGGGGTCTCCCAGGCAAAGATTTCAATGCAGACAGGGAAGAATCAAGATGCGCCTCTCAATATATATTGTACCCAGAAATGGGCCATGTTGAGGATTGAAGACTCGGTGGTCGGCCATGGAAACTCAGCCCAGCAGATGAAAGACACATTGTGTTACTGCTAGTGTTGAGCGATATTGCTCGATATCTAAAAATATCGTATCGAAATGGTATCGCCGATATCACTAAATATCGTCGATATCCGATACCGATACCGGAAGTCCCATGTAAGTCTATGGGAACAAAATATCGCAACAAAAAAAACCCTTTCTTTCGTTGTAAACACAAAATATACACACATAGAATACATATATATATATACATGTCATTGTGACATATATATATACATATATTTATAGTTTATACACTTCTACATAGTAAAATAGACTCTGATTCAATTGCCGGGTAAAGACGTGACATACCCCATAGAAGTCGACGGGCTTGGTGCCGAGTACCCCCAAAACCTCTGGCTCTGTGCGACTCAACTTGGGCGTCACGAACAGGATTCTGTAGCTCGCTATAAGCGAGTCCTGTGTGCCTGAATTGAACTGGTTTTGTGCTTGAGAATTGCTAAAATCATCAGAGAATGTATTTGCCATTTTTCAGCCATATCTGCGTCACGACGAGGCACTGGTGAAGAATAAGGGGGTGCTCTCGTGGGCGTACACTCACTCAGTGGCGTGAAAACGATGGCCGCCCACTGTAAATGGTACTGCAATGTAAGATCGTGCCCCACAGCTCTTCAGTTCCGCCTCCTCATCCTCCTCAGTGTGCGGAAACTAACACGAAGGTCCCGCCTCCCTACAAAAGAGGGGCCCTCTCCAGATATGACACATGTGACTTGGCAGAGATGGCTAATGGACACGAGCAGAAGTGTGAAGGGATGGAGCAGTCAGAGCTCTCCCCCCACGGAAGCGACCCGATCGCCACGGAACCACCGTTGGGCACCCGGCCTGGAAACCCTCCTACGCTGGAAGAAGCGGAGGATACCCTAAGAGGCCTGGCCCGGCACCGGGAGGAGGTCGCCAGGATGGAAGCCAGCTGGCGTGCCCTAAAACTAAACTTGGAGCGGCGCCAATCCCTCTTACCTGAAGTGTCTGTACCGGAAGGTGAGGCACCCGTTCTAGTAGAGGAGCCCTTGCAATGTGATCCGGTTGACGTTGTCGCAGTGGAGGCACCCGTTCCTGCAAAAACCGCAGCACCGTCAGCAGCACCCCAGATCCCGCTGTCTGCCCCCGTCGCTGAGACAGAAGAAGCGACACCCGTCCTCATGGAGGAGGCCGCGCAGGCACCAGAGCACTACCTGCCTGTACCGGAGCCCCGACTGTCATCTGTTCCAGAGCCGGCTGCTTCCTCCGCATGTGAGCGCCGCCAGGACTGGGGGGCGCCAGGAGAGCTGCCGCAAACCGGACACTGTAAGCTGGCATTTGATGGTGGAGACATGGAGCTGCTGGTGGAGGAGAATTACAACCGGCGTCAGGAGGAAGAGTGGACACGTTGGGAGCGGGAAGCAGAGCGACAAAGGGAGCAGCGAGAAACCCTAAAACTTCGCCAACGTCAGCTGGAGAAGGACCGGGCAGATAAGGACCGGATGAGAAAGGATAAAGGAACCCTGTGGGAGCCGCGGCGTAAGGGTGCAGTACGGAGCTTTAAATTGAAAGGTGGTTGGGGCTTCATCCAGGAGCCTGGACTTTATTTAGAAGTCTTTGTGACCCGGCGGGACGTGGAGGCTCACCTCCCAGAAGGACACCCGGGGAGGGACCTGTTGCCAGGAGACTTGGTGACTTACACCCGACACTGGGGTTACAATGGGTGGTACGCCCTAAATGTTACCAGGTGCGACCCCTACTCCCCAGAGTGTCAGGAACCTGTGAGACCCTCGGAGCCTTCAGCCTCCCACATCCAGGCCTCTGCAAAAGTGCCCACCCCACGCCGTAAATCTCCCCAGCCTCCCTCAGTGGTCTCCTCAGCAGCCCCAGCTATGGACATGATAACTATAGCAGGCCCGTACCCGGCACCTGTTAGGCCCCCTGGGGTTCGTTCAGTCCGGGACATAGGGTTCCAGACCCGGAGGGAGATGAAAGAGGTGGCCACACAGACCCAGATAGCGGGTCACGACGTCACTGTACAGGCCACACGACGTCATCAGGTCCTGGTGGTCCTTGGTGCCTCGGATATTTGGCAAGCATCAGAAGAGTACCAGGTGGTACCTGGAACACCCCTGCCAAAGAATTATAAATAACCCGGACAGGGTCCCTGTATGTAAATAGTTAAATTGTTGATGTACCCGGACGGGTGAATGTTCCAAAAAAATTTTTTTAATTTAATAAAAAAAAACAAAACACAGTTTTCATTACTTTTATTACAGTCTCATCCTGCGACGCCATCGATCTCCTGTAAAAAAATGAAAAAAAAAAGATATACCACCTGACCGACGCAGTCCATAGTAACGAGTGTCCCACGACGATCCAGCTCTGCTACATCAGAATCCCGGCGCAGCACAGCTGATTACCTGCTTCCCCGGCGGTGACGTCATCGGACTGACTGCTTTACGGCCGGGATTACCCTGCAGTCACTGCAGTTATCGCGAGAAACTGCATGTGACCGCCGGGGAGAAGATAATGGCGGCCATCAAGCAGTCCAGGACGTGACCGCCGGAGATCTTCTGCCAGGTAAGTGCCGCTGACTCCTGACAGACCCGACCGACGGACAATCACAGTGACAGACCCGACCGACGGACACTGACACTGACAGTGACAAATCCGATTCCGGTATTCGATAAGACGAAAATATCGAAACGAATTATCGAAAGGCCGATACAGCTAATATCGGCCGATAGCCGATATTTGCATTATCGTATCGCTCAACACTAGTTACTGCCTAAAATAGTTCAATATCCAGCAGTGGCATCAACTCAGAACTGGCAGCAACGAGTGGGACTCAGCTACATTCATCTACTGTTCGGAAACATTTGGCCAGATATACCGAACTTAACACTATTGCACAGTACTGTTTGCGGTAGTATTATATTGGCACGATCTGGCAGAATTATGTAGCTTGCGTAGGTCAGCATTATTTTGGCAATATATAGTGTTGCGGAGTGGGCTGCATACGGTAGTGTTATGTTGGCACCATATGGTGGTATTATACGGGCTGTTATAGAAGTATTTTGTAGACTCTTACTGGGAGTACTAATGTATCTGGACTGATTATTGCGGATTATTATTCGGGCACCATGTAGTGCTTTTATGTGATAACTACATGGCAGTGGTGTTATGTAGGCACTATAACGACTATTACGTAGGTTGTACATGGCAATAATAGCATTGCACTTTACAGTGTCATGATGTGAGCTGGATGTGGCGGTATTATCTTGGAACTATGTGGTGGTATTATGTGGGTTGTCTATGGCTATATTACATAGGTTCTTACTAACAGATGCAATGTATTTGGATACTACACATCATGGCAGTATTATGTGAGTTGTATAGAGCAGTATTATGCTGGCAATGCATACTTGTATTATCTGTGCTGTACATAGCAGTACAATCTTGGTACTAAATACGATATGTAGACTGCATAACTGTAGCATTAGCTTGGCTCTAGTGGTATTATATCGGCTCTATATGGTAATAATATCTTGATGCTATATTGTTGTACTATGTAGGCTGTACCATCTCGGCACAAGATAGTTGTGATTTTTGGGCTGTATATGGCAGTATTATGTGGATTATTTATGGTAGTATCATGTCGGCTCTATATGACGGTATTATGTCCGCTATATAGACAGCATCATTTTACCACTGTATGGCTGTACTATGTGGGCTGTATATAGCAGTATCATGTTGGCACTATAAGGTGGTAGTATGTGGGCTGTTTATGGCAATACCATCCTGGTACTATGTAAGTATTATCTTGGCACTATATAGCGGAATTATGCAGGTTGTATATGGCAATATCATCTTGGTACTATTAGGTAATATTATTTAGAGTTGTATGTGGGCTTTATGTGGCAATACAATCCTGGCACTATTTAGGCATATTGTGAGAGTTATATACTGTATGGCAGTATCATATTGGCACTATAAGGTGGTAGTATGTGGGCTGTATACGGCAGTATCACGTTGGTATTATTAGGTAGTATTATTTAGGGTTGTATATGGCAGCATTTTCATAGCATTTAAAGGTGGTATTATATGGGCTCTATATGGCAATATCATCGTGGCACTATTGGGTAATACTCTGTGGCTTGTACATGGCAGTATCATCTGATCATTATATGGCGGTATTATGTAGCCTTTATATGACAACACAATGTAGGCACTATTGGATAGTTTTGCGTTGTAAATAGTAGTTTCATCTGGGCACTATATGGTGGTGTTATATGGGCTGTATGTAGTATATCCTCCTGGCACTATTTGGTTGTATTATGTGGGTGTATATGGCAACATCATCTGGGCAGTACATGGCGGTAACACGTTGGCTGTACACAACAGTATGATCATGGCACTATATGGTGGTATAATGTGTGTTGAGTATGGCTGCAGAATCTCGGCGCTGTATGGCGGTATTGCAGTGTTTATTATGTATTCTATATAGCTATATACATATAGCAGAGCTGTGTTTGTCAGTGCAAAAGAGCAATTCTGAGTATTACTGCGGCGTACCACGCACCCATAATTTGGATCAGGCTCTGCTACGTCATCACCTCCTTTCGTACGTACAGACGCTTACCGGCAGGCGATTCCTGAGGATCCTTTTTTGAGGAATATTCCCGGTTCGTGTTTTCCATGGAGGCAGAAGACGGTTTCTTCAATATCTCTTCTATGGAGTAGGATAAATACGGTTTTGGTGATGTCCGGCAGGGCGTCATCGAGCCGGGATCCATGGCTGAGAGTGCCGGACGCCAGGTCTGTACAAGGTCTGACCGGTTATTATAAGCTTCCTATGGAGAATAGATGCTCAACCTCCGGAGGCTGCAGCTAAAGCCGTGGAAACTTCTCCCGACACGTAGTCCGGCCGGTATCAGTAGTGTTAGTCTTACAGGTGACATCCTCAGCCTTGGAGGAACACGCCCTGCTCACCCGGAATTACGCCATACGTGACACCCGACGCCTGGGATTGGCTGCGGGCCCAGATTAGTCCCATCGAGATAATATAATGTCAACCTATGGGGCGTCATCCATTCGTTACACATTACTCCATCCACAGTCCATGGCAGACCACGCTCTTACAGCTAACGACATCTATTGTTCTCTGTTATCAGCCATGGTAACAACACAAGTGACAGTTCCCTGCCCCCATTTATGTCACATCTCTCCCTCTTATTACGCTCCCGCACTATTATAAGCTGGCAGGTCCCGGTACAGACCCATGGCCGATCTCCACCTTCTTTGCTCAGAGCTCAGTCCTCCTATTACTGAGTAACCAGATTACAGGTAGCCATCACTTTAACCCCTTCTGTAATCGGTGGTCAGCGGCATCTCCACGCACGTGTGACCTGATGGGCAGTGGGGTGACCGGCTTCATATAGTGCCAGCACTGTCCTCTACCCAAGGCCGACAATGGACGGTGCCCACAACTCAGAGACCAAGGTCTGAAAGGGCCACAAGGAGTGCAGCTCTGGAGCACAAACTGCTGCTAGAAGTTCTGAAAGAAGATGGCGGAGGATTGTCAATAACAAATATGAATAGGGGAGTGGTTATCCTGTACCCCGAGTGTCATTATCCTGTACCCGAGTGTCAGTGTCATTATCCTGTACCTCAAGTGTCAGTGTCATTATCCTGTACCCCGAGTGTCAGTGCCATTATCCTGTACCCCGAGTGTCATTATCCTGTACCCCGAGTGTCAGTGTCATTATCCTGTACCTCAAGTGTCAGTGTCATTATCCTGTACCCCGAGTGTCAGTGCCATTATCCTGTACCCCGAGTGTCATTATCCTGTACCCCGAGTGTCAGTGTCATTATCCTGTACCTCAAGTGTCAGTGTCATTATCCTGTACCCCGAGTGTCAGTGCCATTATCCTGTACCCCGAGTGTCAGTGTCATTATCCTGTACCCCGAGTGTCAGTGCCATTACCCTGTACCCCGAGTGTCAGTGCCATTATCCTGTACCCCGAGTGTCAGTGCCATTATCCTGTACCCCGAGTGTCAGTGTCATTATCCTGTACCCCGAGTGTCAGTGTCATTATCCTGTACCCCGAGTGTCAGTGTCATTATCCTGTACCCCGAGTGTCAGCGCCATTATCCTGTACCCCGAGTGTCAGCGTCATTATCCTGTACCCCGAGTGTCAGCGTCATTATCCTGTACCCCGAGTGTCAGCGCCATTATCCTGTACCCCGAGTGTCAGTGTCATTATCCTGTACCCCGAGTGTCAGCACGATTATCCTGTACCCCGAGTGTCAGCGTCATTATCCTGTACCCGAGTGTCAGCGTCATTATCCTGTACCCCGAGTGTCAGCGTCATTATCCTGTACCCCGAGTGTCAGTGTCATTATCCTGTACCCCGAGTGTCAGTGTCATTATCTTGTACCCCTAGTGTCAGTGTCATTATCCTGTACCCCGAGTGTCAGTGTCATTCTCCTGTACCCCAAGTGTCAGTGTCATTATCCTGTACCCCGAGTGTCATTCTCCTGTACCCCAAGTGTCAGTGTCATTCTCCTGTACCCCAAGTGTCAGTGTCATTATCCTGTATCCCGAGTGTCAGTGTCATTATCCTGTACCCCGAGTGTCAGTGTCATTATCTTGTACCCTTAGTGTCAGTGTCACTATCCTGTACTCTGAGTGTCAGTGTCATTATCCTGTACCCTTAGTGTCAGTGTCATTATCCTGTACCCCGAGTGTCAGTGTCATTATCCTGTACCCCGAGTGTCAGTGTCACTATCCTGTACTCTGAGTGTCAGTGTCATTATCTTGTACCCTTAGTGTCAGTGTCATTATCCTGTACCCCGAGTGTCAGCGTCATTATCCTGTACCCCGAGTGTCAGCGCCATTATCCTGTACCCCGAGTGTTAGTGTCATTATCCTGTACCCCGAGTGTCAGCGCCATTATCCTGTACCCCGAGTGTCAGCGTCATTATCCTGTACCCTGAGTGTCAGCGTCATTATCCTGTACCCCGAGTGTCAGCGTCATTATCCTGTACCCCGAGTGTCAGCGTCATTATCCTGTACCCCGAGTGTCAGTGTCATTATCCTGTACCCCGAGTGTCAGTGTCATTATCTTGTACCCCTAGTGTCAGTGTCATTATCCTGTACCCCGAGTGTCAGTGTCATTATCCTGTACCCCGAGTGTCATTCTCCTGTACCCCAAGTGTCAGTGTCATTCTCCTGTACCCCAAGTGTCAGTGTCATTATCCTGTACCCCAAGTGTCAGTGTCATTATCCTGTACCCCGAGTGTCAGTGTCACTATCCTGTACTCTGAGTGTCAGTGTCATTATCTTGTACCCTTAGTGTCAGTGTCATTATCCTGTACCCCGAGTGTCAGTGTCATTATCTTTTACCCTTAGTGTCAGTGTCATTCTCCTGTACCCCAAGTGTCAGTGTCATTCTCCTGTACCCCAAGTGTCAGTGTCATTATCCTGTACCCCAAGTGTCAGTGTCATTATCCTGTATCCCGAGTGTCAGTGTCATTATCCTGTACCCCGAGTGTCAGTGTCACTATCCTGTACTCTGAGTGTCAGTGTCATTATCTTGTACCCTTAGTGTCAGTGTCATTATCCTGTACCCCGAGTGTCAGTGTCATTATCCTGTACCCCGAGTGTCAGTGTCACTATCCTGTACTCTGAGTGTCAGTGTCATTATCTTGTACCCTTAGTGTCAGTGTCATTATCCTGTACCCCGAGTGTCAGCGTCATTATCCTGTAACCCTAGTGTCAGCGCCATTATCCTGTACCCCGAGTGTTAGTGTCATTATCCTGTACCCCGAGTGTCAGCGCCATTATCCTGTACCCCGAGTGTCAGCGTCATTATCCTGTACCCTGAGTGTCAGCGTCATTATCCTGTACCCCGAGTGTCAGCGTCATTATCCTGTACCCCGAGTGTCAGCGTCATTATCCTGTACCCCGAGTGTCAGTGTCATTATCCTGTACCCCGAGTGTCAGTGTCATTATCTTGTACCCCTAGTGTCAGTGTCATTATCCTGTACCCCGAGTGTCAGTGTCATTCTCCTGTACCCCAAGTGTCAGTGTCATTATCCTGTACCCCGAGTGTCATTCTCCTGTACCCCAAGTGTCAGTGTCATTCTCCTGTACCCCAAGTGTCAGTGTCATTATCCTGTACCCCAAGTGTCAGTGTCATTATCCTGTACCCCGAGTGTCAGTGTCACTATCCTGTACTCTGAGTGTCAGTGTCATTATCTTGTACCCTTAGTGTCAGTGTCATTATCCTGTACCCCGAGTGTCAGTGTCATTATCTTTTACCCCTAGTGTCAGTGTCATTATCCTGTACCCCGAGTGTCAGTGTCATTATTCTGCACCCCAAGTGTCAGTGTCATTATCCTGTACCCCGAGCGTCAATATCATCCTGTACCCCAAGTGTCAGTGTCATTATCTTGTACCCCGAGTGTCAGTGTCATTATCCTGTACCCCGAGTGTCATTATCCTGTACCTCGATTGTCATTATCCTGTACCCCCAGTGTCATTACCAGTACCCCGAGTGTCATTATCCTGCACCCTGAGTGTCAATGTATCATGTTTTGAAGAAATGCCATCAAGCAGTTAATAATGAGAGCCCCTGCTTCCCAGTATCCAGCCCCTCTCTTCCCCCTGTGGCCCCGTACACCTTCATTCCTCACATCTCCTTCTGCCTCCTCAGCGATCTCCGACTCACTTTCTATTAACTCCCGTCTCTACGGCTCATTTGCTGCTCATTCTGTGAATAATTAAGAAAGGGATTTTTAATAACTGGGTAGCAGTGGATTCATTTCTGGAGTCTCGCTCTTCCCTTACAGTGCTGCCCTGCAGTGCACCCAGTGGGCACCAGGGGGCGCTGTGTCCACAGCCTCTCCATCATGTTCCTAATGTTGTTCTGTATCAATACATCCCCAATTAGTGGGACATATTTCACAACCAATCATCTGAGAAAGACCTTACCTGACGCTTTAACCCCTTCTCCACCAGACACCCAACATGTATCATCTGTCATCCTGGCCAGGGACTAATATGCCAATACCTTTCGCCTCTGTTATCGCCCGTGATCGATGACGACCAGGAAAGTCTATCTTGTAGTCACAATGGTATAATAATTTTCAGCATGGTAATAAAGTTTTAGGCCGGGGTGGAACAAATAGACTTTAAGGCATTGTCCACATTGGGACTCATTTATCATAACTGTCTAAAAGAAAAATGCTCTGTGTTGCCAATATATAATGCAAGTTTAATTTCTGAATTCCTGGTAAGATGAAATCCATCTGTGTTCAGTAGATATGGATATTAATACGTGGTCTCCCTCAGGATTCACACTCACAGCCTGTAGCATGGCAGGCTGCACTGTTGTGGAGGGGAGATATGTTTCACTGAGGCTATTAGCTTCAGTGATGTAAAACCCAGAAGTTTCCTCCAGCACACTATGTGTTGAGAGGGGTTAATCGGCCACTTTAAGGGCTAGGTTTTTGTGGACAGCCATAGAGCGGGTGGGAGGTTGTCCACCTTATCTCCACCCCCGGGTTGTGGTCTGGGGTTTAACTGAGACATTCAGTGTTCAGTGTATCTGGAGAGAGTAACTCCAGAGAGGACGGATCCCCGCTACCACAAGGACCACAAGGACTGTGCTTTGTGTTACCACCTTGTTTTTCTTCCTGTTTTTGCCCAAATGGCCGTGTTTATTTTTACATCACCACGGTTTATGCGGCTTATCTAATAAACCAGTGACGATCTTAAAGAGACAGTGTACCCATCTAATAAACCAGTGACGATCTTAAAGAGACAGTGTACCCGCGTCTACCTCCGTTCACAACTGAGTGAGCTGATCTACCACAATACCTATGTTAGGAGTAAAAAAAAAAATCAGAAGTTTTTTTCTCCTTTAAAAAATACTAAAAATAATTAAAAATAATAACAAAAATCACATTTTTTCGTTAAAACACTATAACAAGAAAGCCATATTAATATCCATACTACAATATAACGGACAAATAGCACCGCCAGACCCTCATATTACCAGCATATATAGTCATGACTGAATAATACCGCCAAACTGATCATTACCAAAAACCACAGTGCAAAGACGAATATTACCGCCACATAGTGGCCATGCGGTGGTAATCGCCAGTTCTCTGCAGACCATAGACGTGTATTAGGTGTAAATAAATCCAGTGACTCGCAGGCGACGTTCACACTGATCTCAGTCGTTAATTTATGTTCTTGCTTCAGTAATACCCCATCTGTGCCTCCACATATTAATAAAGCCCCTCTGTGCCACCACATAGAAATAAGGTCCCATCTATAGCTTCACGCAGTACCAATGCCCTCATTGTGCCTCCATATAGTAATAATGTCACTATGGTGCCCCCACCTAGTATAAGTGCCCCTACTGTTCCTCCACATAGTAATAATGCCCCCTTTGCACCACCACATAGTAATAATGCCCCCTCTGTGCCTCCACGTATCAATAAAGCCCCTCTGTTCCTCCACAAAGTAGTAATTCTGCTGTCATATAGTAATTGTGTCCCACTGTGCCTCCACGTAGTAGTAATACCCCCTAATGTCCTCATGCAATCCTTACTCCCCACCATTTCAGTCCTCATGTTCCTGCCTCCACATAGTAATAATGCCCCATCTCTGCCTACACAAGTGTAATGTCCCCTCCGTGAGACATCATAGTAAAATCACTCCATGTGCCTCTGTACAGTAATAATGCCTCCTACGTGCCTTCATGTCGTATTACTGCCACCCTGCGCTTCCACATAATAATAATAATATTAATAATGCCTTTTTCTACCTGCTCATGGTAATGCTGCTTCCTGTGTGCCTCCACATAATAATAATGTCCCTATGGTGCCTCAGCCTAGTTTAACTGCCCATACTGTTCCTCCGCATTGTAATAATGCGCCCTTTGCACCACCACATAGTATTAATGGCCCTTCTCTGCTTCCACATAGTAATAGTAGCCCCCGCTATGCCTCCACACAGTAGTAATGCCCCCATCTGTGTCTTAACACAGTAATAGTTCCCCTTGTGTTTCCCTACAAAGTAGTAATTTCCCCTGTCTGTGCCTTCACATAGTAATAGTGCCCCCTCTGTACCTCCACATAATAATTGGGCCCCCTCTGTACCCCCACATAGTAATTGGGGGCCCTCTGTACCTCCACATAGTAATTGGGGGCCCTGTTTGCCTCCACATTGTAATAGTGCCCCCTCTGTACCTCCACATAGTAATTGGGGGCCCTCTTTGCCTCCACATAGTAATAGTGCCCCCTCTGTACCTCCACATAGTAATTGGGCCCCCTCTTTGCCTCCACATAGTAATAGTGCCCCCTCTGTACCTCCATATAGTAATTGGGCCCCCTCTTTGCCTCCACATAGTAATAGTGCCCCCTCTGTACCTCCACATAGTAATTGGGCCCCCTCTTTGCCTCCACATACTAATAGTGCTCCCTCTGTACCCCCACATAGTAATTGGGGGCCCTCTGTACCTCCACATAGTAATTGGGGGCCCTCTTTGCCTCCACATACTAATAGTGCTCCCTCTGTACCTCCACATAGTAATAGTGCCCCCTCTGTACCTCCACATAGTAATTGGGGGCCCTCTTTGCCTCCACATAGTAATAGTGCCCCCTCTGTACCTCCACATAGTAATTGGGCCCCCTCTGTACCTCCACATAGTAAATGGGCCCCCTCTTTGCCTCCACATAGTAATAGTGTCCCCCTCTGTACCTCCACATGGTAATTGGGCCCCCTCTTTGCCTTCACATAGTAATAGTGCCCCCTCTGTACCTCCACATAGTAATAGTGCACCCTCTGTACCTCCACATAGTAAATGGGCTCCTTCTTTGCCTCCACATAGTAATAGTGCCCCCTCTGTACCTCCATTGTCACGGGTGTGTCGCGGCGGAGATCGTCGCGATTGCACACCCTGACTTCGCACAGCTGAGTTTCTGGTGCTGGGTGTTTTTCGGCACTGAGGGAGTTAATTCTTTCTCTCTCGGTGCTGGGCTGACCAGCCTCGCCCAGCTGCGATTGATGTTTTGTTAATTAGCTTCCTTCATATACCTGCTGGTCTGCTGGGGAAGTTGCCGGTGAAAGCATTCATTCAGACCAGCAGAGCGGATCGTTTCTGAGAAGACTTAAGCTAAGAGTGCCTGTTGTGGTTTTTCCTCTCCTCGCTTATTGTTTATCTCCTTAACCTTTTGTGTTCCTCTGTAGTGGAAGTGTTGTATGCAAGGCTGTGTTTTCTTTACCCCTTGTCTGTCTCGTTTGTCTTAGACTGTGTGTAAGCTGTGACCTGCCCATTCCCTGTGGTGGTAATCAGGGTCCTTCTCAGGACTAGATTACAGTGGTCAGGGATCTACAGGAGACAGGGTTACGCTGGCGGCCTGGACCTCTGTACCATTAACAGTACCTCCAGGTAGAGGGACTAGTCAGGACCCCAGTTCAGGGTCAGCATAGACCCCGGTCCACCTCGATCCAGAGACAGCGTGACACGTACACAGTATTGACCCACAATACATAGGATATTATGTCAGGTAAGACATTGCTGGCAGATACTATGTATACATGTTGATTTTCTCTATTATATGAAATTTAGAATGATGTCACATTAGATATAGGTTGCTATCTTTGAATATATCTGTTATACGTCGTGACATCCATATAGTAAATGGGCCCCCTCTTTACCTCCACATAGTAATAGTGCCCCCTCTGTACCTCCACATAGTAAATGGGCTGCTTCTTTGCCTCCACATAGTAATAGTGCCCCCTCTGTACCTCCACATAGTAAATGGGCCCCCTCTTTACCTCCACATAGTAATAGTGCCCCCTTTGTACCTCCACATAGTAAATGGGCCCCCTCTTTACCTCCACATAGTAATAGTGCCCCTCTGTACCTCCACATAGTAAATGGGCCCCCTCTTTGCCTCCACATAGTAATAGTGCCTCCTCTGTACCTCCACATAGTAATCGGTCCCCCTCTGTGCCTCCACATACTTATAGTGCCCCCTCTGTTCAGCCACATAGTAATAATGCTTCCTATGTTCCTCCACAGATTAGTAACGCCCCAATCTATGGCTCCACATAGTAATAGTGCCCCCTAATGTCCTCATACAATCCTTACTCCTCACCATTTCCGTCCTCCTGTGCCTCGCAATAAAAACGTCCCTCATTAGGGTAGAGGGGGCCCGGGAGCAGGGGTTTCATTTCCTTTCAAAACCAAAACAGGGAAAATGGCAAATGCCGCCATTCTCATGGACTGTTTGCATTATCGTGAAGGTGTTGAGTTCTCCACAGCACTTCTGTAAGAAGAGACCGGCTTCCATTGTGTCCTCATGGGGGGAGTTTTCATATAAATGTCACCATCGCCATGTTATGGATTCTTGATGTCTCCATCATTAATGTAGAGTAAATCTCTTAAGAAATAAATCAGAAAACAGGTGCTGCCGAGATTAGAAAGCTTGTTATCAGAAGGGAGAACATACGGAGATTTCCCACGCACAACACAGTGACTGAACATCTTAAGAAAAAACTGTATTCCTCTAACGACTCAATAATTAGCTGAAAACAAAAGGAATAAATAATTCATATTGCATTTAATTCTTTTTAATGTACACAGTGACTGCACCAGCAGAATAGTGAGCGCAGCTCTGGAGTATAATACAGGATGTAACTCAGGATCAGTAATGTAATGTATGTACACAGTGACTGCACCAGCAGAATAGTGAGTGCAGCTCTGGAGTATAATACAGGATGTAACTCAGGATCAGTAATGTAATGTATGTACACAGTGACTGCACCAGCAGAATAGTGAGTGCAGCTCTGGAGTATAATACAGGATGTAACTCAGGATCAGTAATGTAATGTATGTACACAGTGACTGCACCAGCAGAATAGTGAGTGCAGCTCTGGAGTATAATACAGGATGTAACTCAGGATCAGTAATGTAATGTATGTACACAGTGACTGCACCAGCAGAATAGTGAGTGCAGCTCTGGAGTATAATACAGGATGTAACTCAGGATCAGTAATGTAATGTATGTACACAGTGACTGCACCAGCAGAATAGTGAGTGCAGCTCTGGAGTATAATACAGGATGTAACTCAGGATCAGTAATGTAATGTATGTACACAGTGACTGCACCAGCAGAATAGTGAGTGCAGCTCTGGGGTATAATACAGGATGTAACTCAGGATCAGTAATGTAATGTATGTACACAGTGACTGCACCAGAAGAATAGTGAGTGCAGCTCTGGGTATAATACAGGATGTAACTCAGGATCAGTAATGTAATGTATGTACACAGTGACTGCACCAGCAGAATAGTGATGCAGCTCTGGGTATAATACAGGATGTAACTCAGGATCAGTAATGTAATGTTGTACACAGTGACTGCACCAGCAGAATAGTGAGTGCAGCTCTGGAGTATAATACAGGATGTAACTCAGGATCAGTAATGTATGTACACAGTGACTGCACCAGCAGAATAGTGAGTGCAGCTCTGGAGTATAATACAGGATGTAACTCAGGATCAGTAATGTAATGTATGTACACAGTGACTGCACCAGCAGAATAGTGAGTGCAGCTCTGGGTATAATACAGGATGTAACTCAGGATCAGTAATGTAATGTATGTACACAGTGACTGCACCAGCAGAATAGTGAGTGCAGCTCTGGGTATAATACAGGATGTAACTCAGGATCAAGTAATGTATGTACACAGTGACGCACCAGCAGAATAGTGAGTGCAGCTCTGGAGTATAATACAGGATGTAACTCAGGATCAGTAATGTATGTATGTACACAGTGACTGCACCAGCAGAATAGTGAGTGCAGCTCTGGGTATAATACAGGATGTAACTCAGGATCAGTAATGTAATGTATGTACACAGTGACTGCACCAGCAGAATAGTGAGTGCAGCTCTGGAGTATAATATAGGATGTAACTCAGGATCAGTAATGTATGTACACAGTGACTGCACCAGCAGAATAGTGAGTGCAGCTCTGGGGTATAATACAGGATGTAACTCAGGATCAGTAATGTAATGTATGTACACAGTGACTGCACCAGCAGAATAGTGAGTGCAGCTCTGGGGTATAATACAGGATGTAACTCAGGATCAGTAATGTAATGTATGTACACAGTGACTGCACCAGCAGAATAGTGAGTGCAGCTCTGGGGTATAATACAGGAGGTAACTCAGGATCAGTAATGTAATGTATGTACACAGTGACTGCACCAGCAGAATAGTGAATGCAGCTCTGGAGTATAATACAGGATGTAACTCAGGATCAGTAATGTAATGTATGTACACAGTGACTGCACCAGCAGAATAGTGAGTGCAGTTCTGGAGTATAATACAGGATGTAACTCAGGATCAGTAATGTAATGTATGTACACAGTGACTGCACCAGCAGAATAGTGAGTGCAGCTCTGGGGTATAATACAGGATGTAACTCAGGATCAGTAATGTAATGTATGTACACAGTGACTGCACCAGCAGAATAGTGAGTGCAGCTCTGGAGTATAATATAGGATGTAACTCAGGATCAGTAATGTATGTACACAGTGACTGCACCAGCAGAATAGTGAGTGCAGCTCTGGAGTATAATACAGGATGTAACTCAGGATCAGTAATGTAATGTATGTACACAGTGACTGCACCAGCAGAATAGTGAGTGCAGCTCTGGAGTATAATATAGGATGTAACTCAGGATCAGTAATGTATGTACACAGTGACTGCACCAGCAGAATAGTGAGTGCAGCTCTGGGGTATAATACAGGATGTAACTCAGGATCAGTAATGTAATGTATGTACACAGTGACTGCACCAGCAGAATAGTGAGTGCAGCTCTGGGGTATAATACAGGATGTAACTCAGGATCAGTAATGTAATGTATGTACACAGTGACTGCACCAGCAGAATAGTGAGTGCAGCTCTGGGGTATAATACAGGAGGTAACTCAGGATCAGTAATGTAATGTATGTACACAGTGACTGCACCAGCAGAATAGTGAATGCAGCTCTGGAGTATAATACAGGATGTAACTCAGGATCAGTAATGTAATGTATGTACACAGTGACTGCACCAGCAGAATAGTGAGTGCAGTTCTGGAGTATAATACAGGATGTAACTCAGGATCAGTAATGTAATGTATGTACACAGTGACTGCACCAGCAGAATAGTGAGTGCAGCTCTGCGGTATAATACAGGATGTAACTCAGGATCAGTAATGTAATGTATGTACACAGTGACTGCACCAGCAGAATAGTGAGTGCAGCTCTGGAGTATAATACAGGATGTAACTCAGGATCAGTAATGTAATGTATGTACACAGTGACTGCACCAGCAGAATAGTGAGTGCAGTTCTGGAGTATAATACAGGATGTAACTCAGGATCAGTAATGTAATGTATGTACACAGTGACTGCACCAGCAGAATAGTGAGTGCAGCTCTGGGGTATAATACAGGATGTAACTCAGGATCAGTAATGTATGGACACAGTGACTGCACCAGCAGAATAGTGAGTGCTGCTCTGGAGTATAATACAGGAGGTAACTCAGGATCAGTAATGTAATGTATGTACACAGTGACTGCACCAGCAGAATAGTGAGTGCAGCTCTGGGGTATAATACAGGATGTAACTCAGGATCAGTAATGTAATGTATGTACACAGTGACTGCACCAGCAGAATAGTGAGTGCAGCTCTGGGGTATAATACAGGATGTAACTCAGGATCAGTAATGTATGGACACAGTGACTGCACCAGCAGAATAGTGAGTGCTGCTCTGGAGTATAATACAGGCTTTTTTTTTACCTGCAGCATTTATCTATTGGTGAATCCCAGCAGTGTAACCTCTTGTCGCCTTTAATATTAGTGAGGAGCTGTACTATCTGGGCATCTTTGCTAGGAATAAGGTCGTGCTGAGAGTTGGAGCTTTGCAATAGATGGAAACCATAGACTTGATTTATCTGCTCTATGATATAGTAATATATAGTTTGGACGATTCCTCTTAGTCCTATAAATTAAATTATAAGGGGTTGTCTGCTGTAGGAAACTATTTGTCAAAGCTTTATTAGGAAATCCACACTTATAAATCTAGGAGAAAAATTACAAAGAGCGTCCTTCACTCTGGAGGACACAACAAGTCAGTGTAATACGTAGGCAGCCCATTGATTTAATTAGGTATTGTGTAATATGTCATTTCACCAGTTGGTGGTGCTGCAGGGAAAATAAGCACTTGCTGTTTTCCTTTTTACAGGTGATCGCCAGAGATCAGAGATCGGAGATCGTCCTTTGATCCTTTCTAATATTCGTGGTGTAGCCTCTTATTCTGGAGGAACGACACCTCCCCTTCCCCTTCTTAAAGTCGATTTTCTTAGAGACTTGAAATCTTCTGCTGCCATTAAGTTATTAAATGACCCATGAGAGTCTTTGTAGGACGAGGAGTCCTAGCGCTAATGTCATCACCTTGAATGAAAATGTTTATTTTCTAGGAGCTCCTCTTCCCCGGTTCTGATTAATTAAATGCTTTAATGGGGCTTAAAGACCATCGGACGGCGGGTAATAAGCGCGACAAATGTGCGGCGTCATTATTAACCGGACTCATTAGATATTACACGGGGAACGGTCTAATTAACGGACGATTCATCAAAGTTTAACAAGAACCCTGAAAAATGGACGACACTGATTAACCCCCGGAGCTGCAGACGTAATCTCCATATTTGTCTGTGCTCCTATAGGCTGTAATGGGAGACCCCCCAACATTGAAGAGAGGGTATCACAATGTCCGATATACCTGGTGTAATGGCTCCTCTCATTTATATAGGATGTTCCTCTAACAGAGGGGATTTAAGTAAAAATTGCTTCCAAGGGACATTTTCCTTCTGAGGGTCTTCAAATACTAAGGTCTCATATACAGGTCCTCATTATCGCTCTGTACCCGCACCACCTTATGTCTGGTTTCACCACCGTATATCCGCACACAGTGGCTTACAGTAACTGTAGAAACTGCACCACTGACTTCACACTGACAGTGAAACTACATGACCATCAAAAAGCTCCTAGACAATAAGTGTCAGTCAATGGACTCTCAGCCAATAAGTTTCCGTCAATGGACTCTCAGCCAATAAGTTTCCGTCAATGGACTCTCAGCCAATAAGTTTCCGTCAATGGACTCTCAGCCAATAGGTTTCCGTCAATGGACTCTCAGCCAATAAGTGTCCGTCAATGGACTCTCAGCCAATAAGTTTCCGTCAATGGACTCTCAGCCAATAAGTTTCCGTCAATGGACTCTCAGCCAATAAGTTTCCGTCAATGGACTCTCAGCCAATAAGTTTCCGTCAATGGACTCTCAGCCAATAAGTTTCCGTCAATGGACTCTCAGCCAATAAGTTTCCGTCAATGGACTCTCAGCCAATAAGTTTCCGTCAATGGACTCTCAGCCAATAAGTTTCCGTCAATGGACTCTCAGCCAATAGGTTTCCGTCAATGGACTCTCAGCCAATAAGTGTCCGTCAATGGACTCTCAGCCAATAAGTTTCCGTCAATGGACTCTCAGCCAATAAGTTTCCGTCAATGGACTCTCAGCCAATAAGTTTCCGTCAATGGACTCTCAGCCAATGAGTTTCCGTCAATGGACTCTCAGCCAATAAGTTTCAGTCAAAGGACTCTCAGCCAATAAGTGTCCATCAAAGGACTCTCAGCCAATAAGTGTCCATCAAAGGACTCTCAGCCAATAAGGGGCCAACAAAGGACTCTCAGCCAATAAGTAGTCATTAAAGGAGTCTCAGCCAATAAGTGGCCTATAAAGGACTTTCAGCCAATAAGTTTCCGTCAAAGGTCTCTCAGCCAATAAATGTCCATCAATTGACTTTCAGCCAATAAGGGGCCAATAAAGGACTCTCAGCCAATAAATGGCTATCAAAGGACTCTCAGCCAATAAGTGTCCATCAAAGGACTCTCAGCCAATAAGGGGCCATCAAAGGACTCTCAGCCAATAAATGGCCATCAAAGGACGCACAGCCAATAAGTGTCCATCAAAGGACTCTCAGCCAATAAGTGTTCATCAAAGGACTCTCAGCCAATAAGGGGCCATCAAAGGACTCTCAGCCAATAAGTGTCCATCAAAGAACTCTCAGCCAATAAGTGTCCATCAAAGGACTCTCAGCCAATAAGTGTCCATCAGAGAACTCTCAGCCAATAAGGGGCCATCAAAGGACTCTCAGCCAATAAGTGTTCATCAAAGGACTCTCAGCCAATAAGGGGCCATCAAAGGACTCTCAGCCAATAAGTGTCCATCAAAGAACTCTCAGCCAATAAGTGTCCATCAGAGGACTCTCAGCCAATAAGGGGCCATCAAAGGACTCTCAGCCAATAAGTGGCCATTAAAGGACTCTCAGCCAATAAATGGCCTACAAAGGACTCTCCGCCAATATGTGGCCTACAAAGGACTCTCAGCCAATAAGGGGCCATCAAAGGACTCTCAGCCAATAAGTGGCCATTAAAGGACTCTCAGCCAATAAATGGCCTACAAAGGACTCTCCGCCAATATGTGGCCTACAAAGGACTCTCAGCCAATAAGTGGCCATCAAAGGACTCTCAGCCAATAAATGGCCTACAAAGGACTCTCAGCCAATATGTGGCCTACAAAGGACTCTCAGCCAATAAATGTCCTTCAATTGACTCTCAGCCAATAAGGGGCCAATAAAGGACTCTCAGCCAATAAGTGGTCATCAAAGGAGTCTCAGCCAATAAGTGTCCATCAAAGGACTCTCAGCCAATAAGTGCCCATCAAAGGACTCTCAGCCAATAAGTGTCCATCAAAGGACTCTCAGCCAATAAGTGCCCATCAAAGGACTCTCAGCCAATAAGTGCCCATCAAAGGACTCTCAGCCAATAAGTGACCATTAAAGGTCTCTCAGCCAATAAATGGCCATCAAAGGTCTCTCAGCCAATAAGTGGCCATCGAAGGACTCTCAGCCAATAAGTGTCCATCGAAGGACTCTCAGCCAATAAGTGGCCATTAAAGGTCTCTCAGCCAATAAGTGTCCATCAAAGGTCTCTCAGCCAATAAGTGTCAATCAAAGGACTCTCAGCCAATAAGTGTCCATCAAAGGACGCACAGCCAATAAGTGTCCATCGAAGGACTCTCAGCCAATAAGTGTCAATCAAAGGACTCTCAGCCAATAAGTGTCCATCAAAGGACGCACAGCCAATAAGTGTCAATCAAAGGACTCTCAGCCAGTAAATACTCTGCTTTGCACTGATGATGGGCAAGAATCCTGAAGCTTTCTGTAGATTTGGTCTCTTCCTTTTGATGAAGTCTTTGGTTTGGCTGAATATTCACCTGGTAACGCTTGCTACAGACTGAACATTGACTTATAACGTGGTTGTCCCAGAGCCAGAGATCTTCTCCCTGGATGAGAGCTAATTTGCATACTTTTTGTCCCAGTGTGCCTTGCCTGACCTATCAGTCTACCAATGGCAGCTGGTGATGTCACAAGGAGAAGCAGATCCCATCTAGATCTTCACCCAGCCAATCAGTGCCCTGCTGTGTGCTGATAATGGGCAAAACGGGCACCTTCCCAAAAATATTTACACAATTTCACCTATCAGGAGACATAAGCTCCTGCCTGGTAAGAGTTAATTTCTGAATCTCCTTAGGGTTCACTTTACTTCCGACATTAATGAAAAATGGATGAGAACTGACCCCATGGAACAACCTAGTGGCCCAAAAACGAAGTAACACTGATGTAGTCATCGTGGTATAAGTCAGCCCCTAGAAGAAGGCACATCTTGAATTTTGCCCATTCCATGCTTTGATGTATAACCCTAAGTGTCGAAATAATTTTCAATAGTATCTTAGGTTTTACAAAATTTGCAGTACCACTTTTAACCACGAGGGGAGCCCATGATTTTCTACGAGCAAAAATGCAACAGTGCCACCTGCTGGCGACCATAATTTATATAAATCAATGATTTTGACATTTTTTGGCCGTGATGTGGGTGAAAATGGTACTTAAAGTGTAACTAGAGATCTGCAGCCCATTTTCTTTTCCCTAGATCTAGTGCCAACCTCGTCTATGTGCCCAAATCGCTGACTTGGTAGAGGTTGGACTGTAACGCCAGACACACCACAATGAGACACAAGGTCCCGATTCATAAAGACTGGTGTTTTGTATGCCGGTCCTGATGACGGAGGCACTGGAGTAAAACGCGTCAAATTATGGCTATAATTCCAAAAGAAATTAATCCCTAGTAACCCTTTCATTGCTGGAATGTTGTAATCCCATTCTCTCTCCTAGTGACACCATGGTCTCCGTCCCCCTCAATTTCTCGCTCTTTGTGTCATATGCGGCTCCCCCTTCCCGTCTCTCCCCTGATGGCTGCCCCTGTGCACATGCAGCTATTTTGAGCCTGGCGGTTCTCCTCCACTATCAATAATCCCTGTCTATCTCCTTCTCCCGGTTCCAGCTGAGCACAGATACTGTTGTCTGCATGATTAAGTGTTGGCGAACAGCGCAGTGATTCATAGGCCGCAGTTTTACTGGAGAGACCTCAACGGCCGTATGACTGAGCGGCATCAATATTTCTGCTGATATCACATATGAAAAGAGTTTATACACCCAATAATGTATGAACCAACCGGCCTACTATCATAGCATCCCAATGTACAGGAATATAACTGCTATAATACTGCCCCTATGTACAAGAATATAACTACTATAATACTGCCCCCTATGTACAAGAATGTAACTACTATAATACTGCCCTATGTACAAGAATATATCTACTATAATACTGCCCCTATGTACAAGAATATAACTACTATAATACTGCCCCCTATGTACAAGAATGTAACTACTATAATACTGCCCCTATGTACAAGAATATATCTACTATAATACTGCCCCTATGTACAAGAATATAACTACTATAATACTGCCCTTATGTACAAGAATATAACTACTATAATACTGCCCCCTATGTACAAGAATGTAACTACTATAATACTGCCCCTATGTACAAGAATATATCTACTATAATACTGCCCCTATGTACAAGAATATAACTACTATAATACTGCCCCCTATGTACAAGAATATAACTACTATAATTCTTATCCTCTCTTGCTGACAACTTTATCTTCCAAAAGGTAATGGAGAAAACAAGGGGATCTGCTACCTTGGATCTAATCCTCATAAACAAGGAGGAAATGGTTGAGGAGGTAAGAGTGGCTGGGACTCTAGGAGGTAGTGACCATGCTATTTTAGAATTTTGGATAACAAGAGGAGGAAGACCTGTGAAGACTCAGACGTCAAGGTTAGATTTCAGAAAGGCAGATTTTAAGGAACTCAGAAAGAGAATTGGAGGGATCCAATGGCTGGATATCCTTAAGGACAAAAATGTCCAGGAAGGATGGAAAATCTTGAAAAATGAGATTCTCAAAGCACAATCGTTAACAATTCCGAAAAGAGGGAAGAATGGGAAGCATTTAAGGAAACCAGGATGGATGAACATAGAACTTAAACACATGCTAAAAAGGAAGAAAGAAATGTTTATCAAATGGAAAGAGGGAGGCATATCTAAAGAAGAATATAATGCCGTCTGCAGAACCTGCAGGGCACAAATCAGATTATCTAAAGCTGACAATGAATTAAGGCTTGCAAGTGACGTCAAAAGCAACAAAAAAGGATTTTGGGGATACGTCAAAAGTAAAAGAAAAGTCAAAGATGCTATAGGATTTTTACAGGATGAAAATGATGAAATGGTAAGTCAGGATGTTGAGAAGGCTGAACTTTTAAATTCCTATTTTGCATCTGTTTTCTCTCAGAAAGGAAATGTAACATCAACTGATCTTCACTGTCCTATTAAAGGAATAGAAGAATCCAGGATATCTATAAACAGAAAGACAGTGAGGAAACACTTAGCTAACATAAATGAATTCAAGTCTCCAGGTCCAGATGAATTACACCCCAGGGTACTGAAGGAGATAGCAGAAGAAATTCTTGAACCACTGTCCATAATCTTTGAAAATTCTTGGAGAACAGGAGAAGTCCCAGAAGACTGGAGAAGAGCAAATGTTGTTCCTATCTTCAAAAAGGGGAAGAAGGTGGACCCAGGGAACTACAGGCCGGTGAGTCTGACTTCTATACCAGGAAAGATCTTTGAACAAATTATTAAAGAACATGTATGCAAGTACCTGGATAAGAATGAAGTGATTAAACAGAGTCAGCATGGGTTTGTAACTAATAAGTCATGTCAGACTAACTTAATTTCCTTCTATGACAGAATCACTGACTGGGTGGATCAGGGAAATGCTGTAGATACAGTATATCTTGACTTCAGCAAAGCATTTGACAAAGTATCTCACACAATCCTTATTGAAAAAATGACTAAGTATGGAATGGACAAGGCAACTGTTAGGTGGATTCATAACTGGCTTAGTGATCGGACCCAAAGAGTGGTTGTAAATGGCTGCACATCCAGTTGGAAGAATGTCTCAAGTGGGGTACC
>JARQOD010000004.1:3004019-3075232 GCA_033576555.1 Oophaga sylvatica
GGTACAAGGGAAACTGGAATAAGGATTCAGACCAGAACAATTGATCACGGAACCCTGATGGGAAATTGACTCCCTTAAATATAAGCCCAATCAGTAACACCTGATTCCCAGTCCTCCATCTTCACTGAATCCCCGCTTGTAACCACCAGAGGGAGCCTCTGCTCAAAAATCATCTCAAACCATTCACAACAGAAACCCCCCTTGAGGAGGGGTCCCGAACCCTCATTTGAGAAACAGGTCGGTCAGGATGAGTTTCTATGATACGCACGGATAAGTCTCCTAGCATGGATGTCCGAAGCAAACACCAAGAATTGTTTTCCCTGACCATAACCTCTCCATTTAACCAAATACTGGAGTTTGTCTAGAAAAACGAGAACCCATTATTTTCTCAACCACATACTCCAGATTGCCCTCAACCAAAACAGGGTCAGGAGGCACAGCAGCGGGAACCACTGGCTCAACAAATCTTCAACAAGGACTTGTGGAACACGTTATGGATCTTAAATGTCCCTGGAAAAGAAAACGAAAAGAAACAGGATTAATAATTCCATGATTTTATAAGGTCCAATGAACCTAGGTTTAAAATTTAGGAGATGCTATTTCCATAGGAATATTCTTTGAGGACAACCAGCCCAAAGTCCCCCACTTTAAACCGAGGACCATCAGTCCTATGCCGGTTAGAAACCGCTGGGCCTTCTCCTGAGAAGGACAACCTCTCCACAAACCTGGTCCCAAATCTGTGCATACGCTCACAACAGAGTCAACACCTGGACAGACAGAAGCCCCCGTCTGTCCTGAAGAAAATCGAGGGTGAAAACCAGAATTACAAAAAAAACGGAGACATCAAAGAGGCAGAGAGCCCTATTTTTAAAGAGCAAAACTCACCCAAAAGGCAAAAAAGAGCCCCAGTCATCCTGATCAGCAGAACACAAAGCATTTAGATAAGTCCCATTGTTGGGTTTGTTCCTCGTTTGACCTTTGGGTCTGAGGATGAAATGCCGAGGAGAAAGACATTGAACACCCAGTTTAGAACAAAAAGTCCTCCAAATCTGGAAACAAACGGGGACTCCTCTGTCAGACACAAGTTCTCAGGAATGCGTGAAAACGAACCACGTGCTAAAGGGAAACAACGGCACCAATTCAGAGGAGGAAGGCAACTTAGGTAATGGCACAAGATGTATCATTTTGGAAAACCTATCACAAATTACCCCAATGGTGGTCATTCTTGAGAACAGAAAATCGGAAAGAAATCCATAGAGATAGGGTCCCTTTGGTCTTTTTGGGGCACGGCAATGGCATCAACAACCCCTGAAATGGCAGAGAAACATCAGGTGCCGTAGAACAGGAGCAGAAGTGGAATCTCTGCTTAAGTTCCTGAAATGCAGAGACTGCCTCAGGAGGCCAATTCACCACATCAGAACCCTTTCTGGTCAATCAGTTAATGGTTTTAACAATAACCGAGAAATTACCAATAAATTTACGATAAAAATTGGCAAAACCCAAAAATCTTGAAGAGCCTTTAATGAAGTAGGTTGACCCAATCACAGATGGCCTGAACCTTGACCGGGTCCATTTCAATAACAGATGGGGACAAAATGAATCCCAGAAATGAGATCCTCTGTACGCCAAAAAGACACTTTGATCCCTTCACATACAGAGCATTCTCTCTCAAAATCTGGAATACAGTTCGAACATGTTTCACATGAGAGTCCCATCATTAAAAAAAATCAAGATATCATCCAAATAAACAATCAGAAATTTGTCCACAAAATTCCTGAAAATGTCATTCATGAAGGACTGGAAGACGGAAGGAGCATTAGTGAGCCCAAAGGGCATCACTAGGTACTCAAAATGCCCTTCAGGGGTATTGAATGCCGTCTTCCATTCATCCCCGTGCTTAAATGCGAATAAGTTATACGCCCCCTGAGGTCAAGCTTGGTAAACCAAGTAGCGTTTTTCACCCTGGAAAACAGGTCAGAAATCAAGGGTAACGGGTATTGATATTTCACAGTAATATTGTTCAAGAGACGATAATCAATACACGGCCTTAATGAACCATCTTTTTGGCCACAAAGAAAAACCGGCACCTAAGGGTGAAGAGGATGGTCTGATATGACCCTTCTCCAATGATTCCTTGATATAAGACCGCAAATAGCGTCATGTTCAGGTACAGACAAGTTAAAAAGGCGACCTTTAGGGAATTTACTACCCGCACTAATTCAATAGCGCAGTCATAGCTCCTATGGGGAGGCAAGGATGCAGATTACTTTCGCTAAACACATCAGAAAAATCAAACAAAAAGTCAGGAACATCCTGAGCCTGGGGGGAGGCAGAAAAAACAGGAGTGTTGGTATTAACACATTGGCAGCCCCAACTGGTTACAGACACAGATTTCCAATCCAAAACAGGATTAGAGACTGTAACCAAGGGAAAACCCAGCACGATAATGTCAAGCAGATTATATAGAACCAAAAATTTGCAGCACTCCTGGTGATCAGGTTCAACCCTCATTATCACCTGAGTAGAAAACTGGGGTTTATTCTCAGCCAAAGGGTAGAATCGATCCCCAGTAGGGGAATAGACTTCTGTAGGGGTATCAAGGGAAACCCACAACGTTTAGCAAAATCATAATCCATCAGGTTAATAGCTGCTCCAGAATCAACGAAAGCCTGAGCAGAAAATGAGGACAGAGAGCATATCAGAGTGACAGTTAATAAAAACTTAGTCTGAACACTACCCAAGACAACTGAGCGTGCAAAATGTCTTCCCCGCTTAGGGCAGACTGAAATAGCATGAGAGGCATCACCACAGTAGAAACATAACCCATTGCGCTTTCGAAACTCATGACGCTGTGCCCCAGACACCACTCTATCACACTGCATGGGTTCAGAAGCTGGTTCACAAGGCAACACCATTCCACGCATACTTCTCCGCTCACGCAAACGTCTGTCAATTTGAATCGCTAATGACATAGAATCATTGAGACCAGAGGGGACAGGGAATCCCACCATAACATCCTTTACATTATCTGACAGACCCTTCCGAAAAAAGGCCGCCAAAGCGTCGTCATTCCATTTGGTCAGAACTGCCCACCTACGGAATCTCTGACAGTATAACTCAGCGTCATCAAGCCCCTGATTTAATGCCACAAGGCTTTTTCAGCTTGATCAGTGACATTAGGCTCATCGTACAATAACCCCAAAGCCTGAAAAAATGCATCAACATCACTCAAAACAGGATCCCCAGGTATCAGGGAAAAAGCCCAATCCTGAGGATCGCCGCGCAGGAGAGAGATGATAATTTGAACCTGCTGCGCTGCGTTTCCTGAGGACTTAGATTTTAAGGCAAAAAACAATTTACAATTATTTTTGAAATTCTGAAACTTAGCTCGATCCCCTAAAAACAAATCTGGCATGGGATCCTAGGTTCCACAACAGGCAACCTAGCAAGATAGGCAGCAATACTCTGAACCTCAGTGGCAAGCTGATCCACACGGCCAGAGAACGTGCAAACTCCATTGAGAAAAAGATCTCCCCAGCACCCAGAGATACAGAGGGAAAAAAAAAAAATGCAACAAACAGAAAAATATCTCTGACAACTCTGACAACCTTTTTTTCTTTCACAATATTTTTCCCTTCTGTGAGTACCATACAATTTTATGGCCGGTGATACTGTTATGTTTCGGTAGCTGAGGAGTGCAGGTAAAAAAGGCAATACACCAGAGCAGTTGGAATCTATGAGATTGCAGTACCCTGACTAACCACCACAACTAGAGGCAGCCGTGGAGCGTTCCTACGTTGGTCCTAGACGCCTCGTCACAGCCTGAGAAACTAACTACACCTAAAGATAGAAATAGGAAAGCTATCTGCCCCGGAGCAGAACCCCAAAGATAATAGAAAGCCCCCAAACATGTAATGGCGGTTAGACAAGAGGAAATACTGACACAGAAAAAATAGTATGAGCAAACGCTGGGGCCCAAACTATCTAAATAGAAAAGGACAGGAAGGTACTTACTGCAATCCCAGAAAACCCTGAAAGCACCAACTCTACTAATTTCAAAAACACCCGAGATCACACAACCTCTACCACCTAAATTAGCTCTCTGGTGTAACAAAAACAAACAGCAGCCACTGAAAAAAACTGGAAAAAGCAAAAGAACAAAACTCAGCGCCTGAACTAAACTGAGAGGGCAGAAGCCCCGGAGGGGACCCTGAAGGCCCCCAAAGAAGTGCAGGACAAAATGCAAAAAATATAGCAAAAACACAAAAGAAGACAAAGTCTTATCTGTTAGCAGGAGATGCAGACACGACACAGCAGGCTACAAGGGAAACTGGAATGAAGGATTCAGACCAGAACAATTGATCACCGGCAACCCTGATGGGAAAATGACTCCCTTATATAAGACCATCAGTAACACCTGATTCCAGTCCTCACAATCTTCACTAGCACCGCTTGTAACCACCAGAGGGAGCCTCTGCTCAGAACTCATCTCAAACCCATTCACAACAGAGTATACTGTGACGAGGTGAGCGTACAATAAACTTATGAGCACACCGCAGTGAGCATACTGTGACGAGGTGAGCGCACAATAAACTGGTGAGCGCACAGCAGTGAGCAGACAGTGACGAGGTGAGCGCACAATAAACTGGTGAGCGCACAGCAGTGAGCATACTGTGACGAGGTGTGTGTACAATAAACTGGTGAGCGCACAGCAGTGAGCATACTGTGACGAGGTGAGCGTACAATAAACTTATGAGCACACAGCAGTGAGCATACTGTGATGAGGTGTGTGCAAAATAAACTGGTGAGCGCACAGCAGTGAGTATACTGTGACGAGGTGAGCGCACAATAAACTGATGAGCACAACGCAGTGAGCATACTGTGACAAGGTGAGCGCACAATAAACTGGTGAGCGCACAGCAGTGAGTATACTGTGATGAGGTGAGTGCACAATAAACTGGTTAGCGCACAGCAGTGAGCATACTGTGACGAGGTGAGCGTACAATAAACTGGTGAGCGCACAGCAGTGAGCATACGGTGACAAGATGAGCGCACAATAAACTTATGACTGCACAGCAGTGAGCATACTGTGACGAGGTGAGCGTACAATAAACTGGTGAGCACACAGCAGTGAGCATACTGTGACGAGGTGAGCGCACAGCAAAGAGCATACTGTGACGAGGTGAGTGCACAATAAACTGGTGAGCGCACAGCAGTGAGCATACTGTGACGAGGTGAGCGTACAATAAACTGGTGAGCACACAGCAGTGAGCATACTGTGATGAGGTGTGTGCACAATAAACTGGTGAGCGCACAGCAGTGAGCATACTGTGATGAGGTGAGCGCACAATAAACTGGTGAGCGCACAGCAGTGAGCATACTGTGATGAGGTGTGTGCACAATAAACTGGTGAGCGCACAGCAGTGAGTATACTGTGATGAGGTGAGCGTACAATAAACTGGTGAGCGCACAGCAGTGAGCATACTGTGATGAGGTGAGCGCACAATAAACTGGTGAGCGCACAGCAGTGATCATACTGTGACGAAGTGAGCGTAAAATAAACTGGTGAGCGCACAGCATTGAGCATACTGTGACGAGGTGAGCGTACAATAAACTGGTGAGCGCACAGCAGTGAGCATACTGTGACGAGGTGAGCACACAATAAACTGATGAGCACAACACAGTGAGCATACTGTGACAAGGTGAGCGCACAATAAACTGGTGAGCGCACAGCAGTGAGCATACTGTGACGAGGTGAGCGCACAATAAACTTATGACTGCACAGCAGTGAGCATACTGTGACGAGGTGTGCACAAATAAACTGGTGAGCGCACAGCAGTGAGCATACTGTGACGAGGTGAGCGTACAATAAACTTATGAGCACACCGCAGTGAGCATACTGTGATGAGGTGAGCGCACAATAAACTTATGACAGCACAGCAGTGAGCATACTGTGACGAGATGAGCGTACAATAAACTGGTGAGCGCACAGCAGTGAGCATACTGTGACGAGGTGAGCACAAATAAACTGGTGAGCACACAGCAGTGAGCATACTGTGACGAGGTGAGCGTACAATAAACTTATGAGCACACCGCAGTGAGCATACTGTGACAAGGTGAGCGCACAATAAACTGGTGAGCGCACAGCAGTGAGCAGACAGTGACGAGGTGAGCGCACAATAACTGGTGAGCGCACAGCAGTGAGCATACTGTGACGAGGTGAGCACAAATAAACTGGTGAGCACACAGCAGTGAGCATACTGTGACGAGGTGAGCGTACAATAAACTTATGAGCACACAGCAGTGAGCATACTGTGATGAGGTGTGTGCAAAATAAACTGGTGAGCGCACAGCAGTGAGTATACTGTGACGAGGTGAGCGCACAATAAACTGATGAGCACAACGCAGTGAGCATACTGTGACAAGGTGAGCGCACAATAAACTGGTGAGCGCACAGCAGTGAGTATACTGTGACGAGGTGAGCGTACAATAAACTGGTGAGCGCACAGCAGTGAGCATACGGTGACAAGATGAGCGCACAATAAACTTATGACTGCACAGCAGTGAGCATACTGTGACGAGGTGAGCGTACAATAAACTGGTGAGCACACAGCAGTGAGCATACTGTGACGAGGTGAGCGCACAGCAAAGAGCATACTGTGACGAGGTGAGTGCACAATAAACTGGTGAGCGCACAGCAGTGAGCATACTGTGACGAGGTGAGCGTACAATAAACTGGTGAGCACACAGCAGTGAGCATACTGTGACGAGGTGAGCGTACAATAAACTGGTGAGCGCACAGCAAAGAGCATACTGTGACGAGGTGAGTGCACAATAAACTGGTGAGCGCACAGCAGTGAGCATACTGTGATGAGGTGTGTGCATAATAAACTGGTAAGCGCACAGCAGTGAGCATACTGTGAAGAGGTGAGCGTACAATAAACTGTTGCACGCACAGTAGTGAGCATACTGTGATGAGGTGAGCGTACAATAAACTGTTGCACGCATAGCAGTGAGCATACTGTGACGAGGTGAGCGTACAATTAACTGGTGAGCGCACAGCAGCGAGCATACTGTGATGAGGTGAGCGTACAATAAACTGGTGAGCGCACAGCAGTGAGCATACTGTGACGAGGTGAGCGCACAATAAACTGGTGAGCGCACAGTAGCGAGCATACTGTGACGAGGTGAGCGCACAATAAACTGGTGAGCGCACAGCAGCGATCATACTGTGACGAGGTGAGCGCACAATAAACTGGTGAGCGCACAGCAGTGAGCATACTGTGACGAGGCGAGCGTACAATAAACTGGTGAGCGCACAGCAGTGAGCATACTGTGACGAGGTGAGCGTACCATGAACTGGTGAGCACACAGCAGCGAGCATATGTGTCGACCCGCCACCACAATTGTGGGTTACCAGGGCAATGGGGTACTCAGAGCCGAGCCCATGGAAGTCTATGGGGTTGTCACAGGTAGCGGTGGCTCGGTCTGTGGCCCTGGCGGTCTGGCGTATGTTGGGGGGAATATTTACAGGGGATAGATTTATATACAGTTCGTGACGCCACCTGTAGTCTCTGGTAATTTGTACCAGCGCTGCTGTAGATCTCTGAGGGGATGGTGAGGCAGCTAGATGTCGGGTCCCCTACAGGTGGGACTCTTCCCTCAGGACGGTAGTTAAAGCAGGGTTGTGCAGGCATGCAAATAAATAACTCAGTCTCACACGGTCAGCGTCTTTCCATACCTTTTACTTGCAAGATGGTAAGGCAGGTCCCAGGGAGGCTGATGGGGTTGATGGAGGATGAGCTTTGAGGCAACGGCTAAGCAAGTTAGGGGCCTCCTTTGCTTTCCAATGATGATGAGTCCAACCAGCATGTAGCGTAGTTCCCTCTATTAACTCCAGCTATTCCAAAGCTGTACTGCCCAGTCAGTTTTGTGGTTGGAGCCTTCCTGTGAGAGAGCTGAGTTCCAATTCCTGTCGTGCACTGACTCAAGGTTCTCACTCTCCCTGACCCCAGTTACGTACTGACTCTTCAGGGGCTGCTTTCCGCGACCTAAGGTCCGATAAGCCTCTGGTTTTCTTACCACTATGCGTGAAGCTATAGTGATCCTTCGGTCCCCAGTAACCGGTAACAATGTGCAGGTATCCTATACCTATGGCACTTTTCTGTTCTCTTCCACTATGCCCTTCGACTTGCTCACACTCTCAACAGATGTCTCCAAGTGAGGTACAGCTCTGACCAGGCTGAGGTGATCTATATCTCGCCCTTACTGGCCTCCACTTTCTGAACTGCTGACAGGCTCAGACTGGATTACTTCCTCCCTCCAAGTCCAGGCTAGACTACTCTGTCCGAAGACAGGAGACTGACTGCTCACCACTCCCCCCACACCCCTGCTGGGTGTGTCCGAAGTGTACGTGATATCATGAAGAGCCCTTAACCGTTACCTCTCCACTCATCCTCCTGGTATTGTGTACCAGGGCTACACATTCCCCCATGGTAAACGACAGCACTCCCGGGCTGTAAAATACAAGAGACATTTTTGTTTATGCATTAAACATCAACATTAAACATTAATTCGTCCCATCCGGGAGGTAAGAATTTCTTGAACGTTGCAAACAACACATTGAATATAGAAAAATACGAAATATTAAATAAACATGTTCATAAATAAACGACAATATTTTGTGAAGGACCCGCACCAAACCTTCAACGTGGGTCCTGGGTGGGCTGCAGGACATCCGAATGCAGACCTCACTCAGTGCCTCACCACACGGGTTTTAGGTTCAGAGGTAAGTCAAGGCTTCGTGTGAAACCATTAAAAGGCACCTTAGTGCAACTATTTACAAGATACAGTTTTTGGGCTGGCTCAGTCCTCAGCCTCTGAGTCCATTATAAGACACAATAAGGAAAAGACACATTTATATATATACTTTTTACAATATTCACATTAATTTGTTATAATTACTGCTGGTATCGAATGGGTATCTTCCCTTTTGTGAGTCGCTCTGATCTACGTGGAGTAGCTTCAGGTACATTAAGTTGTGATCTGTCTGCACTGCGTAACGGCAAACTATAGAACTGCCTCAATCTTTCTATGGATCTGGCAAGCGTACTGATGGCTGGGCGGTGTGAGTCAGCTTCACCAGGGGATCCCATAGTATGGGGCGCTGCTTCTGATGATCCTTCTTGAGATTCCGTAGGTTGAGGTGTTGCTGGAATGGGTAACTCCTGAACGGGCTCAACTGGCACCACGGGCACAACTGGAGGTAGAACTTCCTCTTGTGGCTGATAAAACTGCAACACCGGAACTATTACAGCATCTCCCAGTCTAGGCCAATCCGCAGGAAAATCTCCCAGATCCGTGTGTATGACCTCTTCTTTCCTTTCTTCTTGATTGATGACAGGGTTCTTTTCACAACGCTTTAAGGGTTCTGGACACAATTTCAAATGGTCTCTGGACACAGTGGTTATTGTTCTTCCTCCGTCCTTACTGATGATACAAACTTTTCTGTTGTCATATTTAGAATCTTGTACGACGTAGGGTTCTTGCTCCCACTGGTTATCCAATTTGTGCATCTTCCTTTTCCTTTTTAATACTACCTCTCCAGGCATCAAAGGCTTGGCAGGAGCATTTCTGTTGTAAATATCTTCCTGTTTCTCCCGTGCCTTGTTGAGACTTTCCTCTACACAGATTTGCACTCTTCTGTATTGCTCTTGCCGATTGATGTCCCAGCTTTCAACGGCGTCGTCTGCCTCCGGTTCTACCACTCCAAGTTCTAGATCCATTGGTAGTCTTCCAGGCCTTGCTCTCATAAGATAGGCTGGAGTGCAGTTAGTTGAACTTACAGGTATATGGTTATACAAATCAACCAAATCAGGTAGTAAATCCGGCCATCGATTCCTATCTTCCAACGGTATGGATCTCAACAAATCAAGGACGATATGGTTCATTTTCTCGCAAAGACCGTTGGTTTGAGGGTGGTATGGTGTTGTTCTAATTTTCTTACACCCATACATGTGACAGAATTCCTTGAATAGATCAGCTTCGAAAGCAGGTCCCTGATCGGTTAATACTTGCTCCGGATACCCATGCGGTCTGCAGAAGCTTGCTTGAAAGGTCTTCGCTGCCGTCACTGCGGTCTGGTCCTTAACTGGAACAACCACCAGAAATCTGGAGTAATGGTCCACCATGGTCAAGGCGTATGAGTATCCAGATCTACTTGGCGACAATTTGACGTGGTCCAGGGCCACAATCTCCAGGGGACGAGTCGTCCGGATAGGTTGCAGGGGTGCCTTCTGACTACCGTAGTCCTTTCTTCTGAGACCACAGGGTCCACAGTTCCGACACCACCTCTCGATGGAGCTGCGCATCCCTACCCAGTAGAACCGGCATCTCAACAGGGTCTCCAGCTTTCTCCAGCCAAAGTGTCCTGCTTGATCGTGGTACGCTTCCAACACCATTGGGACGTCTGCCTTGGGGACCACTATTTGCCAGACCATCTCATGGGTTCTGGGGTTGACGTATCTCCTGCACAACTTCTCACGGTATAGGAACAACCTGCTTTTCTCGTTCCACAGGAGCTTTGCTGACATAGGTGCATCCTTTTCCAAAGAGGAGCCTTCCTGTCTTAACAACTCCTTGATGCGGCTGACCACTGGATCACTGTCCTGAGTCTCTTTCCAACTGTGATGGGGTAAAGGATTTAATGTTGCACCATACTGCTTTCTGTGGACTCGATGCTCGTGGACTACCCCATTTCGATGGAACGCAGGTAGCTCAATTTCTTCCAGGTCGTCCGATTCTTCTTCCGTGTCAGAGTCATGCGGCCTTCGGGACAACGCGTCAGCATTAGCATTCTTTCGACCTGCCCGGTACTTGATAGTAAACTGGTAATTGGACAACCGAGCCATCCATCGCTGCTCCATGGCACCTAGCTTGGCAGTTTCCAGGTGCGTTAACGGGTTGTTATCTGTAAACGCAGTGAACTGATTAGAGGCCAGATAATGCTTAAATCTTTCAGTAATGGCCCAGACCAGCGCCAGAAACTCCAGCTTGAAGCTGCTATAATTTTCCGGATTCCTCTCAGTTGGCCTGAGTTTTCTGCTAGCATATGCGATGACTTTTTCTTGGCCATTCTGCTTCTGACTGAGAACTGCTCCCAAACCTTCATTACTGGCGTCGGTGTACAACAGGAACGGTTGGCTGTAATCAGGATAGGCCAAGATCTCATCACCTGTAAGGATCTCTTTCATCTTTTGGAATGCTTCAGCCTGTTCTTTACCCCAGTTAAAGGAGGGTTTCTGCCCTTTAGGGACTGTCCTACTAGGAGGTCCTGTAAAGGAGCTGCCTTCTTCGTGTAATCTTTCACGAATCTCCTGTAGTAACCCGTTAGTCCCAGGAACTGTCGCACTTCCTTAAGGTTCTTCGGCTCCAGCCACTTCTGGATGGCGGTGACTTTCTCTGGGTCCGGCGCTACTCCTTCCGAACTGACGATGTGCCCCAAGTATTGTACCTTCTGTTTGAGTAGATGGCATTTTGAGGGTTTCAACTTCATCCCGTACCTGGACAGGGACTCAAACACTTCTGCCAGGTGCTTCAGATGGTCCTCATATGTCTTGGAATACACGATAACGTCGTCTAGGTATAGCAGCACGGTTTCAAAATTGAGATGTCCCAGACAGTTTTCCATCACTCTCTGAAATGTTCCTGGGGCACTACTGAGCCCAAACGGCATTCTGTCGAACTCACAGAGCCCCATTGGGGTGGTGAAAGCCGTTTTCTCACGATCCTCCTCAGCCACAGCCACTTGCCAGTAACCACTAGTCAGATCGAGGGTAGAAAAGTAGTTAGCCGTTTTCAGAGCAGCTAATGATTCCTCTATACGTGGTAACGGGTATGCATCCTTGTGTGTTATGCGGTTCACCTGCCTGTAATCCACACACATTCTCATACTACCATCTTTCTTTTTAACCAGAACTAGAGGGGCTGCCCAGGGGCTACAACTATCCCTTATCACCCCGGCTTTCTTCATATCATTCAACATTTCTTTAGCCTTCTGATAATGAGCTGGAGGTATGGGCCTATACCGCTCTTTGATGGGAGGATGACTGCCTGTAGGGATATGATGTTGTACTCCCTTAATTATCCCAAAATCAAGTGGATTCTTGCTAAACACTTGGGCGTACTCTTGCACCACCCGTAATACCCCTTGCTTCTGGTGAGCGGGAGTGGTGTCCGTCCCAACATGGAGCTGCTGACACCATTCCGCCACCTGAGTTGCTGGGTCATTGTCCTCCGCTATTTGACAGGAGTCTAAGGACTCAGCCGGGAGAATAGAATTATTGTCGACAGCATGAAGTTTAGCAATGGTTGCATAACGGGGTAAATTTACCTCATCATCTCCCCAATTGAGAAGCCGTACCGGTACTCTTCCATTCACCACCTCTACAACTCCTCTAGCAGTCATAAGTGTAGGTCTATGTTCTGAATGGTGGGGTTCTACTACAGCTTGGTAGTTCTGTCCTCTCAGACCTATGGCTGCCCTGCACCAGATGATCATTTCACTCATTGGGGGTATCACAATAGGATCCGAGTCAGTGACCCGTACATTACCAATTTCGCCGTCTGTAAGCTTCGCTTGCTGCTGACACACCAGGGCCCGGATCTCTCTTTGGATTACTCCTCTCTGCCTTGGTCGGGCAATCTCAGCGAGCTGTTGGAGTAAGAACACAACTTCTCCCAAACAATTACCGATAATGTTAGTACCCAAAATTATATTTAAACCGTTCTCCTCATTTACAGTCTTTACTACCAGAAGCCCCTGGTCTTTCAACTCCTCTCTGCCCACTTTTACATCTACACATTTTGTCCCGAGTACTTCTACAGGAAGACCATTAGAAGCATACACGGTAAAGTCAGAGCTCGGGGGTTTAAGACTGTCCATTGACCAGTACTTAGTATAGAGGGCATCAGGTATTAGGGTCACCTGCGACCCAGTGTCTAACAATGCTGGAACAGCAATACCATCTAGAATAATAGACAGGTAGGGTCGCCCGCCCACATACCTGCGGTTCCAGTCTAAGGGGCCTGACGGGTATTCTCCTGGGTGTTGGCCCTCGGACCCAGGTTCTGCCCGTTTAAAGGACACTGTGGAGACAGATGACCTTTCCGGTTGCATCGGTAACAGATGATCTCTCGACGAGGAGGGTGTTGATCAGGGGTTGCTCCTGGGGGTGGCGTTGTCCTCCTCCGGGGGGGCGACGTCTTCTTTCTTCTCCGGTGCATCCACGGGACGTCTTCTGGGCAGTCAGCTAACAAGATCTTCCCTTCTTCCTCTTTCCGCAGTTGCAGGGCACTCATCACAGCAGCCAGATTTTTAGTCAGCTGGCGCACCTCTGAGCGCAGACAATCCAATTCACTAGGGGGTGTCGCCTGCGTTTTGGTTTCTGCCACTAGCGGGGAAAAGGGGGGTACTGCCGGTTCCAGAGTGACTTCAGCCTGATGATGTTGGGTTGCCACCTCAGGTTTGCCCAGGGGCCGCAGCCCTTTTATTGCCATGTCCTTTAGGGCATCAAAGGTAGCATCCGGATGATCTAAGGACCACCAATTTACAGTTCTGCGTTCCTCTTGGGATCTCAATCCCTGTATAAATTGTTCTTTCAGCATTTTATTCTCATCAATAGCATTTAAATTATTAACCTGCTTAAGAGCTCTCAGGGCTCCTTGTAGTCGGCAAGCGTAGTCCCGGATGCTGTCACCTGGCTGTTGTGAACAGTGATAGAAGGCCATCCGGAGATCCGTTTCTGTGCGGTCTTCAAATATGGCATGCAGCTTAAGGAAGATCGCAGGTACCGACTCCTGATCAACGGTATCCCAAGTCTCCACTTCCCTCTCAGCAGCGCCAGTTAGCTGCCCTATCAGCACAGCAGCTTTTTGTCTCTCAGGCATGGAGTACATTTCTAGGATGCTGCATAACTTCCGCTTGAAGCCTGCTAATGTGCCTGGCCCACCGCTGTATTGGGGAAGCCATTTCGCCCCAGGCATATATGGGAGCGTTAGTGGCATGATCGGGACTACCGGACTGGGTGCAGGGCCTCGCCCCCATCTGGCGCTACAATACCAAGCGGTGCGGGATTGGGGCCTCCGGCCGGGGCCGCACTGTCAGCCGGTTGTTGTGACATCTTAGCGCCCCCTTGGTTAAACGGAGCCTACCGGTTTCAGACGCTGCTATTTCACAGGCACAGCAGTGGGAACAGGACCTTCGTCGCAGGCGCTCTGATGTCAGAGCGTTCACTTCCTGTTGCAGGACCTGCCGATGAGTCAGAGCCAGGGGCGTGTTCAAGACTCTGCGCGCTCTTTCAGGTACGCCCACCTTCTTCTCCAGCGCCTTAGGGCGCGAATCTGGCGGCAAATATGGCGGTATTTGGCGCCAAACAACAGCAACAGTCTTTTTCACCAAAACACTCCACAGGCACACAGGGCTCGCAATGCTGCAAGTTTCGTATCCTGTTCGTGACGCCAAAGTTTTGTGTCGACCCGCCACCACAATTGTGGGTTACCAGGGCAATGGGGTACTCAGAGCCGAGCCCATGGAAGTCTATGGGGTTGTCACAGGTAGCGGTGGCTCGGTCTGTGGCCCTGGCGGTCTGGCGTATGTTGGGGGGAATATTTACAGGGGATAGATTTATATACAGTTCGTGACGCCACCTGTAGTCTCTGGTAATTTGTACCAGCGCTGCTGTAGATCTCTGAGGGGATGGTGAGGCAGCTAGATGTCGGGTCCCCTACAGGTGGGACTCTTCCCTCAGGACGGTAGTTAAAGCAGGGTTGTGCAGGCATGCAAATAAATAACTCAGTCTCACACGGTCAGCGTCTTTCCATACCTTTTACTTGCAAGATGGTAAGGCAGGTCCCAGGGAGGCTGATGGGGTTGATGGAGGATGAGCTTTGAGGCAACGGCTAAGCAAGTTAGGGGCCTCCTTTGCTTTCCAATGATGATGAGTCCAACCAGCATGTAGCGTAGTTCCCTCTATTAACTCCAGCTATTCCAAAGCTGTACTGCCCAGTCAGTTTTGTGGTTGGAGCCTTCCTGTGAGAGAGCTGAGTTCCAATTCCTGTCGTGCACTGACTCAAGGTTCTCACTCTCCCTGACCCCAGTTACGTACTGACTCTTCAGGGGCTGCTTTCCGCGACCTAAGGTCCGATAAGCCTCTGGTTTTCTTACCACTATGCGTGAAGCTATAGTGATCCTTCGGTCCCCAGTAACCGGTAACAATGTGCAGGTATCCTATACCTATGGCACTTTTCTGTTCTCTTCCACTATGCCCTTCGACTTGCTCACACTCTCAACAGATGTCTCCAAGTGAGGTACAGCTCTGACCAGGCTGAGGTGATCTATATCTCGCCCTTACTGGCCTCCACTTTCTGAACTGCTGACAGGCTCAGACTGGATTACTTCCTCCTCCAAGTCCAGGCTAGACTACTCTGTCCGAAGACAGGAGACTGACTGCTCACCACTCCCCCCACACCCCTGCTGGGTGTGTCCGAAGTGTATGTGATATCATGAAGAGCCCTTAACCGTTACCTCTCCACTCATCCTCCTGGTATTGTGTACCAGGGCTACACACATACAGTGGTGAGCTTATAGTCAAGTGGTGAGCTTACAGCAGTGAGCATACTGTGAAATGGCGAGCATACAGTCGTGAGCATACAGTGGTGAGTTTATAGTGAAGTGGTCAGCATACAGTGGTGAGCTTACAGTGAAGTGGTCAGTATACAGTGGTGAGTTTATAGTGAAGTGGTCAGCATACAGTGGTGAGCTTATAGTGAAGTGGTCAGTATACAGTGGTGAGCTTACAGTGAAGTGGTCAGTATACAGTAGTGAGCTTAAAGTGAAATTGTCAGCATACACTGGTGAGCTTACAGTGAAGTTGTCAGCATACAGTGGTGAGCTTATAGTGAGGTTGTCAGCATACAGTGGTGAGCTTATAGTGAAGTAGTCAGCATACACTGGTGAGCTTACAGTGACGTGGTCTGCATACAGTGGTGAGCTTATAGTGAAGTGGTCAGCATACAGTAGTGAGCTTATAGTGAAGTGGTCAGTATACAGTGGTGAGCTTACAGTGAAGTGGTCAGCATACAGTGGTGAGCTTATAGTGAAGTGGTCAGCATACAGTGGTGAGTGTTGTGAATGGGTTTGAGATGAGTTCTGAGCAGAGGCTCCCTCTGGTGGTTACAAGCGGTGCTAGTGAAGATTGTGAGGACTGGGAATCAGGTGTTACTGACTGGTCTTATATAAGGGAGTCATTTTCCCATCAGGGTTGCCGGTGATCAATTGCTCTGGTCTGAATCCTTCATTCCAGTTTCCTTGTAGCCTGCTGTGTCGTGTCTGCATCTCCTGCTTACAGATAAGACTTTTGCTTCTTTTGTGTTTGTGCTATATTTTTGCATTTTGTACTGCACTTCTTTGGGGGCCTTCTGGGTCCCCTCCGGGGGCTTTTGCCCTCTCAGTTTTGTTCAGCCACTGATGTTTGTACTTTTGCTTTTTCCAGTTTTTTCAGTGGCTGCTGTTTTGATTTTGTTACACCAGAGAACTAATTTAGGTGGTAGAGGTCGTGTGATCTCAGGTGATTTTGAAATTAGTAGAGTTGGTGCTTTTCAGGGTTTTCTGGGATTGCAGTAAGTACCCTTCCTATCCTTTTCTATTTAGATAGTTTGGGCCCCAGCGTTTGCTCATACTATTTTCTTTCTGTGTCAGTATTTCTTCTTGTCTAACCGCCATTACATGTTTGGGGGCTTTCTATTATCTTTGGGGTTCTGCTCCGGGGCAGATAGCTTTCCTGTTTCTGTCTTTAGGTGTAGTTAGTTTCTCAGGCTGTGACGAGGCGTCTAGAACCAACGTAGGAACGCTCCACGGCTGCCTCTAGTTGTGGTGGTTAGTCAGGGTACTGCAATCTCATAGATTCCAACTGCTCTGGTGTATTGCCTTTTTGCCTGCTCTCCTCAGCTACCGAAACATAACTGTATCACCGGCCTAAAAAATTGAAAATTGTATGGTACTCACAGAAGGGAAAAATATTGTGAAAGAAAAAAGGTTGTCAGAGTTGTCAGAGATATTTTTCTGTTTGTTGCATTTTTTTCCCTCTGTATCTCTGGGTGCTGGGGAGGATCTTTTCTCCCAATGGAGTTTGCACAGTTGTCTGGCCGTGTGGATCAGCTTGCCACTGAGGTTCGGAGTATTGCTACCTATCTTGCTAGGTTGCCTGTTGTGGAACCTAGGATCCCCATGCCAGATTTGTTTTTGGGGGATCGAGCTAAGTTTCAGAATTTCAAAAATAATTGTAAATTGTTTTTTGCCTTAAAATCTAAGTCCTCAGGAAACGCAGCGCAGCAGGTTCAAATTATCATCTCTCTCCTGCGCGGCGATCCTCAGGATTGGGCTTTTTCCCTGATACCTGGGGATCCTGTTTTGAGTGATGTTGATGCGTTTTTTCAGGCTTTGGGGTTATTGTACGATGAGCCTAATGTCACTGATCAAGCTGAAAAAGCCTTGTTGGCATTAAATCAGGGTCTTGATGACGCTGAGTTATACTGTCAGAGATTCCGTAGGTGGGCAGTCCTGACCAAGTGGAATGACGACGCTTTGGCGGCTCTTTTTCGGAAGGGTCTGTCAGATAATGTAAAGGATGTTATGGTGGGATTCCCTGTCCCCTCTGGTCTCAATGATTCTATGTCATTAGCGATTCAAATTGACAGACGTTTGCGTGAGCGGAGAAGTATGCGTGGAATGGTGTTGCCTTGTGAACCAGCTTCTGAACCCATGCAGTGTGATAGAGTGGTGTCTGGGGCACAGCGTCATGAGTTTCGAAAGCGCAATGGGTTATGTTTCTACTGTGGTGATGCCTCTCATGCTATTTCAGTCTGCCCTAAGCGGGGAAGACGTTTTGCACGCTCAGTTGTCTTGGGTAGTGTTCAGACTAAGTTTTTATTAACTGTCACTCTGATATGCTCTCTGTCCTCATTTTCTGCTCAGGCTTTCGTTGATTCTGGAGCAGCTATTAACCTGATGGATTATGATTTTGCTAAACGTTGTGGGTTTCCCTTGATACCCCTACAGAAGTCTATTCCCCTACTGGGGATCGATTCTACCCCTTTGGCTGAGAATAAACCCAGTTTTCTACTCAGGTGATAATGAGGGTTGAACCTGATCACCAGGAGTGCTGCAAATTTTTGGTTCTATATAATCTGCATGACATTATCGTGCTGGGTTTCCCTTGGTTACAGTCTCATAATCCTGTTTTGGATTGGAAATCTGTGTCTGTAACCAGTTGGGGCTGCCAATGTGTTAATACCAACACTCCTGTTTTTTCTGCCTCCCCCAGGCTCAGGATGTTCCTGACTTTTTGTTTGATTTTTCTGATGTGTTTAGCGAAAGTAAATCTGCATCCTTGCCTCCCCATAGGAGCTATGACTGCGCTATTGAATTAGTGCCAGGTAGTAAATTCCCTAAAGGTCGCCTTTTTAACTTGTCTGTACCTGAACATGACGCTATGCGGTCTTATATCAAGGAATCATTGGAGAAGGGTCATATCAGACCATCCTCTTCACCCTTAGGTGCCGGTTTTTTCTTTGTGGCCAAAAAAGATGGTTCATTAAGGCCGTGTATTGATTATCGTCTCTTGAACAATATTACTGTGAAATATCAATACCCGTTACCCTTGATTTCTGACCTGTTTTCCAGGGTGAAAAACGCTACTTGGTTTACCAAGCTTGACCTCAGGGGGGCGTATAACCTTATTCGCATTAAGCACATGGATGAATGGAAGACGGCATTCAATACCCCTGAAGGGCATTTTGAGTACCTAGTGATGCCCTTTGGGCTCACTAATGCTCCTTCCGTCTTCCAGTCCTTCATGAATGACATTTTCAGGGATTTTGTGGATAAATTTCTGATTGTTTATTTGGATGATATCTTGATTTTTTCTAATGACTGGGACTCTCATGTGAAACATGTTCGAACTGTATTCCAGATTTTGAGAGAGAATGCTCTGTATGTGAAGGGATCAAAGTGTCTTTTTGGCGTACAGAGGATCTCATTTCTGGGATTCATTTTGTCCCCATCTGTTATTGAAATGGACCCGGTCAAGGTTCAGGCCATCTGTGATTGGGTCCAACCTACTTCATTAAAGGTTCTTCAGAGATTTTTGGGTTTTGCCAATTTTTATCGTAAATTTATTGGTAATTTCTCGGTTATTGTTAAACCATTAACTGATTTGACCAGAAAGGGTTCTGATGTGGTGAATTGGCCTCCTGAGGCAGTCTCTGCATTTCAGGAACTTAAGCAGAGATTCACTTCTGCTCCTGTTCTACGGCAGCCTGATGTTTCTCTGCCATTTCAGGTGGAGGTTGATGCCTCTGAAATTGGGGCAGGTGCCGTTTTGTCCCAAAAAGATCCAGAGACCTCTAAAAGTAACCCTTGTGCCTTTTTCTCTCGAAAATTTTCTCCTACTGAACGTAATTATGACGTGGGTAATCGGGAGTTGTTGGCCATGAAGTGGGCTTTTGAAGAGTGGAGACATTGGCTGGAGGGAGCCAAACATCAGGTGGTGGTCCTTACGGACCATAAGAATCTGGTCTATCTGGAATCTGCCAAGCGACTCAATCCTAGACAGGCCAGGTGGGCCTTGTTTTTCACACGTTTTAATTTTGTGGTTTCCTTTCTTCCTGGCACTAAGAATGTTAAGGCGGATGCCCTCTCGAGGAGTTTCCTTGCGGACTCTGCTGAGTTATCTGATCCTTCTGTTATTTTGAAAGAGGGTGTAGTTCTTTCCGCCATCTCGCCCAATTTGAGAACTGCTCTGGAGGGGTGTCAGGAGGATAGGCCCGAGCGCTGCCCTGTTGGAAAATTGTTTGTCCCGGACCAGTGGAAGAGGAGTGTGATGTCTGAGATTCATTGTTCCGCATTGGCTGGGCATCCCGGAATTTTTGGTACCAGAGACTTGGTTAGTCGGTCCTTTTGGTGGCCTACCTTGTCTCGTGATGTCAGGGAATTTGTGCAGTCCTGCGGGACTTGCTCTCGCTCCAAGCCTTGCTCTCGCTCTAGTGGTTTGTTGATGCCATTGCCTGTGCCCAAGAGACCATGGACCCATATCTCTATGGATTTCATTTCCGATCTTCCTGTTTCTCAGAGAATGACCACCATCTGGGTAATTTGTGATAGGTTTTCCAAAATGATACATCTTGTGCCATTACCTAAGTTGCCTTCCTCCTCTGAATTGGTGCCGTTGTTCCTTCAGCACGTGGTTCGTTTACACGGCATTCCTGAGAACATTGTGTCTGACAGAGGAGTCCAGTTTGTTTCCAGATTTTGGAGGACTTTTTGTTCTAAACTGGGTGTTCAATTGTCTTTCTCCTCGGCATTTCATCCTCAGACCAATGGTCAAACTGAGAGAACAAACCAGACATTGGAGACTTATCTAAGATGCTTTGTGTCTGCTGATCAGGATGACTGGGTCTCTTTTTTGCCTTTGGCTGAGTTTGCTCTTAATAATAGGGCTAGCTCTGCCACTTTGATGTCTCCGTTTTTCTGTAATTCTGGGTTTCACCCTCGATTTTCTTCAGGACAGACGGAGGCTTCTGTCTGTCCAGGTGTTGACTCTGTTGTGGAGCGTATGCAACAGATTTGGGACCAGGTAGTGGAGAGGTTGTCCCTTTCTCAGGAGAAGGCCCAGCGGTTTGCTAACCGGCATAGGACTGATGGTCCTCGGTTTAAAGTGGGGGACTTGGTCTGGTTGTCCTCAAAGAATATTCCTATGAGAGTAGCATCTCCTAAATTTAAGCCTAGGTTCATTGGACCTTATAAGATCATGGAGATTATTAATCCTGTTTCTTTTCGTTTGCTTCTTCCAGGGACATTTAAGATCCATAACGTGTTCCACAAGTCCTTGTTGAAGAGGTTTGTTGAGCCAGTGGTTCCTGCTGTTGTGCCTCCTGACCCTGTTTTGGTTGAGGGCAATCTGGAGTATGTGGTTGAGAAAATATTGGATTCTCGTTTTTCTAGACGGAAACTCCAGTATTTGGTTAAATGGAGAGGTTATGGTCAGGAAGACAATTCTTGGGTGTTTGCTTCGGACATCCATGCTAGGAGACTTATCCGTGCGTATCATAGAACTCATCCTGACCGACCTGGTTGCTTAAATGAGGGTTCGGTGACCCCTCCTCAAGGGGGGGGTACTGTTGTGAATGGGTTTGAGATGAGTTCTGAGCAGAGGCTCCCTCTGGTGGTTACAAGCGGTGCTAGTGAAGATTGTGAGGACTGGGAATCAGGTGTTACTGACTGGTCTTATATAAGGGAGTCATTTTCCCATCAGGGTTGCCGGTGATCAATTGTTCTGGTCTGAATCCTTCATTCCAGTTTCCCTTGTAGCCTGCTGTGTCGTGTCTGCATCTCCTGCTTACAGATAAGACTTTTGCTTCTTTTGTGTTTGTGCTATATTTTTGCATTTTATACTGCACTTCTTTGGGGGCCTTCTGGGTCCCCTCCGGGGGCTTCTGCCCTCTCAGTTTAGTTCAGCCACTGAGTTTTGTTCTTTTGCTTTTTCCAGTTTTTTCAGTGGCTGCTGTTTTGATTTTGTTACACCAGAGAACTAATTTAGGTGGTAGAGGTCGTGTGATCTCAGGTGATTTTGAAATTAGTAGAGTTGGTGCTTTTCAGGGTTTTCTGGAATTGCAGTAAGTACCCTTCCTATCCTTTTCTATTTAGATAGTTTGGGCCCCAGCGTTTGCTCATACTATTTTCTTTCTGTGTCAGTATTTCCTCTTGTCTAACCGCCATTACATGTTTGGGGGCTTTCTATTATCTTTGGGGTTCTGCTCCGGGGCAGATAGCTTTCCTGTTTCTGTCTTTAGGTGTAGTTAGTTTCTCAGGCTGTGACGAGGCGTCTAGGACCAACGTAGGAACGCTCCACGGCTGCCTCTAGTTGTGGTGGTTAGTCAGGGTACTGAAATCTCATAGATTCCAACTGCTCTGGTGTATTTCCTTTTTTACCTGCACTCCTCAGCTACCGAAACATAACAGGTGAGCTTATAGTGAACTGGTGAGCATACAGTGGTGAGCTTATAGTGAAGTGGTCAGCATACAGTGATGAGTTTATAGTGAAGTGGCGAGAACACAGTCGTGAGCTTACAGTGAAGTTGTGAGCACACAGTCGTGAGCTTACAGTGAAGTTGTCAGCATACAGTGGTGAGCTTATAGTGAAGTGGTCAGCATACACTGGTGAGCTTACAGTGAAGTGGTCAGCATACAGTCGTGAGCTTATAGTGAAGTGGTCAGTATACAGTAGTGAGCTTATAGTGAAGTGGTCAGTATACAGTGGTGAGCTTACAGTGAAGTGGTCAGCATACAGTGGTGAGCTTATAGTGAAGTGGTCAGCATACAGTGGTGAGCTTATAGCGAACTGGTGAGCATACAGTGGTGAGCTTATAGTGAAGTGGTCAGCATACAGTGGTGAGTTTATAGTGAAGTGGCGAGCACACAATCGTGAGCTTACAGTGAAGTTGTGAGCACACAGTCGTGAGCTTACAGTGAAGTTGTCAGCATACAGTGGTGAGCTTATAGTGAAGTGGTCAGCATACACTGGTGAGCTTATAGTGAAGTGGTCAGCATACAGTGGTGAGCTTATAGTGAGGTTGTCAGCATACAGTGGTGAGCTTATAGTGAGGTTGTCAGCATACAGTGGTGAGCTTATAGTGAAGTAGTCAGCATACACTGGTGAGCTTACAGTGAAGTGGTCAGCATACAGTGGTGAGCTTATAGTGAGGTTGTCAGCATACAGTGATGAGCTTATAGTGAACTGGTGAGCATACATTGGTGAGCTTACAGTGAAGTGGTCAGCATACAGTGGGGAGCTTATAGTGAAGAGGTCAGCATACAGTGGAGAGCTTATAGTGAAGTGGTCAGCATACAGTGGTGAGCTTACAGTGAGCATAACGTGAACCTGTCTGTGAGCATACAGCGATGATCGCTTTGTGTTCTCCATGTTACAGACAGGCACGCGGACAGCTACATCAGCTGTACAATGTGAGAACCGTACAGATAACTATAACTACCTATATATTTTCTTCTTTGACCTGTAAAAGTGGAATTGGTTTTAAAGAGATTGTCAAGATGAAAACCCTGTGTATTAACACCCTGGTATGAGATTTTGCTTGTTAAAATTCATAGCTCCATCTAAAAACAGAGAGAACCCTGTGGTAATCCACTATCCGTCCCTGCCCTGAACACAATCATCACATCATGTTCAGTTTCCTGAAGATGTCACTTATGGAGAGGAACATTCCACTACACATCAGGTCTAATTAACCTCCGTGCCACACTAGACCATCAGGGAAGTTATTCTCCACTTTACCATAATAGAAGCTGACATTAACCTGCTGACCACACTAGAGCACCAGGGAAGCTGACATTAACCTGCTAACCACACTAGACCACCAGGGAAGCTGACATTAACCTGCTAACCAAACTAGATCACCAGGGAAGCTGACATTAACCAGCTAACCACACTAGACCTCCAGGGAAGCTGACATTAACCTGCTAACCACACTAGACCACCAGGGAAGCTGACATTAACCTGCTAACCATACTAGACCACCGGGGAAGCTGACATTAATCTGCTAACAATAATAGACCACCAGGGAAGCTGACATTAACCTGCTAACCATACTAGACCACCGGGGAAGCTGACATTAACCTGCTAACCATACTAGACTACCGGGGAAGCTGACATTAAACCGCTAACCACACTAGACCACCAGGGAAGCTGACATTAACCAGCTAACCACACTAGACCACCAGGGAAGCTGACATTAACCTTCTAACCATACTGGACCACTGGGGAAGCTGACATTAACCTGCTAACCATACTAGACCACAGGGGAATCTGACATTAACCTGCTAACCATACTAGACCACCGGGGAAGCTGACATTAACCTGCTAACCATACTAGACCACCGGGGAATCTGATATTAACCAGCTAACCACACTAGACCACCAGGGAAGTTGACATTAACCTGCTAACCACACTAGACTACCAGGGAAGCTGACATTAACCTGCTAACCATACTAGACCACCGGGGAAGCTGACATTAACCTGCTAACCATATTAGACCACCGGGGAAGCTGACATTAACCTGCTAACAATACTAGACCACCAGGGAAGCTGACATTAACCTGCTAACCATACTAGACCACTGGGGAAGCTGACATTAACCTGCTTACCTTACTATACTACCGGGGAAGCTGACATTAAACCGCTAACCACACTAGACCACCAGGGAAGCTGACATTAACCAGCTAACCACACTAGACCACCAGGGAAGCTGACATTAACCTGCTAACCATACTAGACCACCAGGGAAGCTGACATTAACCTGATAACCATACCAGACCACCAGGGAAGCTGACATTAACCTGCTAACTATACTAGACCACCGGGGAAGCTTACCTTAACCTGCTAACCATACTAGACCACCGGGGAATCTGACATTAACCGGCTAACAATACTAGACCACCAGGGAAGCTGACATTAACCTGCTAAACATACTAGACTACCGTGGAAGCTGACATTAACCTGGTAACCATACTAGACCACCGTGGAAGCTGACATTAACCTGGTAACCATACTAGACCACCGTGGAAGCTGACATTAACCTGCTAACCACACTAGACTACCAGGGAAGCTGACATTAACCTGATAACCACACTAGACTACCAGGGAAGCTGACATTAACCAGCTAACCACACTAGACCACCAGGGAAGCTGACATTAACCTACTAACCACACTAGAACACCAGGGAAGCTGACATTAACCTGCTAACCTTACTAGACCACCGTGGAAGCTGACATTAACATGCTAACCATACTAGACTACCGGGGAAGCTGACATTAACCTGCTAACCACACTAGACTACCAGGGAAGCTGACATTAACCAGCTAACCACACTAGACCACCAGGGAAGCTGACATTAACCTACTAACCACACTAGAACACCAGGGAAGCTGACATTAACCGGCTAACAATACTAGACCACCAGGGAAGCTGACATTAACCTGCTAACCATACTAGACTACCGTGGAAGCTGACATTAACCTGGTAACCATACTAGACCACCGTGGAAGCTGACATTAACCTGGTAACCATACTAGACCACCGTGGAAGCTGACATTAACCTGCTAACCACACTAGACTACCAGGGAAGCTGACATTAACCTGCTAACCACACTAGACTACCAGGGAAGCTGACATTAACCAGCTAACCACACTAGACCACCAGGGAAGCTGACATTAACCTACTAACCACACTAGAACACCAGGGAAGCTGACATTAACCTGCTAACCTTACTAGACCACCGTGGAAGCTGACATTAACATGCTAACCATACTATAATACCGGGGAAGCTGACATTAACCTGCTTACCATACTAGACCACCGAGGAAGCTGACATTAACCTGCCAACCACACTAGACCACTAGGGAAGCTGACATTAACCTGCTAACCATACTAGACCACCAGAGAAGCTGACATTAACCTGCTATCCACACTAGACCACCAGGAAATCTGACATTAACCTGCTACCACACTAGACCACCGGGGATGCTGACATTAACCTGTTTATCACACTAGACCCCCAGGGAAGCTGACATTATCCTGCTAACCACACTAGACCACAAGGGAAGCTGACATTAACCTGGTCACCTATATACTGAAGGGTAACAATAACTCCTTTCGTGTTCCAGACCACCAGATAGTCTTACATGAACCCCTGCATTGGTCTAGGTAACAAGAGATTTGGGCACTACTCTACACCACCAAATAAACTGGTATTAACCTCTTCAGTACCTGGACCACCAGTCAAGCTGGACCCCAGAAAGAGATTTTCAGATTTTGATTGGAGTAAGGGGTCTATGAACTCGGAAAATCATTACAAGCCATCAATCAATTAACCTTTGTATGAGAAGCGTATAATTCATTGTTCCCAGAATGTCTGACATCAATGAGGCTCAATTCCCGGCTGCGGAAAATGCATTGACTGCTTGTATGGCAGAGTGCGAAACGTAGCACACACTGGATGACTGCTAACAACATGACCCTGCAGGGCACGCCACTTCACAAAGACCAATCTCTATAAAGAAAATATATTCTGCATCTAACGCCTGGGGAGTAGCAATCACTTTCTCCAAACTTCTGACACCCAGCATGATACGCTATGGATATATATATATATTTAGATATATACACTCGCCGCTTCCTTGAAATTAATTGGGGCGAGTCTGTCTTCAATATGGAGTCTGCCGCGTAGCGGAGGGCAAGAGGTTGGTGATATGTGGGCTCATTAATCACACGCAACTACGCTGGTAATACAAATTCACAGCACGCCGGTGACTGGAAGTGATATCGTACTGAGCATATGAGCAAAGTAGGGTCACCAACGCATTTCGAGTCCTGAAGTCTCTCGTATGTTATAGAGAAGACAGAATGGATCTAGATGCTAAAACCTCAGGGTCAAAAAGTACAAACTTGAATCATGATTTTACTTTTCCCTCGGGGGGTAAAATAGATGGAATAGTATTATATTCGAACACCGTCTGCATAAATAAATTCTACAGTTCCTTCCGTCTTCAATGTGGAATTTGCTTTGGAAAAGAGGGATAGAGAAAGTTTATTACTGGCATTGATAATGCAGATTCATGGTGGGAAAATGATCAACTGAACAGACCAAACACTGAAGTCGGTTCACCAACACGTTTCAGGTCACACTTCCGTTCTATTACATAGGAAATAGGGTTCATATTTTTTGTCCTCAGAAATTAAAGACAAATAATAATGATTTTGTTTTCCTCCCTTGTAGTAAAATAGGAGGAACAGATTCTCCATCATGATATTAGATGAACCTGAATCAAAAATTTCTTACACGTCTTGAAATGCGTTTGAACCATTCTGTGTTAAATATATTAGTTTACTGTTCAGCATAGGGATAAAACGGACTTATTGGACAGAAAAAGCAGATTCACGGAGAAAAATTGATTGGAAATATCACACTGAGCATGAGAGCAAAGGTCAGCAACGCATTTCGAGTACAGACATTTCTGCAATGCTATGTAGAGGACACAACGTACGATATCTTTCTTGCACCCAAATATTAAATATTGGGGAAAAAATGCCGCAGACTTGAATTATAACTTTATTTTCCTCCCTAGAAGTAAATTAGGAATAGAACAATATTTGACAAACCCGAGATTATAAATTCTACAGGGGCTTGAAATGCGTTGGAAAAAATCCGGTGTTTAATATTGAGTTTACATAAAGAAATATATAGAGGGCTTATTATTGGTACTGATAATGTAGATTCATGGTGGGCTACAGAACAAGTGACCTCACACCGAGCATAAACCGAAACAAGATCACTAACGCATTTCAAGTCCTTTGGGCCATTATGTCTTTCCTGGGGAGTTTCCATCATATAGACTCACAGGATGATTGACTAAGTGCTACTATAAGAGACATTGCACTGAAAATGTCACCAAATTAGTGTCTACTTACCAACGCATTTTGAGTCATGACATTTCTACCAGATTATTAAGGGGAAAAAAATGTATCTACTCTCAGAGACAAAGCTCACAGATCTGAATGATATTTTTTTTTCCTGCAGGAAAGTAGATATATAATGAAAAAAAAATTCTGCTTTACCATAAAACTAATTGGGACCATTCTGACTCCAATCAGACACAAGGGCTTCATCTACAAAGTGGAGAACGATAGCCTGGTGATGTGTGGGCTCATTAATTACAAGCAAGCCCTTTGTAATGAATATTCACAGCACACCAGTGACTGGAAGTGATATTAGATAAGGAAATTAGTGTCACCAACGCGTTTCGGGTCCTGTCATTATTAGCATACTACATTGAGACTATAATGCCGTTTTTTCCATAGCCTATAGATTAAAGCCGCGGGATAAGAAGATCATGACTTTATGTCAAGATGTGGTTGGAAAAGGAAGAAGAAGGGTATATTAGACCAATGCATGATATCTAAGCTGTATACGGCATGCAGCATAGGGCTGGGAAGCTAGATGGCGGTATAAATATGAACTTTTTGCACATTTTATTTATAAAAGACTCAACACGTAAAATTACAGGAAAAAAAAATCTGGATTAAGAGTTCATGCACTACATGTACCATGTTGTATAGATCGATAATGTAGCGCCCATGGGCTGCAATGGGCCTATGATGTACCTCCAATGTTATACAGCGACATACAGAGTGCCCGAGTGGAGAACATGGTGCCTAGTGGTGATACTATACTGTGGCACTCTGTTTACAGCTCAGTAATATACACTGTATAGTGTGCATGGGCCTTTAAAAAAATGTAAAAATTTCAATAAAAAATTACAATAAAAAAAAAGTCTTCTGGACACATATGACCTGCTATGGTCAGGTGACGTGGTCAACTTGGAAAATAAACTTTCCAGTATTGAATATATAAGAATATCTCCAGTTTTTTGAAGTCACACTTTAAAACACTTATGGGTACATAAAGAATAAAGAAAACATATATATAAATACATAGTAGATAAATATATTTTACTTTGTGTAAATGCCGCTGTTCTCCTGACTCCGATGATGTTTTTCTTTTGTTCCTGCGTCTCTCCGTTCCTGAGATATGGCCTCCTCTTCTCTATCTTTAAATCGTCTTTTTTAGTCAACTGGGCGTGTTCTTTAAGAACACACCCACCGAGAAGAGTTAAGGACACCGCCCATTTGGATAACAAGACTAGATTTATATACGAGGAAGAAAGGTCAATAACTCAGGAACAGAGAGGCAAAGAAACAAAAGAAAAGCATTATCGGATTCAGGAGAACAGCGGCATTTACACCAGATAAAAAATATATATATTTACGGCAAGTGACAGTCCTCACAAAATTAGGATGCCAAAAACTAAAAAATCGTATGAGAAATTAAATCATTCCCACAACTGAAAAATATAGCTTGTGCACCATAATAGCTGTCACGACTCTGTTGTTGGGTATCCCGGGACCAGCGGCTTCTCCTCTGTCCCTAGGGGCGCCCTAGCTCACCCTGTTGCCCGGATTACTTCTGATGGTGAAGATGCCGGGGCCACGTACCTTCCCTTAGCTCCTGAATTTTCCCTCTGTCTGTACCCTTCCCCCACCAGGGGAGAGGGGAGTAGTAGTGTACCATAGTACACCATCCAGACTAACAAGGTAATACGAACAGGGGTAAAGGAAAACATACAAACATACTCACACAAATAACAGAGGAATGAACCAGGGAGTGGAGGATGGAGTAAAACCAATGTAGGAGAAGGAAAGGGGATTATCACACACTCAAAACCTCACAATAGCCTCAGATAAATGCACCAAACGCCTTCTCAAACATCTACAGCAAACCAGCATGAAGCTAGTTCTGGCAATGAGTGCTAGCCAGGGCAAAGAATATACAGGAGATGGGAGTGACTAACAGTGAACAGCTGAGAACCTTAATGCAGGAAAGCTATCAGGAGCTCTCAAATGAGCAGATTAAACTCTGCACTGCTAAAAGAAATCTGCACCATTTATTAAGAAGGTGAAGTGCTTCTATACAGTGCAGGAGTAGTAGAAATCAGACGTTGCTTTCTTCTGGCTCCTCTCTGTCGCAGTAAACCCTTGACAATAGCATACTCTATGATCATAGCATGAGATTAGCACCAACAGAGAAAAATTTAGAACAAAGCCTATAACCATTACAAGGTGGTATTTATAGGCTGTATTCACATATTGCATTTTTTACAGTTTTGCTGTTTTCTTATACAAATGACAATGCAGCCTAAAATGTGGCAACATCTGACTTTTGCACTGAACCAGAATATCAGTATATTCCATACCCTGGAACCATAGGCACCTGATGTATCACCGTAGTTGCACCTTGCTACCAAGGCCTCTTGAATAAGGACCTACTGTAGGTAATTTTTTGCTTACAAGGTCAATCCGGATGTAATGTAGAATGCAGCGCTGCTCCAAATGGCTTTTAATTAACGCAGCCTTTTACGGTTTTCTTCAGGCTGCGCCGCGTGCTGTAATTGTTGGGAAGGGCGAGGCATTGTATAATTAGCGGCACAGCCTGCAGATCTGACACCGTAACAAACCGGCTTCTGCTAATTAAGGAGATTACATCTGGAATCAGACACATCACCTGTGTTTCGGATATGAATTATGCCAGAGTCGAGGATCCCTTTTAAAGGGAACCTGTCATCGGTTTTACACCTTTTTAAGCATGTAAACCCCTTTATACCCCAATAACTCTGAAAAAGTCCTTTATTCATGTCCCACTCTGTATGCAAAATGTTTTTCTGGTCCGATGGGGGTCTCCGGACCACACTCGTTGCCTGCTCACTTTCCGGCAAACACCGCCTCTTCTTTCTTGATGGACATGGATGGCTTCTCTTGTATCATCCGCATAGTGCTGGAAGTCTCGCACCTGTGCAGACGAACTGTTGATCTGGGCAGACGTGCCTCGGAGTGCCCTACTGAGTCCCATAGTGCGCAGGCGCCGGCTTTACTTCAACGGCATCAGCGACTTGATCCGTTACTCGCACAGCGAGGGGGTGCCTATGAGAGTCTCAGGTCTCAACGGCGCAGGCGCGAGACTTCGAACACTGGGTGGATGATGTCAGAGATGTGATCGACATCCAATAAAACAGAAATTTGCCAGGACTGAGGAGGCGCCGAGCCTGGCCTAGAGACACCTGTTGGACTGGACGGCACAATTTACATCCCCTTAAGGACTCTGAAAGAGGGGAGAGACCAAAAACCCAACCAGATATCCTGCCCTATCAAGGAAGTAAACTTTAGACCCAACCATTGTACCTTTAGTGCCAACCATAGTGCCGTAAGGTGACAGCCACAGTGCCAAACTGGGAGGCAAAGCTATTCCCTTCTTGTAAGATGCCATTAAAGATGAACCAATGGGCACAACTACAACAAGACCCCGATAAATTAGACCCCACTCCAAATCTCCTTCATGCCATGGCTCGTCTTGTTTCTTCGGTGTCCCAGGAGTATGGATTTGTGTCCGGTTTTGGAGCCAAATTTTTTCCCAGCTTCCTGCCTGGCACTTTTGGGGTATCGTTTTACCAGTGTCTTGTTCCCTTTAAAAAAAAGAAAAACTTTTTAGCCCCTTTAGAGAATATTCCATTAAAGCTGTTTTTCCATACTCGCACACAAGAGACGCTTTACGACTCCGTGGATCCAAATTCATCATGTTCACTGCTGGTCTCAATGGACCCTCAGAGTCTCAAAATCGGCTCATGCATATTTCATCTAATTCTCAGTTATTTATTTTTTTTTATTATTTTGCATCTTAAACACTTCTCTTCAGTAAAGCTTAAGATATAAAATCCCAGGAGATAAGAGGAAGAAATGCACTAATTTCATTTATTATGTGTACCCAGGGACGATTAATGCAGAGTTGGTCAATGGTAAAAAAAAACAAAAACAAAAAAAAAACACCAAGAACAAAAAGTTTCCAAAAACTTTTTTTTTATTCTTTTGCTAGAAAAACTTTACAAAGAATATCAGGAAGGTGCCAGGAAAAAAGGGAACACTTCCCAGACTCACAGGAGAGCTAACAAGTCTCACAAAATTTCCTAGTTAAAGAAGCCCTATCAACAGGGATGAGACGGGATGAGAAGAAGGCGGTGAGAGGTCTTCTTAAGCTCCCAAATTATCAGATGATGGGCACAGACTTGGAATTCCCATTGGAGGATTGGAGGCCATCTTGGAGATATTATAGGGTCGCCTATCCTTTAATTTTAGGTCCCATTGACTGACCCAAGGATAGACATTAGGAGATATTGGCACTACGCATGGACCCAAGGATGAATAGTCTGGTTCTTCACCATCTTAAATTACTTCATCTTCCCAGGAATAGACATTAGGAGATATTGGATACACATATGGACCCAAGGATGAACAGTCTGGTTCTTCACCATCTTAAATTACTTCATCTTCCCAGGAATGGACATTAGGAGATATTGGATACACGTATGGACCCAAGGATGAATAGTCTGGTTCTTCACCATCTTAGATTACTTCATCTTCCCAAGGATGGACATCAGGAGATATTGGCACCACGTATGGACCCATGGATGAATAGTCTGGTTCTTCACCGTCTTAGATTACTTAATCTTCCCAAGGATGAACATTAGGAGATATTGGCACCACATATGGACCCAAGGATGAATAGTCTGGTTCTTCACCATCTTAGATTACATAATCTTCCCAAGGATGGACATTAGGAGATATTGGCACCACATATGGACCCAAGGATGAACAGTCTGGTTCTTCACCGTCTTAGATTACTTAATCTTCCCAAGGATGGACATTAGGAGATATTGGCACCACGTATGGACCCAAGGATGAATAGTCTGGTTCTTCACCGTCTTAGATTACTTAATCTTCCCAAGAATGGACATTAGGAGATATTGGCTCCATGTATGGACCCAATGATGAAAGTCTGTTTTTTCACCGTCTTAGATTACTTAATCTTCCCAAGAATGGATATTAGGAGATATTGGCACCACGTATGGGCCGAATGATGAAAAGTCTGGTTCTTCACCATGTTTGATAACTTAATCTTTTTTATAATGGTACGGTGACCGATTGCCCTCGCGTTATCACAGCCTCGACCGCTGTCCGACCTCGGCTGCTGTATGCCCAAGAGGGGAGGGGAGATAATTCACGTTATCTTTGGAGGGCCATAAAGTAATTTTGCAGTAATTAGAAACCCAACAAATTCAAAGCCTTTTACTGTCGGATCATGCAGTTTCACCTGCTTTATCTCCCACGCAGTTGCCTGTAGATATCCGAAGAGCCATAAACTGGTCAATGTGAATTGAGTCACATCTTAGAGACATGGCCTTCGAAAATACGTTACGCAGTGTGGATCATGTTCAGACGATAAATATAGGGAGCTAAAGGATTTCAGTAAAATCAGAAAGTCCTCCATTCATTCCATTGTATTGATTCCCACAACACATGAGCTTCACGCAATGACTGTATCGTTTTTGGAGGAATTTGGGAAGGTAGCACATACACCATTTACAAAAAGAGACAGAGCATAGTTCCTCAGCTATAGGAGGGAGATGAGAAGGCATTATATGTGCCAATATAACTCACAGTGAGTGACTGTGAGGCCGTAATATATAAGCTTATGTGATCAGTAGTGAGTAACACTCCTCAACACGTCCGATTATCCAACACCCTCGGATCCTTCAGACGGAACCTGAAAACTCATCTCTTCAGGAAAGCTTACAGCTTGCAGTAACCATTCTGCCGCCTCGCTGCCGCCTCACCACCACCAGAGCTGCCGCCTCACCACCACCCGAGCGGCCGCCTCACCACCACCCGAGCTGCCGCCTCACCACCACCCGAGTTGCCGCCTCACCACCACCAGAGCTGATACACCCCCAACCTTCTGTCTCTTCCACATTATCCCGTAGAATGTAAGTCCGCAAGGACAGGGTCCTCTCCCCTCTGTACCAGTCAGTCATTGCAAATTTGTTTACTGTAAACAATATCTATAACTTTGTATGTAACCCCTTCTCATGTACAGCACCATGGAATTAATGGCGTTATATAAATAAATAATAATAACAATAGTAACAAGGTGGCAATACTATCTGTGCCTATGCTATTGGCAGAAATGCAGCACTATCTGTGCCTACATGTTTATAGGAAGAGATACAGAAATAGAATTATCTGTAACTATACAATTTACAGAAAGTGACAAGGAGGTATTACTATCGATACCTGCATCATGGTTATAAGTATTCAGACCCTTTGCTCAGTATTGAGTAGAAGCACCTTTTTGAGCTAGTGCAGCCATGAGTCTTCTTGGGAATGATGCAACAAGTTTTTCACACCTGGATTTGGGGATCCTCTGCCATTCTTCCTGGCAGATCCTCTCCATTTCCGTCAGGTTGGATGGTGAACGTTGGTGGACAGCCATTTTCAGGTCTCTCCAGAGATGCTCAATTGGGTTTAGGTCAGGGCTCTGGCTGGGTCAGTCAAGAATGGTCACAGAGTTGTTCTGAAGCCACTTCTTTGTTATTTTAGCTGTGTGCTTGGGGTCTTTGTTTTGTTGGAAGATGAACCTTCGGCCATGTCTGAGGTCCAGAGCACTCTGGAAGAGGTTTTCATCCAGGATATCTCTGTAGTTGGCCGCATTCATGTTTCCTTCAATTGCAACTGACAAACACCCCCATAGCATGATGCTGCCATCACCATGTTTCACTGTTGGGATTGTATTGGGCAGGTGATGAGCAGTGCCTGGTTTTCTCCACACACACCGCTTAGAATTATCACCAAGAAGTTCTATTTTCATCTCATTAGACCAGAGAATTTTATTTCTCATAGTCTTATTTCTCATGTGTTTTTTAGCAAACTCTGTGCGGGCTTTCATATGTCTGGCACTGAGGAGAGGCTTCCGTCGGGCCACTCTGCCATAAAGGCCTGACTGGTGGAGGGCTGCAGTGATAGTTGACTTTGTGGAACTTTCTTCCATCTCCCTACTGCATCTCTGGAGCTCAGTCACAGTGATCTTGGGGATCTTCTTTACCTCTCTTACCAAGGCTCTTCTCCCACGATTGCTCAGTTTGGCTGGTGGTCCCAAACGTCTTCCATTTAAGGATTATGGAGGCCACTGTGCTCTTAGGAACCTTGAATACTGCAGAAATTCTTTTGTAACCTTGGCCAGATCTGTGCCTTGTCACAATTCTGTCTTATATAGACAGGTGTCGCCTTTACAAATCAAGTCCTATCAGTTTAATTACACACAGCTGGACACCAATGAAGGAGTAGAACCATCTCAAGGAGGATCACAAGGAAATGGACAGCATGTGACGTAAATATGAGTGTCTGAGCAAAGGGTCTGAATACTTATGACCATGTGATATTTCAGTTTTCTTTTTTAATAAATTTACAAAAATTTCTACATTTCTGTCTTTTTGTCAGTCAAGATGGGGTGCAGAGTGTACATTAACCCCTTCACCCCAAGGGTGGTTTGCACGTTAATGACCGGGCCAATTTTTACAATTCTGACCACTGTCTCTTTATGAGGTTATAACTCTGGAACGCTTCAACGGATCTTCGCGATTCTGAGACTGTTTTCTCGTGACATATTGTACTTTATGTTAGTGGTAAAATTTCTTTGATATAACTTGCGTTTATTTTTGAAAAAAACCGCAAATATGCAATTTTCAAACTTTGAATTTTTATTCCCTTAAAACAGAGAAATATATCACACAAAATACATCTCCCACATGTCTACTTTACATCAGCACAATTTTGGAACCAAAATTTTTTTTTGTTAGGAAATTATAAGGGTTAAAAGTTGACCAGCGATTTCTCATTTTTACAACAAAATTTACAAAGCCATTTTTTTTAGGGACCACCTCACATTTGAAGTCACTTTGAGGGGTCTATATGGCAGAAAATACCCAAAAGTGACACCATTCTAAAAACTGCACCCCTCAAGGTACTCAAAACCACATTCAAGAAGTTTATTAACCCTTCAGGTGCTTCACAGGAACTAAAGCAACGTGGAAGGAAAAAATTAATATTTTACTTTTTAGCCACAAAAATGATCTTTTACAAACTTTTTTTTTATTTTCACAAGGGTAAAAGGAGAAAATGGACAGATAAGGTTGTTATGCAATTTCTCCTGAGTACGCCAATACCCAATATGTGGGGGAAAACCACTGTTTGGGCACACGGCAGAGCTCGTAAGGGAAGGAGCGCCGTTTGACTTTTTCAAACTAAAATTGGCTGGAATTTAGATTGGATGCCATGTCGCGTTTGGAGAACCTCTGATGCGCCTAAACAGTGGAAACCCCCCACAAGTGACACCATTTTGGAAACTAGACCCCTAAGGTACTTATCTAGATCTGTTGTGAGCACTTTGAACCCCCAAGTGTTTCACAAAAGTTTATAATGCCTGGGTGTGAAAAAAAAAAAAAAACAATTTTCCACAAAAATGATTTTTTAGTCCCAAATTTTTTAATTTTCCCAAGGAAATTGGACCCCAAAAGTTGTTGTCCAATTTGTCCTGAGTACGCTGATACCCTATATGTGGGGGGGGGGGAAACTGTTTGGGCACACGGCAGGGCTTGGAAAGGAAGTAGTAACGTTTTGGAATGCAGACGTTGATGGGGGTCATGTTCCGTTTGTAGTGCCCCAGATGAGCCTAAACAGTGGAAACCCCCACAAGTGACCCCATTTTGGAAACTAGACCCCCTAAGGAACTTATCTAGATCTTTGGTGAGCACTTTGAACTCCCAAGTGCTTCACACAAGTTTATAATGCCCGGGCATGAAAATAAAAAATCCTATTTTTTTCCCACAAAAATTATCTTTTAGTCACTAATTTTTTATTTTCCCAAGGGTAACAGGAGAAATTAGATCACATACGTTGTTGTACAATTTGTCCTGAGTACGCTGATACCCCATATGTGGGGGGGAACCACTGTTTGGGCGCACGGCAGAGCTCGGAATGGAAGGAGCACCATTTGACTTTTTCCAACCAAAATTGGCTGGAATTGAGTTTAGATGCCATGTTGCATTTGGAGAGTCCCTGATGTGCCTAAACAGTGAAAACCCCCCACAAGTGACCCCATTTGGGAAACTAGACCCCCTAAGGAACTTATCTAGATTTTTGATGAGCAATTTGAACCCCCAAGTGCTTCACACAAGTTTATAACGTAGAGCCGTAAAATTTAAAAATCATATTTTTTCCACAAAAATGATCTTTTCACCCCAATTTTTATTTTTGCAAGGGTAACAAGACTCCAAAAGTTATTGTGCAATTTGTCCTGAGTGCGCTGATACCCCATATGTGGGGTAAACCACTGTTTGGGTGCATGGCAGAGTTTGGAAGGGAAGGAGCGCCGTCTGACTTTTTCAACGCAGAATTGGCTGGACGCCATGTCGTGTTTGGAGAGCTCCTGATCTGCCTAAACAGTGGAAACCCCCATAAATGACACCATTTTGGAAACTAGACCCCTCAAGGAACTTATCTAGATGTGTGGTGAGAACGTTGAACCCCCAGGTGTTTCACTAAAGTTTATAACGTACAGCCGTAAAATAAAAAATCTTTTTTTTTTTTTAAAAAAATAATTTTTTTGCCCCCAATATTTTATTTTCACAAGGGTAACAGAAGAAATTGGAACCCAAAAGTTGTTGTCCAATTTGTCCTGAGTACACTGATACCCAATATGTGGGCGAAAACTACTGTATGGGCACACGTCTGGGCTCGGAAGGGAAGTAGTGACGTTTTGGATTGCAGACTTTGATGGAATGGTCTGGGGGCGTCATGTCACATTTGGAGAGCCCCTGATGCACCTAAACAGTGGAAACCCCCCACAAGTGACCCCATTTTGGCAAATACACCCCACAAGGAACTTATCTAGATGTGTGGTGAGCACTTTGAACCCCGAAGTGCTTCACAGAAGTTTATAACACACAGCTGTACAAATAAAAAATCTTTTTTTTTTACAAAAATGATTTTTTCACCCCCAATATTTTATTTTCACAAGGGTAACAGGAGAAATTGGACCCCAAAAGTTGTTGTCCAATTTGTCCTGAGTACGCTGATACCCAATATGTGGGAGAAAACTACTGTATGGGCACACGTCGGGGCTCGGAAGGGAAGTAGTGACGTTTTGGATTGCAGACTTTGATGGAATGGTCTGGGTGCGTCATGTCGCATTTGGAGAGCCCCTGATGCGCCTAAACAGTGGAAACCCCCACAAGTGACCACTGTTATGTTTCGGTAGCTGAGGAGTGCAGGTAAAAAAGGCAATACACCAGAGCAGTTGGAATCTATGGGATTGCAGTACCCTGACTAACCACCACAACTAGAGGCAGCCGTGGAGCGTTCCTACGTTGGTCCTAGACGCCTCGTCACAGCCTGAGAAACTAACTACACCTAAAGATAGAAATAGGAAAGCTATCTGCCCCGGAGCAGAACCCCAAAGATAATAGAAAGCCCCCAAACATGTAATGGCGGTTAGACAAGAGGAAATACTGACACAGAAAGAAAATAGAATGAGCAAACGCTGGGGCCCAAACTATCTAAATAGAAAAGGACAGGAAGGGTACTTACTGCAATCCCAGAAAACCCTGAAAAACACCAACTCTACTAATTTCAAAATCACCTGAGATCACACGACCTCTACCACCTAAATTAGCTCTCTGGTGTAACAAAATCAAAACAGCAGCCACTGAAAAAACTGGAAAAAGCAAAAGAACAAAACTCAGTGGCTGAACTAAACTGAGAAGGCAGAAGCCCCCGGAGGGGACCCAGAAGGCCCCCAAAGAAGTGCAGGACAAAATGCAAAAATATAGCAACAACACAAAAGAAGAAAAATTCTTATCTGGTAGCAGGAGATGCAGACACGACACAGCAGGCTACAAGGGAAACTGGAATGAAGGATTCAGACCAGAACAATTGATCACCGGCAACCCTGATGGGAAAATGACTCCCTTATATAAGACCAGTCAGTAACACCTGATTCCCAGTCCTCACAATCTTCACTAGTACCGCTTGTAACCACCAGAGGGAGCCTCTGCTCAGAACTCATCTCAAACCCATTCACAACAGTACCCCCCCCTTGAGGAGGGGTCACCGAACCCTCATTTGAGCAACCAGGTCGGTCAGGATGAGTTCTATGATACGCACGGATAAGTCTCCTAGCATGGATGTCCGAAGCAAACACCCAAGAATTGTCTTCCTGACCATAACCTCTCCATTTAACCAAATACTGGAGTCTTCGTCTAGAAAAACGAGAATCCAATATTTTCTCAACCACATACTCCAGATTGCCCTCAACCAAAACAGGGTCAGGAGGCACAGTAGCAGGAACCACTGGCTCAACAAACCTCTTCAACAAGGACTTGTGGAACACGTTATGGATCTTAAATGTCCCTGGAAGAAGCAAACGAAAAGAAACAGGATTAATAATCTCCATGATCTTATAAGGTCCAATGAACCTAGGCTTAAATTTAGGAGATGCTACTCTCATAGGAATATTCTTTGAGGACAACCAGACCAAGTCCCCCACTTTAAACCGAGGACCATCAGTCCTATGCCGGTTAGCAAACCGCTGGGCCTTCTCCTGAGAAAGGGACAACCTTTCCACTACCTGGTCCCAAATCTGTTGCATACGCTCAACAACAGAGTCAACACCTGGACAGACAGAAGCTTCCGTCTGTCCTGAAGAAAATCGAGGGTGAAAACCAGAATTACAGAAAAACGGAGACATCAAAGTGGCAGAGCTAGCCCTATTATTAAGAGCAAACTCAGCCAAAGGCAAAAAAGAGACCCAGTCATCCTGATCAGCAGACACAAAGCATCTTAGATAAGTCTCTAATGTCTGGTTTGTTCTCTCAGTTTGACCATTGGTCTGAGGATGAAATGCCGAGGAGAAAGACAATTGAACACCCAGTTTAGAACAAAAAGTCCTCCAAAATCTGGAAACAAACTGGACTCCTCTGTCAGACACAATGTTCTCAGGAATGCCGTGTAAACGAACCACGTGCTGAAGAAACAACGGCACCAATTCAGAGGAGGAAGGCAACTTAGGTAATGGCACAAGATGTATCATTTTGGAAAACCTATCACAAATTACCCAGATGGTGGTCATTCTCTGAGAAACAGGAAGATCGGAAATGAAATCCATAGAGATATGGGTCCATGGTCTCTTGGGCACAGGCAATGGCATCAACAAACCACTAGAGCGAGAGCAAGGCTTGGAGCGAGAGCAAGTCCCGCAGGACTGCACAAATTCCCTGACATCGCGAGACAAGGTAGGCCACCAAAAGGACCGACTAACCAAGTCTCTGGTACCAAAAATTCCGGGATGCCCAGCCAATGCGGAACAATGAATCTCAGACATCACACTCTTTTTCCATTGGTCCGGGACAAACAATTTTCCAACAGGGCAGCGCTCGGGCCTATCCTCCTGACACCCTCCAGAGCAAGTCTCAAATTGGGCGAGATGGCGGAAAGAACTACACCCTCTTTCAAAATAACAGAAGGATCAGATAACTCAGGAGAGTCCGCAAGGAAACTCCTCGAGAGGGCATCCGCCTTAACATTCTTAGTGCCAGGAAGAAAGGAAACCACAAAATTAAAACGTGTGAAAAACAAGGCCCACCTGGCCTGTCTAGGATTGAGTCGCTTGGCAGATTCCAGATAGACCAGATTCTTATGGTCCGTAAGGACCACCACCTGATGTTTGGCTCCCTCCAGCCAATGTCTCCACTCTTCAAAAGCCCACTTCATGGCCAATAACTCCCGATTACCCACGTCATAATTACGTTCAGTAGGAGAAAATTTTCGAGAGAAAAAGGCACAAGGGTTACTTTTAGAGGTCTCTGGATCTCTTTGGGACAAAACGGCACCTGCCCCAATTTCAGAGGCATCAACCTCCACCTGAAATGGCAGAGAAACATCAGGCTGCCGTAGAACAGGAGCAGAAGTGAATCTCTGCTTAAGTTCCTGAAATGCAGAGACTGCCTCAGGAGGCCAATTCACCACATCAGAACCCTTTCTGGTCAAATCAGTTAATGGTTTAACAATAACCGAGAAATTACCAATAAATTTACGATAAAAATTGGCAAAACCCAAAAATCTCTGAAGAGCCTTTAATGAAGTAGGTTGGACCCAATCACAGATGGCCTGAACCTTGACCGGGTCCATTTCAATAACAGATGGGGACAAAATGAATCCCAGAAATGAGATCTTCTGTACGCCAAAAAGACACTTTGATCCCTTCACATACAGAGCATTATCCCTCAAAATCTGGAACACAGTCCGAACATGTTTCACATGAGAGTCCCAGTCATTAGAAAAAATCAAGATATCATCCAAATAAACAATCAGAAATTTGTCCACAAAATCCCTGAAAATGTCATTCATGAAGGACTGGAAGACGGAAGGGGCATTAGTGAGCCCAAAGGGCATCACTAGGTACTCAAAATGCCCTTCAGGGGTATTGAATGCCGTCTTCCATTCATCCCCGTGCTTAATGCGAATAAGGTTATACGCCCCCCTGAGGTCAAGCTTGGTAAACCAAGTAGCGTTTTTCACCCTGGAAAACAGGTCAGAAATCAAGGGTAACGGGTATTGATATTTCACAGTAATATTGTTCAAGAGACGATAATCAATACACGGCCTTAATGAACCATCTTTTTTGGCCACAAAGAAAAAATCGGCACCTAAGGGTGAAGAGGATGGTCTGATATGACCCTTCTCCAATGATTCCTTGATATAAGACCGCATAGCGTCATGTTCAGGTACAGACAAGTTAAAAAGGCGACCTTTAGGGAATTTACTACCCGGCACTAATTCAATAGCGCAGTCATAGCTCCTATGGGGAGGTAAGGATGCAGATTTACTTTCACTAAACACATCAGAAAAATCAAACAAAAAGTCAGGAACATCCTGAGCTTGGGGGGAGGCAGAAAAAACAGGAGTGTTGGTATTAACACATTGGCAGCCCCAACTGGTTACAGACACAGATTTCCAATCCAAAACAGGATTATGAGACTGTAACCAAGGGAAACCCAGCACGATAATGTCATGCAGATTATATAGAACCAAAAATTTGCAGCACTCCTGGTGATCAGGTTCAACCCTCATTATCACCTGAGTAGAAAACTGGGGTTTATTCTCAGCCAAAGGGGTTGTCAGGAGTCGAACCCAGTACCTCTTGTCTACTGGCCAGCAGCTCTACCATCTGAGCTATTCTGCTGGCTGCAAATTTCCTTGCTGAACCCAGATACCATTGACTGTTCTTCCTGATTGGCTACACCTAGTGCTCTCTTGATTGGGCCTCTGATTGCCAATTACACACCCTATATAAACCTGGCCCTGTGGGTGTGTCATTGCGAGATTATTGAGCTTCAAGCCTTTAGTCAAGCGTTTCCTGCTGATCCATTGCTACAAACACTGCTCTCCTGTGAACCGACCTCGGCCTGCCTTCTGACTACGCTCTCCGCCTGATCCATTGCTACAAACACTGCTCTCCTGTGAACCGACCTCGGCCTGCCTTCTGACTACGCTCTCCGCCTGATCCATTGCTACAAACACTGCTCTCCTGTGTACCGACCTCCGGCTGCCACCTGACTACGTTATCTGCCTGCTCCTCTGTTACCGAACTGCCTTTCCTGTGTACCGACCTCCGGCTGCCACCTGACTACGTTATCCGCCTGATCCATTGCTACCAACACTGCTTTCCTGTGTACCGACCTCCGGCTGCCATCTGACTACGCTACCTGCCTCTGCTTCCCCTAGTGTTTGCAGTAACATCGGCTCCAACCCAGACGGGATCTTGACAGAATAATCTCGCGCCAAAATGGAGTCCGCTGTGAACACCCTGAGACGGCAAGTTACGGAGCTTCAAAGTTTTTGTACTGACTCTCAAGGAAAATATGCCAAGTTACAAACTGATTTCACGGCGATACAACAGGAAGTAATTGAGCTACAAAAACAACTTCTGGACGTGCGCAATTCAGGGTCCGAATCAAACGCGCGGCTGCCGCTGCCTGCAAAGTTCAGTGGGGATCGCAAGCAGTACCGAGGATTCCTCAATCAATGCCGCATATACTTCCAGATGCAACCTGCTCCCTTTACCAGTGAGAGGAAGAAAGTTTTTTTCATGATAAATCTCCTGACGGATGAAGCTCTTGCTTGGGCTTCACCTTATGTAGAAAAGGACTATGACCTCCTTAATGACCTGGAAGCCTTCACCACAGCTATGAATCAAGTTTTTGATGACCCAAACCGCTGTGCCACAGCAGAAACCAAATTACATAATTTGCGCCAAGGACGTCGCTCTGTTGCTGAATACACATCGGAGTTCCGTCGCTGGGTGGCCGACACCACCTGGAATCCAGCGGCCCAGAGAAGTCAATTTCGACGAGGGTTATCAGAACCAGTGAAAGACGAGCTTGCCAGGGTTGAGACCCCTGACCAGTTGGAGGACTTTATTCAACTATGTATCCGGATTGACCAGAGACTTACTGAAAGGAGAAAGGAGAGACTGCGAGCACTTGGGAATAGCCCTGGCTTCTCATTTTCAGCATCGGACCACCAAGAAAAGACGCAAGGCGTGTCTGAACCGATGCAGATCGACGTCATCCGAAGACCACTCTCTGCACAGGAGAAGGAGAGGCGACGTGCAGAACATCTCTGCCTCTATTGTGGGGACCCTGGACACTATGCCATCAACTGTCCTAACAAAAGGACTATAGCCTTTACCAACAACAGGTCTGCCAGCAATATGGACCTTTCTCAGCAGTCGGATTCCATCTTGCAGACTATCTCATCAGTAACGCCAGAAATAGACAAAATACATACTACATCATCTCATTTTGTAATCCCCATTCAGGTTGTAATGGGCACCCAAAAAATACAATGCTCTGCCCTGTTGGATTCGGGAGCAGGAGGGAATTTTATGGACTTAAAATTTACACGTGATAATAATATTTCCAGTAGGACCAAATCCACACCAATTGAAATGGAAACGGTGGATGGATCACCCTTGTCTTCTGGACCTGTCACGCATGAGACAATCGAACTGGAGATTTGTATCGAACCGGATCATCATGAAGCTGTCAGTTTCCACCTTATCTCATCTCCGAAATTTCCGGTTATTCTAGGGATCCCCTGGTTTTCAGTCCATAACCCTTCTATCAACTGGGCATCAAGGACCATCACCTTTCCATCTGACTACTGTAAGAATAATTGTCATAAGGAACCCCCTGTTCTCCAACAAGTCCAAATCTCTGAGATTTCGCATGAGAAGGAAGAGAAACTACCACCTCAATATCAGCAGTTCTCTGATGTCTGCAGTAAGAAGAAAGCAGATCAATTACCTCCTCACCGTCCTTACGACTGTCCCATTGAATTGCTGCCAGGAGCAACCATTCCATTTGGACGGATTTACAATCTTTCCGAACCTGAATTGAAGGTATTAAGAAAGTTCCTGGATGAAAATTTAGAGAAAGGCTTTATTCGACCTTCCACATCTCCAGCTGGGGCACCCCTGTTCTTTGTTGAAAAGAAAGACTCCACTCTGCGGCCATGTATTGACTACAGAGAGATGAATAATATCACTGTCAAGAATCGCTACCCGCTACCCTTGATTCCTGAACTATTTGAGAGACTCCGTTCTGCGAAAATCTTTACGAAGCTGGATCTTAGAGGGGCTTACAACCTCATACGGATTCGCCCAGGAGATGAGTGGAAGACCGCCTTCAGAACGAGATATGGACATTTTGAATCTCTGGTTATGACCTTTGGTCTTAGCAATGCCCCAGCCACCTTTCAACATTTTATTAATGATGTATTTCGAGATTTCTTGGACCAATTCGTTGTGGCTTATCTCGATGACATTCTTATATTTTCAGACACCTTGGAAGAGCATCGCAGGCACGTCCAGTTAGTCTTGGAACGACTACAGGAGAACCATCTTTACATTAAACTTGAAAAATGTGAGTTTGAACAAACCAGTATCCAATTTCTGGGATATATCATCTCCCCAGAAGGTCTGAGCATGGATCCCGGCAAAATCAATGCTGTAGTGGACTGGCCTGTTCCAAGAAATTTAAAAGACGTCCAGCGTTTCATAGGATTTGCAAATTTTTACCGAAAATTTATAAAGAACTTTTCACGGATCATACTACCAATTACTACACTACAAAAAAGACCAAAGCATTTTTCTGGTCTCCGGAGGCACAGGAGGCTTTTGACAAATTGAAAACTCTTTTTACGTCTGCTCCATTGTTAGTACACCCAAATCCTGAATTGCCATTTACTGTCGAAGTGGACGCCTCGGACTCTGCAGTAGGAGCCATTCTGTCTCAGCGAGTTGGGGACAAAATGCAACTTCACCCATGTGCGTTTCTTTCCCACACCATGTCATCTGCAGAAAAGAACTACGACATCGGTAATAAAGAACTGTTAGCCATTAAAGTTGCCTTCTCCGAATGGAGACATCTTTTGGAAGGTGCCAATCACCCTGTGACTGTCCTCACGGACCACAAGAATCTTAAATTCCTCCGTACAGCAAAAAGATTGTCTGCAAGACAAGCACGATGGGCCTTATTTTTCTCAAGATTCAATTGTATAATTTCTTACCGGCCTGGTTCAAGAAATGGCAAGGCTGACGCCCTGTCCAGGATGTGTTCGGAACCTCAGGAGAGGTCTAGTAATGACGATACAATTCTAGGCCCTAAAAATTTTTTGGGAATATTGCACTCTAGAGGACTATGTAATAGAATTAAAGATGGATATCAAGAGGACTCTTTCCTTAACCATCCTTCGGAAGACGTCGATCTTTCATTCAAAGAGGGGTTTTGGATGCAGAAACACAAAATATATGTACCTGAATCTTCTCGCCTTGAAGTCCTCAAAAGTGTCCATGATTCTAAACTGGCAGGACATCCTGGAGTTGCAAAAACACAAGACTTACTACTTCGTTTCTTTTGGTGGCCTAATTGTAGGAAGGACGTGAGGAAATATGTTTCAACCTGTTTAACATGCGCACGAAACAAGACCCCACGATCGTCTCCTCTAGGACTCTTGCAACCACTTCCAGTTCCATCCAGGCCTTGGGGATCTATTTCCATGGATTTTATTGTGGAACTACCCCCTTCCAAACAGATGACCGTCATCCTTGTCATAGTGGACCGACTCACAAAAATGGCCCACTTTATTCCAACTGAAGGAATTCCTACTGCTGAAAAACTGCAGAACTGATAATCAAAGAGGTATTCAGGTTACATGGAATTCCTGACAGCGTGGTGTCTGACAGAGGCGTTCAGTTTACGTCAAAATTTTGGAAGAGTTTCTGTACAGCCTTGGGAGTCACGGTGAATCTTTCTACCGCTTTCCATCCTCAGTCCAATGGCCAGACGGAGAGAACAAACCAGACTTTGGAGCAATACCTCCGTTGCTTCATTTCCTATCTTCAGGATGACTGGGTGGACTATTTACCAACAGCAGAGTTTGCCTACAACAACTCCATACATAGCGCTACATCTCAAACCCCATTTTTTGCTAATTATGGAGTACATCCAGTATTTATCCCTAATCTGCCAGTGAACACTCCCATTCCTGCTGTAAATGACAGGCTTGCAAAATTACAGGAATCCCAGAAGGAATTATCAGAGATATTACTCAAGACCCAGGAAGTATATAAGGAAGCAGCAGATAAACATCGGAGAGTGCCCCTGCTCTTCAGGTTGGAGACAAAGTTTGGCTGTCCACTAAAAACCTTAAGACACATGTGCCATCCTCCAAATTGGGTCAGAAATTCATTGGACCTTTTCAAATTTCTGCAAAAATTAACCAGGTTGCTTTTCGTTTAAAACTTCCCAACAATCTAAAGATTCATCCAGTGTTTCACATATCCTTGCTCAAACCCTTCTGTGAAAACCTGTTTCCAGGAAGAATTCAGCCACCTCCTCCACCAGAAAGGATCCGTGGTGAAGAAGAATACATTGTGGATAAGATTCTGGACTCCCGAAAATTCAGAGGTAAACTGCAGTATCTGGTGCAGTGGAAGGGTTACGGACCAGAGGAAAATTCATGGGAACCAAGGGACAACGTCCATGCTCCTAGACTAACAAGAGCCTTTCATCAGAGGTACCCGGATAAGCCAGCTCCTGAGATGTCCAGAGGCCATCCTGGAAGGAGGGGAGTACTGTCAGGAGTCGAACCCAGTACCTCTTGTCTACTGGCCAGCAGCTCTACCATCTGAGCTATTCTGCTGGCTGCAAAGTTCCTTGCTGAACCCAGATACCATTGACTGTTCTTCCTGATTGGCTACACCTAGTGCTCTCTTGATTGGGCCTCTGATTGCCAATTACACACCCTATATAAACCTGGCCCTGTGGGTGTGTCATTGCGAGATTATTGAGCTCCAAGCCTTTAGTCAAGCGTTTCCTGCTGATCCATTGCTACAAACACTGCTCTCCTGTGAACCGACCTCGGCCTGCCTTCTGACTACGCTCTCCGCCTGATCCATTGCTACAAACACTGCTCTCCTGTGAACCGACCTCGGCCTGCCTTCTGACTACGCTCTCTGCCTGATCCATTGCTACAAACACTGCTCTCCTGTGTACCGACCTCCGGCTGCCACCTGACTACGTTATCTGCCTGCTCCTCTGTTACCGAACTGCCTTTCCTGTGTACCGACCTCCGGCTGCCACCTGACTACGTTATCCGCCTGATCCATTGCTACCAACACTGCTTTCCTGTGTACCGACCTCCGGCTGCCATCTGACTACGCTACCTGCCTCTGCTTCCCCTAGTGTTTGCAGTAACATCGGCTCCAACCCAGACGGGATCTTGACAGGGGTGGAATCGATCCCCAGTAAAGGAATAGACTTCTGTAGGGGTATCAAGGGAAACCCACAACGTTTAGCAAAATCATAATCCATCAGGTTAATAGCTGCTCCAGAATCAACGAAAGCCTGAGCAGAAAATGAGGACAGAGAGCATATCAGAGTGACAGTTAATAAAAACTTAGTCTGAACACTACCCAAGACAACTGAGCGTGCAAAACGTCTTCCCCGCTTAGGGCAGACTGAAATAGCATGAGAGGCATCACCACAGTAGAAACATAACCCATTGCGCTTTCGAAACTCATGACGCTGTGCCCCAGACACCACTCCATCACACTGCATGGGCTCAGAAGCTGGCTCACAAGGCAACACCACTCCACGCATACTTCTCCGCTCACGCAAACGTCTGTCAATTTGAATCGCTAATGACATAGAATCATTGAGACCAGAGGGGACAGGGAATCCCACCATAACATCCTTTACATTATCTGACAGACCCTTCCGGAAAAGGGCTGCCAAAGCGTCGTCATTCCATTTGGTCAGGACTGCCCACCTACGGAATCTCTGACAGTATAACTCAGCGTCATCAAGCCCCTGATTTAATGCCAACAAGGCTTTTTTAGCTTGATCAGTGACATTAGGCTCATCGTACAATAACCCCAAAGCCTGAAAAAACGCATCAACATCACTCAAAACAGGATCCCCAGGTATCAGGGAAAAAGCCCAATCCTGAGGATCGCCGCGCAGGAGAGAGATGATAATTTGAACCTGCTGCGCTGCGTTTCCTGAGGACTTAGATTTTAAGGCAAAAAACAATTTACAATTATTTTTGAAATTCTGAAACTTAGCTCGATCCCCTAAAAACAAATCTGGCATGGGGATCCTAGGTTCCACAACAGGCAACCCAGCAAGATAGATAGCAATACTCCGAACCTCAGTGGCAAGCTGATCCATACGGCCAGACAACTGTGCAAACTCCATTGGGAGAAAAGATCCTCCCCAGCACCCAGAGATACAGAGGGAAAAAAAAAAATGCAACAAACAGAAAAATATCTCTGACAACTCTGACAACCTTTTTTTCTATCACAATATTTTTTCCCTTCTGTGAGTACCATACAATTTTCAATTTTTAGGCCGGTGATACTGTTATGTTTCGGTAGCTGAGGAGTGCAGGTAAAAAAGGCAATACACCAGAGCAGTTGGAATCTATGGGATTGCAGTACCCTGACTAACCACCACAACTAGAGGCAGCCGTGGAGCGTTCCTACGTTGGTCCTAGACGCCTCGTCACAGCCTGAGAAACTAACTACACCTAAAGATAGAAAGAGGAAAGCTATCTGCCCCGGAGCAGATCCCCAAAGATAATAGAAAGCCCCCAAACATGTAATGGCGGTTAGACAAGAGGAAATACTGACACAGAAAGAAAATAGAATGAGCAAACGCTGGGGCCCAAACTATCTAAATAGAAAAGGACAGGAAGGGTACTTACTGCAATCCCAGAAAACCCTGAAAAACACCAACTCTACTAATTTCAAAATCACCTGAGATCACACGACCTCTACCACCTAAATTAGTTCTCTGGTGTAACAAAATCAAAACAGCAGCCACTGAAAAAACTGGAAAAAGCAAAAGAACAAAACTCAGTGGCTGAACTAAACTGAGAAGGCAGAAGCCCCCGGAGGGGACCCAGAAGGCCCCCAAAGAAGTGCAGGACAAAATGCAAAAATATAGCAACAACACAAAAGAAGAAAAATTCTTATCTGGTAGCAGGAGATGCAGACACGACACAGCAGGCTACAAGGGAAACTGGAATGAAGGATTCAGACCAGAACAATTGATCACCGGCAACCCTGATGGGAAAATGACTCCCTTATATAAGACCAGTCAGTAACACCTGATTCCCAGTCCTCACAATCTTCACTAGTACCGCTTGTAACCACCAGAGGGAGCCTCTGCTCAGAACTCATCTCAAACCCATTCACAACAGACCCCATTTTGGAAAATAGACCCCACAAGGAACTTATCTAGATGTGTGGTGAGCACTTTGAACCCCGAAGTGCTTCACAGAAGTTTATAACGCACAGCCGTAAAAATAAAAAATCCTTTTTTTTTTACAAAAATTGATTTTTTTCGCCCCCAATATTTTATTTTCACAAGGGTAACAGGAGAAATTGGACCCCAAAAGTTGTTGTCCAATTTGTCCTGAGTACGCTGATACCCAATATGTGGGAGAAAACTACTGTATGGGCGCACGTCAGGGCTCGGAAGGGAAGTAGTGACGTTTTGGATTGCAGACTTTGATGGAATGGTCTGGGGGCGTCATGTCGCATTTGGAGAGCCCCTGATGCGCCTAAACAGTGGAAATCCCCAACAAGTGACCCCATTTTGGAAAATAGACCCCACAAGGAACTTATCTAGGTGTGTGGTGAGCGCTATGAAGCCCCAAGTGCTTCACAGAAGTTTATAATGTACAGCCGTAAAAACAAAAAAATATTTTTTTTTGTACAAAAATGATATTTTCGCCCCCAGTTTTTTATTTTCCCAAGGGTAACAGAAGAAATAGGACAAATTGCACAATAACTCTTGGGGTCCAGAGTACGCTGATACCCCATATGTGGGGATAAACTACTGTTTGGACGCATGGCAGAGCTCAGAAGTGAAGGAGCACCGTTTGACTTTTTCAACGCAGAATTGGCTGGAATTGAGATCAGACGCCATGTCACATTTGGAGAGCCCCTGATGTGCCTAAACAGCGGAAACCCCCCAATTCTAACTCCAACCCTAACCCCAACACACCCCTAACCCTAGTCCCAACCCTAACCACAAACCTAACCCTAACACACCCCTAATCCCAACCCTAACCCTAATCCTATCTTTAGCGCCAACCCTAACCCTAACTTTAGCCGCAACCCTAACCCTAACCCTAATGGGAAAATGGAAATAAATGCATTTTTTTATTTTATTACTTTTCCCTAACTAAGGGGGTGATAAAGGGGGGTTTGATTTACTATTTATAGCGGGTTTTCATGATTGGCAGCTGTCACGCTAAAAGACTCTTTTTATTGCAAAAATAGTTTTTTGCATCGCCACATTTTGAGAGCTATAATTTTTGCATATTTTGGCCCACAGAGTCATGTTAGGTCTTATTTTTGCGGTACAAGTTGACGTTTTTATTGGTACCATTTTTGAGCACGTGACATTTTTTGATCGCTTTTTATTTCGTTTTTTGGGAGGTTAGAATGAACAAAAATCAGCAATTCATGAATTTCTTTTGGGGGAGGCGTTTTTATTGTTCCGCGTGTGGTAAAATTGATAAAGCAGTTTTATTCTTCGGGTCAGTACGATTATGGCGATACCTCATTTATATCATTTTTTTATGTTTTGGCGCTTTTATAGAATAAAAACAATTTTATATAAAAAATAATTATTTTTGCATCGCTTTATTCTGCGAGCTATAACTTTTTTATTTTTTCGCTGATGATGCTGTATTGCAGCTCGTTTTTTGCGGGACAAGATGACGTTTTCAGCAGTACCATGTTTATTTATATCGGTCTTTTTGATCGCGCGTTATTCCACTTTTTGTTCGGCAGTATGATGATAAAGCATTGATTTTTTGCTTCGTTTTTTTTTTTTTTTTTAAGGGGTTCACTAAAGGGGTTAACTAGTGGGACAGTTTTATAGGGGAGGTCGTTACGGACGCGGCGATACCAAATATGTGTACTTTTATTGTTTTGGTTATTTTATTTACAGGAAGAATTGAATTTATTGGGGAATATTTTTTTTTTTTTTTTTTTTTTTGGATTTTTTTTTATAACATGTTTATTTTTATTTTTTTAACTTTTTTACTTTGTCCCAGGGTGGGACATCACAGTATTTTATCAGATCGCTGGTGTGACAGTGTGCACAGCACTCTGTCACACCAGCGATCGCTCAGGCAGTGCAGCAGGCTTCTCAGTGCCTGCTCTCAGCAGGCACTGAGGAAGCCGCCTCCCTCCAGGACCCCGGCGCCATCTTGGATCCGGGTCCTGGGAGGGAGGAAGCCCTCAGAACAGCGCGATCACATCGCGCTGGTCTGAGGGTCTCAGGGGGGCGCGCAGGGAGCCCACTCCCTGCGCGATGCTTCCCTGTGCCCCCAGTACACCGCGATCATGTTTGATCGCGGTGTGCTAGGGGTTAATGTGCCGGGAGCGGTCCGTGACCGCTCCTGACACACAGTCACGGGTGTCAGCTGTGATAATCAGCTGACACCCGGCGGCGATTAGCTGCGCTCCCTCCGGGAGCGCAGCTGATCGCCTATGACGTACTATCCCGTCCATGGTCAGATTGTCACGGGTTTTATGGACGGGATAGTACGTCTAATGTCAGAGAGGGGTTAATGAAAAAAAATGAACTTTTTTGAATTTACCAAATGGCTGCAATGAAACAAAGAGTGAAAAATTTAAAGGGGTCTGAATACTTTCCATATCCACTGTACATCATTTACAGGAAGAGACAGGGAGGCAGCACTATCTGTACCTCAATGATTTATGAGAAGAGCCAGGGTGGCAGCACTATCTGTACCTAAATGATTTATGAGAAGAGCCAGGGTGGCAGCACTATCTGTACTTTTATCATTTACAGGTAGAGACAGCGAGGTAGATCCTTTCAGTCCTGTAAGTTGTCTCCAAGGATCAAAATAGTAATTCGGGCGCATCCATCAGATGATCAATAGAACTGAGATTGGGGAATTGGGAGACAAGTCATCACATTGAATTCTTTGGTACGAGAAGCGTTCATTTCCCCTGACCCACTTCTATTTATCACAGGATGCTGAAACTGCACATGTGTAATGATATAAGTCTCTATAGTTTTCGTGCCAATTTGCAACTCAGAACTGATAACGGTCTTGATTTTGCAGGTGCTGAAGTGGTGTGAGGTTTGATAATAGACGCAGTGGAATACAGAGCAGTCATCAAGTTCTTTAACTCCAGAAGACCTGCCGTACATTGGGAACACTCCATAAGACCTGTCATATACCAGAAACACCCTATAAGACCCTCCATAGACTGAGAACACCCTAGAAGACCTGAGGTATACTGGGAACCCCCAGAAGACCCACAATATACTGGGAAAACCCTAGAAGACCTGCCATACAATGGAGACAACCCACAAGACCTGCAGTATACTATACTGGGAGCACCCCAGAAAACCTGCAGTATACTGGAACACCCCAGAAGACCTGCAGTATACTGAAACACCCCAGAAGAACTGCCGTATACTGGGAACACCCCAGAAGACCTGCAGTATACTGGGACCATCCCAGAAGAACTGCCGTATACTGGGAACACCCCAGAAGATCTGCAGTATACTGGGACCACCCCAGAAGAACTGCCGTATACTGGGAACACCCCAGAAGACCTGCCGTATATTGGGAACACTCCATAAGACCTGTCATATACCAGAAACACCCTATAAGACCCTCCATATACTGAGAACACCCTAGAAGACCTGAGGAATACTGGGAACCCCCAGAATACCCACAATATACTGGGAAAACCCTAGAAGACCTGCCATACACTGGGGACAACCCACAAGACCTGCTGTATACTGGGAACACCCCAGAAGACTTGCAGTATACTGGGAACACCCCAGAAGACCTGCCGTATACCGGGAACACCCCACAAGAACTGCCGTATACTGGGAACACATCAGAAGACCTGCCGTATACCAGAAACACCCTATAAGACCCTCCATATACTGAGAACACCCTAGAAGACCTGAGGAATACTGGGAACCCCCCAGAATACCCACAATATACTGGGAAAACCCTAGAAGACCTGCCATACACTGGGGACAACCCACAAGACCTGCTGTATACTGGGAACACCCCAGAAGACTTGCAGTATACTGGGAACACCCCAGAGACCTGCCGTATACCGGGAACACCCCACAAGAACTGCCGTATACTAGGAACACATCAGAAGAGCTGCCGTATACCAGAAACACCCTATAAGACCCTCCATAGACTGAGAACACCCTAGAAGACCTGAGGTATACTGGGAACCCCCAGAAGACCCACAATATTCTGGGAAAACTCTAGAAGACCTGCCATACAATGGGGACAACCCACAAGACCTGCAGTATACTATACTGGGAGCACCCCAGAAAACCTGCAGTATACTGGAACACCCCAGAAAACCTGCAGTATACTGAAACACCCCAGAAGACCTGCCATATACCGGGAACACCCCACAAGACTTGCCGTATACTGGGACCACCCCAGAAGACCTGCAGTATACTGGGACCACCCAGAAGAACTGCCGTATACTGGGAACACCCCAGAAGACCTGCAGTATACTGGGACCACCCCAGAAGAACTGCAGTATACTGGGAACACCCCAGAAGACCTGCAGTATACTGGGAACACCCCAGAACACCTGCAGTATACTGGGAACACCCCAGAAAACCTGCAGTATACTGGGAACACCCCAGAACACCTGCAGTATACTGGAAACACCCCAGAAGTCCTGCCGTATATTGGGAACACTCCATAAGACCTGTCATATACCAGAAACACCCTATAAGACCCTCCATATACTGAGAAACCCTAGAAGACCTGAGGTATACTGGGAACCCCCAGAAGACCTGCCATATACCGGGAACACCCCACAAGAACTGCCGTATACTGGGAACACATCAGAAGACCTGCCGTATACTGGGAACACCCCAGAAGACCTGCAGTATACTGGGAACACACCAGAAGACCTGCCGTATACTGGGAACACCCCAGAAAACCTGCAGTATACTGGGAACACCCCAGAAGACCTGCCGTATATTGGGAACACTCCATAAGACCTGTCATATACCAGAAACACCCTATAAGACCCTCCATATACTGAGAACACCCTAGAAGACCTGAGGTACACTGGGAACCCCCCAGAATACCCACAATATACTGGGAAAACCCTAGAAGACCTGCCATACACTGGGGACAACCCACAAGACCTGCTGTATACTGGGAACACCCCAGAAGACTTGCAGTATACTGGGAACACCCCAGAAGACCTGCCATATACCGGGAACACCCCACAAGACCTGCCGTATACTGGGAACACCCCAGAAGACCTGCAGTATACTGGGAACACATCAGAAGACCTGCCGTATACTGGGAACACCCCAGAAGACGTGCCGTATACCAGGAACTCACCACACCATAAGACCTGTCATATAGGAAGTACACACCCAAGACTTCCAATATACCGGGCAGGTATTTGAGGATATTTCCCCACCAAAAAAAAGTCACCAAGTGGAGCACCATGTACAACACTCAGTGAGTAGCAAGACCTTTGCTCCATATTGAGTCCTGTCTGTTTTCCTGCTGTGTACTGTGTAATCTGCTGTGCGGTAGATAAGACAGAATTGCATTACGATATACAGTATAAAGTATCAGCGCAAACATCACAACGTTGTACAGAGCAACTGTGAGATCAACAAAACAAAAACCTGCACGGGGCCGAATTATAGCCGACAACTCAAGGCCACCAGCAAATAAGGACTTACTTTTTACAATCTCCATTTTGCGGTAAAAATTATCTGGACACATGGTTCTCCAGTATGATTATGGTGAACCCAAACTTGTAACTTTCTTTTTTTTTAATCAAGTGTTAAATAAAAAAATCATAAATTTGTTAAAAAAGAAAATTTGTTGGAATTGTGGCGAATGAACAAAAAATACAATTCTGACATTTTAAATATCTTTTTTATTTTTATATATTTTTAAAAAACATTTTTTGTTTTATATTTTTATTCCTCTTAGAGAACCTGAACCTGTGTTCATCTGATCACTTTATACCACAGTATTGTAGAATATAGCTAAAATCATGGTCTCCAATGAAGCCTGGCCAGACCAATATGGCAGTCACAGGAGTATTCACCAGGCTCCCTGTGATTGTGCTGCTGGGAGCCAATGGGCACAGAGAAAGGAGTGCACCTTGACAGCCGCATTTATGGGGTTACCAGAAGCAATCAGAGCTCAGATCACTGATGTTACAGGCAGTTTCTGGCTGTGTGATACAGCAGACATCTTCTGGGTTTGGTGCATGCTCAACTCCTGAGCCCGAAACATACATGGGGACCCAAAATTGGACACACCCAAAAAGAGGCAAGATTTTTTAGGGGGTTTATAGTCCCCCATCCATATTAGAATAATATCAGCCCAATCTGCTTTTTATATTGGCAGGCTAGGCAGACGAACTAAAGTGTATGCGGACCTCCGTCAGATGATGTCAAGGGAGATAAGGATCCGGCATGTCTGATTTTGGACTTCCGACTTTTTGCTCTCAGCGAAACAGATGAAGAAGTCAGGATAGGTAGCTTCTGCCAAGCCATCATCTATCTATTGTGTATAAGGGGCCCTAAGAGAAGCTATAAAACCTGAATGCAGGGAGCTCAGCTAGTGGTATCTGGAGGCAGTGACAATGGGTCGCTAAAGGAAAGCTCTCAAAGAACCTGGGGAGAAAATGGTAAATGAAATGAAACTGTATTAGAAAAACCAAAACGTGGGGTGAGCCAGGTCGTACTTTTAACTTTTCTAGCCAATTTGAGATTGAAACCAAAAAAGTTAGAAAGGAAGGGGAGGAGGGAGATGCAGCTGCAGTATTTCTCATGCAATGCTATGAGAGGGGAGAAGGAGCAGCTGACCGGCTCAAAGATCATGATATTTTCTTAGTTTTTTCATCTTCTAGCAACACAAAGGACCAATAATATGGATGACGCTACAGCCCCAACTTTTCCAGAAACAGGTTGGTCACCTTCTAAAATGGCTGAAAAGGTCAATACAGGGAAGCAATCTCTAGAAAAGTATCATTTACATTGTAAAGTGGCATAATAACCCACTGTAAGTGTGTCGACCCGCCACCACAATTGTGGATTACCAGGGCAATGGGGTACTCAGAGCCGAGCCCATGGAAGTCTATAGGGATGTCACAGGTAGCGGTGGCTCGGTCTGTGGCCCTGGCGGTCTGGCGTATGTTGGGGGAATATTTACAGGGGATAGATATATTTACAGTTCGTGACGCCACCTGTAGTCTCTGGTAATTTGTACCAGCGCTGCTGTAGATCTCTGAGGGGATGGTGAGGCAGCTAGATGTCGGGTCCCCTACAGGTGGGACTCTTCCCTCAGGTCGATGGTTATGGTGGGGTTGTGCAGGCATGCAATTAAATAACTCAGTCTCACACCGTCAGCGTCTTTCCATACCTTTTACTTGTAAGATGGTAAGGCAGGTCCCAGGGAGGCTGATGGGGTTGATGGAGGATGAGTTTTGAGGCAACGGCTGAGCAAGGCAGGGGCCTCCTTTACTTTCCAATGATGATGAGTCCAACCAGCATAAAGCGTAGTTCACTCCTGAAACTTCAGCTATTTCAAAGCTGTACTGCCCGGTCAGTTTTGTGGTGGAGCCTTCCAGTGATGAAACTAGGTTCTTCTATGCTTGGCCTAGCTCAAAGTTCCTATTCCACCTGACCCCTGTTACGTACTGACACTTCAAGGGCTGCTTTCTGTTACCTAAGGTCCAGTAAGCCTCTGGTTTTTCTACCACTATGCGTGAAGCTATAGTGATGCTTCGGTCTCCAGTGACCGGTGACAATGTGCAGGATACTTCAATCCTAAAGCACTTCTGATTTCCTTCCACTGTGCCTTTCGACTTGCTCAAACTCTCAATCTCAGCACTGACTAGGCTAAGGTGAACTGGCTCACCTGTACTAGCCTCCACTACTGTACTGTCTCTCTGAATCGACAGGAATCTTGGTGCTCCAGACAGGCACTCCTTCTCCCTCCCTTTACCTCAGGAGACACTACTAGACTCTCTTGTGCTAAAAACCACACCCCTCTACACCCCTGCTAGGTGTGTCCGAAGTATATGTGATGTCATGTAGAGCCCTTAACCGTTACCTCTCCACTCATCCTCCTGGTATTGTGTACCTTAAATACCAGGGCTACACATTCCCCCATGGTAAACGACAGCACTCCTGGGCTGTGAAATACAAAGAGACAATTTTGTTTATGCATTAAACATTAACATTAACTCGTCCCATCCGGGAGGTAAGGATTTCTTGAACGTTGCAAACAAAACATTAAATATAGAAAAATACAAAATATTAAATAGACATGTTCATATAATAAACGGCAATACTCTTGTGAAGGACCCGCACCAAACCTTCAACGTGGGTCCTGGGTGGGCTGCAGGACATATGAATGCAGACCTCACTCAGTGCCACACCACACGGGTTTTATGTTCAGAGGTAAGTCAAGGCTTCGTGTGAAACCATTATAAGGCACCTTAGTGCAACTATTTACAAGATAAGTTCTGGGCTGGCACAGTCCTCAGCCTCTCAGTCCATTATAAGACACATATATATATATACTTTTTACAATATTCACATTAATTTGTTATAATTACTGCTGGTATCGAATGGGTATCTTCCCTTTTGTGATTCGCTCTGATCTACGTGGAGTAGCTTCAGGTATATTAAGTTGTGATCTGTCTGCACTGCGTAACGGCAAACTATAGAACTGCCTCAATCTTTCTATGGATCTGGCAAGCGTACTGATGGCTGGGCGGTGTGAGTCAGCTTCACCAGGGGATCCCATAGTATGGGGCGCTGCTTCTGATGATCCTTCTTGAGATTCCGTAGGTTGAGGTGTTGCTGGGATGGGTAACTCCTGAACGGACTCCACTGGCACCACGGACACAACTGGAGGTAGAACTTCCTCTTGTGGCTGATAAAACTGCAACACCGGAACTATTACAGCATCTCCCAGTCGGGGCCAATCCGCAGGAAAATCTCCCAGATCCGTGTGTATGACCTCTTCCTTTCCTTCCTCTTGATTGATGACAGGGTTCTTTTCACAAAGCTTTAAGGGTTCTGGACACAATTTCAAATGGTCTCTGGACACAGTGGTTATTGTTCTTCCTCCGTCCTTACTGATGATACAAACTTTTCTGTTGTCATATTTAGAATCTTGTACAACGTAGGGTTCTTGTTCCCACTGGTTATCCAATTTGTGCATTTTCCTTTTCCTTTTTAATACCACTTCTCCAGGCATCAAAGGCTTGGCAGGAGCATTTCTGTTGTAAATATCTTCCTGTTTCTCCGTGCCTTGTTGAGACTTTCTTCTACACAGATTTGCACTCATCTGTACTGCTCTTGCCGATTGATGTCCCAGTTTTCAATGGCGTCGTCTGCCTCCGGTTCTACCACTCCAAGTTCTAAATCCATTGGTAGTCTTCCGGGCCTTGCTCTCATAAGATAGGCTGGAGTGCAGTTAGTGGAACTTACAGGTATATGGTTATACAAGTCAACCAAATCAGGTAGTAAGTCCGGCCATCGATTTCTGTCTTCCAACGGTATGGATCTCAACAAGTCAAGGACAATATGGTTCATTTTTTCGCAAAGACCGTTGGTTTGAGGGTGGTATGGCGTTGTTCTAATTTTCTTGCACCCGTACATGTGACAGAATTCCTTGAATAAATCAGCTTCGAAAGCAGGTCCTTGATCGGTTAATACTTGCTCCGGATACCCATGCGGTCTGCAGAAGCTTGCTTGAAAGGTTTTCGCGGCCGTCACTGCGGTCTGATCCTTAACTGGAACAACCACCAGAAATCTGGAGTAATGGTCCACCATGGTCAGGGCGTATGAGTATCCAGATCTACTTGGCGACAGTTTGACGTGGTCCAGGGCCACAATCTCCAGGGGGCGAGTCGTCCGGATAGGTTGCAGGGGTGCCTTCTGACTACCGTAGTCCTTCCTTCTGAGACCACAGGGTCCACAGTTCCGACACCACCTCTCAATGGAGCTGCGCATCCCTACCCAGTAGAACCGGCATCTCAACAGGGTCTCTAGCTTTCTCCAGCCAAAGTGTCCTGCTTGATCGTGGTATGCTTCCAACACCATTGGGACGTCTGCCTTGGGGACCACGATTTGCCAGACCATCTCATGGGTTCTGGGGTTGACGTATCTCCTGCACAACTTCTCACGGTATAGGAACAACCTGCTTTTCTCGTTCCACAGGAGCTTGGCTGACATAGGTGCATCCTTTTCCAAAGAGGAGCCTTCCTGTCTTAACAACTCCTTGATGCGGCTGACCACTGGATCACTGTCCTGAGTCTCTTTCCAGCTGTGATGGGGTAAAGGATTTAATGTTGCACCATACTGCTTTCTGTTGACTCGATGCTCGTGGACTACCCCACTTCGATGGAACGCAGGTAGCTCAATTTCTTCCAGGTCGTCCGATTCTTCTTCCGTATCAGAGTCATGCGGCATTCGGGACAATGCGTCAGCATTAGCATTCTTTCGACCTGCCCGGTACTTGATAGTAAACTGGTAATTGGACAACCGAGCCATCCATCGCTGCTCCATGGCACCCAGCTTGGCGGTTTCCAGGTGCGTTAAGGGGTTGTTATCTGTAAACGCAGTGAACCGATTGGAGGCCAGATAATGCTTAAATCTTTCAGTAATGGCCCAGACCAGCGCCAGAAACTCCAGCTTGAAGCTGCTATAATTTTCCGGATTCCTTTCAGCTGGCCTGAGTTTTCTGCTGGCATATGCGATGACTTTTTCTTGGCCATTCTGCTTCTGACTGAGAACTGCTCCCAACCCTTCATTACTGGCGTCGGTGTACAACAGGAACGGTTGGCTGTAATCAGGATAGGTTAAGATCTCATCACCTGTAAGGATCTCTTTCATCTTTTGGAATGCTTCAGCCTGTTCCTTACCCCAATTAAAGGGAGGGTTTCTGCTCTTTAGGGATTGTCCTACTAGGAGGTCCTGTAAAGGAGCTGCCTTCTTCGTGTAATCTTTCACGAATCTCCTGTAGTAACCCGTTAGTCCCAGGAACTGTCGCACTTCCTTAAGGTTCTTCGGCTCCTGCCACTTCTGGATGGCAGTGACTTTCTCTGGGTCCGGCGCTACTCCTTCCGAACTGACGATGTGCCCCAAGTATTGTACCTTCTGTTTGAGTAGATGGCATTTTGAGGGTTTTTAATTTCATCCCGTACCTGGACAGGGACTCGAATACTTCTGCCAGGTGCTTCAGATGATCCTCATAAGTCTTGGAATACACGATGACGTCGTCTAGGTATAGCAGCACGGTTTCAAAATTGAGATGTCCCAGGCAGTTCTCCATCACTCTCTGAAATGTTCCTGGGGCACTACTGAGCCCAAACGGCATTCTGTCGAACTCACAGAGCCCCATTGGGGTGGTGAAAGCCGTTTTCTCACGATCCTCCTCAGCCACAGCCACTTGCCAGTAACCACTAGTCAGATCAAGGGTAGAAAAGTAGTTAGCCGTTTTCAGAGCAGCTAATGATTCCTCTATGCGTGGTAACGGGTATGCATCCTTGTGTGTTATGCGGTTCACCTGCCTGTAATCCACACACATTCTCATGCTACCATCTTTCTTTTTAACCAGAACTAGAGGGGCTGCCCAGGGGCTACAACTATCCCTTATCACCCCGGCCTTCTTCATATCATGCAACATTTCTTTAGCCTTCTGATAATGGGCTGGGGGTATAGGCCTATACCGCTCCTTGATGGGAGGATGACTGCCTGTAGGGATATGATGTTGGACTCCCTTAATTACCCCAAAATCAAGTGGGTGCTTGCTAAACACTTGGGCATACTCTTGCACCACCCGTAATACCCCTTGCTTCTGGTGAGCGGGAGTGGTGTCCGTCCCAACATGGAGTTGCTGACACCATTCCGCCACCTGAGTTGCTGGGTCATTGTCCTCCGCTATTTGACAGGAGTCTAAGGACTCAGCCGGAAGAATAGAATTATTGTCGACAGCATGTAGTTTAGCAATGGTTGCATAACGGGGTAAGTTTACCTCATCATCTCCCCAATTGAGAAGCCGTACCGGTACTCTTCCATTCACCACTTCTACTACTCCCCTAGCAGTCATAAGTGTAGGTCTATGTTCTGAATGGTGGGGTTCTACTACAGCTTGGTAATTCTGTCCTCTCAGACCTATGGCTGCCCTGCACCAGATAATCATTTCACTCATTGGGGGTATCACAATAGGATCCGAGTCAGTGACCCGTACATTACCAATTTCGCCGTCTGTAAGCTTCGCTTGCTGCTGACACACCAGGGCTCGGATCTCTCTTTGGATTACTCCTTTCTGCCTTGGTCGGGCAATCTCAGCGAGCTGTTGGAGCAAGAACACAACTTCTCCCAAACAATTACCGATAATGTTAGTGCCCAAAATTATATTTAAACCGTTCTCCTCATTTGCAGTCTTTACTACCAGAAGCCCCTGGTCTTTCAACTCCTCTCTGCCCACCTTTACATCTACACATTTTGTCCCGAGTACTTCTACAGGAAGACCATTAGAAGCATATACGGTAAAGTCAGGGCTCGGGGGTTTAAGACTGTCCATTGACCAGTACTTAGTATATAGGGCATCAGGTATTAGGGTCACTTGGGACCCAGTGTCTAACAATGCCGGAACTGCAATACCATCTAAGATGATGGACAGGTAGGGTCGCCCACCCACATACCTGCGGTTCCAGTCTAAGGGGCCTGACGGGTATTCTCCTGGGTGTTGGCCCTTGGACCCAGGTTCTGCCCGTTTAAAGGACACTGTGGAGACATATGACCTTTCCGGTTGCATCGATAACAGATGATCTCTCGACGAGGAGGGTGTTGATCAGAGGTCGCTCCTGGGGGTGGCGTTGTCCTCCTCCGGGGGGGCGACGTCTTCTTTCTTCTCCGGTGCATCCACGGGACGTCTTCTGGGCAGTCAGCTAACAAGATCTTCCCTTCCTCCTCTTTCCGCAGCTGCAGGGCACTCATTACAGCAGCCAGATTTTTAGTCAGCTGGCGCACCTCTGAGCGCAGACAATCCAATTCACTGGGAGGTGTCACCTGCGTTTTGGTTTCGGCCACTAACGGGGAACAGGGGGTTACTGCCGGTTCCAGAGTGACTTCACCCTGATGATGTTGGGTTGCCACCTCAGGTTTGCCCAGGGGCCGCAGCCCTTTTATTGCCATGTCTTTTAGGGCATCAAAGGTAGCATCCGGATGATCTAAGGACCACCAGTTTACAGTTCTGCGTTCCTCTTGGGATCTCAATCCCTGGATAAATTGTTCTTTCAGCATTTTATTCTCATCGATAGCATTTAAATTATTAATCTGCTTAAGAGCTCTCAGGGCTCCTTGTAGTCGGCAAGCGTAGTCCCGGATGCTGTCACCTGACTGTTGTGAACAGTGATAGAAGGCCATCCGGAGATCCGTTTCTGTGCGGTCTTCAAATATGGCATGCAGCTTAAGGAAGATCGCAGGTACCGACTCCTGATCAACGGTATCCCAAGTCTCCACTTCCCTCTCAGCAGCGCCAGTTAGCTGCCCTATTAGCACAGCAGCTTTTTGTCTCTCAGGCATGGAGTACATTTCTAGGATGCTGCATAACTTCCGCTTGAAGCCTGCTAATGTGCCTGGCTCACCGCTGTACTGGGGAAGCCATTTTGCCCCAGGCATATATGGGAGCGTTAGTGGCATGATCGGGACTACCGGACTGGGTGCTGGACCTGCACCCCCATCTGGCGCTACAATACCAGGCGGTGCGGGATTGGGGCCTCCGGCCGGGGCCGCACTGTCAGCCGGTTGTTGTGACATCTTAGCGCCCCCTTGGTTAAACGGAGCCTACCGGTTTCAGATGCTGCTACTTCACAGGCACAGCAGTGGGAACAGGACCTTCGTCGCAGGCGCTCTGATGTCAGAGCGTTCACTTCCTGTTGCAGGACCTGCCGCTGAGTCAGAGCCGGGGGCGTGTCCAAGACTTTGCGCGCTCTTTCAGGTACGCCCACCTTCTTCTCCAGCGCCTTAGGGCGCGAATCTGGCGGCAAATATGGCGGTATTTGGCGCCAAACAATAGCAACAGTCTTTTTCACCAAAACACTCCACAGGCACACAGGGCTCGCAATGCTGCAAGTTTCGTATCCTGTTCGTGACGCCAAAGTTTTGTGTCGACCCGCCACCACAATTGTGGATTACCAGGGCAATGGGGTACTCAGAGCCGAGCCCATGGAAGTCTATAGGGATGTCACAGGTAGCGGTGGCTCGGTCTGTGGCCCTGGCGGTCTGGCGTATGTTGGGGGAATATTTACAGGGGATAGATATATTTACAGTTCGTGACGCCACCTGTAGTCTCTGGTAATTTGTACCAGCGCTGCTGTAGATCTCTGAGGGGATGGTGAGGCAGCTAGATGTCGGGTCCCCTACAGGTGGGACTCTTCCCTCAGGTCGATGGTTATGGTGGGGTTGTGCAGGCATGCAATTAAATAACTCAGTCTCACACCGTCAGCGTCTTTCCATACCTTTTACTTGTAAGATGGTAAGGCAGGTCCCAGGGAGGCTGATGGGGTTGATGGAGGATGAGTTTTGAGGCAACGGCTGAGCAAGGCAGGGGCCTCCTTTACTTTCCAATGATGATGAGTCCAACCAGCATAAAGCGTAGTTCACTCCTGAAACTTCAGCTATTTCAAAGCTGTACTGCCCGGTCAGTTTTGTGGTGGAGCCTTCCAGTGATGAAACTAGGTTCTTCTATGCTTGGCCTAGCTCAAAGTTCCTATTCCACCTGACCCCTGTTACGTACTGACACTTCAAGGGCTGCTTTCTGTTACCTAAGGTCCAGTAAGCCTCTGGTTTTTCTACCACTATGCGTGAAGCTATAGTGATGCTTCGGTCTCCAGTGACCGGTGACAATGTGCAGGATACTTCAATCCTAAAGCACTTCTGATTTCCTTCCACTGTGCCTTTCGACTTGCTCAAACTCTCAATCTCAGCACTGACTAGGCTAAGGTGAACTGGCTCACCTGTACTAGCCTCCACTACTGTACTGTCTCTCTGAATCGACAGGAATCTTGGTGCTCCAGACAGGCACTCCTTCTCCCTCCCTTCACCTCAGGAGACACTACTAGACTCTCTTGTGCTAAAAACCACACCCCTCTACACCCCTGCTGGGTGTGTCCGAAGTATATGTGATGTCATGTAGAGCCCTTAACCGTTACCTCTCCACTCATCCTCCTGGTATTGTGTACCTTAAATACCAGGGCTACACAGCATTTTATAAGTGCTTCCAGAAACCGGGTGACAGTATTAGGGACTACGCTTGCCGACTACAGGGGGTCCTGCGAGCTCTCAAACAGGCTAACCCCACAAGTCCCATTGATGAGAGCCAAATGTTAAAAGAGCAATTCGTGCGGGGACTGAGGTCTCCAGAGGAAAGGAGGACTGTAAACTGGTGGTCCTTAGATCATCCAGATGCCACCTTTGATGCTCTAAAGGACATGGCAATAAAGGGACTGCGACCCCTGGAAAAGCCTGAGGTGGCAAATCAGAATCACCCGGGTGAAGCCACTCTAAAGCCGGCAGTACCCACCTTTTCCCCGCAGGTGGCAGAAGCTACAATGCAGGTGGCGCCCCCTAGTGAATTGGAATGTCTGCGCTCAGAAGTGCGCCAGCTGACTAAGAACTTGGCCACTGTAATGGAGGCCCTGCAGCTGCGGAAAGAGGAAGGAGGAAAAATCCAACTAGCCGACTGTCCGGAGGATGTCCCTTGGATGAACCGGAGGAAATGGAAGACGTCGCCTCACCGGAGGAGGACCACGCCACCCCCAGGAGCGACTCCGGAGCAACACCATCCTCGCCGAGAGATCATCTGCTACCGCTGCAACCAAAAAGGTCATATGGCTCAGCAATGTCCTTTAAACGAGCCGATCCTGGGTCCAAGGGCCAACACCCAGGAGTAGACTCATCAGGCCCCTTAGACTGGAACCGCAGGTTCGTGGGTGGACGGCCCTACCTGTCCATGATTCTGGACGGGATTGCAATCCCTGCACTGCTGGACACGGGATCTCAGGTGACCATCATACCTGACGTCCTTTACAAAAAATTTTGGTCCATGGACAGTCTCCAGCCCCCGAGCCCTGACTTGACAGTGTACGCCACCAATGGTCTCCCTGTTGAAGTAATTGGAGCCAAAAACGTGGACGTAAAAGTGGGCAGGGTGGAGCTGAAGGATCAGGGACTCCTAGTAGTCAGGACAGTAAATGAGGAAAATGGTCTAAATGTGATACTAGGTACTAACATTATCAGTAACTGTCTGGGAGAAGTTGTGTTTTTGCTCCAACAGCTCGCTGAAGTTGCCAAGCCAAAGCAGAAGGGAGTGATCCAGAGGGAGATCCGGGCCCTGATGTGCCAGCAGCAAGCGGGGCTTACAGATGGTGAAATCGGTAATGTACGGGTCACAGACTCGAATCCCATTGTAATACCCCAATGAGTGAAATGTTAATATGGTGCAGAGCAGCCATGGGTCTGAGAGGTCAGAACTACCAAGCAGTAGTAGAACCCCATCGGTCAGAACATAGACCTACACTCATGATTGCTAGAGGGGTAGTGGAAGTAATAAATGGGAGAGTACCAGTACGGCTTCTCAACTGGGGGGACGATGAAGTAAATTTGCCACGTTATGCTACAGTTGCTAAATTATATGCCGTAGATAACAATTCTATCCTCACAACCGAGTCCTTAGCCTCCTGCCAACCAGCGGAGGATAATGATCCGGCAACCCCGGTAGCGGACTGGTGTCAGCAGCTTCATATTGGGACCGACACCACTTCCGTCCACCAGAAACAGGGGGTACTACGGGTGGTACAAGAGTACGCACAAGTATTTAGCAAGCACCCACTTGATTTTGGGACCATTAAGGGAGTACAGCATCATATCCCTACAGGCAGTCATCCTCCCATCAAAGAGCGGTACAGGCCTATACCTCCAGCCCACTATCAGAAAGCTAAGGAAATGCTTCATGACATGAAGAAAGCCGGGGTGATAAGGGATAGTTGTAGCCCCTGGGCGGCACCTCTAGTGCTAGTTAAGAAGAAGGATGGTAGCATGCGAATGTGTGTAGACTATAGGCAAGTAAATCGTATAACACATAAAGATGCTTACCCCTTACCACGCATAGAGGAATCCTTAGCTGCTCTGAAAACGGCTAACTACTTTTCTACCCTCGACCTTACTAGTGGATACTGGCAAGTAGCTGTGGCTGAGGAGGATCGGGAGAAAACTGCTTTCACCACCCCAATGGGACTCTGTGAGTTCGATAGAATGCCGTTTGGCCTCAGCAGTGCTCCCGGGACATTCCAGAGAGTGATGGAGAGCTGTCTAGGACATCTTAACTTCGAAACCGTGTTGCTGTATCTGGACGATGTGATTGTCTACTCCAAGACATATGAAGATCATCTGAAGCACCTGGCGGAGGTATTTGAGTCATTGTCCAAGTTTGGGATGAAATTAAAGCCCTCTAAATGCCACCTGCTCAAACGGAAGGTACAGTACTTGGGACACATTGTCAGTTCCGAAGGAGTAGCGCCGGACCCCGAGAAGGTCACAGCCATCCAGAAATGGCCGGAGCCGAAGAATCTAAAAGAGGTGCGTCAGTTCCTGGGATTAACAGGTTACTACAGGAGGTTCGTGAAAGATTACACTAAGAAGGCGGCGCCTTTACAGGACCTCCTGGTCGGACAACCTCTTAAGAGCAGAAACCTTCCATTCAATTGGGGAAAAGAACAAGCTGAGGCATTCAAAGGGATGAAAGAGATTCTGACAGGCGATGAAATCTTAGCCTACCCAGATTACAGCCAACCGTTCCTGCTATACACAGATGCCAGTAACGAGGGATTAGGAGCTGTCCTCAGTCAGAAGCAGAACGGCCAAGAAAAAGTCATCGCGTATGCCAGCAGAAAACTCAGACCAACTGAGAGGAATCCGGAAAACTATAGTAGCTTCAAACTGGAGTTTCTGGCGCTGGTCTGGGCCCTTACTGAAAGATTTAAACATTACCTTGCCTCCAACAAGTTCACTGCGTTTACAGACAACAACCCCTTGACGCATCTGGAAACAGCCAAGCTGGGAGCCATGGAGCAACGTTGGATGGCTCGGTTATCAAACTACCAGTTTACCATCAAGTACAGAGCGGGCCGTAAAAACGCTAACGCGGACGCCTTGTCCAGAGTGCCGCATGAATCTGACACGGAGGAAGAGTCGGACGATCTGGAAGAAATTGAATTACCTGCGTTCCACCGAAATGGGATGGTCCAAGAGCAACGAGTCTACAGGAAGCGGTGTGGTGAGATGTTGAACCCTTTACCTCATCACAGCTGGAAAGAGACTCAGGACAGCGATCCCGTGGTCAGCCGTATCAAGGAGTTGATAAAACAGGAAGGTTCCTCCTTGGAGAAAGATGCATCCATGCCAGCAAAGCTCCTGTGGAATGAAAGAAGCCGGTTGTTCATATACCGTGAGAAGTTGTGCAGGAGATATGTGTAGCCCTGGTGTTAGGCACACGCAGTACCCTGGAGAGTGTGTGTGGCGAGACAGCAGTTTAATGCTAAATATTCATTCACTCGACATGTACTAGACACACCCTTAGGGTAGTGGAGTTTACTCTTGAGGGAGTGGTCAAGGTATGTGTTAGAGTGATTAGAGTCTAGTCCCTGTCTTCGGACAGTGAGGACGTGTGGAGTGAGTGTCTAGACTTCAGAGAGAGAAGACGTCTGGAGGGAGGAAGGAGTCCAGCCTGCTCTATCATCAGTTCATATCGTGGAGGCTGGTATAGGTGTTTGAATTCACCTTAGTCTAGTCAGAGCTGTACCTCATCAGCATACAGTGGAAGGAAAGAAGAAGTTTAGTGCAGAAAGTCTTCAGCATCCTGTCTAAAGGACGGTATCAGGTTCAGAGACGTGCTCCTGCCTATTGATAACTGAGCATCTGTAGCTAACTTTGAAGTAAGGAAAAGAAAGAAGTGACTACTCGACCCTTGGCTAGTTTGAGTGCTTATGTTACCAGCGTGGACAAGGCGAAAGGCACAGTGGTTTTATTGGAATAGTGCTTACGGATTGAAGAAGTCCTGCACATTGCACCCGGTCACTGGGGACCGAAGGATCACTACTGTTTCAAGCAGAGTGATAAGAAAACCAGGAATTTACCGGACCCTAGGTCGCGGCAAACAAGCCCCTTATAGTCAGTACGTAACTGGGGTCAGGGGAGTGAAGACTTTTGAGTTTCTGCAGGACAAAATAAGAATTCAGCTCCCTCGCAGGAAGGCTCCTAACACAAAGCTGACTGGGCGGTACAGCTATAGATTAGCTGGAGATTTTGAGGGAACTACGCTTCAGGCTGGTTGTACTCGTTGTATTGGAAGTAAAGGAGGCCCCTAACTTGTCCAGCTGCTGTCTCAAGATACACTCTCCTTGGATCAGCCTCCCTGGGACCTGCTTGAACATCTTACAAGTAAAGGTATGGAAAGACGCTGACCGTGTGAGACTGTGTTCTTTATCTGCACCCGACTTCACAAATCCCATAGACTTTGAGGGACCAGTCCCACCTGTAGGGGACCCGACATCTAGCTGCCTCACCATCCCCTCAGAGATCTACAGCAGCGCTGGTACATATTACCAGAATACTACAGGTGGCGTCACGAACTGTACATAAACCTATCCCCTGTAAATATATCCCCAACATACGCCAGACCGCCCGGGCCACAGACCGAGCCACAGCTACCTGTGACAAACCCCATAGACTTCCATGGGCTCGGCTCTGAGTACCCCATTGCCCTGGTAATCCACAATTGTGGTGGCGGGTCGTCTCAATCTGGCGTCACGAACAGGATGCGAAACTCGCGGAATTGCGAGCCCTGTGTGCCTAAGGAATTGTTTTTGTGAAAAAGGACTGTTTGCACTTTTGGCGCCAAAATCGCCATTTTTGTCGCCATATTCGCGCCCTCAGGCGCTGGAGCAAGAAGGTGGGCGTACCTTCGTGGGCGTCTACCCCCCTGTGGCGCGAAGAAAATGCCTGCCCTCTCAAAGTGCTATTACAACATGCGATCCTGCCCTACAGCAAAGGAGGTCCGCCTCCTCTTCACCTTCCCTGCGAGGAGGAGGAGACGCAAACCCCACCTCCACGGAAGAGACCGGATGTCTCCGCAGGAAAAAGAGAGAAAGTTCTGGAACATCATGGAGGCAGGACGTGTGCAGCCGAGCGGGGAAGCGGAGGAAGGCAGGCCCCGTGCCCCAGCCAAGCTGCCACCATCACAGGAGTCTTCTGTGATCCTGCACCTGCAACAGGCGTTGCTAGAAATAAGAGAAGAAAATGCACGCCTGAAGAAGATGGTCCAGCACCAAACTGGACTGGAGGAGATTGAGAGACGCCGATGTAACCTGATGCAGTGGCGACTGTGGAACACAGCGTCCTCTCCCCTCAACGAACCCCCACGATTCCAGATACCGAAGGGTCTGCTGCCCAAGGCGAAGGAGCAACCGGAGGCTGCCCCCGAAAGTACCGATCCCGATCCCACCGGTGAAGCGGTGGAAGCGAAGGAGGTTGAGGAGGTACAGCCAATCCCGGAACGCCCGGCCAAGAGGCCGCAGCAGATGATCGGTCCCCGGCAGGGACACCGGAGGGGTCCTGTCCGTCACTACCAGATGTGGACTGGGACGAAATGGCGCGCTTGGATGACATCGCCTATACCGCCCAGTGGGAACAGGAATGGCAGAGTCGTGAGGAGAAGAAGAAACGCCAGCAGGAGGAAGAGCGGGAAACTCAGAGGAACCGTCAGCGACAATATGCCGAGCTGATCGCGGACAAAGAGAGTGTCCGGAGAGATAAAGGTACCCTGAGGGAACCGCGGCGGCAGGGGTGTGTGACTGAGTTCCAGCTCCGGAAGGGCTGGGGCTTTATCCGTGAACCGGGCCTCTACCCAGCGGTCTTTGTCAGCAGGCGTGACGTAGAATCCCACCTGCCGCAAGGCCATCCCGGGAGGGACTTAGTAAATGGAGACATCGTCACATATACGCGGCACTGGGGAATGAAGGGATGGTATGCCCTTAACGTCACCATCGTCCGTGACCCCGTCCCAGACGCAGGTACCGTCACCATTACCGCAGCGTCCCCGTCTCCAGCTCAAGCAGTAACCGGCCGTGCCCCAGCATCGCCCCCTGCAAATTCATCGCAACAAGCGACCCAGATTTCATCGCAAAAGAAAGTTATATCTTCATCGCAACATGCGACCCAGTCTCAATCGCAATCCCTGACGCGGTCCATATCGCTAACTGTGATTGAAACGCAATCGGTGTCACGTGAAGAAAATGTACCCGTTGCGCCCCTAGAGGTTCGCACCAGAACTGTGGCGACTCAGACCCTAATCGCAGCACATGATTTGCTAGTCCTGGGATCTAGGGCCCATTGCATTGTTCCAGCCCCCGGGGTGGAAAGTGTATTTGCAGAGAATGAATAGATAGTGAGGAAAAAGTGGTGAGATCCCTATCGGGTCTACCAAAAGTAAAAAAGTTGAAATGTTTTATAAAGTTTTGCACAAATTATATAGTGAATATATATATTTCTAACTGTAGAATGCCCGGCTGGGTAAATGATAAACAGTAACCAGAAAAGTTGCACTTTCGTATTATGTGATTTGATATAATATGTCTTTGGTTTTACATTGGACTTGGAGGTTGAGGACTGTGCCAACCCAGAACTTACTTGTACATAGTTGCGCTTCGGTGCTTTCTCTTGGTTTTACATAAACCAGTCACAACTACCTCTGAAAACAAAACCCGTGTGGTGTGGCACTGAGTGAGGTCTGCAATCGGATGTCCTGCAGCCCACCCAGGACCCACGTTGAAGGTTTGGTGCGGGTCCTTCACAA
>JARQOD010000004.1:3075332-3231135 GCA_033576555.1 Oophaga sylvatica
GGGGGTTTTTTTCGACCCCCACCACAATTGGGTTTACCAGGGAAAGGGGGTACTCAAGCCGAGCCCATGGAAGTCTAGGGGGTTTTTGTCACAGGTAGCTGTGCTCTCTGTGGCCCTGGGGGTTGGCGTATTTGGGGATATTTTACAGGTTTGTTTTATTACAGTTCGTGACCCACTGTAGTATTCTGGTAATTAGTACCAGCGCTGCTGTAATCTCTGGGGGGATGGTAGGCAGCAATGTGGGGCCCCCACAGGGGGGAGGGGTCCCTCAAAGTCAGTGATTGGGGAGTCGAGTGCAGTTAAAGAACAATCCACACTCACGTTTTTCCAAACCCTTTATTTGCAAGATGTAAGCGGGGTCCCGGGGGGCGATCCAAGGAAGTGTATCTTGAGACGGCAGCTGGACAAGTTAGGGGCCTCCTTTATCTCCAATATGACGAGTGCAACTAGCATGAAGCGTAGTTCCCTCAATTCTCCAGCTTATCCAAAGCTGTACCTGCCCAGTCAGCTTAGTGTTAGGGGCCTTCCTATGAAGGAGCTGAATTCTTACGTGGTCCTGCAGAACTCCAAAGTCTTCACTCCCCCTGACCCCAGTTACGTGCTGACTATAAGGGGCTTGTCTGCCGCGACCTAGGGTCCGGTAGATTCCTGGTTTTCCTGTCACCGTGCCTGAAACAACAGTGACTCTTCGGTCCCCAGTGACCGGTAGCAATGTGCTGGACTTCTGCAATCCTGTAGCACTAATCCTATAATCCACTTGCCTTTCGCCTTGTCCACGCTGGTAACATAAGCACTCAAAACTAGCCAAGGGTCGAGCAGTCACTTCTTTCCTTTTCCTTCCAATGAAGTTAGCCACAGATGCTCAGTTATCACAGGCAGGAGCACGTCTCTGAACCTGATACCGTCCTCTAGACAGGGATGCTGAAGACTTTCCGTGCTAATACTTCTTCTTTCCTCAGTGTGTATTGTGAAGGTGATACAGCTCTGACTAGACTAAGGTGTATTCCAAACACCTATACCAGACTCCACGATATGAACTGGTGATGAAGCAGGCTAGACTCTTTCCTCCCTCCAAACGTCTCCTCACACAGAAGTCTAGACTCTACTCCACACGTCCTCACTGTCCAAAAACAGGAACTAGACTAATCACTCTAACACCTACTACCTTGACCACTCCCTCTAGAGTATACTCCACTACCCTAGGGGTGTGTCTAGTGTGTGTCGAGTGAATGAATATTGAGCATTAAACTGCCGTCTCGCCATACACTCTCCAGGGTACTGCGTGTGCCTACCACCAGGGCTACACATTCCCCCATGGTAAACGACAGCACTCCCGGGCTGTGAAATACAAAAGACATTTTGTTTATGCAATAAACTTTGAACAATAACATCTTCCCATCCGGGAGGTAAGAATACCTTGAACGTTACAAACTTTTATAGAAAAATACAAATAGTATCAAATAGCATTCAGTAAATAAATATACAATATACTTGTGAAGGACCCGCACCAAACCTTCAACGTAGGTCCTGGGTGGGCTGCAGGACGTCCGATTGCAGACCTCACTCAGTGCCACACCATACGGGTTTTGTTTTTCAGAGGTAGTTATGGATGGTTTTTGTAAAACCAAGATAGGGCACCGAAGCGCAACTATGTACAAGACAGTTCTGGGTTAGCATAGTCCTTAACCTCAAAAGTCCATTTGTAAAGAAAGACATATTATATTAATTCACATTATAAAAGTGCAACTGTTTATCATTTATCATCTATCATTTATCAACTACCAATTACCCAGCCGGGCATTCTATAATTAGAAATATATATTTCACTATATATAACCTGTGCAAACTTTTTTTCAAAACATTTTAAACTTTTTTGCTTTTTTACTTTTGGTAGATCCGATAGGGATCTCACCACATTTCTTACTATCTATTCATCTTCTAATAATACACCTTCCACTACATCTTTCACTCCGGGGGCTGGAATGATGCAATGAGCCCTAGATCCCAAGACCAGCAAATCATGTGCTGCGATCAGGGTCTGGGTCGCGACAGTTCTGGTGCGAACCTCTAGGGGCGCAACGGGTATACTCTCTCCGCGTGACACCGATTGCGTCTCCATTACAGTCAACGATATAGACCGCGTCAGGGTTTGCGATCTAGACCGGGTCGCATGTGGCGATGTGGAGGTGGCTTTAACTTGCGATGAACTTTGGGTCGCTAGTTGCGATGACTTTGCAGGGGGCGATGCCGGGGCACGGCCGGATGCTGCTGGAGCTGGAAACGGGGACGCTGCGGTAATGGTGACGATACCTGCGTCTGGGACGGGGTCGCGGACGATGGCGACGTTCAGGGCATACCACCCCTTCATTCCCCAATGCCGCGTATAGGTGACTATATCTCCGTTCACTAAGTCCCTCCCGGGATGACCTTGCGGCAGGTGAGATTCCACGTCACGCCTGCTGACGAAGACCGCTGGGTAGAGGCCCGGTTCACGGATAAAGCCCCAGCCCTTCCGGAGCTGGAACTCAGTCACACACCCCTGCCGCCGCGGTTCCCGTAAGGTACCTTTGTCGCGACGGACAGTCTCCTTGTCGGCAATCAGCTCGGCATATTGTCGCTGGCGGTTCTTCTGAGTTTCCCGCTCTTCCTCCTGCAGACGCCTCTTCTTCTCCTCACGACTCCGCCATTCTTGTTCCACTGGGCGGTGTAGGCGACGTCATCCAGGCGCGCCATTTCGTCCCAGTCCACGTCTGGTAGTGACGGACAGGACCCCTCCGGTGTCCCTGCCGGGGACCGATAATCTGCTGCGGCCTCCTGGCCGGGCGGGCGTTCCGGGATTGGCTGTACCTCCTCAACCTCCTCCGCTTCCACCGCTTCACCAGTGGGATCGGGAACGGTACTTTCGGGGGCAGCCTCCGGTTGCTCCTTCGCCTTGGGCAGCAGACTCTTCGGTACTTGGAATCGTGGGGGTTCATTGAGGGGAGAGGACGCCGTGTTTGTTAGTTGCCACTTCAGCAGGTTACATCGGCGTCTCTCAATCTCCTCCAGTCCAGGTTGGAACATCTTCTTTAGGCGTGCGTTCTCCTCCTGGATCTCTAACAACGCCTGTTGCAGGTGCAGGATCGCATAAGACTCCGATGCCGATGGCAGCTTGGCGGGGGCACGGGGCCTGCCTTCCTCCGCTGCCCCACTCGGCTGCACACGTCCTGCCTCCATCATGTTCCAGAAGATTCTCTCTTCTTCCTGCGGAGACATCCGGTCTCTTCCGTGGAGGTGGGGTTTGCGTCTCCTCCTCCTCGCAGGGAAGGTGAAGAGGAGGCGGACCTCCTTTGCTGTAGGGCAGGACCGCATGTTGTAATAGCACTTTGAGAGGGCAGGCATTTTCTTCGCGCCACAGGGGGTAGACGCCCACGAAGGTACGCCCACCTTCTTCTCCAGCGCCTGAGGGCGCGAATATGGCGACAAAAATGGCGATTTTGGCGCCAAAAGTGCAAACAGTCCTTCTCACAAAAACAAGTCCTTAGGCACACAGGGCTCGCAATTTCGCGAGTTTCGCATCCTGTTCGTGACGCCAAAGTTGTGTCGACCCGCCACCACAATTGTGGGTTACCAGGGCAATGGGGTACTCAGAGCCGAGCCCATGGAAGTCTATGGGGATTTTGTCACAGGTAGCTGTGGCTCGGTCTGTGGCCCTGGCGGTCTGGCGTATGTTGGGGATATATTTACAGGGGATTGATTTATATACAGTTCGTGACGCCACCTGTAGTATTCTGGTAATTAGTACCAGCGCTGCTGTAGATCTCTGAGGGGATGATGAGGCAGCTAGATGTCGGGTCCCCTACAGGTGGGACTGGTCCCTCAAAGTCTATGTGAGTTGTGGAGTCGAGTGCAGTTAAAGAACACAGTCTCACACGGTCAGCGTCTTTCCATACCTTTACTTGCAAGATGATAAGGCAGGTCCCAGGGAGGCTGATCCAAGGAGAGTGTATCTTGAGACGGCAGCTGGACAAGTTAGGGGCCTCCTTTATCTCCAATATGACGAGTGCAACTAGCATGAAGCGTAGTTCCCTCAATTCTCCAGCTTATCCAAAGCTGTACCTGCCCAGTCAGCTTAGTGTTAGGGGCCTTCCTGTGAAGGAGCTGAATTCTTACGTGGTCCTGCAGAACTCCAAAGTCTTCACTCCCCCTGACCCCAGTTACGTGCTGACTATAAGGGGCTTGTCTGCCGCGACCTAGGGTCCGGTAGATTCCTGGTTTTCCTGTCACCGTGCCTGAAACAACAGTGACTCTTCGGTCCCCAGTGACCGGTAGCAATGTGCTGGACTTCTGCAATCCTGTAGCACTAATCCTATAATCCACTTGCCTTTCGCCTTGTCCACGCTGGTAACATAAGCACTCAAAACTAGCCAAGGGTCGAGCAGTCACTTCTTTCCTTTTCCTTCCAATGAAGTTAGCCACAGATGCTCAGTTATCACAGGCAGGAGCACGTCTCTGAACCTGATACCGTCCTCTAGACAGGGATGCTGAAGACTTTCCGTGCTAATACTTCTTCTTTCCTCAGTGTGTATTGTGAAGGTGATACAGCTCTGACTAGACTAAGGTGTATTCCAAACACCTATACCAGACTCCACGATATGAACTGGTGATGAAGCAGGCTAGACTCTTTCCTCCCTCCAAACGTCTCCTCACACAGAAGTCTAGACTCTACTCCACACGTCCTCACTGTCCAAAAACAGGAACTAGACTAATCACTCTAACACCTACTACCTTGACCACTCCCTCTAGAGTATACTCCACTACCCTAGGGGTGTGTCTAGTGTGTGTCGAGTGAATGAATATTGAGCATTAAACTGCCGTCTCGCCATACACTCTCCAGGGTACTGCGTGTGCCTACCACCAGGGCTACACATATTATAGTAGTTATATTCTTGTACATAGGAGCAGTATTATAGTAGTTATATTCTTGTACATAGGGGCAGTATTATTGTAGTTATATTTGTGTACATGGGGGTAGTATTATGGTAGTTATATTTGTGTACATAGGGGCAGTATTATGTAATATTTTTCTATGTAGTATATTTTTGTAGCTTTCCGAAATGCCCATAATATAACACATATAAATTATAACCAGACATTATAATTTAGAATTAGCGGAGTAGCTTTTGCTTGTTGCACAGTACAGTGGGGTAAATTATTTCTGGCCATAGAAATAAACACATTTTAGTAGCTCAGTGTCAGACTTCATCATGAAAAATGTTTATTTTACAATCAATAAATTCACAGATAGGAGGAAAAAAAATTCACCGGGTTAGAAAGTCGGAGGTGAAAAGTTTACTCTGTAAAGTGATGATAGTGATTAGCTGCAGGGTGGTGTGAGCTGGTGGAGGATCAGTAACCTGCGCGTTATCTCATGGAAAATAGATTTTCATAGCAGCTCGTTAAGGTGATAACCTCATTAGCTCATTTAAATCAGGAACCAAATGATCGTCATAAATCCCCAGGAGCGACTGCAAGAGCTGAAGGTAGGAATAAGCAGCATAAAATCAGTGCAGAGAAGTATGCAGCAAAAACTCCGCACAGAACTAACAAATCCATTCTGATTTTAGGCTCTTCTGTATAGAGAAGCTCTGTTACTTGTAACTGGACAAATGACATGATTCTGTCTGAGTTTAGGTACCACTAGGGGGAGCTCTCTCCATAAGGATGCATACAGGTAGTGCAGAACTGCATGGGGGTATCTGTGTGTCTGTACTGAGCTGCTGCAGAAACCTTCCCTCGCTGCTGTATATACAGTAAAAGTCCCATTCAGTGAACCAATGATATTTTGGACAGCCATATGCTCTCTTTATAGGCCATATACCCCTGAACAACTATTCTTCTCCCTTCCATGTCTCCACATCCCAGTCTTTGCCTCTCCAATGCGTAGCCGAGCTAGAAACCTTCCTAGATGTTTTGAAAAGGAAATGGAGATTGGTAGCAACATTTTATGTCATCATTCAGGTACAGGCTGGGAATTAGGCAGGTGCCTAAGGGCCCATTGTTAAAGGTGACCATAGAATTTAGTGACTTAAAGATGCTTGCAACAGTATACTGCATGATTAACTTACGATCAAGGGACCATTCTAACAAGAAGTGATTGATTTCCCAAGATCCACTGCTTCCAATTGTCAGTTTCTAAATCTTGCTGTCATGGGTGCATCGCCACGAGGATCGTCGCGATTGCACATTCTGACTTCTCGCAGCTGAGTTGCTGTTACTTTGTGTTTGGTGGTGAGGGAGTTAATTTTACCTAGCTCTTTGCTAAGACTAGGTCCAGCCTCGCCCGGCTGCTTTTGATTATGTTCTAATTAGCTTCCTTTATATAGCTGCCAGTCTGTGTGTTAGATGCCGGTGAAAGCATTCATACAGACTGCAGTTAGGATCAGTTCTGAGAAGACATAAGCTAAGAGTTTCTTTGTTGTTTCTCCTCTCCTCGCTTATAGTTTATCTTCTAGACCTTCGGTGTCCCTCTGTGTTTTTATGTTGTATGAAAGACAGTATTTACTTTATCCCCTGTCTGTCTCGTTTGTCTATACTGTTTGTTTACCTTTACCTGTCCATTCCCTATGGTGGTGAGTCGCACTTAGTACCAGGGCAATGGGGTACTCGGAGCCGAGCCCATGGAAATCTATGGGAGTTGTCACTGGTAGCGGTGGCTCGGTCCGTGGCCCTGGGCGCTCATCCAATGGGGGAATATTTACAGGGGATATTAAGGATAGGTAGTTCGTGACGCCACCTGTGGTTTCTGGTAATTTGTACCAGCGCTGCTGTAAGGGTCTTCACAGGGGATGTTAGGGGGCAGCTTGGTAGTAAGTCTCCCACAGGTGAGACGTGTCCCTGGAAGTCTATGGTGATGATGTTGCAGGGTGTAATAAGAATTCAGTCACACACAAGGTAGCTCCTTTTCATACCTTTTACTGATGATGGTTCAAGCAGGTCCCGGGGAGCTGGTCGGGGTGGAGAGTGCACATTCCGGTAACAGCTGAGCAGGTTAGAGGCCTCCTTAACTTCAATGTACATGTGAGTCCAACTTGCCTGAAGCGAAGTTAACTCCGAAACTCCAGCTTTCTCTATAGCTGTACTGCCCGGCCAACGTTGTGGTGGAGCCTTCTAAGTGATGAAACTAAGTCCTTACTTTTGTCTGCGCTTGACTCAAAGTCCCTGTTCCACCTGACTCCGGTTACGTATTGACACTTAGGGCTGCTCTCTGCGACCTGTAGTCCAGATGCCTCCGGGTTTCTTGTTATTATGCCTGAAACAGTAGCAACGCTTCGGACCCCGGTGTCCGGCAATTTAGTGCAGGCAATCCAATACCTGAAGCACTTCTCTATCTTCTCCACTGTGCCCTTCGCCCTGCTTTCCGCTCTTAACATAAGCACTGATGGCTTTTGTGGAATAATGTCAGCTTCATCCAGAGCTCGCTGCACAGCTCTCAGTTTCCTCCAAAGTCCACACAGGACCGAGACTGAATGGCTGCTCTGTCCTTGAGACAGAAGCTAACAGGCTGAACTCCACTGAACACTAAAGGGTATGCCACACTAAACAATATCGCTAACGGGATCGCTAAAAAAACGTCACTATTTAGCGATCCCGTTAGCGATATTGTTCAGTGCGGCAGCTTCCAGCGACGAGCTTCCTGCTGTGATCTCGCTCGTCGCTGGAATCGCTCCGGACCCTATTTCATCGCTGGCGCTCCCGCTGGGTAAGTATCTTATCGCTGTGTGGCACCTTTTCTTAGCGATTTAGCGGTACTTTTGTACCGCTAAAGTCGTTAAGAAGATCGCTAACGGCGATAGCGTCGTTAACTATATCGCTAAATGTGGCCGCATTTAGCGATATAGAAACAATCCCGCTAGCGATCTCATTAGTATGCAACGCTAACGAGATCGCTAGCGGGATAGCTTAGTGTGGCAGTACCTTAAGCTCCACACAGACTGATCTTATCTCAGACAGATAACTATCCAGGGATGACTCACTCCTGAGCCTCCCGGAGCTAACTGACTGACTCCTCTCGGAAAACTATCTCTAGATCTCCCAAGCCACGTGTCACTCCCCCTTATATCTCAGATGGGTGTGTCTGAAGAGTGAGTGGCAGTGAATGCATATCAAGCTTTGCTGTTACCTTCCAGTGCACTCTCCTGGACTTTTATGTGTGCCTGCGAAGCTGGGCTACACAGTGGTAATCAGGGTCCTTCTAAGGACTAGATTACAGTGGTGAGGGATTTATAGGAGACAGGGTTTACGCTGGTGGCCTGGACCTCTGTACCATTAACAGTACCTCCAGGTAGAGGGACTAGTCAGGACCCCAGTTTAGGGTCAGCATAGACCCCGGTCCACCTCTAGCCAGAGACAGCGTGAAAAGGATTCAGTATTGACCCACAGGATATTATGTCAGGTAATACTATGCTATATATACATGTTAATGTTATCTATTTATATGTTATATAGAATGTTGTCCCACTTGCTAGATTACTGACATTATATATTTATACATCTGCTAGACAGCGTGACATTTTCACCGGCCATACTAAAGATTCTCCCCAGCTACCATGGACCCAGTGGCCCAGATTGCCCTGCAGTTGCAGAAGTTGTCCTTGGAGCTTGCGGACATTAAGTCCAAGGTTTTGTTCCTCCCGGAGCAAACCAGGTCTGAACCTAAGGTTGCTCTCCCAGACAGGTTCACTGGTGGGCGGGACAAATTTTTTACCTTCCGGGAAGCATGTAAATTATACTTTCGGCTGCGGCCTCGGTCATCGGGGAGTGAGGATCAGAGGGTGGGAATTGTCATCTCGCTCTTACAAGGGGACCCTCAATCCTGGGCGTTCTCTCTTCCTCCGGGATCCCCGGCTCTACAGTCAGTAGATCGATTTTTTGCTGCCCTGGGGCTGGTGTATGATGACCCGGATCGGGTCTCCCTTGCTGAAACGAAGTTACGTAGGATACAGCAGGGAGATCGTCCGGCAGAGGAATTTTCTTCTGAGTTTCGTAGATGGGCCACAGATACTCAGTGGAATGACCCAGCTCTTAGGAGCCAGTTTTGTCATGGGCTTTCTGACAAATTAAAAGATGTTTTGGCTCAGTATGATTCTCCTCCGTCACTGGAGGCTGCTATGGCCCTTGCTATTCGTATTGATAGACGGCTTCGGGGAGGTGCGAGGTAACTCCGCCCCCTGTTATGACTCCACCCACTACTAAAGTCCCTTTTATTGAGGTTCCCCTGGCCTGTTCTGAGGAACCTATGCAGTTGGGAGGGACATCATTTTTTAGGAGGGAATCAGCGGTGCGCCGCAAGACAAGAAGGTGTTTCTTCTGCGGGAGAGAGGGACATTTTGTTGGGGGTGTCCCTTCCGTGCCTCATTGAGCAAAAAAGTCACCGAAAAACTGTTAATCCCAGGTTGTGTAGTGGACGACAACCTGGGAGTAGGTATTTCTTCCCCAGGTCCGTCTCAATTTCTCGTGCCTGCGGAGGTGATGGTTGGTGCGAGAGTTGAGAGGATTTCTGTTCTTCTTGATAGTGGGTCTGGGGCTAATATGGTGGACGCTCGGTTTGCCCAGGTGCATGGTATGCAACTTAGTGTATTGGCCAAACCGATCCCTATACTTTCTATTGACGCCAGACCTCTCGGTCAAGGTAGCTTTGTACAAGCTGTTCATAACATAGACCTTCGAGTAGGGGCAATACATAAAGAACAGTTGTCTTGTTATGTGTTGGAGGGTCTTCCTACTCCTATTGTGTTGGGACTTCCCTGGTTGGCTAAACATAACCCAGTGATTGATTGGCAATCCAGAAAGATAAGCCAGTGGGGTGAATTTTGCAAGAATAACTGCATGAACACGGTCATCGGTGCGGTCGTGCCTAGGACTTTGCCTCCTTTTCTGGAGGACTTTGGGGAGATGTTCTCAGAAGAGGGTGTCAAAAGTTACCTCCTCATCGCACGTATGACTGCTCAATAAAATTGCTTCCTGATGCCTTATCTCGTAGTTTCCCAGGGCTGGAAAGACGGATGACCCGGTTCCTATCATTCAGGAAGGAGTGCTGAATGGTCTGAGTGCTATGGGGAACCGTTTCAAGCGGAGGGCTGATAGGAGGAGAGTGTCTGGTCCGGACCTAAGTGTGAACGATCTGGTGTGGTTGTCTACCAAGAATATAAAACTCAAGGTTCCCTCCTGGAAACTGGGTCCCAGGTTCATCGGTCCATACAGGATCAGTTCTATAGTTAATCCTGTGGCATTTCGTCTGGACCTCCCTCCTATGTTTAAAATCCATAATGTGTTCCACAAATCGTTGCTTAAAAGGTATGTGGCACCAGTTATACCGTCACCTCTACCTCCTCCTCCTGTGTTGGTCAATGGTAACTTGGAATTTCAGGTGTCGAAGATCATTGACTCACGTCTGAATCGCCGGTCCCTTCAGTACTTGGTTCATTGGAAGGGGTATGGTCCTGAGGAGAGGACGTGGGTCCCTGCGTCGGAGGTTAACGCAGATCGATTGGTTCGGACCTTCCACACAACTTACCCGGGCAGACCTGGCCCTGAGGGTCCGGAGGCCCCTCGTAGAAGGGGGGTACTGTCATGGGTGCATCGCCACGAGGATCGTCGCGATTGCACATTCTGACTTCTCGCAGCTGAGTTGCTGTTACTTTGTGTTTGGTGGTGAGGGAGTTAATTTTACCTAGCTCTTTGCTAAGACTAGGTCCAGCCTCGCCCGGCTGCTTTTGATTATTTACTAATTAGCTTCCTTTATATTCCTGCCAGTCTGTGTGTTAGATGCCGGTGAAAGCATTCATACAGACTGCAGTTAGGATCGGTTCTGAGAAGACATAAGCTAAGAGTTTCTTTGTTGTTTCTCCTCTCCTCGCTTATAGTTTATCTTCTAGACCTTTGGTGTTCCCTCTGTGTTTTTATGTTGTATGAAAGACAGTATTTACTTTATCCCCTGTCTGTCTCGTTTGTCTATACTGTTTGTTTACCTTTACCTGTCCATTCCCTATGGTGGTAATCAGGGTCCTTCTAAGGACTAGATTACAGTGGTCAGGGATTTATAGGAGACAGGGTTTACGCTGGTGGCCTGGACCTCTGTACCATTAACAGTACCTCCAGGTAGAGGGACTAGTCAGGACCCCAGTTTAGGGTCAGCATAGACCCCGGTCCACCTCTAGCCAGAGACAGTGTGAAAAGGATTCAGTATTGACCCACAGGATATTATGTCAGGTAATACTATGCTATATATACATGTTAATGTTATCTATTTATATGTTATATAGAATGTTGTCCCACTTGCTAGATTACTGACATTATATATTTATACATCTGCTAGACAGCGTGACACTTGCTCTGCAGGGGTGGAGCTTAGTAGCCCCTTATAGTCTGATTTCTTTTAGTATAGGTGGTCATACAAATAAAAAGAATAATGGGCAACTATCTAACCGTGATGGTGTCCCAGATTCTCCCTACATGGTAGTTGTTCGTCGAGAGATTTCAACATGCCCAATCCTTTTGTTCACAAGGAAGACAAGCCGTCCCTAGAGGAGTGGGAAAAAAGTGGGAAGACATGATTGATTTCCCAAGATCCACTGCTTCCAATTGTCAGTTTCTAAATCTTGCTCTGCGGGGGTGGAGCTTAGTAGCCCCTTATAGTCTGATTTCTTTTAGTATAGGTGGTCATACAAATAAAAAGAATAATGGGCAACTATCTAACCGTGATGGTGTCCCAGATTCTCCCTACATGGTAGTTGTTCGTCGAGAGATTTCAACATGCCCAATCCTTTTGTTCACAAGGAAGATAAGCCGTCCCTAGAGGAGTTTGGCAGTGGCTTATTCCTCTCTACACAGTGGGAAAACATGCATGCTCTGCCGTACCCGCTAGGTCCCTTGCCAAATCAGTTTCTGGACATGAAAACATGTGTCCACAGGTCAGAGCACTCTCATGCTATCCCCTGCATGAAGACCAGCAAAGAGACTGGAAGAGGATCGGGCAGCACTAGGAGAAGGGTAGACAATCCCTTTAAGAATGCGGAGTCCGTCAAACATATTGCCATAGTGAAAAAATAAGGGTCAAAAATGAAAAAGCTGCTAGTTCCTACGATGTAGACACAGAGACAAGGGACCCTTGAAATGGAAACCGTCTTCTATAATCGATTTTCCCCTTTAAGAAAAAATAAAGGCGTAAAGCACCAGTCAGTCTGCAGTTTTCGCACCTAAGAGGGAAGCATTTTTCTCTGGCTTTTTTTTTTTTTTCTGAAAATCCCAGTTGGTGTGAAATATTCATGGTGTTTATGTAGGTCGAGATGTGTCAGTGCTGCAGTGCGAGACGTGAGAGAATAAAACAAGCAGATTCTTCTTTTCTGGAGCAGAGAAAACACAGAGGGAATAGGTGAGAATATCAATGTAACATGGCGAACGCGTGGCCCCGGACTAAGATCTGCAACGCTCCGGAATGCTTTCATCTTTCGGAATGTTTTTTAATTTTTTCCTTGCTTGTAGGATTTGCTGATCCGTTGTGTGATTGCCCGCACCATCTGTCTATAAACTCACGGAAAAAAAAGAAAGAAATCAACATCAATTCCCTCCGGTTATTTTTCATGGGAAAGCGGCGCTGAGATCTGTATTTAAGGAGAGGTAAATACGAGTCCATCTTTTGACAAGTTGAGAAGAAAAAAATCTTTTCAGATGTTCCTAAGCCATCAGGTGGAATAGAAAAAAAGATTTGTCTATGGGAGGGAGCTCATTAATGACAAGACCCATCTTGGTGGATAGGACCTCAGAAAATATGTAGGTGATAATTTAAAGGTCCCATTTATTACAAACTTTCCTGAACCCAAGATCCCATGCAGATTCATTTTCTAATATAAATTTTGGGGTTTGATCTCTTAATTTCTGATAGACCGTTCCAAATCTATAAACAAAGGGAAAAATGATAACATTCTGTCTACCTGCAGCCACCACTAGAGGGAGCTTAGGAGCTGATTGCATACTGAGTTCAATGTATTATTAGTATGCAGTGTGCTCCCTCTAGTGGTGGCTGCAGAGAATTTACCACTCTGGATTTTAAAAAAATTAAGCTCCAACCATGCATAACTACGAACCTTGATCGAATGACTAGAGTAAAGATCTCTGCAAGCTGTTAATGAATGTGAGCATTCTATTGGGCTAATGCTTCTCACAACTTAACTGAGCTTGCTGCAGTTGTATGGGAAGGTGTGATTTTTAGACATATTGACTTTTACCTTATCAGAGTACTCCTCTTGAGAATGGTGAACCAAATGAGGCAAAGTAAACTGGTTCCAGAGGCGCTTGGTAGTTACAGTATATTGTACAGAAGCTTGGTGGTTACAATACGTCTTATAGAAGCTCGATAGTTACAGTCTATTAGCACAGACGCTTGGCATTTACAGTGAGTGTCATAGCACCTTGGTGGTTATAGTATATTAGCACAGCTGCTTGGTGGTTATAGTAAATGGCAGAGACCCTTGTTGGTTACAGTATATCTTATGAAGGCTTGCGGATTACAGTCTATTGGTGCAGATGCTTAATGGTTGCAACCAACTGGTGCAGACAAATGGTAGCTGCAGTATCTTTGCACAGATCCTAGGAAGATAGAGTCTATTGTCGAAGACACTTGTTGGTTACAATTGATTGTCACAGGCACTTGGTGGTTATAATCTATTGACAAAGAGACATGGTGGTTGCAATCTATTGGCACAGACACTTGGTGGTTATAATCTATAATAACAGACACTTGGTGGTTACAATCTCCTGGCACAGACACTTGGTGGTTACAATCTATTGGCACAGACACTTGGTGGTTATAATCTATTATAACAAACACTTGTTGGTTGCAATCTATTGGCACAGACACTTGGTGGTTATAATCTATTATAACAGACACTTTGTGGTTACAATCTATTATAACAGACACTTGGTGGTTACAATCTACTGTCACAGACACTTGGTGGTTATAATCTATAATAACAGACACTTGGTGGTTACAATCTCCTGGCACAGACACTTGGTGGTTACAATCTATTGGCACAGACATTTGGTGGTTACAATCTATTGGCACAGACACTTGGTGGTTACAATCTATTGGCACAGACACTTTGTGGTTACAATCTATTATAACAGACACTTTGTGGTTACAATCTATTATAACAGACACTTTGTGGTTACAATCTATTATAACAGACATTTGGTGGTTACAATCTACTGGCACAGACACTTGGTGGTTACTATCTACTGTCACAGACATTTGGTGGTTACAATCTACTGTCACAGACATTTGGTGGTTAAAATCTATTATAACAGACACTTGGTGGTTAAAATCTATTATAACAGACACTTGGTGGTTACAATCTATTATAACAGACACTTGGTTACAATCTATTATAACAGACACTTGGTGGTTACAATCTACTGGCACAGACACTTGGTGGTTACTATCTACTGTCACAGACATTTGGTGGTTACAATCTACTGTCACAGACATTTGGTGGTTACAATCTATTATAACAGACACTTGGTGGTTACAATCTATTATAACAGACACTTGGTGGTTGCAATCTATTATAACAGACGCTTGGTGGTTACAATCTCCTGGCACAGACACTTTGTGGTTACAATCTATTATAACAGACATTTTGTGGTTATAATCTATTATAACAGACACTTGGTGGTTACAATCTATTATAACAGACACTTGGTGGTTACAATCTATTGGTACAGATACTTGGTGGTTACTATCTACTGTCACAGACATTTGGTGGTTACAATCTACTGTCACAGACATTTGGTGGTTACAATCTATTATAACAGACACTTGGTGGTTACAATCTATTATAACAGACACTTGGTGGTTACAATCTATTGGCACAGACACTTTGTGGTTACAATCATTATAACAGACACTTGGCGGTTACAATCTATTATAACAGACATTTGGTGGTTACAAACTATTGGCACAGACACTTGGTGGTTACAATCTATTGGCACATACGCTTGGTTATCAATCTATTGCACAGACACTTGTTACAATCTACTGGCACATACGCTTGGTGGTTACAATCTATTGGCACAGCACTTGGTTACAATCTACTGTCACAGACACTTTGTGGTTACAATCTATTGGCACAGACACTTGGTGGTTACAATCTACTGCACAGACACTTGGTGGTTACAATCTATTGGCACAGACACTTGGTGGTTACAATCTATTGGCACAGACATTTGGTGGTTACAATCTATTGGCACATACGCTTGGTGGTTACAATCTATTGCACAGACACTTGGTTACAATCTACTGGCACATACGCTTGGTGGTTACAATCTATTGGCACAGGCACTTGGTTACAATCTACTGGCACATACGCTTGGTGGTTACAATCTATTGGTACAGACACTTGGTGGTTACAATCTATTGGCACAGACACTTGGTGGTTACAATCTATTGGCACAGACACTTGGTGGTTACAATCTACTGGCACATATGCTTGGTGGTTACAATCTATTGGCACAGGCACTTGGTTACAATCTACTGGCACATACACTTGGTGGTTACAATCTACTGTCACAGACACTTGGTGGTTACAATCTATTGGCACAGACACTTGGTGGTTACAGTCTATTGGCACAGACACTTGGTGGTTACAATCTAGTGGCACAAACACTTGGTGGTTACAATTTACTGTCACAGACACTTGGTGTTACAATCTACTGTCACAGACACTTGATGGTTACAATGTATTGGCACAGACACTTGGTGGTTACAATCTATTGGCACATACGCTTGGTGGTTACAATCTATTGGCACAGGCTCTTGGTTACAATCTACTGGCACATACGCTTGGTGGTTACAATCTATTGGCACAGGCACTTGGTTACAATCTACTGGCACATACGCTTGGTGGTTACAATCTATTGGCACAGACACTTGGTGGTTACAATCTACTGTCACAGACACTTGGTGGTTACAATCTACTGTCACAGACACTTGATGGTTACAATGTATTGGCACAGACACTTGGTGGTTACAATCTATTGGCACAGACACTTGATGGTTACAATGTATTGGCACAGAAACTTGGTGGTTACAATCTACTGTCACAGACACTTGGTGGTTACAATCTATTGGCACAGACACTTGGTGGTTACAGTCTATTGGCACAGACACTTGTGGTTACAATCTAGTGCACAAACACTTGGTGGTTACAATCTATTGGCACAGACACTTGGTGGTTACAATCTATTGGCACAGACACTTGGTGGTTACAATCTATTGGCACAGACACTTGGTGGTTACAATCTACTGTCACAGACACTTGGTGTTACAATCTACTGGCACAGACACTTGAGGTTACAATGTATTGGCACAGACACTTGGTGGTTACAATCTATTGGCACAGACACTTGGTGATTACAATCTACTGGCACATATGCTTGGTGGTTACAATCTATTGGCACAGGCACTTGGTTACAATCTACTGGCACATACGCTTGGTGGTTACAATCTATTGGTACAGACACTTGGTGGTTACAATCTATTGGCACAGACACTTGGTGGTTACAATTTACTGTCACAGACACTTGGTGGTTACAATCTACTGTCACAGACACTTGATGGTTACAATATATTGGCACAGACACTTGGTGGTTACAATCTATTGGCACATACGCTTGGTGGTTACAATCTATTGGCACAGGCTCTTGGTTACAATCTACTGGCACATACGCTTGGTGGTTACAATCTATTGGCACAGGCACTTGGTTACAATCTACTGGCACATATGCTTGGTGGTTACAATCTATTGGTACAGACACTTGGTGGTTACAATTTACTGTCACAGACACTTGGTGGTTACAATCTACTGTCACAGACACTTGATGGTTACAAATGTATTTGCACAGACACTTGGTGGTTACAATCTATTGGCACATACGCTTGGTGGTTACAATCTTTTGGGCACAGGCTCTTGGTTACAATCTACTGGCACATACGCTTGGTGGTTACAATCTATTGGCACAGGCACTTGGTTACAATCTACTGGCACATATGCTTGGTGGTTACAATCTATTGGCACAGACACTTGGTGGTTACAATTTACTGTCACAGACACTTGGTGGTTACAATCTATTATAATAGACACTTGGTGGTTACAATCTACTGGCACAGACACTTGGTGGTTACTATCTACTGTCACAGACATTTGGTGGTTACAATCTACTGTCACAGACATTTGGTGGTTACAATCTATTATAACAGACACTTGTGGTTACAATCTATTATAACAGACACTTGGTGGTTGCAATCTATTATAACAGACGCTTGGTGGTTACAATCTCCTGGCACAGACACTTTGTGGTTACAATCTATTATAACAGACACTTTGTGGTTATAATCTATTATAACAGACACTTGGTGGTTACAATCTATTATAACAGACACTTGGTGGTTACAATCTATTGGTACAGATACTTGGTGGTTACTATCTACTGTCACAGACATTTGGTGGTTACAATCTACTGTCACAGACATTTGGTGGTTACAATCTATTATAACAGACACTTGGTGGTTACAATCTATTATAACAGACACTTGGTGGTTACAATCTATTGGCACAGACACTTTGTGGTTACAATCTATTATAACAGACACTTGGCGGTTACAATCTATTATAACAGACATTTGGTGGTTACAAACTATTGGCACAGACACTTGGTGGTTACAATCTATTGGCACATACGCTTGGTGGTTTCAATCTATTGGCACAGACACTTGGTTACAATCTACTGGCACATACGCTTGGTGGTTACAATCTATTGGCACAGGCACTTGGTTACAATCTACTGTCACAGACACTTGGTGGTTACAATCTATTGGCACAGACACTTGGTGGTTGCAATCTACTGGCACAGACACTTGGTGGTTACAATCTATTGGCACAGACACTTGGTGGTTACAATCTATTGGCACAGACATTTGGTGGTTACAATCTATTGGCACATACGCTTGGTGGTTACAATCTATTGGCACAGGCACTTGGTTACAATCTACTGGCACATACGCTTGGTGGTTACAATCTATTGGCACAGGCACTTGGTTACAATCTACTGGCACATACGCTTGGTGGTTACAATCTATTGGTACAGACACTTGGTGGTTACAATCTATTGGCACAGACACTTGGTGGTTACAATCTACTGTCACAGACACTTGGTGGTTACAATCTACTGGCACATATGCTTGGTGGTTACAATCTATTGGCACAGGCACTTGGGTACAATCTACTGGCACATACACTTGGTGGTTACAATCTATTGGTACAGACACTTGGTGGTTACAATCTATTGGCACAGACACTTGGTGGTTACAATTTGCTGTCACAGACACTTGGTGGTTACAATCTACTGTCACAGACACTTGATGGTTACAATGTATTGGCACAGACACTTGGTGGTTACAATCTATTGGCACATACGCTTGGTGGTTACAATCTATTGGCACAGGCTCTTGGTTACAATCTACTGGCACATACGCTTGGTGGTTACAATCTATTGGCACAGGCACTTGGTTACAATCTACTGGCACATACGCTTGGTGGTTACAATCTATTGGCACAGACACTTGGTGGTTACAATCTACTGTCACAGACACTTGGTGGTTACAATCTACTGTCACAGACACTTGATGGTTACAATGTATTGGCACAGACACTTGGTGGTTACAATCTATTGGCACAGACACTTGATGGTTACAATGTATTGGCACAGACACTTGGTGGTTACAATCTACTGTCACAGACACTTGGTGGTTACAATCTATTGGCACAGACACTTGGTGGTTACAGTCTATTGGCACAGACACTTGGTGGTTACAATCTAGTGGCACAAACACTTGGTGGTTACAATCTATTGGCACAGACACTTGGTGGTTACAATCTATTGGCACAGACACTTGGTGGTTACAATCTATTGGCACAGACACTTGGTGGTTACAATCTATTGGCACAGACACTTGGTGGTTACAATCTACTGTCACAGACACTTGGTGGTTACCATCTACTGGCACAGACACTTGATGGTTACAATGTATTGGCACAGACACTTGGTGGTTACAATCTATTGGCACAGACACTTGGTTACAATCTACTGGCACATATGCTTGGTGGTTACAATCTATTGGCACAGGCACTTGGTTACAATCTACTGGCACATACGCTTGGTGGTTACAATCTATTGGTACAGACACTTGGTGGTTACAATCTATTGGCACAGACACTTGGTGGTTACAATTTACTGTCACAGACACTTGGTGGTTACAATCTACTGTCACAGACACTTGATGGTTACAATGTATTGGCACAGACACTTGGTGGTTACAATCTATTGGCACATACGCTTGGTGGTTACAATCTATTGGCACAGGCTCTTGGTTACAATCTACTGGCACATACGCTTGGTGGTTACAATCTATTGGCACAGGCACTTGGTTACAATCTACTGGCACATATGCTTGGTGGTTACAATCTATTGGTACAGACACTTGGTGGTTACAATCTACTGTCACAGACACTTGATGGTTACAATGTATTTGCACAGACACTTGGTGGTTACAATCTATTGGCACATACGCTTGGTGGTTACAATCTATTGGCACAGGCTCTTGGTTACAATCTACTGGCACATACGCTTGGTGGTTACAATCTATTGGCACAGGCACTTGGTTACAATCTACTGGCACATATGCTTGGTGGTTACAATCTATTGGCACAGACACTTGGTGGTTACAATTTACTGTCACAGACACTTGGTGGTTACAATCTACTGTCACAGACACTTGATGGTTACAATGTATTGGCACAGACACTTGGTGGTTACAATCTATTGGCACATACGCTTGGTGGTTACAATCTATTGGCACAGGCTCTTGGTTACAATCTACTGGCACAGACACTTGGTGGTTACAATCTACTGTCACAGACATTTGGTGGTTACAATCTATTATAACAGACACTTGGTGGTTGCAATCTATTATAACAGATGCTTGGTGGTTACAATCTCCTGGCACAGACACTTGGTGGTTACTATCTACTGTCACAGACATTTGGTGGTTACAATCTACTGTCACAGACATTTGGTGGTTACAATCTATTATAACAGACACTTGGTGGTTACAATCTATTATAACAGACATTTGGCGGTTACAATCTATTATAACAGACATTTGGTGGTTACAAACTATTGGCACAGACAATTGGTGGTTACAATCTATTGGCACATACGCTTGGTGGTTTCAATCTATTGGCACAGACACTTGGTTACAATCTACTGGCACATACGCTTGGTGGTTACAATCTATTGGCACAGGCACTTGGTTACAATCTACTGTCACAGACACTTGGTGGTTACAATCTATTGGCACAGACACTTGGTGGTTACAATCTACTGGCACAGACACTTGGTGGTTACAATCTATTGGCACAGACACTTGGTGGTTACAATCTACTGGCACAGACACTTGGTGGTTACAATCTATTGGCACAGACACTTGGTGGTTACAATCTATTGGCACAGACACTTGGTGGTTACAATCTATTGGCACATACGCTTGGTGGTTACAATCTATTGGCACAGGCACTTGGTTATAATCTACTGGCACATACGCTTGGTAGTTACAATCTATTGGCACAGACACTTGGTTACAATCTACTGGCACATACGCTTGGTGGTTACAATCTATTGGTACAGACACTTGGTGGTTACAATCTATTGGCACAGACACTTGGTGGTTACAATCTACTGTCACAGACACTTGGTGGTTACAATCTACTGGCACAGACACTTGATGGTTACAATGTATTGGCACAGACACTTGGTGGTTACAATCTACTGGCACATATGCTTGGTGGTTACAATCTATTGGCACAGGCACTTGGTTACAATCTACTGGCACATACACTTGGTGGTTACAATCTATTGGTACAGACACTTGGTGGTTACAATCTATTGGCACAGACACTTGGTGGTTACAATTTACTGTCACAGACACTTGGTGGTTACAATCTACTGTCACAGACACTTGATGGTTACAATGTATTGGCATAGACACTTGGTGGTTACAATCTATTGGCACATACGCTTGGTGGTTACAATCTATTGGCACAGGCTCTTGGTTACAATCTACTGGCACATACGCTTGGTGGTTACAATCTATTGGCACAGGCTCTTGGTTACAATCTACTGGCACATACGCTTGGTGGTTACAATCTATTGGCACAGACACTTGGTGGTTACAATCTACTGTCACAGACACTTGATGGTTACAATGTATTGGCACAGACACTTGGTGGTTACAATCTATTGGCACATACGCTTGGTGGTTACAATCTATTGGCACAGGCTCTTGGTTACAATCTACTGGCACAGACACTTGGTGGTTACAATCTACTGTCACAGACATTTGGTGGTTACAATCTATTATAACAGACACTTGGTGGTTACAATCTATTATAACAGACACTTGGTGGTTGCAATCTATTATAACAGATGCTTGGTGGTTACAATCTCCTGGCACAGACACTTTGTGGTTACAATCTATTATAACAGACACTTTGTGGTTATAATCTATTATAACAGACACTTGGTGTTGTGAATGGGTTTGAGATGAGTTCTGAGCAGAGGCTCCCTCTGGTGGTTACAAGCGGTACTAGTGAGGATTGGGAATCAGGTGTTACTGATTGGTCTTATTTAAGGGAATCATTTTCCCATCAGGGTTGCCGGTGATCAATTGTTCTGGTCTGAATCCTTCTTTCCAGTTTCCCTTGTAGCCTGCTGTGTCGTGTCTGCATCTCCTGCTATCAGATAAGACAATTTCTTATTGTGTGTTTTTGCTATATTTTTGCATTTTGTCCTGCACTTCTGTGGGGGCCTTCTGGGTCCCCTCCGGGGGCTTTTGCCCTCTCAGTTTAGTCCAGCCACTGTGTTTTGTACTTTTGCTTTTTGCAGTTTTTTCAGTGGCTGCTGTTTTTGTTACACCAGAGAACTAATTTAGGTGGTAGAGGTCGTGTGATCTCAGGTGATTTTGAAATTAGTAAGTTGGTGTTTTTCAGGGTTTTCTGGGATTGCAGTAAGTACCCTTCCTATCCTTTTCTATTTAGATAGTTTGGGCCCCAGCGTTTGCTCATACTATTTTCTTTCTGTGTCAGTATTTCCTCTTGTCTAACCGCCATTACATGTTTGGGGGCTTTCTATTATCTTTGGGGTTCTGCTCCGGGGCAGATAGCTTTCCTGTTTCTGTCTTTAGGTGTAGTTAGTTTCTCAGGCTGTGACGAGGCGTCTAGGACCATCGTAAGAACGCTCCACGGCTGCCTCTAGTTGCGGTGGTTAGTCAGGGTACTGCAATCTCATAGATTCCAACTGCTCTGGTGTATTTCCTTTTTTACCTGCACTCCTCAGCTACCGTAACATAACAGTATCACCGGCCATAAAAATTGTATGGTACTCACAGAAGGGAAAAAATATTTTGAAGGAAGAAAAGTTGTCAGAGATATTTTTCTGTTTGTTGCACTTTTTTTTTTTCCCTCTGTATCTCTGGGTGCTGGGGAGGATCTTTTCTCCCAATGGAGTTTGCACAGTTGTCTGGCCGTGTGGATCAGCTTGCCACTGAGGTTCAGAGTATTGCTGCATATCTTGCTGGGTTGCCTGTTGTGGAACCTAGGATCCCCATGCCAGATTTGTTTTCAGGGGATCGAGCTAAGTTTCAGAATTTCAAAAATAATTGTAAATTGTTTTTTGCCTTAAAATCTAAGTCCTCAGGAAACGCAGCGCAGCAGGTTCAAATTATCATCTCTCTCCTGCGCGGCGATCCTCAGGATTGGGCTTTTTCCCTCACACCTGGGGATCCTGTTTTGAGTGATGTTGATGCATTTTTTCAGGCTTTGGGGTTATTGTACGATGAGCCTAATGTCACTGATCAAGCTGAAAAAGCCTTGTTGGCATTAAATCAGGGGCTTGATGACGCTGAGTTATACTGTCAGAGATTCCGTAGGTGGGCAGTCCTGACCAAGTGGAATGACGACGCTTTGGCGGCCCTTTTCCGGAAGGGTCTGTCGGATAATGTAAAGGATGTTATGGTGGGATTCCCTGTCCCCTCTGGTCTCAATGATTCTATGTCATTAGCGATTCAAATTGACAGACGTTTGCGTGAGCGGAGAAGTATGCGTGGAGTGGTGTTGCCTTGTGAGCCAGCTGCTGAACCCATGCAGTGTGATAGAGTGGTGTCTGGGGCACAGCGTCATGAGTTTCGAAAGCGCAATGGGTTATGTTTCTACTGTGGTGATGCCTCTCATGCTATTTCAGTCTGCCCTAAGCGGGGAAGACGTTTTGCACGCTCAGTTGTCTTGGGTAGTGTTCAGACTAAGTTTTTATTAACTGTCACTCTGATATGCTCTCTGTCCTCATTTTCTGCTCAGGCTTTCGTTGATTCTGGAGCAGCTATTAACCTGATGGATTATGATTTTGCTAAACGTTGTGGATTTCCCTTGATACCCCTACAGAAGTCTATTCCCCTACTGGGGATCGATTCTACCCCTTTGGCTGAGAATAAACCCCAGTTTTCTACTCAGGTGATAATGAGGGTTGAACCTGATCACCAGGAGTGCTGCAAATTTTTGGTTCTATATAATCTGCATGACATTATCGTGCTGGGTTTCCCTTGGTTACAGTCTCATAATCCTGTTTTGGATTGGAAATCTGTGTCTGTAACCAGTTGGGGCTGCCAATGTGTTAATACCAACACTCCTGTTTTTTCTGCCTCCCCCCAGGCTGAGGATGTTCCTGACTTTTTGTTTGATTTTTCTGATGTGTTTAGCGAAAGTAAATCTGCATCCTTACCTCCCCATAGGAGCTATGACTGCGCTATTGAATTAGTGCCAGGTAGTAAATTCCCTAAGGGTCGCCTTTTTAACTTGTCTGTACCTGAACATGACGCTATGCGGTCTTATATCAAGGAATCATTGGAGAAGGGTCATATCAGACCATCCTCTTCACCCTTAGGTGCCGGTTTTTTCTTTGTGGCCAAAAAGATGGTTCATTAAGGCCGTGTATTGATTATCGTCTCTTGAACAATATTACTGTGAAATATCAATACCCGTTACCCTTGATTTCTGACCTGTTTTCCAGGGTGAAAAACGCTACTTGGTTTACCAAGCTTGACCTCAGGGGGGCGTATAACCTTATTCGCATTAAGCACGGGGATGAATGGAAGACGGCATTTAACACCCCTGAAGGGCATTTTGAGTACCTTGTGATGCCCTTTGGGCTCACTAATGCTCCTTCCATCTTCCAGTCCTTCATGAATGACATTTTCAGGGATTTTGTGGACAAGTTTCAGATTGTTTATTTGGATGATATCTTGATTTTTTCTAATGACTGGGACTCTCATGTGAAACATGTTCGAACTGTATTCCAGATTTTGAGAGAGAATGCTCTGTATGTGAAGGGATCAAAGTGTCTTTTTGGCGTACAGAAGATCTCATTTCTGGGATTCATTTTGTCCCCATCTGTTATTGAAATGGACCCGGTCAAGGTTCAGGCCATCTGTGATTGGGTCCAACCTACTTCATTAAAGGCTCTTCAGAGATTTTTGGGTTTTGCCAATTTTTATCGTAAATTTATTGGTAATTTCTCTGTTATTGTTAAACCATTAACTGATTTGACCAGAAAGGGTTCTGATGTGGTGAATTGGCCTCCTGAGGCAGTCTCTGCGTTTCAGGAACTTAAGCAGAGATTCACTTCTGCTCCTGTTCTACGGCAGCCTGATGTTTCTCTGCCATTTCAGGTGGAGGTTGATGCCTCTGAAATTGGGGCAGGTGCCGTTTTGTCCCAAAAAGATCCAGAGACCTCTAAAAGTAACCCTTGTGCCTTTTTCTCTCGAAAATTTTCTCCTACTGAACGTAATTATGACGTGGGTAATCGGGAGTTATTGGCCATGAAGTGGGCTTTTGAAGAGTGGAGACATTGGCTGGAGGGAGCCAAACATCAGGTGGTGGTCCTTACGGACCATAAGAATCTGGTCTATCTGGAATCTGCCAAGCGACTCAATCCTAGACAGGCCAGGTGGGCCTTGTTTTTCACACGTTTTAATTTTGTGGTTTCCTTTCTTCCTGGCACTAAGAATGTTAAGGCGGATGCCCTCTCGAGGAGTTTCCTTGCGGACTCTCCTGAGCTATCTGATCCCTCTGTTATTTTGAAGGAGGGTGTAGTTCTTTCCGCCATCTCGCCTAATTTGAGACTTGCTCTGGAGGGGTGTCAGGAGGATAGGCCCGAGCGCTGCCCTGTTGGAAAATTGTTTGTCCCGGACCAATGGAAAAAGAGTGTGATGTCTGAGATTCATTGTTCCGCATTGGCTGGGCATCCCGGAATTTTTGGTACCAGAGACTTGGTTAGTCGGTCCTTTTGGTGGCCTACCTTGTCTCGCGATGTCAGGGAATTTGTGCAGTCCTGCGGGACTTGCTCTCGCTCCAAGCCTTGCTCTCGCTCTAGTGGTTTGTTGATGCCATTGCCTGTGCCCAAGAGACCATGGACCCATATCTCTATGGATTTCATTTCCGATCTTCCTGTTTCTCAGAGAATGACCACCATCTGGGTAATTTGTGATAGGTTTTCCAAATGATACATCTTGTGCCATTACCTAAGTTGCCTTCCTCCTCTGAATTGGTGCCGTTGTTCCTTCAGCACGTGGTTCGTTTACACGGCATTCCTGAGAACATTGTGTCTGACAGAGGAGTCCAGTTTGTTTCCAGATTTTGGAGGACTTTTTGTTCTAAACTGGGTGCTCAATTGTCTTTCTCCTCGGCATTTCATCCTCAGACCAATGGTCAAACTGAGAGAACAAACCAGACATTGGAGACTTATCTAAGATGCTTTGTGTCTGCTGATCAGGATGACTGGGTCTCTTTTTTGCCTTTGGCTGAGTTTGCTCTTAATAATAGGGCTAGCTCTGCCACTTTGATGTCTCCGTTTTTCTGTAATTCTGGGTTTCACCCTCGATTTTCTTCAGGACAGACGGAGGCTTCTGTCTGTCCAGGTGTTGACTCTGTTGTTGAGCGTATGCAGCAGATTTGGGACCAGGTAGTGGAGAGGTTGTCCCTCTCTCAGGAGAAGGCCCAGCGGTTTGCTAACCGGCATAGGACTTATGGTCCTCGGTTTAAAGTGGGGGACTTGGTCTGGTTGTCCTCAAAGAATATTCCTATGAGAGTAGCATCTCCTAAATTTAAGCCTAGGTTCATTGGACCTTATAAGATCATGGAGATTATTAATCCTGTTTCTTTTCGTTTGCTTCTTCCAGGGACATTTAAGATCCATAACGTGTTCCACAAGTCCTTGTTGAAGAGGTTTGTTGAGCCAGTGGTTCCTGCTGCTGTGCCTCCTGACCCTGTTTTGGTTGAGGGCAATCTGGAGTATGTGGTTGAGAAAATATTGGATTCTCGTTTTTCTAGACGAAGACTCCAGTATTTGGTTAAATGGAGAGGTTATGGTCAGGAAGATAATTCTTGGGTGTTTGCTTCGGACATCCATGCTAGGAGACTTATCCGTGCGTATCATAGAACTCATCCTGACCGACCTGGTTGCTCAAATGAGGGTTCGGTGACCCCTCCTCAAGGGGGGGGTACTGTTGTGAATGGGTTTGAGATGAGTTCTGAGCAGAGGCTCCCTCTGGTGGTTACAAGCGGTACTAGTGAGGATTGGGAATCAGGTGTTACTGATTGGTCTTATTTAAGGGAATCATTTTCCCATCAGGGTTGCCGGTGATCAATTGTTCTGGTCTGAATCCTTCTTTCCAGTTTCCCTTGTAGCCTGCTGTGTCGTGTCTGCATCTCCTGCTATCAGATAAGACAATTTCTTATTGTGTGTTTTTGCTATATTTTTGCATTTTGTCCTGCACTTCTGTGGGGGCCTTCTGGGTCCCCTCCAGGGGCTTTTGCCCTCTCAGTTTAGTCCAGCCACTGTGTTTTGTACTTTTGCTTTTTGCAGTTTTTTCAGTGGCTGCTGTTTTTGTTACACCAGAGAACTAATTTAGGTGGTAGAGGTCGTGTGATCTCAGGTGATTTTGAAATTAGTAAGTTGGTGTTTTTCAGGGTTTTCTGGGATTGCAGTAAGTACCCTTCCTATCCTTTTCTATTTAGATAGTTTGGGCCCCAGCGTTTGCTCATACTATTTTCTTTCTGTGTCAGTATTTCCTCTTGTCTAACCGCCATTACATGTTTGGGGGCTTTCTATTATCTTTGGGGTTCTGCTCCGGGGCAGATAGCTTTCCTGTTTCTGTCTTTAGGTGTAGTTAGTTTCTCAGGCTGTGACGAGGCGTCTAGGACCATCGTAGGAACGCTCCACGGCTGCCTCTAGTTGCGGTGGTTAGTCAGGGTACTGCAATCTCATAGATTCCAACTGCTCTGGTGTATTTCCTTTTTTACCTGCACTCCTCAGCTACCGTAACATAACACTTGGTGGTTACAATCTATTATAACAGACACTTGGTGGTTACAATCTACTGGCACAGACACTTGGTGGTTACTATCTACTGTCACAGACATTTGGTGGTTACAATCTACTGTCACAGACATTTGGTGGTTACAATCTATTATAACAGACACTTGGTGGTTACAATCTATTATAACAGACATTTGGTGGTTACAAACTATTGGCACAGACACTTGGTGGTTACAATCTATTGGCACATACGCTTGGTGGTTTCAATCTATTGGCACAGACACTTGGTTACAATCTACTGGCACATACGCTTGGTGGTTACAATCTATTGGCACAGGCACTTGGTTACAATCTACTGTCACAGACACTTGGTGGTTACAATCTATTGGCACAGACACTTGGTGGTTACAATCTACTGGCACAGACACTTGGTGGTTACAATCTATTGGCACAGACACTTGGTGGTTACAATCTACTGGCACAGACACTTGGTGGTTACAATCTATTGGCACAGACACTTGGTGGTTACAATCTATTGGCACAGACACTTGGTGGTTACAATCTATTGGCACATACGCTTGGTGGTTACAATCTATTGGCACAGGCACTTGGTTACAATCTACTGGCACATACGCTTGGTGGTTACAATCTATTGGCACAGGCACTTGGTTACAATCTACTGGCACATACGCTTGGTGGTTACAATCTATTGGTTCAGACACTTGGTGGTTACAATCTATTGGCACAGACACTTGGTGGTTACAATCTACTGTCACAGACACTTGGTGGTTACAATCTACTGGCACAGACACTTGATGGTTACAATGTATTGGCACAGACACTTGGTGGTTACAATCTACTGGCACATATGCTTGGTGGTTACAATCTATTGGCACAGGCACTTGGTTACAATCTACTGGCACATACACTTGGTGGTTACAATCTATTGGTACAGACACTTGGTGGTTACAATCTATTGGCACAGACACTTGCTGGTTACAATTTACTGTCACAGACACTTGGTGGTTACAATCTACTGTCACAGACACTTGATGGTTACAATGTATTGGCACAGACACTTGGTGGTTACAATCTATTGGCACAGACACTTGATGGTTACAATGTATTGGCACAGACACTTGGTGGTTACAATCTACTGGCACAGACACTTGGTGGTTACAATCTATTGGCACAGACACTTGGTGGTTACAATCTATTGGCACAGACACTTGGTGGTTACAATCTACTGGCACAAACACTTGGTGGTTACAATCTATTGGCACAGACACTTGGTGGTTACAATCTATTGGTACAGACACTTGGTGGTTACAATCTATTGGTACATATGCTTGGTGGTTACAATCTATTGGCACAGACACTTGGTTACAATCTACTGGCACATACGCTTGGTGGTTACAATCTATTGGCACAGGCACTTGGTTACAATCTACTGTCACAGACACTTGGTGGTTACAATCTATTGGCACAGACACTTGGTGGTTACAATCTACTGGCACAGACACTTGGTGGTTACAATCTATTGGCACAGACACTTGGTGGTTACAATCTACTGGCACAGACACTTGGTGGTTACAATCTATTGGCACAGACACTTGGTGGTTACAATCTATTGGCACAGACACTTGGTGGTTACAATCTATTGGCACATACGCTTGGTGGTGTCAGTATTCCGGGTTTTCTAGGTAACTTTGTCAATGATTTTGCCCTTTGTTAAAATGGAGTTTGCTGTTTTCTGTGCCCTACTTCCTGTTCGTTTGTTTAAAACCCGGCTCAGGTGCTGGCTTCACTGCTGGAATATTCTGCTTCTGTTTCTCTGCAACCCAGCTGCTTTGTTCCTCACAGAGCTTTTGTGTATTTACCAGGAAAGTGCATAACTTTATCTTCAGGTGTTTCTCAGCCACAGCAGCTTCTACCCATGGCTCTGGACATTCTCTGCATATGTAAGTTGCACATACTGTGTTATCACTAAACTGTTTGACTTGGGAATTTAACCCTTGGTTCACTCCATTTGATAAGAACTGTGTTTCTGAACTGTGGCTGTTTAACCCTTCGTGCATTACCTCTGGTGATAGCTGTTGGAACTGTTACTGGAATCTTACGGACTTATGAACTTGTTGTTGGACTTCTCTGAATTAAGCCACAACTGAGATTAACTTGTTCCTGGACCTTCCTGTGTTTTCTGCTTACCTGGATCTGACTCTTCACACACCAGCAGTGTGTAAATCCAGCCACGTTATCTGTGCATCAGACTTACCTTGTGGTCACATTTGTGTGAGGACTCCGTCGTAAGAACTTTACCACCCTCGCTATAGAGGATCAAGGACTTATATATCCGGATTCATATAACTGGACTTGTGTTATATATATGGACTCATTGCATGTCACTACGGGTTGTTTGAATATTGTTTTTGGGTGTTTTGCTGTTTCACAAATACATTATTTGCATTCAAAGAAACCCGTCTCTGATTGTTCATTGCCCCACGCTATCAGAATCCTCGAGTTCCTACAATAGTATTACAGGATATTCCAGCCTAAAAAAGAGGATTCTGCTGGGGCAATGACGGAGACACGGGCAGACAAACTGTTCACCATAGTTAACTCCTTGCAGCAGGAGGTGGCGGCTGCACTCAATCAGATTAGAGACTTGGAGTCTCGGGTTAACCACAATGCACAGGGGTTTGGTCAGGCTCTCCAGGATCTGCGTTCTAGGTTGGGAGTCCTGGAGGACTTACCTACTGAGCCTACCTTATCCACCAGTATGCCCAAATTGCCTCCATTCCGTTTTAATGGTGACCGAAGTCAATTCCGTGGGTTTGTTAATCAATGTATATTATTTTTTGATGTACATGCCTCTTACTACCGGTCTGATAGATCTAAAGTTCTATGTATTATTATGTTGTTGACATCACGTGCACTGGCTTGGGCAAATCCTATGGTTGAAAGTCATGATACCCGTCTAAATAATTTGGACAATTTTCTGGCAGCCATGGCGCAAATGTTCGACGATCCCAACCGCCGTGCTACCGCTGAATCTGCCTTGCTTTCCTTACGCCAGGGGAAACGGTCAGTCATAGAATATGTTACTGAATTTAAAAGGTTAGTGGTGGACACCCAGTGGGAAAACAATGCTTTATTACCAATCTTTAGAAAAGGTTTGTCAAATGTAATCAAGGATGAGCTAGCTCGTTCAGAGTCTCCACAGGAGTTTGAATTGTTTATACAGCACTGTGTACGTATTGATACCCGTTTAACTGAACGCAGACAAGAAAAATGGGCCGCTGTAAATCGCATTACTAATTACTCTCTTCCGTCCAGGGAAACCACAGGCAAAAACCCGCGAGAGGCTGAGGAGGTGCCTATGCAGGTGGACTCACTGCAGAGACGTGAGAATAATGAACGCCGCGAACACCGTTTCCGTGAGCGCTTATGTTTCTATTGTGGTCAATCGGATCATTTCCTCATCAATTGTCCTAAATGTCCTAGGCGACCCAACAAGGTGTTGGCGGTAGTAGGAGATTATGATAACACAGACGCTGAGTCTGAAGTTTCAGAAACTAGTCTACATCTAGATGCGGTTTTTCCCCAATACTGATGCCGACTTCCCCTAAAGATCAAGGGGAGAAATATTCACATTGTTCTCTTCCTATACAGATTCAGTGGGAGGAACAATGGATATCAAGTTCTGCCATGATAGACTCTGGAGCAGGTGGGAATTTCATGGATTCTTCTTTTGCAGAGAAACATGGTATAAAGACACAACTAAGAGCTTCACCAATCACTATGGAAACGGTGGATGGTTCCCCATTAGTTTCTGGACCAGTAGATCGGGAGACAGTGCCTCTGGAGTGTAAGATGGAACCAGACCATCAAGAAACACTTTCATTCATGTTAATATCTTCTCCTCATTTTCCTGTAATTTTAGGAATTCCCTGGTTACGGTCACAAAATCCAATCATCAATTGGGAAACCAAGGAGATAACCTTTCTCCCGAAGTGCAGTTCTACCATCAGTCCAACTGTAGCGGCTCCAGTTACCCAGAACTTGGAAGAGGTGATACAGGTACCTACTCTCCCTCTGATTTATCAGGAATTCTCAGACATTTGTGATAAAAGGAAGGCAGATCAACTTCCCCCACATAGACCGTATGACTGCCCCATAGAATTGCTTCCTGGAGCAGCGATTCCTTTCGGCCATGTTTACCCGTTGGCGGCTCCGGAATTAAAATCTTTACGAGAGTATATAGATGAGAATTTAGCCAAGGGGTTTATCCGACCATCTTCTTCACCAGCGGGAGCTCCAATATTCTTTGTAAAGAAGAAGGATGGTACTCTAAGACCCTGCATTGACTACCGGGAGTTAAATAAGGTAACCATTCGTAACAGGTACCCGTTGCCCCTAATTCCAGAATTGTTGGAAAGAGTTCGCCAGGCCAAAGTATTTACCAAATTAGATCTTCGTGGGGCATATAATTTACTCCGTATACGGCCCGGAGACGAATGGAAGACAGCTTTTAGATGCCGGTATGGACATTTTGAATATTTGGTGATGCCATTCGGACTCTGTAACGCTCCTGCTGCTTTTCAACATTTAGCCAACGACATTTTCAGGGATTTATTGGACCAATATGTGGTAATTTACCTTGATGACATCTTAATCTTTTCTGACTCCTTACAGGAACATCAGGAACATGTCAAGACCGTACTTAGACGTTTGAGAGATAATCATTTGTACATCAAACTCGAAAAGTGTGAGTTCCATTGTTCTGAAATTCAATTTTTAGGCTATGTTATCTCGCCTCAGGGATTGAATATGGAGTCCAGCAAGATCCAGGCAATCTTGGACTGGCCGGTACCAGGAAACATTAAGGAGGTACAACGATTCATTGGCTTTGCTAACTTTTATAGACGGTTTATCCGAAATTTTTCAGAAATTGTCCGTCCATCACTCTCCTCACCAAGAAGGGGAAGAAGTTTGAATGGTCTTCGCAAGCTCAGGAAGCCTTTGATCGCCTGAAGGGTTGTTTTACCACGGCTCCAATATTGATGCATCCGGATCCTGCACAGCCTTTTATCGTGGAGGTGGACGCGTCTGACTGTGCATTGGGAGCTATCCTCTCACAACGTACCGGAGACAAAGGTTTGCTGCACCCGTGTGCCTTCTTCTCTCGTAGGTTATCTTCTGCAGAACTGAACTATGATGTGGCAGATAAGGAACTTTTGGCAATTATTTCTGCCTTTAAGGAATGGAGACACCATTTGCAGGGGGCAACTCAGCAGGTAGTAGTACTCACGGATCATCGCAATTTGGAATTCCTTAAGTCTGCCAGGTGTCTTTCTCCTCGACAAGCTAGGTGGAGTTTGTTCTTGAACCAGTTTAATTTTATTATTTCGTACCGCCCAGGTTCACGTAATGGGAAAGCTGACGCATTATCCCGAATCCATACCGTGGATTCCGTGCCTGGGACCCCGTCGAAGACCATCTTGTCGGAGGCCAATTTCGTTGGAGTGCTCCGGAACCGGGACTTGTGGCAGGAGATCAAGCTGGCCTATGACGGTGACGTATTTCTTGCAGCTCCACCTGACAATGTGAATCTTGTCCTTCGGAATGGTGTGTGGCTTAGAGATCGATGTATTTATGTCCCAGAGGCTGTAAGACTTCGAGTTCTCAGATTGGTCCACGACTCCAAATTGGCTGGTCATAGGGGGGTACAGAAGACGCAGGAATTGTTAACTCGTTTTTTTTGGTGGCCTACCTGCTTGAAGGATGTGAATGACTATGTCCGCTCTTGTGAAGTTTGTGCCCGGTACAAGGTTCCTCGCGTTTCACCTACTGGTCTTCTTAAACCGCTACCTGTACCGTCTCGCCCTTGGGGGTCTATTTCGATGGACTTTATTGTGGAGTTACCCACCTCTGGTGGAAAAATACTATTTTGGTGGTAGTAGATCGTTTAACGAAAGCTGCTCATTTCATTCCGTGTGCTGGTCTTCCCTCAGCTACAGAGACAGTAGATCTAGTTATCCAGAACATTTTCCGGCTGCATGGGGTACCAGATGACATCATTTCTGACCGGGGAATACAATTTACCTCTAGATTTTGGAAAGGATTTTGTTCTGCGCTCCACATTAATGTTTGCTTGTCTTCTGCATACCATCCTCAGACCAACGGGCAGACCGAACGGACAAACCAAACCTTGGAGCAATATCTACGCTGTTACGTCAGTCATTTGCAGGACGATTGGCTGAAGCTACTTCCTCTAGCGGAATTTTCGTACAACAACTCCCAAAGCAGTTCCACGAAGGTAACGCCTTTTTTTGCCAACCTGGGTTATCATCCAAGTATTTTGCCTAGGTCTCCGGTTACGATTTCGGTACCAGCAGTTGAAGACAGAGTGACGGCGTTGCAATGTAATCTTGAAATTTTGAAGGACTCCCTGACCACAGCACAGGAGCGTTACAAGAAATCGGCCGATAGATTCCGGAAACCAGCACCTATGTATAAGGTAGGAGACTCAGTTTGGTTGTCCACCAAGAATCTAAAATTGGGTGTTCCTTCGCAGAAACTGGGACAGAAATTCATCGGTCCATTCAAGATCACTGGGATTGTGAGCTCTGTTGCCTGTCGATTGAAGCTACCACGGACTTTAAAGGTACACCCAGTATTTCATGTTTCCTTATTAAAACCAGTCTCTCCTAACACATTTCAGGGACGTATCGTACCTCCCCCTCCACCAGTGTTGGTTGATGGCGAAGAACAATTCGTGATACAGGATATTGTCAATTCGAGACTTCATAGAAACCGGCTTCAGTATCTAGTTAGATGGCAAGGTTACTCTCCTGAAAATGATTCTTGGGAACCAGTAAGTAACATCAATGCGCCTCTGAAGATTGCTCAGTTTCATCGGAGATACCCGGACAGGCCTGGTCCAGGACCGTCCGGAGGCCGTCTTTAGGGGGGGGAGTAATGTCAGTATTCCGGGTTTTCTAGGTAACTTTGTCAATGATTTTGCCCTTTGTTAAAATGGAGTTTGCTGTTTTCTGTGCCCTACTTCCTGTTCGTTTGTTTAAAACCCGGCTCAGGTGCTGGCTTCACTGCTGGAATATTCTGCTTCTGTTTCTCTGCAACCCAGCTGCTTTGTTCCTCACAGAGCTTTTGTGTATTTACCAGGAAAGTGCATAACTTTATCTTCAGGTGTTTCTCAGCCACAGCAGCTTCTACCCATGGCTCTGGACATTCTCTGCATATGTAAGTTGCACATACTGTGTTATCACTAAACTGTTTGACTTGGGAATTTAACCCTTGGTTCACTCCATTTGATAAGAACTGTGTTTCTGAACTGTGGCTGTTTAACCCTTCGTGCATTACCTCTGGTGATAGCTGTTGGAACTGTTACTGGAATCTTACGGACTTATGAACTTGTTGTTGGACTTCTCTGAATTAAGCCACAACTGAGATTAACTTGTTCCTGGACCTTCCTGTGTTTTCTGCTTACCTGGATCTGACTCTTCACACACCAGCAGTGTGTAAATCCAGCCACGTTATCTGTGCATCAGACTTACCTTGTGGTCACATTTGTGTGAGGACTCCGTCGTAAGAACTTTACCACCCTCGCTATAGAGGATCAAGGACTTATATATCCGGATTCATATAACTGGACTTGTGTATATATATATGGACTCATTGCATGTCACTACGGGTTGTTTGAATATTGTTTTTGGGTGTTTTGCTGTTTCACAAATACATTATTTGCATTCAAAGAAACCCGTCTCTGATTGTTCATTGCCCCACGCTATCAGAATCCTCGAGTTCCTACAATAGTATTACAGGTGGTTACAATCTATTGGCACAGGCACTTGGTTACAATCTACTGGCACATACGCTTGGTGGTTACAATCTATTGGCACAGGCACTTGGTTACAATCTACTGGCACATACGCTTGGTGGTTACAATCTATTGGTTCAGACACTTGGTGGTTACAATCTATTGGCACAGACACTTGGTGGTTACAATCTACTGTCACAGACACTTGGTGGTTACAATCTACTGGCACAGACACTTGATGGTTACAATGTATTGGCACAGACACTTGGTGGTTACAATCTACTGGCACATATGCTTGGTGGTTACAATCTATTGGCACAGGCACTTGGTTACAATCTACTGGCACATACACTTGGTGGTTACAATCTATTGGTACAGACACTTGGTGGTTACAATCTATTGGCACAGACACTTGCTGGTTACAATTTACTGTCACAGACACTTGGTGGTTACAATCTACTGTCACAGACACTTGATGGTTACAATGTATTGGCACAGACACTTGGTGGTTACAATCTATTGGCACAGACACTTGATGGTTACAATGTATTGGCACAGACACTTGGTGGTTACAATCTACTGGCACAGACACTTGGTGGTTACAATCTATTGGCACAGACACTTGGTGGTTACAATCTATTGGCACAGACACTTGGTGGTTACAATCTACTGGCACAAACACTTGGTGGTTACAATCTATTGGCACAGACACTTGGTGGTTACAATCTATTGGTACAGACACTTGGTGGTTACAATCTATTTGCACAGACACTTTGTGGTTACAATGTATTGGCACAGACACTTAGTGGTTACAATGTATTGGCACAGACACTTGGTGGTTACAATCTATTGGTACAGACACTTGGTGGTTACAATCTATTTGCACAGACACTTTGTGGTTACAATGTATTGGCACAGACACTTTGTGGTTACAATGTATTGGCACAGACACTTGGTGGTTACAATCTATTGGCACAGACACTTGGTGGTTACAATCAATCTTGAAAAATAAGTGAGGAATGGAAACAAAAAGTACATTAGAAAGTTGCATTTCTTGTCATTATGCACTGACTAAGCTTCATTTGCGTGCTATGCTCTGTACACAGGGTCATGGGCATAAATGTCCCAACATTGTGTAAGTAAGAAAACAAAACAACTGAAGATGGAAATGTCTTCTAAATACCCTTTTTTCTCCAAAACATAAAAAAAATTATTGGTCATAATTAAAAAAAAAAAGAAAAATGAGTTTCTTGATCGGCATGTTCCTTATTCTGTGCATAATATACCGCCAAGCGGAATAAGACCTTCAAAACCGCGGGACGATTGCGGGGAAATGAATTTCAATCTCGTATTCTATTATTTATAGGCGCAATAGTTCAAGAACGAAACTAATAATTCAGATTGTAACCTTAGTTCTGTCAAATCAAAATTGGATCCAGACATGACATTTTATGATGGATCTCAGAGCAGACTGGAATGATTTTGGCTTGCTCCTCCAAAAAATGTCTTAGATTTTACATGCGAGGATATTAGCTTAGCAATTACTTTGTTTTCTATTGATATATATATATTATATATATACACATATATATACTTAACCCACTGACGTATAAAAGAAAATCTATATCTCAGCATCGCACCATTGGATATTGGTGGTCGGTGATGGAAACCGTTCCTCTTCCCGCCCACAGCACAGTAACCTAAAGGATATGGGACTACTTATTTTCACAGGACGACCCCTTTAACAGGACCACCCTTCTTTACCTTCACAGCAGTGTACTAGGGGCCATTATCTTGTACTGATAAAGGCTAATAAAGCTGTATATCAGTTGAAATAAATAATTAAAGGTAATCTGTCAGCAGATTTTTTCTATGTAATCTGAGAGCAGCATGATGTAGGGGCTGAGACCCTGATTCCAATGATGTATTATTTGCTGGGCTGCTTGTTGTCATTTTGATACAAATCACAGTTTTCTCTGCTGCAGAGCTCGTAATGCTGAGCTCTGTATATCTCCGCCCACACTACAGAAAGCTGCCAATCAGTGGTGGGGGTGTGGTTGGACAAGGAGGCATTAGACATGTAGTCCTATAGTGATAATCTCCTGCTGATAAAACACTGGTTATATAAAAACAGCTTAGTAAGTGATACATCACTGGAATCAGGGTGTCAGCTCCTATATAAGATTACATATCTAAAACCTGCTGGAAGATTCCCTTTAATAGGCTGCCTTTGTGCTACACATGAGTCGGCCGCTAGGGGCAGAAAGGAAGTATTTGCTTATCCTTGTCCACTTTTCCCAAATGTTACTATATATTGGGAAAAAAAGCATATAAATGCCAAGTTGGTTGAGACAGGAGGGTATTTATGTTATTTAGCGTTGGTCTCCGGAGTAGAGTATACAAAAGCCAGTAGAATGATAATTTTTTTTTGCAGAAGTTAAACCCATCCCCCATCCCAGGACGTGATTTACAACCGTTTGCCAAAGGTCTGTACTTATCAGCCGGACCTCCTACCCTTAATGATCACTGTCATGCACTATCTCTATTAATATAATTGTCAGGTCTTATCTGCGGTGCATGAATATGTATCTGCATTAAAGATGGACGCCGGGAGTTCGTGCGTCACATCATCCGGGGTCATTTAAAATAAAATCAATACGATAAGGAAATGAACACAAGTGAACTGCGCCGTGCTCCAGCTGATGGATCGTCTCAGTGCATTTAGGCAGCGGCGGCGGCATAGAAAGCGTCGGGGGGAATCGATGCAGATGCTTTTCGTAATGGAGCATTAGTACATCAGGGCGGTAATTTTTTTTTTTACAATTTGATCCACTTAGGTTGAGATATTGTATTATTAAAAAATATACAAATCGATTGTGTGAGTGTAGGTGTGTACAGCACAGGCTGGGGGGTCTTATAGACCCCTTTCTAGGGGTCAGAATGGAAAAGCAACTCTTTAGGAAGGTTCACTGTATTACAACTATCAATCCCGACTCCCACGGACACGTGACAGAGTCATAAATCACTATCAGACTCCTCTGGCCACTGCTTGTGCTGTAGAGTCTGATCCTTATGACCCCCAATATCATCTGTCTGATCCTTATGACCCCCAGTATCATCTGTCTGATCCTTATGACCCCCAATATCATCTGTCTGATCCTTATGACCTCCAATATCATGTCTGATACTTATGACCCCCAATATCATCTGTCTGATCCTTAAGACCCCAATATCATTTGTTTGATCCATATGATTTCAATATCTTCTGTTTGATAACTATGACCCCCAATATCAAGACCACACCCCTCCACACATAATTGATGCCCACTTTCAGATCACACCCATCTACACATCTTTCACACCCTCTTTCAGAGCATAACTCTCAACACATACTCCGCAACCCTTTTCAGACCACACACCTTCAAACATCTAACACACCCCTTTTAGGCCATACCCCTCAACTCCTTTAACGTCCGCTTTCAGACAACATCCTTCAACAATCATTCCACTCCTCCTTTCAGGCCATTCGTGGTCAATGTCTCTTTCAAACCTCACCCTTTCACTGCACACGCCTCCACAAATGGTTCACGTCACTTTCAGTCCACCCCCACACATCTTCCATGTTTCTTTGAGACCACACCCAACACACATCTCCCACATCTTCTTCCATATCATACCCAACAAACATCTTCTTCCAGGCCACATCCAACACACATCTTCCACTTCTTCCAGACCACACCCGACACACATCTTCCACATCTTCTTCCAGACCGCATCCAACACACATCTTCCACTTCTAGACTAGACCCACCACAAAACTTCCACTTCTTCCAGACCACACCCAACACACATCTTCCACTTCTTTTCCAGACTACACCAACACACATCTTCCACTTCTTGTTCCAGACCCCACCCAACGCACATTTTTCACATCTTCTTCCAGACCAAACCCAACACACATCTTCCACTTCTTCCAGACTACACCCAACACACATCTTCCACTTTTTCTTCCAGACTACACCCAACACACATCTTCCACTTCTTGTTCCAGACCACACCCAACACACATCTTCCACTTCTTCCAGACCACACCCAACACACATCTTCCACTTCTAGACTACACCCAACACAAAACTTCCACTTCTTCCAGACCACACCCAACACACATCTTCCACTTCTTCCAGACTACACCCACCACACATCTTCCACTTTTTCTTCCAGACTACACCCAACACACATCTTCCACATCTTCTTCCAGACAAAAACCCAACACACATCTTCCACTTCTAGACTACACCCAACACAAAACTTCCACTTCTTCCAGACCACACCCAACACACATCTTCCTCTTCTTCCAGACTACACGCAACACACATCTTCCACTTTTTCTTCCAGGCAACACCCAACACACATCTTCCACTTCTTGTTCCAGACCACACCCAACACACATCTTCTACTTCTAGACTACACCCAACACAAAACTTCCACTTCTTCCAGACCACACCCAACACACATCTTCCACTTCTTCCAGACTACACCCACCACACATCTTCCACTTTTTCTTCCAGACTACACCCAACACACATCTTCCACTTCTTGTTCCAGACCACACCCAACACACATCTTCTACTTCTTCTTCCAGACTACACCCAATACACATCTTCCACTTCTTGTTCCAGACTACACCCAACACACATCTTCCACTTCTTCTTCCAGACTACACCCAACACACATCTTCCACTTCTTCTAGACCACACCCAACACACATCTTCCACTTCTTCCAGACCACACCCAACACACATCTTCCACTTCTAGACTACTCCCAACACAAAACTTCCACTTCTTCCAGTCCACACCCAACACACATCTTCCACTTCTTGTTCCAGACTACACCCAACACACATCTTCCACTTTTTCTTCCAGACGACACCCAGCACACATCTTCCACTTCTTGTCCCAGACTACACCCAACACACATCTTCCACTTCTTTTTCCAGACTACATCCAATACACATCTTCCACTTCTTGTTCCAGACTACACCCAACACACATCTTCCACTTCTTCTTCCAGACTACACCCAACACACATCTTCCACTTCTTTTTCCAGACTACACCCAATACACATCTTCCACTACTTGTTGCAGACTACACCCAACACACATCCTCCACTTCTTTTTCCAGACCACACCCAACACACATCTTCCACTTCTTTTTCCAGACTACATCCAATACACATCTTCCACTTCTTGTTCCAGACTACACCCAACACACATCTTCCACTTCTTCTTCCAGACTACACCCAATACACATCTTCCACTACTTGTTGCAGACCACACCCAACACACATCCTCCACTTCTTTTTCCAGACCACACCCGACACACATCTTCCACTTCTTTTTCCAGACTACACCCAACACACATCTTCCACTTCTTGTTCCAGACTACACCCAATAAACATCTTCCACTTCTTTTCCAGACCACACCCAACACATATCTTCCACTTCTTCTTCCAGACCACACCCAACACATATCTTCCACTTCTTCTTCCAGACCACACCCAACACATATCTTCCACTTCTTCTTCCAGACCACACCCAACACACATCTTCCGTGTGAGGCTCTGTGTGTGATGGAGCGTAATTCTAAATCTCTGAGACATTTCTATACGTTAGGTACCATGATATCCAGCACAAGGTTCGGCCAGTGACTCTACAGTCAGTACCGTATAGATTAGTCTATACATAATAACATCACATTAGACACCACTTCATGATGGTAGAGCATCTTGCGGCATCAGGATTAATGAACGGGGGCAACCACCTCATAAATATTCATGGCGACCTCACATATATTATTCAAGTAGATATGTCAATAGTATGCAGCAAATTAAAGGGCCAGCGCTCGATTCACAAAAATTCCGTCAGTTACCACCGCATCTATAGTGAGCGCTGGGCACCTGCCATTTTTCACTTTACTATTTTATTTTATTGATTTTACTTTTTAACTGATTTTACTTATGCTAATTTTAAGCCCCACGCTACATATCCTTTTAATGTAAATTAACATACATCCTTCACCTTTTGAAGCCTGATTCCCCTAACAATTAAAGGAATATCGGTACTATTGACAATTACGAAATTAGCAACTTTTTTTAGGTGATTTAAAGGGGCTGTCCACCTTTGGGGACATTTTTTGCTTACTTATATGCATGTATTTGGGACTAAAACTCTTTTTTTTGCTGTTGGGTTTCATTAAAAATTTGCTTTCTTTAGGCTGTGTGCTGCGAATCCGTCAGTCAGACGCTATGATGATCTGTTAAGGAGGATGTAACTCTTTTATCTGTCTTTTTTCTCAGCTCCTCTCAGCTGATGGATGACCACAGACCACATCAAAGTTGAATGTGCCGGGAAACAAAGAGGCAATAAATGCAAAACGGTGAAAAAACTTAATGAAGCCCAATTGCAAAAATGATTTTTCTCCAAAAATACATCCATTTTTGTAAATAAAAAAAGTCCCGTAAAAATGTGGACAGCCGCTTTTAATAATCAGCTGCGATCAACTGCAAAATCAAAAAGCAAGTGTTCAGTTTCCCTGCAGCACCACCGCAGGAGAAATGAAGTAATGCAACAAACCTTTCAAAATCAGTATGCTGTATTACATGGACTAGCTGTGTCCTCTCATTCATAGTTTCCCCTAAATGAAGATCCCGCTGTATGCTTAATGGGGTCTCACATGATTCCGGGGGGGGGCCATATAAATAAATGGACTTCAGTGCCGGGATAGGGAAGACATGCTGGACTTTTTAGACATCAACACCATTTTGATATTTGCAGTGAAGGCATCTTCTCTATGATCGTTTGGGTTGAATCAAAGCTGACTCTCAACGTCCAGGATGGTTCTTTCCCGGAAGGAAAGACTACCATCTTTGTCGTTCAACCTATTGGAGGTAGTTACTCTATTAATGTTTGACCCTTTTAGAAGTCAGCCAAACCTTATCCTACACATGACAGGTAAGAAGAACCCTGAAACTGCTCTCTGGTTATGGTCAGACATTGAAGTTCAGGGGAGCTACCTCTTTCCTTCTGGAAAGTCACCTCGTCTCCATAAGTCAAAGATCTCCACTTAGGATCGGTAATTGTTCCTGACGGACTATCAGGACTTAGCCAGCCATTATAGAGTTAAGCAGTTCTGCATTCTGAATCATTTCGTTTGTGGATTAATCCACCCACTGATTAAACCATCAAAATCAGAGCTACCATGATTACATATTAATGTCGCGTTCCTGAGAGGATCATTGATATCAGCCCTCTAATTAGATGACGATTCTCCATTAATCCTGGTGCAAAATCAATGAGAAAAATTCGCAAAAATTCACAAAAAGGGCAAAAAAAAAATGTTTCATGGATGATTAATTTGCTTCTGCCCAGCTATAAATGGTAGAGCGGTGCCAAAGTCAATGCTCCATGTCAGACGTGGCCAGCAGAGGATCCTCGAATTGGCCCAAACAGTGATACAATCATGGACCCCAAGACCGTAGCAAAACTATAGTATAGGCCACGGTGGAAAATTTGGACCTGGACCCCTCACCTGAATGTTGGTCAGATGTATGGACCTTGTAGAGATCTAGACCCTATAAACACATACATATTCTACCCCCCAATGTAATAATTTCCCCCATCCTGCCATGGGCCCTTCCAGTAATAATGCTCTCCATCTTGGGATACATGCTATAAAAATGTCCCCCATCCTGTGCCCTTCCTGGTATAATGTGACCCATCATGTAGTAATGTCCCCTGTCCTGGGCCCTTACAATAATAATGCTCACTATCCTTGGCACCATGCTATACTAATATCCCCTATCCTTGGCCCATTCCTGTTATAACATACCCCATCAGGTAATAATGTCCCCATCCTGGGCATTTTATTTAATAATGTCCCCCATTATGGGCCCCTTCAAATAAAAATGTATGTCATTATGGGTAATTTCCATTAATAATGCAACATCATGGTCCTTTTTAATAATAATATCCCCTGTCCTGGGCCCCTTCCTATAATAATCTCCCCCATCCTGGACCCTTCCAGTAATAATGCCACCCATCCTTGGCCCCTTCCTGGTGTAATGTATCCCATCCTGGACCCCTTTCCGGTGTAATGTTCCCCATCATATAATAATGTTCCTCCGTCCTGAGCACTTATAGTAATAATGTCCCCCATCCTTGGCCCCTTCCTGGTATAATTTCCCCCATCCTGGACCCTTCCAGTAATAATGTCACCCATTCTTGGCTCCTTCATGGTATAATGTCCCCCATCCTGGACCCTTCCAGTAATAATGTCACCCATTCTTGGCTCCTTCGTGGTATAATGTCCCCCATCCTGGACCCTTCCAGTAATAATGTCACCCATTCTTGGCTCCTTCGTGGTATAATGTCCCCCATCCTGGACCCTTCCAGTAATAATGTCACCCATTCTTGGCTCCTTCGTGGTATAATGTCCCCCATCCTGGACCCTTCCAGTAATAATGTCACCCATTCTTGGCTCCTTCGTGGTATAATGTCCCCCACCTGGGCTCCTTCTGTTCTTCTTTAGCCCATTTTAAAAAGAAAAAAGCGATATTCTTACCTCCCTCGCACCCACAATATGTGGCATCCTCCTCTATAGCTGCCTCAGAAGCTGGCAGCTGACTTAGGTGTGCCGACACTGTCAGTGCATAATGTCACTTGCCGTCACAGGCAAGCCAACATCTGCTCCTAGCCTCTCATTGGCTGGCGGTGTGTATTGCGGTGTAAGGAGCCAGAGGGTCCCTGCGCCGCAATACATTTCAACTGAATGTGCATCTGAGGATCATGACAAGGTGATGACTCGTCTCCAAATCCCTGATCCATGGAGCCACTTATATGATCTGCTGCCAGATTGGTGGAGTCCAGACCTCAATGTGTCTCACAAGGGGGTCAAATGCAATATTACAATGCCGCAATATCATCGTTGATGTCCCATTGGGCTCCTCTAATACGGCTGCCCCCATAGGAAGCAGTGAAGAGACGAGACCCCTTGTGTGTGCCCCCGGGTTCTACCGTTGCGTCCTCTCATGTAAGCACAGTTTTAATGACCGATAACGATGTCAAGAAGTAAAGGCCATCGTTCCCTGACCACATTCTGCGAGCAGATGGCGGCATATGCACCGCAGCGCTCGCTAACTTGATAGAAGTCCCAGTTGTGACACAGGCAAGCTGTCACGTCGTGTCCAACATGCCCCGGCGCTCGCTCCAAAGAGGCCATGACAGATGGACCGTCCAAAGGCTTCGAAAACTTTTACAAGTCACAGTTCCCGATTATAATGCACCGATGCTCCGCCAGTCCTCACAGCATCAAAAGAAAGAAAAAAATCTAAAAAAATCTGCTTTTTTCCCCCCCTTTTTGTCATTCCTTCAACAAGGGTTAAATTACTTTCCAATATACGAGAGGCAATGTGTAATTTGGAGATGCGAGGCTTGCTCCATTACCCGACGCTATTACTATAATTTACTTATAATGGGCCAGGATACAGTGCGGAGCGGTAGGGGGCGAGAAAATAATAATAATAATATAGTAAAGCCATTCTTTATCATTCAGCCAGATATAATGAGTTATATATAGAGAGTCTGGCTCTCTGGTGTTAAGTGCTCTTTAGATTTACCCTTTGAAAGTGTTGGCCCTCTTCGGAGACATGTCAAGATAACTCGGGTTAATGGGGAAAAGCCAAAAAAAGAGAGAAACCATCAAACACACAGAACTGGAGGATTTGATATCCGAATGGTCGACCCCGACCAAGTGAAGTCCAGAAGCCTATGGCACGTCTATGGGGTGGGGAAAGGCTGACACCAAGACCAAGAGGGCACGATGGGAAAGGCAAGGTTTTGGCATATTTTTCAACCGTGCTAACATTTCTGGACAAAAGTTTCAGTGTTTTCTATAGAAATTTCCCCAGGAATATGACTATAGGGTGGTGCAGAGGTAGACTTTGCAACCAAGACATGGTGCTTCAGAGTCCCCTAAGGTCCATTAGCCACAGAGACACCATCAGCAATCAGCAATGGTCGGATACATGGTAGCATTTTCTGGAAAACCAGGGTTGGGTACATGGTAGCATAGGTTTTGAAGGGTCAAGAAGGCAGCAAGGGCTTTGTAAAAGGGTAAAGGCACAGGAGAAAGGTGGTGGAGTCACTTTAGGGGCAAGGCAGTCAGAAAGGGTCATGGAGGAGATGGGGAAGTTTAAGTTAGGGGACCTGTTATTTGACTGGGGGGCAGAAGTAGATGAAAAGAGTTAGATGGTCACATCGGCTTTACGGTTGGGGGCAGGGATGAGGAATACAAATGTGGTAGGGCAGGAGTTCGGATAGTGGTAAGGCTAAGGACGATCTCGGAGGTGATAGAGTAAGGGTCAGGAAGAGTCTAGAGGAAAAAGCGTGCCTATATAGTTGAGGAAACATGCCCAATGACACTATGGGCTTGTACTTTGATTTAGGTACTTCCATGAGCCCCACTGGAAAGTGGCGGGCCCAATGTGGAACTGTGACTGATACCACCCTGATGGTGGCTATGCTCGGCCAGGTTTGCATGACAGGTGTTGAGGACCCGATTAGAGATGGTTCTTCGGGCCCCTTTAATCATTTTGTGCCTTATGCCTCAGTTCAGTACATAGTCATGGCTACCTCGACTATCAGGGAGGTGATGGGTCCACTTTAATCTATCGCTTACGAGGAGGCGAGTCAGAGGTTGAGAAGCTGATATGCTAACTGCAGCACTTGTCCCGAGGTTCAATCACACAAAGTAAGGCAGCGGTCGCCTCCTTGGTGCCACCTGCACTCCAGGTTACCTCCTCACCTCTGCCTGCCCTGTGTGTAATGTAAACTTTATCATATAATTACCGTTCACATGGCCCAAATAGCCTCCATATCTGAGCGCTGATTGCCCATAATAACATATAAACTCCCAGGATCACACACACACTCGCTGCGGCGCCAACATCCCACTCCTACTCCTCCTGGTTCCCATCTGTTACCTTTATTATAACTTGTTAAGGCTTTTATTTTCCCATTTGTATTTTTTTTTGGTGACTACAACTCCCAGCATGCTCTAAGAGAAAGTAGTAGCTGTGTACGGTAATTGCTATGCCATCAATAATAAGCTGATAGGGCTGATCCGGCAGAATGGAGAATAGGACCAAGAGGGCGGATTCGGGGGCAGGGATGATTGGTTGATAGGGCAGTTCTGAGGATAGCATTGGACAGATGGGGTGGATCAGTGGATAGGACAGATGGGTGTACAGGGTGACAGGGCAGATAAGCAAATAGAGAGGATCAGTGGTTAGGACAGGTTGGTAGATAGGGCGCATGACTGGATAGGACAGATGAGCAGATAGGGTAGATCAGTGGATAGGACACATGGTTGGATGAGTAAATAGGGTTGATTAGTGGATGGGGAAGATAAACAAAAAGAGTGGAGCAGTGGATAAGGCATATTTGCTCATAGGGTGGATCAGTGGATAGAACAGATGAGCAGATGAGGTGGATCCATGGATAGGACAGATTGGTGGATAGGATGGATCAGTAGATAAGGCAGATGGAGAGATAGGTTTGTTCACTGGATAGGACAAATATGGGGGATTAGTGGATAAGAAAAATTGGTGGACATGGTGGATCAGTAGAAGGGAAAGATGGGTAGAAAGGGTGGATCAGTAGATAGGACAGATGGGCAGATAAGGTCGATCAGTGGATAGGACAGATGAGGTGAATCAGTGGATAGGAAAGATTGTTGGATAAGGGTGAATCAGCAGATAGAACAGATGGACAGATAGGGTCGATCAGTGGATAAGACAGACGAACAGATAGGGTGGATTAGTGGATAAGACAGATTGATGGACAGGGTGGATCAGTAGATGGGAAATATGGTCAGAAAGGGTGGATCAGTAGATAGGACAGATTGGTGGATAGGATGGATCAGTGGATGGAGAAGGTGGGCATGTAGGTGGATCAGTGAATAGAATAGATGAGTGGATAGGGTGGATTAGTGGAAAAAGCAGACAAATGACCGAGTTGTGAATTGGGTAGATTGGTGGATTGAGTGTAAAGAAAAGGTTTTAGCAAACATCGCCGACTGTCATGGCGAGGTCAGGGTCTGGGTATAGATCTAATCACCGCAGAGAGACTCGGGTGTTGACGCAAAGACTTGTAGCTTCTAGGCAGGTTACCAAGAGTTAAACCTCTGCTGGGTTAGCTTGTTAGTGCTCCTTAGTCACATGCTGTGAGAGAACCAGTCCTATCTTCTCTCCCCCTATATATGTGTGCCGGACTGGTGAGGTATTGCCAGTCATAGCTTGTCTTAACCTGGTCTGGAGATGTGGACATATCCAGACATTTTTGGTGGTTGCTCTGTGATTGTTGTGTGCATTTTTTGGTGAAAACCTTTTCCCATCTCTTTGTTGTTTCATGTAGTTTATTTGCCTCCCAGCCTTCTTACTGTTGTATCTTAGTGTTTATTCCTGTGTGGGTTCTGTGTGACTGAGCTTCTGTTTCCCTCTGTCTTTTCTGTGTTAACTTTTTTACCCCTGTCCCCTTCTTCCCTGGGTGGTAGAGGGGGATCAGATTAGTTTGGTGCAGGAGTTGAGCGAGGTATGTGACCCAGGCATCCCCACCATCACCCCTGATGGTAGGGATGCCTGGGTCACGTACCTTGCTCAACTCCTGCACCGAACTAATCTGATCCTTCTCTCACGAGACAGGGATAGCCTACAGCCCCTTTAGCTCGAGGGACTAAATTAGGGCCCACAGTCCTAGCTACCTTATAGTCACATTGTGACATCAAGCTGAAGAGACGACTAGATGGAAAAGGGGAATCAGTAGAAAGGGGAATACAGACAGATCTGTTTAGATGATGGATCAAGAAATTGGACAAAAGTGCCGACCGTTGGACAGAGAAAATCTGTGAACAGGGAAATGAGCGTTTAGGGTGCATCATGGTGTGTCGACCCGCCACCACAATTGTGGGTTACCAGGGCAATGGGGTACTCAGAGCCGAGCCCGTAGAAGTCTATGGGATTGTCACAGGTAGCGGTGGCTCGGTCTGTGGCCCTGGCGGTCTGGCGTATGTTGGGGGAATATTTACAGGGGATAGATTTATATACAGTTCGTGGCGCCACCTGTAGTCTTCTGGTAATTTATACCAGCGCTGCTGTAGATCTCTGAGGGGATGGTGATGCAGCTAGATGTCGGGTCCCCTACAGGTGGGACTCTTCCCTCAGGTCGGTAGTTAAAGCAGGGTTGTGCAAGCATGCAAGTAAATAACTCAGTCTCACACCGTCAGCGTCTTTCCATACCTTTACTTGTAAGATGGTAAGGCAGGTCCCAGGGAGGCTGATGGGGTTGATGGAGGATGAGCTTTGAGGCAACGGCTAAGCAAATTAGGGGCCTCCTTTACTGTCCAATAATGATGAGTCCAACCAGCCTGCAGCGTAGTTCCCTCTATAATTCCAGCTATTCCAAAGCTGTTCTGCCCAGTCAGTTTTGTGGTCGGAGCCTTCCTGTGAGAGAGTTGAATTCCTATCTTGCTGATCAGGCTCAAAGTCTTCACTCCCCCTGACCCCAGTTACGTACTGACTATTTGGGGCTGTTTGCCGCGACCTAAGGTCCGGTAAATCTCTGGTTTTCTTACCACTATGCTTGTAGCTAATAGTGATTCTTCGGTCCCCAGTGACCGGTAGCAATGTGCAGGACTTCTCCAAGCCAAAAGCACTTTTTAAATATTCCTTCCACTTTGCCCTTCGATTTGCTCGACTCTTAATAGATATCTCCGTCTGTCTTCCAGTGGGGCACAGCTCTGACTAGGCTGAGGTGAACTAGACCACCTGTACTAGCCTCCACTTTCTGAACTGCTAACAGGCTCAGACTGGACACGTCTACTCTGTCCAAGGACAGGAAACTGACTGACTAAATCACTCCCTTCCACACCCCTGCTGGGTGTGTCAGAAGTGTACGTGATGTTATGAAGAGCCCTTAACTGTTACCTCTCCACTCATCCTCCTGGTATTGTGTACCAGGGCTACACATTCCCCCATGGTAAACGACAGCACTCCCGGGCTGTAAAATATAAAGAGACATTTTTGTTTATGCATTTAACATTAAACATTAATTCGTCCCATCCGGGAGGTAAGGATGTCTTAAACGTTGCGAACAATAACATTATAGAGAAATACAAATATTAAATAAACATGTTCATAAAAATAGACAATATACTTGTGAAGGACCCGCACCAAACCTTCAACGTGGGTCCTGGGTGGGCTGCAGGACATCCGAATGCAGACCTCACTCAGTGCCACACCACACGGGTTTTCTGTTCAGAGGTAGGTCAAGGCTTCATGTGAAACCATTAAAAGGCACCTTAGTGCAACTATTTACAGGATACAGTTTTTGGGCTGGCTCAGTCCTCAGCCTCTGAGTCCATTATAAGACATAATAGGGAAAAACACATATATATATATATATAGACTTTTTACAATATTCACATTAATTCGTTATAATCACTGCTGATATCTAATGGGTAACTTCCCTTTGGTGGTTCGCTCTGATCTACGTGGTGTAGCCTCAGGTATATCAAGTTGCGATCTGTCTGCACTGCGTAACGGCAAACTATAGAACTGCCTCAATCTTTCTATGGATCTGGCAAGCGTACTGATGGCTGGGCGGTGTGAGTCAGCTTCACCAGGGGATCCCATAGTATGGGGCGCTGCTTCAGATGATCCTTCTTGAGATTCCACAGGTTGAGGTGTTGCTGGAATGGGTAACTCCTGAACGGGCTCAACTGGCACCACGGGCACAACTGGAGGTAAAACTTCCTCTTGTGGCTGGTAAAACTGCAACACCGGAACTATTACAGCATCTCCCAGTCGGGGCCAATCCGCAGGAAAATCTCCCAGATCTGTGTGTATGACCTCTTCCTTTCTTTCTCCTTGATTGATGACAGGGTTCTTTTCACAACGCTTTAAGGGTTCTGGACACAATTTCAAATGGTCTCTGGCACAGTGGTTGTTGTTCTTCCTCCGTCCTTACTGACGACACAAACTTTTCTGTTGTCATATTTAGAATCTTGTATGACGTAGGGTTCTTGCTCCCACTGATTATCCAATTTGTGCATCTTCCTTTTTCTTTTTAATACTACCTCTCCAGGCATCAAAGGCTTGGCAGGAGCATTTCGGTTGTAAACATCTTCCTGTTTCTCCCGTGCCTTGTTGAGACTTTCCTCCACACAGATTTGTACTCTTCTGTATTGCTCTTGCCGATTGATGTCCCAGTTTTCAACGGCGTCGTCTGCCTCCGGTTCTACCACTCCAAGTTCTAGATCCATTGGTAGTCTTCCGGGCCTTGCTCTCATAAGATAGGCTGGAGTGCAGTTAGTGGAACTGACAGGTATATGGTTATACAAATCAACCAAATCAGGTAGTAAATCCGGCCATCGATTCCTGTCTTCCAACGGTATGGATCTCAACAAATCAAGGACAATATGGTTCATTTTTTCGCAAAGACCGTTGGTTTGAGGGTGATATGGTGTTGTTCTAATTTTCTTGCACCCGTACATGTGACAGAATTCCTTGAATAAATCAGCTTCGAAAGCAGGTCCTGATCGGTTAATACTTGCTCCGGATACCCATGCGGTCTGCAGAAGCTTGCTTGAAAGGTTTTCGCGGCCGTCACTGCGGTCTGGTCCTTAACTGGAACAACCACCAGAAATCTGGAGTAATGGTCCACCATGGTCAAGGCGTATGAGTATCCAGATCTACTTGGCGACAATTTGACGTGGTCCAGGGCCACAATCTCCAGAGGACGAGTCGTCCGGATAGGTTGCAGGGGTGCCTTCTGACTACCGTAGTCCTTCCTTCTGAGACCACAGGGTCCACAGTTCCGACACCACCTCTCAATGGAGCTGCGCATCCCTACCCAGTAGAACCGGCATCTCAACAGGGTCTCCAGCTTTCTCCAGCCAAAGTGTCCTGCTTGATCGTGGTATGCTTCCAACACCATTGGGACGTCTGCCTTGGGGACCACGATTTGCCAGACCATCTCATGGGTTCTGGGGTTGACGTATCTCCTGCACAACTTCTCACGGTATAGGAACAACCTGCTTTTCTCGTTCCACAGGAGCTTTGCTGACATAGGTGCATCCTTTTCCAAAGAGGAGCCTTCCTGTCTTAACAACTCCTTGATGCGGCTGACCACTGGATCACTGTCCTGAGTCTCTTTCCAACTGTGATGGGGTAAAGGATTTAATGTTGCACCATACTGCTTTCTGTGGACTCGATGCTCGTGGACTACCCCATTTCGATGGAACGCAGGTAGCTCAATTTCTTCCAGGTCATCCGATTCTTCTTCCGTATCAGAGTCATGCGGCATTCGGGACAACGCATCAGCATTAGCATTCTTTCGACCTGCCCGGTACTTGATAGTAAACTGGTAATTGGACAACCGAGCCATCCAACGCTGCTCCATGGCGCCCAGCTTGGCGGTTTCCAGGTGCGTTAACGGGTTGTTGTCTGTGTACGCCGTGAACTTATTGGAGGCCAGATAGTGCTTAAATCTTTCAGTAATGGCCCAGACCAGCGCCAGAAACTCCAGCTTGAAGCTGCTATAATTTTCCGGATTCCTTTCAGTTGGCCTGAGTTTTCTGCTGGCATATGCGATGACTTTTTCTTGGCCATTCTGCTTCTGACTGAGAACTGCTCCCAACCCTTCATTACTGGCGTCGGTGTACAACAGGAACGGTTGGCTGTAATCAGGATAGGCCAAGATCTCATCACCTGTAAGGATCTCTTTCATCTTTTGGAATGCTTCAGCCTGTTCTTTACCCCAATTAAAGGGAGGGTTTCTGCTCTTTAAGGATTGTCCTACCAGGAGGTCCTGTAAAGGAGCTGCCTTCTTCGTGTAATCTTTCACGAACCTTCTGTAGTAACCCGTTAATCCCAGGAACTGTCGCACTTCCTTAAGGTTCTCGGCTCCGGCCACTTCTGGATGGCAGTGACTTTCTCTGGGTCCGGCGCTACTCCTTCCGAACTGACGATGTGCCCCAAGTATTGTACCTTCTGCTTGAGTAGATGGCATTTTGAGGGTTTCAACTTCATCCCGTACCTAGACAGGGACTCGAATACTTCTGCCAGGTGCTTCAGATGGTCCTCATATGTCTTGGAATACACGATAACGTCGTCTAGGTATAGCAGCACGGTTTCAAAATTGAGATGTCCCAGACAGTTTTCCATCACTCTCTGAAATGTTCCTGGGGCACTGCTGAGCCCAAACGGCATTCTGTCGAACTCACAGAGCCCCATTGGGGTGGTGAAAGCCGTTTTCTCACGATCCTCCTCAGCCACAGCCACTTGCCAGTAACCACTAGTCAGATCAAGGGTAGAAAAGTAGTTAGCCGTTTTCAGAGCAGCTAATGATTCCTCTATACGTGGTAACGGGTATGCATCCTTGTGTGTTATGCGGTTCACCTGCCTGTAATCCACACACATTCTCATACTACCATCTTTCTTTTTAACCAGAACTAGAGGGGCTGCCCAGGGGCTACAACTATCCCTTATCACCCCGGCTTTCTTCATATCATTCAACATTTCTTTAGCCTTCTGATAATGAGCTGGAGGTATGGGCCTATACCGCTCTTTGATGGGAGGATGACTGCCTGTAGGGATATGATGTTGTACTCCCTTAATTATCCCAAAATCAAGTGGATTTTTGCTAAACACTTGGGCGTACTCTTGCACCACCCGTAATACCCCTTGCTTCTGGTGAGCGGGAGTGGTGTCCGTCCCAACATGGAGTTGCTGACACCATTCCGCCACCTGAGTTGCTGGGTCATTGTCCTCCGCTATTTGACAGGAGTCTAAGGACTCAGCCGGGAGAATAGAATTATTGTCGACAGCATGAAGTTTAGCAATGGTTGCATAACGGGGTAAATTTACCTCATCATCTCCCCAATTGAGAAGCCGTACCGGTACTCTTCCATTCACCACTTCTACTACTCCTCTAGCAGTCATAAGTGTAGATCTATGTTCTGAATGGTGGGGTTCTACTACAGCTTGGTAATTCTGTCCTCTCAGACCTATGGCTGCCCTGCACCAAATGATCATTTCACTCATTGGGGGTATCACAATAGGATCCGAGTCAGTGACCCGTACATTACCAATTTCGCCGTCTGTAAGCTTCGCTTGCTGCTGACACACCAGGGCCCGGATCTCTCTTTGGATTACTCCTCTCTGCCTTGGTCGGGCAATCTCAGCGAGCTGTTGGAGCAAGAACACAACTTCTCCCAAACAATTACCGATAATGTTAGTACCCAAAATTATATTTAAACCGTTCTCCTCATTTACAGTCTTTACTACCAGAAGCCCCTGGTCTTTCAACTCCTCTCTGCCCACCTTTACATCTACACATTTTGTTCCGAGTACTTCTACAGGAAGACCATTAGAAGCATACACGGTAAAGTCAAGGCTCGGAGGTTTAAGACTGTCCATTGACCAGTACTTGGTATATAGGGCATCAGGTATTAGGGTCACCTGGGACCCAGTGTCTAACAATGCTGGAACAGCAATACCATCTAGAATAATAGACAGGTAGGGTCGCCCGCCCACATACCTGCGGTTCCAGTCTAGGGGGCCTGACGGGTATTCTCCTGGGTGTTGGCCCTTGGACCCAGGTTCTGCCCGTTTAAAGGACACTGTGGAGACAGATGACCTTTCCGGTTGCAGCGATAACAGATGATCTCTCGACGAGGAGGGTGTTGATCAGAGGTTGCTCCTGGGGGTGGCGTTGTCCTCCTCCGGGGGGGCGACGTCTTCTTTCTTCTCCGGTGCATCCACGGAACGTCCTCTGGGCAGTCAGCTAACAAGATCTTCCCTTCCTCCTCTTTCCGCAGCTGTAGGGCACTCATCACAGCGGCCAGATTTTTAGTCAGCTGGCGCACCTCTGAGCGCAGACAGTCCAATTCACTAGGAGGTGTCATCTGCGCTTTGGCTTCGGCCACTAACGGGGAACAGGGGGTTACTGCCGGTTCCAGAGTGACTTCACCCTGATGATGTTGGGTGGCCACCTCAGGTTTGCCCAGGGGCCGCAGCCCTTTTATTGCCATGTCCTTTAGGGCATCAAAGGTAGCATCCGGATGATCTAAGGACCACCAATTTACAGTTCTGCGTTCCTCTTGGGATCTCAATCCCTGTATAAATTGTTCTTTCAGCATTCTATTCTCGTCGATAGCATTTAAATTGTTAATTTGCTTGAGGGCTCTCAGGGTTCCTTGTAGTCGGCAAGCGTAGTCCCGGATGCTGTCACCTGGCTGTTGTGAACAGTGATAGAAGGCCATCCGGAGATCCGTTTCTGTGCGGTCTTCAAATATGGCATGTAGCTTAAGGAAGATCGCAGGTACCGACTCCTGATCAACGGTATCCCAAGTCTCCACTTCCCTCTCAGCAGCGCCAGTTAGCTGCCCTATTAGCACAGCAGCTTTTTGTCTCTCAGGCATGGAGTACATTTCTAGGATGCTGCATAACTTCCGCTTGAAGCCTGCTAATGTGCCTGGCTGACCGCTGTACTGGGGAAGCCATTTCGCCCCAGGCATATATGGGAGCGTTAGTGGCATGATCGGGACTACCGGACTGGGTGCAGGGCCTGCGCCCCCATCTGGCGCTACAATACCAGACGGTGCGGGATTGGGGCCTCCGGCCGGGGCCGCTCTGTCAGCCGGTTGTTGTGACATCTTAGCGCCCCCTTGGTTAAACGGAGCCTACCGGTTTCAGACGCTGCTATTTCACAGGCACCGCTGTGGGAACAGGACCTTCGTCGCAGGCGCTCTGATGTCAGAGCGTTCACTTCCTGTTGCAGGACCTGCCGCTGAGTCAGAGCCGGGGGCGTGTCCAAGACTTTGCGCGCTCTTTCAGGTACGCCCACCTTCTTCTCCAGCGCCTTAGGGCGCGAACCTGGCGGCAAATATGGCGGTATTTGGCGCCAAACAACAGCAACAGTCTTTTTTTCACAAAAACACTCCACAGGCACACAGGGCTCGCAATGCTGCAAGTTTCGGATCCTGTTCGTGACGCCAATTTGTGTCGACCCGCCACCACAATTGTGGGTTACCAGGGCAATGGGGTACTCAGAGCCGAGCCCGTAGAAGTCTATGGGATTGTCACAGGTAGCGGTGGCTCGGTCTGTGGCCCTGGCGGTCTGGCGTATGTTGGGGGAATATTTACAGGGGATAGATTTATATACAGTTCGTGACGCCACCTGTAGTCTTCTGGTAATTTATACCAGCGCTGCTGTAGATCTCTGAGGGGATGGTGATGCAGCTAGATGTCGGGTCCCCTACAGGTGGGACTCTTCCCTCAGGTCGGTAGTTAAAGCAGGGTTGTGCAAGCATGCAAGTAAATAACTCAGTCTCACACCGTCAGCGTCTTTCCATACCTTTACTTGTAAGATGGTAAGGCAGGTCCCAGGAGGCTGATGGGGTTGATGGAGGATGAGCTTTGAGGCAACGGCTAAGCAAATTAGGGGCCTCCTTTACTGTCCAATAATGATGAGTCCAACCAGCCTGCAGCGTAGTTCCCTCTATAATTCCAGCTATTCCAAAGCTGTTCTGCCCAGTCAGTTTTGTGGTCGGAGCCTTCCTGTGAGAGAGTTGAATTCCTATCTTGCTGATCAGGCTCAAAGTCTTCACTCCCCTGACCCCAGTTACGTACTGACTATTTGGGGCTGTTTGCCGCGACCTAAGGTCCGGTAAATCTCTGGTTTTCTTACCACTATGCTTGTAGCTAATAGTGATTCTTCGGTCCCCAGTGACCGGTAGCAATGTGCAGGACTTCTCCAAGCCAAAAGCACTTTTTAAATATTCCTTCCACTTTGCCCTTCGATTTGCTCGACTCTTAATAGATATCTCCGTCTGTCTTCCAGTGGGGCACAGCTCTGACTAGGCTGAGGTGAACTAGACCACCTGTACTAGCCTCCACTTTCTGAACTGCTAACAGGCTCAGACTGGACACGTCTACTCTGTCCAAGGACAGGAAACTGACTGACTAAATCACTCCCTTCCACACCCCTGCTGGGTGTGTCAGAAGTGTACGTGATGTTATGAAGAGCCCTTAACTGTTACCTCTCCACTCATCCTCCTGGTATTGTGTACCAGGGCTACACAATGGGTACGGCAGATTGCTATACAGGGTGGGTTGAGAGTGGAGTGGATTCGTAGGTGGGCTAGAACAATTATGATGGATCAGTCAGATGCATGGATTGGATGGAGAGGTTTGGCAGCTGCGGCAGTGGTGGACAGGGGTGGTGTAGCGCAATGATGAATATGGTGGATGGGTGGATAGGTAGGTGGATAGTGTGAATCGGTGGAAGGACTGGTTGGTCGATAGGGGGCATATTGTGGTTTGATGATTAGGGCAGATGATGAGTAGGGTGTATAGGGTGACCAATGAATAGAAGCGATCAGTTAACTCTTCTCTGGCTTTTCAGTGGTTAATAAACATTCACTCTGCGCTCAGAGGTAAGAAAGAGAATAGCAAATCGCACTGCTGGAGCGCCCAAGTTTTTCTTTGCAATTATTCCATACTGTGTGTCATGGAGAAGATTAATTGAGAATTATGGTTAAGGCTTCACAATGGATAACCTGCCATCTGTTCCAGCCTTTTCCTTGGATAATTTATGTATTTTCCCTTAAAAAGAACTGCACAGCTGTTCCTTTCTGTGATCACATGGCACAAAAAAAAAACACTAGCGGTGCGAGCCGTGCCACGTGACTGCCATGACGGCGCCCTGAGCGGCATATGTACGGTATCAGCAGTGGAAAAGTGTCCTTACCCACCCAGCAATGCCCGTCTGTGTCCGTACATTAGTGCCCTGAAAATAGTCACAACCACTTATCAATGGTAAAATTAGTGTCCAACCTTACAACACCATCCTCACGGGCAGGGTCTTGTGCTATCGAAAGGACATTACTAGTAATAATACCGTTCATCTCAGTGTCCTAATAATAGTACCGTACATAAAAGCCATGTTACTGCCCACATAATAATGCCATCGGTACAGTAGTGGCAGCTATATACAGTTAGGTCCATAAATATTTGGACAGAGACAACATTTATCTAATTTTGGTTCTAGACATTACCACAATGAATTTGAAACAAAACAAATCAGATGCAGTTGAAGTTCAGACTTTCAGCTTTCATTTGAGGGTATCCACATTAAAATTGGATGAAGGGTTTAGGAGTTTCAGCTCCTTAACATGTGCCACCTTGTTTTTAAAGGGACCAAAAGTAATTGGACAAATGACTCCAAGGCTATTTCATGGACAGGTGTGGGCAATCCCTTTGTTATGTCATTCTCAATTAAGCAGATGAAAGGGCCGGAGTTGATTTGAGGTGTGGTGTTTGCATTTGGAAGGTTTTGCTGTGAAGGAAACATGTGGTCACAGGAGCTCTCCATGCAGGTGAAACAAGCCATCCTTAAGCTGCAAGAACAGAAAAAAAAACATCCAAGAAATTGCTACAACATTAGAAGTGGCAAAATCTACAATTTGGTACATCCTGAGAAAGAAAGAAAGCACTGGTGAACTCATCAATCCAAAAAGACCTGGGAGCCCACGGAAGACAACAGTGGTGGATGATCGCCGCATACTTTCTTTGGTGAAGAAGAACCCGTTCACAACATCAACTGAAGTCCAGAACACTCTCAGTGAAGTAGGTGTATCTGTCTCTAAGTCAACAGTAAAGAGAAGACTCCATGAAAGTAAATACAAAGGGTTCACATCTAGATGCAAACCATTCATCAATTCCAAAAATAGACAGGCCAGAGTTAAATTTGCTGAAAAACACCTCCAGAAGCCTGCTCAGTTCTGGAAAAGTATTCTATGGACAGATGAGACAAAGATCAACCTGTACCAGAATGATGGGAAGCCAAAAGTTTGGAGAAGAAAGGGAACGGCACATGATCCAAGGCACACCACATCCTCTGTAAAACATGGTGGAGGCAACGTGATGGCATGGCCATGCATGGCTTTCAATGGCACTGGGTCACTTGTGTTTATTGATGACATAACAGCAGACAAGAGTAGCCGGATGAATTCTGAAGTGTACCGGGATATACTTTCAGCCCAGATTCAGCCAAATGCTGCAAACTTGATTGGACGGCGCTTCATAGTACAGATGGATAATGACCCCAAGCATACAGCCAAAGCTACACAGGAGTTCATGAGTGCAAAAAAGTGGAACATTCTTCAATGGCCAAGTCAATCACCAGATCTTAACCCAATTGAGCATGCATTTCACTTGCTCAAATCCAGACTTAAGAGGGAAAGACCCACAAACAAGCAAGACCTGAAGGCTGCGGCTGTAAAGGCCTGGCAAAGCATTAAGAAGGAGGAAACCCAGCGTTTGGTGATGTCCATGGGTTCCAGACTTAAGGCAGTGATTGCCTCAAAGGATTCGCCACAAAATTTTGAAAATAAAAATATTTTGTTTGGGTTATGTTTATTTGTCCAATTACTTTTGACCTCCTAAAATGTGGAGTGTTTGTAAAGAAATGTGTACAATTCCTACATTTTCTAACACATATTTTTGTTCAACCCTTCAAATTAAACGTTACAATCTGCACTTGAATTCTGTTGTAGAGGTTTCATTTCAAATCCAATGTGGTGGCATGCAGAGCCCAACTCGCGAAAATTGTGTCACTGTCCAAATATTTCTGGCCCTGACTGTATATACTATATACTACAACCATCAATAACAGTGCCCATACAACAGTACCAGCCATATTATTTCCCATATAATACAACCCATTCAGTGCCCATACAACAGTACCAGCCATATTATTTCCCATATAATACAACCAATCTCAGTGCCCATATAACAGTACCAGCCATATTATTTCCCATATAATACAACCCATCTCAGTGCCCATATAACAGTACCAGCCATATTATTTCCCATATAATACAACCAATCTCAGTGCCCATATAACAGTACCAGCCATATTATTTCCCATATAATACAACCCATCTCAATGCCCATATAACAGTACCAGCCATATTATTTCCCATATAATACAACCCATCTCAGTGCCTATATAACAGTACCAGCCATATTATTTCCCATATAATACAACCCATCTCAGTGCCTATATAACAGTACCAGCCATATTATTTCCCATATAATACAACCCATCTCAGTGCCCATATAACAGTACCAGCCATATTATTTCCCATATAATACAACCCATCTCAGTGACCATATAACAGTACCAGCCATATTATTTCCCATATAATACAACCCATCTCAGTGCCCATATAACAGTACCAGCCATATTATTTCCCATATAATACAACCCATCTCAGTGCCTATATAACAGTACCAGCCATATTATTTCCCATATAATACAACCCATCTCAGTGCCCATATAACAGTACCAGCCATATTATTTCCCATATAATACAACCAATCTCAGTGCCCATATAACAGTACCAGCCATATTATTTCCCATATAATACAACCAATCTCAGTGCCCATATAACAGTACCAGCCATATTATTTCCCATATAATACAACCAATCTCAGTGCCCATATAACAGTACCAGCCATATTATTTCCCATATAATACAACCAATCTCAGTGCCCATATAACAGTACCAGCCATATTATTTCCCATATAATACAACCCATCTCAGTGCCCATATAACAGTACCAGCCATATTATTTCCCATATAATACAACCAATCTCAGTGCCATATAACAGTACCAGCCATATTATTTCCCATATAATACAACCAATCTCAGTGCCCATATAACAGTACCAGCCATATTATTTCCCATATAATACAACCAATCTCAGTGCCCATATAACAGTACCAGCCATATTATTTCCCATATAATACAACCCATCTCAGTGCCCATATAACAGTACCAGCCATATTATTTCCATATAATACAACCAATCTCAGTGCCCATATAACAGTACCAGCCATATTATTTCCCATATAATACAACCAATCGCAGTGACCATATAACAGTACCAGCCATATTATTTCCCATATAATACAACCATCTCAGTGACCATATAACACCAGCCATATTATTTCACATATAATACAACCAATCTCAGTGCCCATATAACAGTACCAGCCATATTATTTCCCATATAATACAACCCATCTCAGTGCCTATATAACAGTACCAGCCATATTATTTCCCATATAATACAACCCATCTCAGTGCCCATATAACAGTACCAGCCATATTATTTCCCATATAATACAACCAATCTCAGTGCCCATATAACAGTACCAGCCATATTATTTCCCATATAATACAACCAATCTCAGTGCCCATATAACAGTACCAGCCATATTATTTCCCATATAATACAACCCATCTCAGTGCCTATATAACAGTACCAGCCATATTATTTCCCATATAATACAACCAATCTCAGTGCCTATATAACAGTACAAGCCATATTATTTCCCATATAATGCAACCAATCTCAGTGCCCATATAACAGTACCAGCCATATTATTTCCCATATAATACAACCCATCTCAGTGCCCATATAACAGTACCAGCCATATTATTTCCCATATAATACAACCCATCTCAGTGCCTATATAACAGTACCAGCCATATTATTTCCCATATAATACAACCCATCTCAGTGCCCATATAACAGTACCAGCCATATTATTTCCCATATAATACAACCCATCTCAGTGACCATATAACAGTACCAGCCATATTATTTCCCATATAATACAACCCATCTCAGTGCCCATATAACAGTACCAGCCATATTATTTCCCATATAATACAACCCATCTCAGTGCCTATATAACAGTACCAGCCATATTATTTCCCATATAATACAACCCATCTCAGTGCCCATATAACAGTACCAGCCATATTATTTCCCATATAATACAACCAATCTCAGTGCCCATATAACAGTACCAGCCATATTATTTCCCATATAATACAACCAATCTCAGTGCCCATATAACAGTACCAGCCATATTATTTCCCATATAATACAACCAATCTCAGTGCCCATATAACAGTACCAGCCATATTATTTCCCATATAATACAACCAATCTCAGTGCCCATATAACAGTACCAGCCATATTATTTCCCATATAATACAACCCATCTCAGTGCCCATATAACAGTACCAGCCATATTATTTCCCATATAATACAACCAATCTCAGTGCCCATATAACAGTACCAGCCATATTATTTCCCATATAATACAACCAATCTCAGTGCCCATATAACAGTACCAGCCATATTATTTCCCATATAATACAACCCATCTCAGTGACCATATAACACCAGCCATATTATTTCACATATAATACAACCAATCTCAGTGCCCATATAACAGTACCAGCCATATTATTTCCCATATAATACAACCCATCTCAGTGCCTATATAACAGTACCAGCCATATTATTTCCCATATAATACAACCCATCTCAGTGCCCATATAACAGTACCAGCCATATTATTTCCCATATAATACAACCAATCTCAGTGCCCATATAACAGTACCAGCCATATTATTTCCCATATAATACAACCAATCTCAGTGCCCATATAACAGTACCAGCCATATTATTTCCCATATAATACAACCCATCTCAGTGCCCATATAACAGTACTAGCCATATTATTTCCCATATAATACAACCAATCTCAGTGCCCATATAACAGTACCAGCCATATTATTTCCCATATAATACAACCAATCTCAGTGTCCATATAACAGTACCAGCCATATTATTTCCCATATAATACAACCCATCTCAGTGCCTATATAACAGTACTACCCATATTATTTCCCATATAATACAACCAATCTCAGTGCCCATATAACAGTACCAGCCATATTATTTCCCATATAATACAACCCATCTCAGTGCCCATATAACAGTACCAGCCATATTATTTCCCATATAATACAATCTCAGTGCCCATATAAAAGAACTGTAAAGAACCCTTTCCTATGGAGCTGCTGGAATCGCCTTTCTTCCACCCGTAGTGAGTGCCCCCTGGTCCTATGAGAGGTCTTTGGGAGGGATAATCCTGCTAGTGTAGGGTAAACGGACAAGTATGTGCTTTGGGTTAGAGTCGCCCTATAAGAGCCTATGCTTTATATACAGCAACACAAAAAAAATCTAAACATCCATAACCAAGAGTTTAGGAAAACGAAGTCCTGAATTGCTAGCAAGACTAAAACATATCACTCAGGCTGAAAGGTCACATCTGTCCTCGACAGACCATGCAAGAAGGGTGCCGGGGATCCGCCATCGGGGAATACAGCTGTCAATCAAAGGCTTAACCAACTGCTGCAAAGACGTCTCCACACTGCGCGGGTCTGAGACATACTGTGAGGAAAATAAGGATTTGATCCACTGCCTATTTTTTTCCCACCTACAAAGAATGTAGAGATCTGTAATTTTTATCGTAGGTACACTTCACCTGTGAGAGACAGAATCTAAAGATAAAATCCAGAAAATCACATTGTAGGATTTTTACATCATTAATTTGCATTTTATTGCCTGAAATAAGTATTTGATCATCGACCAACCAGCTCATTACCTGTATTAATTGCCCTTGTTTGACCTCATTATCTGTATAAAAGATACCTGTCCACACTCAATCAATCACACTCCAACTTCTCCACCATGGCCAAGATCAAAGAGCTGTGTAAGGACACCAGGGACAAAATTGTAGACCTGCATAAGGCTGGGATGGGCTACAGGACAATAGGCAAGCAGCTTGGTCAGAAGGCACAATTATTAGAAAATGGAAGAAACACAAGGTAATGCCAGTTTTCCTCGGTCTGGGGGTCCATGCAAGATTTCGCCTTGTGGGGTAAGGATGATTCTGAGAAAGGTCAGGAATCAGCCCAGAACTACACGGGAGGACCTGTCAATGACCTGAAGAGAGCTGGGACCACAGACTCAAACATTACCATCAGTAACACACTATGCCATCACAAATTAAAATCCTGCAGAGCACGCAAGGTCCTCCTGCTCACGACAGCACATGTCCAGGCCCGTTTGAAGTTCACCAATGACCACCTGGATGATCCAGAGGAGACATGGGAGAAGGTCATGTGGACAGATGAGACCAAAATAGAACTTTTTGGTAACAACCCCACTCGCTGTATTTGGAGGAAGAAGAAAGATTAAAACAACCTCAAGAACACCATCCCAACCATGAAGCATGGTGGGGGAAACATCTTACTTTGGGTGTGCTTTTCTGCACAGGGGACTGGACGACTGCACAGTATTGAAGGGAGGATGGATGGGGTCATGTATCGTGAGATTTTGGCCAACAACCTCCTTTTCCTCAGTAAGAACATTGAAGATGGGTCGTGGCTGGGTTTTCCACCATGACAATGACCCAAAACACACAGCAGGACAACTAAGAAGCATTTCAAGGTTCTGTAGTGGCCTAGCCAGTCTCCAGATCTGAACCCAATAGAAAATCTTTGTAGGGAGCTGAAACTCAATGTTGCTCAATGACAGCCCCGAACCTGAAAGATCTGGAGAAGATCTGTATGGAGGGGGCCAAAATCCCTGCTGCAGAGTGTGCAAACCTGGTCAAGATCCACAGGAAACGTCTGACCTCTGTTACTGCAAACAAAGGTTTCTGGACCAAATATTAAGTTCTGTTTTTCTATGGTATCAAATACTTATTTCACGCAATAAAATGCAAATTCATTATATAAAAATCCTACAATGTGATGGACTTTCTTGTTAGATTCTGTCTCTCACAGGTGAAGTGTGTCTATGATAAAAATTACAGATCGCTCCATTTTATGTAGGGGGGAAAACTTGCAAAATTGGCAGCGTATCAAATACTAATTTTCCCCACTGTATAAGAAAGGCCTACATTTTGGTAAAGGTGGACATCTCCTACTTAGGCCGGGGTCACACCTGTGAGTGCAATGCGAGACACTCGTATCAATACCCGGCACTGCCGACGGCACTCGGACCGGAGCGTTCAGCTGCATAGAAATACAAGCAGGCGCACACTCCGGTCCTGAGTGCCGGCGGCAGTGCCGGTTATTGATACGAGTGTCTCGCAATGCACTCACAAGTGTGACCCCGGCCTTAGTCTCATCTTAGAAATCTCTTCGGTTGGTCACTGACCGATGCTGCAGCGCGAACGCTTAGTGATTTATTTGGTGAACACAGACGCCACCTACAGGACGCAGGAGGTATAGTTCCAGCGTATTATAGATAAAAAAGAAGTTTTTACTTAAGGGATTAAACGAATCAAAAAGTTCCAACATCTGAAAAATACGTTTTACAAAATACTGAATCCATCATGCACCGACGATTGCACTTTGGGCCATATGGGGTTAAAAATGTGCACATTGTCATGATATGCGGCATAAAGGGTTAAAATATATGCATAATCATGATTGGTTGTTATGGGAAACCTAACATACATCTTGTTTGAACTAGTTTTGAAAAATCTCATTAGTTTTTTTTATAGGGAAGGCTCCTTTAAGACTTAAAGGGACGGTCCACTTTAGGCATGTTGTGTGATAAAAAAGCCAATAAGCTTTGATGGTAAGGTACATGGTTAATATATTTCAGAAATATCGGTCTTGTGCTACAGGCGTGAGGAAATTTCTCCTGGTGTCTCACAGCCCAGAACAGTTCCGCATTACTGGACTGTAGCGCCTGTTAATAGCAAATCTCTCTTCTGGTTGGTTGGGTTGCCGTCATCAGCGGTCTGACTAATATATAGACTAATGATCATTCATCCTTGTGACATGACGCTAATACCAAAAAGGAGGCAGATATGACATCTCTACAAAAAAATATATATATTCCAGTGATTTGCTTATTCTGGATACTGTCCCTTTAAGAGTGACTGACTCCCATTGCCATAAGTCATTCATCTAAATATAAGGATTTTGTGGGGTTTATAAAAATTTAGCCAAGACTATGGAATGGGTTAAACAAAAATAAATATTCTCATCTCCTTGATCTGTTTCCTATAGTGATAATGTGACCGCTGCAGACAATCAGTGATGCTTTTAAGCTGAGAATGTTTCGATTTTTCATAAACAATTCTGACAAATTCATGGGCAAAAAAGGACGGGACAAGACCCAGCCAATTATGGGTGATTGGGTCAAGCTGGGGCAGGACTAAAACTAGCTATGTGCACAGCATGTAAAGCCAGTGATTGGCTGCAGTGGTCATGCAAATTATGTATAGTTAGTGACTGCGAGATTGTCAACCTCCCACATTTTTGGCTCTTACTGGGTCTTAGTAAACTAGACCTATAAGTGTTAAAGAATCCTGATGACATTTTTATCACTATCCTGATTTTTGGGATTTGTGACCACTGCAGCCAGTCACTGACCTGAGCAGTGATACTGGTATAACCCAGCCAAATCAGGGCTCAAAAGGGGCAGTGTCTGCTTAAATGTGGTGTTTCTGGGTAGGGTTAGGACTTAGAAGCCCCAACATAACCCTTTATGTTATAACAACTCTGGAATGCTTCCACATCTGCCACAGATTACGAGATTGTTGTTTTTTTTTGTGACACGTTGTACTTTACATTAGTGGTAAATTTATTAGTGGTAAATTTAGATCAATATTTCTGTAGATTTTTTTTTTTTTTAATTTTGAAAAATCAACAATTTTTTGACTTTACATTTTTTACTCCCCATAAATCAGATCATTATACCGCGCCCCCCCCCCCCAAAAAAAAAGTTAACAAACAACTTTTTCCTAACGTCTACTTTATCATTATTCAAAGGTTTTTTTGATGTTCCGCTGATGGCGTTACTGAGGGAGCCTCCTCCACCTGTCAACCGTTTAGACGCCTTGGTCATTATTGATAGCGGCTTCTAAGGGGGTTGTCCATAGTGTTTGTGGTCGAGTCGACCACTACTACTTAGTTGTTCGTCCTTTGATACTTATTTTTATGTAGTTTATAAAGATATATTGGCGGTCACTTTTAGTTTTCCATTCATTCTAATACCATCTGTATAAATCCATAACTAGCAGTAGTCATCTGCCTCCATTTCTGCACCCTCGGATAGGGTGACATTTATATAGAGGTACATCGGTCATCTGTAACGCTCCTTATGTCTTCAGCCTGCCATATTGCAGCGCTCTGCTATTCTAGGATCCTTGGGATGGGAGCTGCAGGCATCAGGAGATGTGCTGTCATTTCTTATAATACCCGGAGAATATCACAATTACCGTATGTCACGTAGGAGGTCATCGTCCTTTCCTCCGGCCACTGGTGTTTTAGCAGGGAACCGGTGACGGTAGCCCGCCCACCCACAACCGTCACATTCCATATAATTGACTAGAAGGGATGTCAGCAAGTAACCTGTAATTACAAGTAACCCTTGGGGCATTATGTGAGCTTCACCCGGATAATAATTTGTACCGTAGGAGAAAGAGACCACGTTCCTCCAGAGCTGACATCTGTATGATGACACCTTGTAAGGCGCTGCATTATTAATGGACCAGACACCATTACACCCCTCCATCATACGTCATGTTAAGGGACTAATAAAGTCGCATCGCTTTAAAAAGTACATCTAGGATCGTCACCCCCCAGGGGCAAGATATGGAATACAGGTCACCGCTTTGGCAGCTAACAGGAGGAGACAGGAACAGGAGGGGAACGCGTTCTCAGAATATCATATCTATAACATCTGTTAAACCAGGAAGCAATGGGATCCGATATGTGTGGGGTAATGGATATTCTGGATTATTGGGCCGTCATAGAGTAAGATTTAATGGTAGCACGGGAGGGAGGCTCACCGTTGCCTATTTCAACTGGATGTGCGTCCAAGGAAGTGTATTGCGGTGCAGAGACCCGCTGGCTCCCTGCACGGCGATACACGCCGCCATCCAATCAGAGTCCGGTAGCTGACGTCGGCGTGCCCGTCAAGGGCAACCCAATGCCGAGACGTCACGCGTTGTCCATGGCTGGTACGCCAAAGTCAGCTGCAGGCCATAGAGGAGGACAACACACATCATAGGAGAGGAGAAAAGTAGGAAGAATCATTTTGGATTTAAAAAAAAAATGTTAATGTGTTGGAGAAAAGTGGCAAAATGGACATTATACCAGAAAGCGCCCAAGATGGAGGACATTATTACAGAATGGGGGCCAGACCGGGGTCATTGTTAGAGAAAGAAGCCAGGATGGGGGACATTATTTCAGAAAGGGGCCAGGAAGGGGAATATTATTACAGAAAGGGGCCAGGAAGGGGAATATTTTTACAGAAAGGGGACCAGGATGGGAGACACTATTACAAGAAGGGGCCAGGACAATTATTACAGAAAAGGACCATGTGTTGGAAAAGTGAGCCGGAACGCACATTATACCAGGAAGGGCCCAGGATGGAGAACATTATACCATGAAGGGCACCGGGATGGGTGACATTATTAAAGGATGGGGGCGAAGCCAGGGGACATTATTCCAAGAAGAGGCTAGGATTGGGGACATTATTACAGAAAGGGGCCAGGGCGGGGAACATTATTACAAATAGGGACAAGGACGGGGTACATTATTACAGAAACGGGCCAGGAAAAATCTGTTTTTTTTTCCATGTAAATGGTTTGACTTTTGGCCACAATTCTTCCATGAAGATCACTTCTGGCAAGACATCTCTGAACCATTGATGGCTGTAACTGGGTCCTATTGATAGCTGCCAGTTCTGAGTTGATGGCGATGCTGGACATCTTCTGATTTCGAAGGGAAGTAAGCATGATGTGTTTCATCTGCTGTACTAAGCTGCAAGCTGTAAAGTTTCCTTGGTCAACCCGTATGTCTACTAGGGTCCTCAATGTTGTCCTTCTTTTGGCGTCCTCAATACTGAAAATTGCAGCTATCATGTAACACCATCAGGGAGGAATCTGATTGGCTCCAAATGTGTTCAGCATCCGGACAACGACCTTAAATATCCAGCCAATGACATTAAGAATAGGAGTCCTGGAAGCGATGAGGTTTAAAACTGGCTGAGGAACATCCAAACTCTGCTGCAAAGGGTGAGGTTGTGGAAGACAGTTTCATGTCACATGTCATACACCAGGATTGAGCACAGAAAAAAAAGAGACAAGGTAGTTATACTGCATTGGCAAGGTCTCTTTCAGGGAAAGATTTCAATGCACATTGGAGGTAATAAGATGCGTTGTTCAAGCTTTTTAATAGAGGCCCCAAAAATGGGCGACATTGAGGATGGTAGATACAGTGGTCGGCCAAGGAAACGATGCAGCAAATGAAAGATACATCATGCTTTCTTCCTTACAAAATTGTTTAATATCCAGCAGTGCCATCAACTCAGAACTGTGAGCTACCAGTGTGATCCAACTATATCCATCTACTGTTCGGAGACCACAGGTGCAGCCATGGACCATTTTGGTCATCCATGCAACTACCTGGATAAAGCCAAGAGGTGGCAACAGGAGATGAAGTTTTAGTAATCATAAGAGGCACCATGGATGCCAGCATTCGAGTGCCAGACAAAAAAAAATCCTACTACCCTGATCCCAGGCAAGCATTTTGCACGAATCCAATATTGAACCCCTTATTTCCTAAGCATGTGTTGTAATTTGACAAAAATTCTGAAGTACTGTAATTATAGTTTGTGCTTTCAACGCCTAATTTCTTTTGCTAAAATTTTGAAAATAAAAAGTTTTATATTGTTATTTTTTTACTTTTACTATTATTGTTTATTTAACATAATTTTATTGCTCTAGCCCAAGTCTAACCCTAAACCTCACCCTAGCCCTAAACCTAATCCTAACCCAATCCCTAGCCCTACACCTAACCCTAGTCTTCAATTTAACCTTAACCCTTAGTCCAACTCTAAACTAATCTCTAGTCCTAAGACTAAGGGGTAAACTGTGCGCTCCCATAGGCTGCCGCGCCTTGGGTCACCTCCCACCTGCTCCCCAACAAGTTACACCCCTGGTGGTCCAGCTGCCATGGAGTATCGGCATAGACTTGGGACCAGGGTCCTTTTTGTTCAAGTTTAGCCAATAGTACACAACCTGCTTGTTGATGGTTTCCAGGTATTAACTTAATTTTTTGTTCTATGAGGCACAGGAACCAAACTTTTTACTACAAATCAGATTCTTAAAGCACTCATCAGAGATAGATCCTGTATACAATAGTCACACGGCCGCAGAAACAAGCAATCCTTCACTTATTTTCTAAGGGAAGACGTTGATGAATAGCTCCGATACCGGAGGACTAATTAGGGAAGCATAGCTTATGGATTGGTCCTGTTTTGATGAATGTCCCTTAAGCTGGATCCGTCTAGTTTCTGGCACAATCCTTTGATATATTATATATTTAAGGCTCCGATAATCTTCTTAGTATGGGCCAATAATCTGGGTAAACACGGGACTTATTTATTTGCTCCTCTTTACCCCGACGCTGACATGGCTTCATTAGTTGCATTTACTTTACGTCTATTTTCTCCTCTTTGCATTATTTATAATGATCTATGGATATATGTATAATTTATACATCGTTTCTTATTTATTTCACAGGCTCCATTTATGTGTCTTAAAGGCCAAGTATACGGCCCCTCATCCTATGGAATATAAGGGGCAATGCATGGGTGAATCTACTAACCAAAAAGTCAGATTTATACTGAAAGCTTCATTATAAATCTATAGACACGTATCAGGGGCAAAACATGAAAGGAATGGACAACAGGGACAGGACAACGGGGACTGGATAACAGGGACCAGACAACAGGTAACAGGGACCGGACAACAGCGACTGGTCAACAGGGACTGGACAACAGCGACTGGTCAACAGGGACTGGATAACAGCGACTGGTCAACAGGGACTGGACACAAAACCAATAGACAAAAAGGAGCTGCAAAAAACTACTAGATACCAGCAACTAAACACTAAATGACTGGACAAAAAACACTGGATACCAGGGACTAAACAAAAAAACACTGGATACCAAGGACTAAACACTAAAAGATTGGACGCCAGAGACTGGACAAATACCACTGGATATCAGGAACTAAACACTACAATACTGGACAATAGGGACTGGGCAAAAGTCACTGGATACCACAACTAAACCCTAAAAGATTGGACATCAGGGACGGAACCAAAAACACTGGATACCAGAGACTAAACCCTAAAAGATTGGATATCAGGGACTGGACCAAAAACACTGGATATCAGGTACTAAACAATAAAAGACTGGACAATAGGGACTGGACAAAAGCCACTGAATACCAGAGACTAAACACTAAAAGATTGGATATCAGGGACTGGACCAAAAACACTGGATACCAGAGACTAAACCCTAAAAGATTGGACACCAGTGACTGGACCAAAAACACTGGATATCAGGTACTAAACACTAAAAGACTGGACAATAGGGACTGGACAAAAGCCACAGGATACCATGGATTAATCACTAAAATATAGGATACCACGGACAGGACAAAAGCCACTGGATATCAGGAACTAAACACTAAAAGACTGGACAATAGGGACTGGACAAAAGCCACAGGATACCATGGATTAATCACTAAAAGATAGGACACCAAGGACTGGACAAAAACCACTGGATACCAGAGACTAAACACTAAGAGACTGGACACCAAGGACTGGACAAAAACCACTGGATACCAGGGACTAAACACTAAAAGATTGGACACCACAGACTGGACAAAAGCCTCTGGATACCAGGGACAAAATACTAAAAGATCATACATCGGGGACTGGAGAAAAAAACACTGGAAAGTACAAACTCTACACTAAACCAGAAACTGGACATTAAAACCACTGGACAACAGGGACTAGGGCAATACACTACTGGACACCAAGGGACCAGGGCAATAAACCACTGTACACTAATGTCACTGGATAACAGAGACTGGGCATTCAACCAATGGACATCAAGGACTGGGGTACTAAACCACGGGACACCAGGAACTGGACATTCAATCACTGGACACCAGGGACTATGGAAATAAAGAATTGGACATCCAGGGATTAGAGAAATAAACCACTGGACACTAAAGTCACTGGATAACAGAGACTGGACACTCAACCGCTGGACACTGTGGACTAGGGCAATAAACCACTGGACACCAGGGACTAGGACCAATGGATACCAGAAGAAGGAACACCAAACCACTGGACACCAGTGCTTGAATCATAAATCACTGGTAAACATGGACTATACTAGCACTCCAATGAATACCAGAGGCAATGACATTAAAACACAGGACACCAAGACTTGAATTTTAAACCACTGGTCAGCAGGGACTAGGAAAACAGATCAATGGATACCAGAAGCAAGGAAAATAAATAGTTGGAAACCAGGACCTGAACATTAAGGCTCTGGTCACCAGGCACTGTGTTATAAAACCAATAGATACCGGAAACAAAGACGCTAAACTATTGGATACCAGAAAGTGAATTTTAAACCACTGGTCAATAAGGACTAGAGTAACAGACTAGCTAATAACAAAGGCAAAGACATTTGGACACCAGGGCCTGTGTATTAAACCCTCAGTCACCAATTACTGTACTAGCAGACCAATGGAGATGTGAAGAGAGGACTCTAAATTATTGGACAGTATGACCCAAACCTTAAACCACTGGTCACCAGGGACTAGGGCAATAAACCACTGGTCACCAGGGACTAGGGCAATAAACCACTGGTCACCAGGGACTAGGGCAATAAACCACTGGTCACCAGGGACTAGGGCAATAAACCACTGGACACCAGGGACTAGGGCAATAAACCACTGGACACCAGGGACTAGGGCAATAAACCACTGGTCACCAGGGACTAGAGCAATAAACCACTGGACACCAGGGACTAGAGCAATAAACCACTGGACACCAGGGACTAGGGCAATAAACCACTGGTCACCAGGGACTAGGGCAATAAACCACTGGTCACCAGGGACTAGGGCAATAAACCGCTGGACACCAGGGACTAGGGCAATAAACCACTGGTCACCAGGGACTAGAGCAATAAACCACTGGACACCAGGGACTAGAGCAATAAACCACTGGACACCAGGGACTAGAACAATAAACCACTGGACACCAGGGACTAGGGCAATAAACCACTGGTCACCAGGGACTAGGGCAATAAACCGCTGGACACCAGGGACTAGGGCAATAAACCACTGGTCACCAGGGACTAGGGCAATAAACCACTGGACACCAGGGACTAGGGCAATAAACCACTGGTCACCAGGGACTAGGGCAATAAACCACTGGTCACCAGGGACTAGAGCAATAAACCACTGGACACCAGGGACTAGGGCAATAAACCACTGGTCACCAGGGACTAGGGCAATAAACCACTGGTCACCAGGGACTAGAGCAATAAACCACTGGACACCAGGGACTAGGGCAATAAACCACTGGTCACCAGGGACTAGGGCAATAAACCACTGGACACCAGGGACTAGGGCAATAAACCGCTGGACACCAGGGACTAGGGCAATAAACCACTGGTCACCAGGGACTAGGGCAATAAACCACTGGTCACCAGGGACTAGGGCAATAAACCACTGGTCACCAGGGACTAGGGCAATAAACCACTGGACACCAGGGACTAGGGCAATAAACCACTGGACACCAGGGATTTGGGCACCAGACTTCGGCAGACAGGCATTGGGTCTATTACGGAGATGTGTGACAATTACCTTGAGCAATTGCAAAATTACTTCACCCTTATTTTATGGCCTCTTTAAATATAGAAATGAGGTTGGGGAACAAAAACAATTTCTGAAAACTTCTCATTTTCATATAGACTGAAGGAATAAAAAGGATTAATCTCCGGAGACTATATGGAGTCATCATAAATAGCGGATTTATCTCCTAACACCAACACACATCTCCATGAATAAATTATTGATTGTCAGGACAGATCTGGGCTTTACAATGACTGATTAGCGCACATTACAGAGTTAACCCATCTGGAACCCAATATTCTTCATGATCTCCTTTTCCTTATAGCTCTCGCCAATGACTTAATATAGGATTTGGCATTAGTAAATGAATGCTGCGGCACATTTTTCATTAAAGGGGTAGACACTGAAAATGGGGCATCCTGAAAATAGACATACCTGAACAAAGGCATAACATCTGCTTAGGGTGGTCTCTTCTAGACGACTCCTTTTATTTTAACTTTTTAGGGAATGTTAAGATGATAGAGAAGCTTTAGGGCTCGCTCTCATCTGCGTAAAATAATTAATTTTTTACATATAGTTATCGCTATGTAATTTAAAGCTTATTTTCTAACCAATAAAGCAATGTTATACACAGAAATAGATAGATAGATAGATAGATAGATAGATAGATAGATACATAGATAGATAGATAGATAGATAGATAGATAGATAGATAGATAGATAGATAGATAGATAGATATTAAGTAAGCTCTGTCAAGCTTGTCCGGCAGATTCTTAGGAACAAATAAAAAAAAAATTGTGTGGGGTCCATTTTATTTTTAATAACCAGTTAAGGGAAAGCAGACAGCGGTGAGCTGTTTTTAATAGTCTGGGATGGGGCCACTATCCATGGAGCTTCCTAGTCTATTAATATCACCTCATATCTGTCTGCTTAACCTTTACTGGTTATTAAAAATAAAATGGACCCGAATTAAAAGGGTTACTGGTTAAATGGTCCAACCTCTAAACATCGTTTCTGGGACGTATATCGGCAGTTAAAATGACCCTTGCTCCTAAATTGTTATACTATTTTGAGAACCTTTCTGTTATGGTCCCATTGGGAGAACTTAAGGCCCTTGTATAATGAAATTTATATGGAGCAATAAGCGGCATAGAATTTCTAAACAAATTCTTGTCTCTGAGAAAATGAAGGGGGGGTATTCGTACCGAATATCATAAAATATTTCTGAGGAGGATTTCTTTCTGGGATTCAACACGGGCATACAATAAATGGACAGAAATTGAAAAGTTGTTGTTGGCCCCTATACATCCAAATTCACTTATTTGGTCGGGGTCCCAGTGGGGGTTCGTACTCTGTTACTGAGCCCTGTGCAGTTCACAAGGGATATTTGGATCTCCTGTAAGAGGAGATTTGCTCTCTCTTCTCAACATTCTCCTATGATATCTTTCATACAACAACCTTGGAAGCACCAATGGCTGTCCCATGGACCTTGGCTGGGCTGTTTAGGTTTGCTGAAATAGTCGACAGGAATACATTGGAAACTCTTCAGTTTGAATTTTTAAAGTCTAATTATCATATAACGGATCGTGAATTTTTCCATTACTTACAAATAAAGCATCTGGCAAGATCTCTTTATGGTTCCTATAAATTCTCGAGCCTTACAGATTTTGAAATATTATGTAAAAAGGGTCAATCCACTAAAGATCTGATCTCAGAGATCTATAAAATGATTAACTCTTCTCGGGATGGCTCTCCTTCTAGACATTCATACATGGCAAGGTGGGAGAGATTTTTGGAAAAGACTCTCTCTCCCCAGACATGGCGGATGACTTGGTGTAGGGCAGCAAAGACCTCAATTTGTACTTTATACAAAGAAAATCAATACAAGATTCTTATGTATTGGTTTCACACACCAGAGCTGTTTAGTAAAATGAATCCCCAAATCTCAAATCTCCGTTGACGTTGTGGCTCCTCAGTTGGAACCTTACCGCATATACCGTATTTTGGACTCGTGGGAACATAGTCGCCTTTTGGGAAATAGTCAGAGCACTGATTCAGGAGGTTTTATTCACTGATATCATACTGGATCCTTCTGTGTTCTTTCTTAATGTATCCCCAATATTGGAAAAAATATTAGCACCATACAATGACACAAAAAGCACACTTAGGTGCCCATATAAAGGCCTATACAGTACCTAATCAAAATCAGCAGACACTGCCCGAAAAAAGTGTCACGTATATTCCAATCAACATGACTACACATTGATCACAGAGCAGTGCACCATGATATACATTGCCCAAATAACAATGCCACACAACACCTAAATAATATAAGGATACTCTACCAATGATCAATGCCACAGAATACCGAAAATAAAAAGTGCCAAAAAATACTGCCATATAGTGGGGGAGACTTGATCAACAGGCACGATGCTGAATAAAGAAAAGATCACTGAATGCTTGTGCCTTAATCTGGATAAAATTGGTCACAATATGAGGGAGCAAAATAGTAAAAGAAAAGGAGACCACAATACAATCGCCTCTTACAGCTGATACAGAAATTATTTTATAAATAGGGGCAGTATTATACTAGTTATATTCGTGTACATAGGGGCAGTATTATAGTAGTTATATTCTTGTACATAGGGAGCAGTATTATAGTAGTTATATTCTTGTACATAGGGGGCAGTATTATAGTAGTTATATTCTTGTACATAGGGGCAGTATTATAGTAGTTATATTTTGTACATAGGAGCAGTATTATAGTAGTTATATTCTTGTACATAGGGAGCAGTATTATAGTAGTTATATTCTTGTACATAGGGGCAGTATTATAGTAGTTATATTCTTGTACATAGGAGCAGTATTATAGTAGTTATATTCTTGTACATAGGGGCAGTATTATAGTAGTTATATTCTTGTACATAGGAGCAGTATTATAGTAGTTATATTCTTGTACATAGGGCAGTATTATAGTAGTTATATTCTTGTACATAGGAGCAGTATTATAGTTGTTATATTCTTGTACATAGGGAGCAGTATTATAGTAGTTATATTCTTGTACATAGGAGCAGTATTATAGTTGTTATATTCTTGTACATAGGGGCAGTATTATAGTAGTTATATTCTTGTACATAGGGGCAGTATTATAGTAGTTATATTCTTGTACATAGGGAGCAGTATTATAGCAGTTATATTCTTGTATATACGGGCAGTATTATAGTAGTTATATTCTTGTACATAGGACGCAGTATTATAGTAGTTATATTCTTGTACATAGGAGCAGTATTATAGTAGTTATATTCTTGTATATAGGAGCAGTATTATAGTAGTTATATTCTTGTACATAGGGAGCAGTATTATAGTAGTTATATTCTTGTACATAGGGGCAGTATTATAGTAGTTATATTCCTGTACATAGGGACAGTATTAGAGTAGTTATATTCTTGTACATAGGGAGCAGTATTATAGTAGTTATATTCTTGTACATAGGGGCAGTATTATAGTAGTTATATTCATGTACATAGGAGGCAGTATTATGGTAGTTATATTCTTGTACATAGGGGCAGTATTATAGTAGTAATATTCTTGTACATAGGAGCAGTATTATAGTAGTTATATTCTTGTACATAGGGGCAGTATTATAGTAGTTATATTCTTGTACATAAGGGCAGTATTATAGTAGTTATATTCTTGTACATAGGGGCAGTATTATAGTAGTTATATTCTTGTACATAGGGGCAGTATTATAGTAGTTATATTCTTGTACATAGGGGCAGTATTATAGTAGTTATATTCTTGTACATAGGAGCAGTATTATGGTAGTTATATTCTTGTACATAGGGGCAGTATTATAGTAGTTATATTCTTGTACATAGCGGCAGTATTATAGTAGTTATATTCTTGTACATAGGAGCAGTATTATAGTAGTTATATTCTTGTACATAGGAGCAGTATTATAGTAGTTATATTCTTGTACATAGGGGCAGTATTATAGTAGTTATATTCTTGTACATAGGAGCAGTATTATAGTAGTTATATTCTTGTACATAGGGGCAGTATTATAGTAGTTATATTCTTGTATATAGGAGCAGTATTATAGTAGTTATATTCTTGTACATAGGGAGCAGTATTATAGTAGTTATATTCTTGTACATAGGGGCAGTATTATAGTAGTTATATTCTTGTACATAGGGGCAGTATTATAGTAGTTATATTCTTGTACATAGGGGGCAGTATTATAGTAGTTATATTCTTGTATATAGGGGGCAGTATTATAGTAGTTATATTCTTGTACATAGGGGCAGTATTATAGCAGTTATATTCTTGTACATAGGAGCAGTATTATAGTAGTTATATTGTTGTACATAGGGGCAGTATTATAGTAGTTATATTCTTGTACATAGGGGCAGTATTATAGTAGTTTTATTCTTGTACATAGGGGCAGTATTATAGTAGTTATATTCTTGTACATAGGGGCAGTATTATAGCAGTTATATTCTTGTACATAGGGGCAGTATTATAGTAGTTATATTCTTGTACATAGGAGCAGTATTATAGTAGTTATATTCTTGTACATAGGAGCAGTATTATAGTAGTTATATTGTTGTACATAGGGGCAGTATTATAGTAGTTATATTCTTGTACATAGGGGCAGTATTATAGTAGTTTTATTCTTGTACATAGGGGCAGTATTATAGTAGTTATATTCTTGTACATAGGGGCAGTATTATAGCAGTTATATTCTTACACTGTTATTTCTGTATCAGTCATTACAGATGTCCTATAGAGGTTATGCAAAATGTGTTGGATAATGTTGTAGCCATAATAAATACTCAGACTTTATGAATGTACAGAGAATAACTTGGCACCCAAAAAATATTCCTGGTGCTCTATGTATTAACCCATTCTAAACAAGTTGCCATGGAAATGCACTGAAAACATAAATTCTTGTCTTTCCTTTTCCCTTAGCTGAAAGAGTAATGAGCAGCAGCTCAGACACGTCAGCTGTGTTTGAATTACTGAGGGTTTTCGCTGGGTTTCAGTCCTTCATGCTGAATTTTAGCATAAGTGGCCCATAAACATCAATTGGATTTTAACTGAAGAAGCTGAACTTTTTGCTTCTCGGTGACAGCTGAAATTTAGAAGTGCCGCATTGCTCTGACATTACTATTTATGGCTGCTGCACTTATCATCTTACTATTTTACAAAAGGTGTCACAAATAATGTACCTCACCACAAATAAAAGCAAGACCTGCTTCAAAAGCATGAAATAGGACACTTTAAAAAATAATTTCTGTTCAAAGGGAAACATTCACAATTTATTAATATATTCTTGAACACAGGAGCAGTATTATAGTAGTTATATTCTTGTACATAGGGCAGTATTATAGTAGTTATATTCTTGTACATAGGAGCAGTATTATAGTAGTTATATTCCTGTACATAGGGGGCAGTATTATAGTAGTTATATTCTTATACATAGGGGCTGTATTATAGTAGTTATATTCTTGTACATAGGAGCAGTATTATAGTAGTTATATTCTTGTATATAGAAGCAGTATTATAGTAGTTATATTCTTGTACATAGGGGCAGTATTATAGTAGTTATATTCTTGTACATAGGGCAGTATTATAGTAGTTATATTCTTGTACATAGGGGCAGTATTATAGTAGTTATATTCCTGTACATAGGGGCAGTATTACAGTACTTATATTCTTGTACATAGGGAGCTGTATTATAGTAGTTATATTCTTGTACATAGGGGCAGTATTATAGTAGTTATATTCTTGTACATAGGAGCAGTATTATAGTAGTTATATTCTTGTACATAGGAGCAGTATTATAGTAGTTATATTCTTGTACATAGGGGCAGTATTATAGTAGTTATATTCTTGTACATAGGGAGCTGTATTATAGTAGTTATATTCTTGTACATAGGGGCAGTATTATAGTAGTTATATTCTTGTACATAGGGGCAGTATTGTAGTAGTTATATTCTTGTACATAGGAGCAGTATTATAGTAGTTATATTCTTGTATATGTGGAGCAGTATTATAGTAGTTATATTCTTGTACATAGGGGCAGTATTATAGTAGTGATATTCTTGTACATAGGAGCAGTATTATAGTAGTTATATTCTTGTACATAGGGGCAGTATTATAGTAGTTATATTCTTGTACATAGGGGCAGTATTATAGTAGTTATATTCTTGTACATAGGGGGCAGTATTATAGTAGTTATATTCTTGTACATAGGGGCAGTATTATAGTAGTTATATTCTTGTACATAGGAGCAGTATTATAGTAGTTATATTCTTGTATATAGGGGGCAGTATTATAGTAGTTATATTCTTGTACATAGGGGCAGTATTATAGTAGTTATATTCTTGTACATAGGAGCAGTATTATAGTAGTTATATTCTTGTACATAGGGGGCAGTATTATAGTAGTTATATTCATGTACATAGGGGCAGTATTATAGTAGTTATATTCTTGTACATAGGGGCAGTATTATAGTAGTTATATTCTTGTACATAGGAGCAGTATTATAGTAGTTATATTCTTGTACATAGGGGCAGTATTATAGTAGTTATATTCTTGTACATAGGGAGCAGTATTATAGTAGTTATATTCTTATACATAGGGGCAGTATTATAGTAGTTATATTCTTGTACATAGGGGACAGTATAATAATAGTGATTTTCCTTGAAGATGATAAAACAGCATAACTTGCGGTTGCCTCTATTTGATCTTTGGCATTTCAATGAAGTAGTTAAATTTAAAGTCACGGAAACATAAAATCTGGATTGCCTTTTCTTCACACATCACAGTCACTAATATATACACAAAGGGAAATGTTTCTATATCATATTATAATAAGTTTAGGCTGACAGATTTCCTCCAGAAGACACCGAGTGATTGAATTTGTTGGGATTCAGTATAAAATCTGCACCATCTGCTGTGTAAACAAGTCATGCTTTGTGGCCGTAATGCAAGTTAATCGACTTTTCCTTGCGAATCAGAAAAGAACAGTTTGGAGAAAAATAAGAAAGACTGTAAGAGAGGGCTCATGCAAGAAAGTTAGAGGGGCTCAATCATGATGGCAACTCCCAGTCTACGCAACCTACTGGGTATAAGGACGTCATTGAAGAGGAAGGCCCCCTCTTGGGATCTCTTCTAGTGCTTAAAAACACCCTGGGCTCCTACTATGATGGAGCCAGAGACCCTAAGGGTCCCCTGCTTGAATGAAATCATACTAACGCTCCAATCAAACTTTCGGCCATCTTCCTCAGTCTCATAGACAATGGATAGTAACGTGAACAAATGACTACGACACTACGCAAATGTGGGAAGCCCCCAGTTCTTGTGATAGGAAGTCCCAGTAATCATATAGGCATCATCCATCGGACCGTTATTAAGCTGGAGGGGTTAGAATGGTCTTACGATGATGTGAGTGAATGCGTTATGTTCGTCCTTTCATTACGACGCCGAAAATATATGTCCCATAAATATCAGATCAATACAAACCCCAATATTCAGCACATATCAGATTAATACAAACCCAATATTCAGCGCATATCAGATCAATACAAACCCCAATATTCAGCGCTGACTGCTGGCTCCAAAAGGTCTGGGAGTCATGGTTTGTTCAGAGGAAGCGCCAGCCTGGGAAGTATACTTCTCTGCCTCTGTCTAACCAATTTCCCTAGAGTGAATCTCCTGTTGTAATTACCTGGTCACTGCAAGAGGCCCCTACTTCAATGGATATCAAGTTTCAGCTCTCCTTTACTTCCCCAGTTATAATTAATCCCATATGTTCAATGTGAGCGTGATATGTCCTCTGTCCGGAGATGTCATTATGGATTTTATATTTTCTCTACCACAGTACATTTACAAGCAATCCTGTAAATAGGTAATAAATGTAGCTCACGGGCCAAACCCTTTAATTTCCTGACCTAAGGAATGTCAATCAAGATTTTCCCACCTTAGGTTTTGTTCACACAGAGCAAATTTGTTCCATACAGTTATTCGGGCACAATGTTACCCTATTGCCTATTCTCAGGGGCACATAACGCCACAAGTGTTTTAACCCACTTAGGACGCAGACAATTTTTCTTTTTCAGCTTTAATTTTTCCTTCCTCCTTCTTCCAAGAGCCATAACTTTGATATTTTTCAGTCCCCATAGACGCATGAGGGCTCGATGAAGTTTTGAATGACACCATTCTCTTTACTATATAATGTCTTGAAAAATGCAAAAAAATTTGCAAATGTAGAGAAATGGTGAAAAAAAACTGTATTTCCTCCATTATTTTTGTTTTTAGTTTTTACTGCATTCATTGTGGGGTAATAGTTGCTAGGTAATATGATTCACCATGTCAGTACGATTACGGCAATACCAAACATATATATATAGCTCAAAAAAATTCTGAACTTTATAAAAAAAATAAAATTGTGTCGCTACTTTACGGGATTTTTTAAAATTATTTTTACATTTTTTTGTAGTCCCCTTAGGGGACTTGATCCTTCGATCATTTGACCACTTGTGGTATATACCGAGGTCCTCGTATATAGAGAAAATCGTGTTCTTCTACGAAGCCTCTGATCTTCGCAATTTACGGGAGGACCGCCATGGGGTCTTCAGTCAGCTCCCGGCCAAGATGATAACCCATTGTTTTCCCACAATTGCGTCACAAGGGGGGAGATAATGAGCGCATGTAACAACGGATATACCCAAAAATGGTATTAATGAAAGCTACATCTCGCCATGCAAAATATAATAATCCCTCACGCAGCGCCGTGACAGGAAAAAAAAAAACAGGGCTCAAAAAAATGGCGCCACAAGCCAAATTTTATGTCTGCAAAGTTTTTAACAATTAAAATGTAAAAAAATACATGTTTGGTATCGCCGCAATCGTACTGAAGTGAAGAATCATGTTATTGGGTCATTTTTACCACACAATGAATGCCGTAAATACAAAAACTCCCAAAAATGGCAGAATTGCATTTTTTTTCACCTCACTTGGAATTTTTTTTCTATTTTCAACTCATAGTAAAATGGATGTAGACAGTAAAAGTACAATCATCCCGCAAAAAACAAACAAAAAAAAATTACGGTTCTTGGAAGAAAGGGAGGGGAATAATGAAAAATGGCCGTGGAGGGAATGGCGTAATGTTTGGTGCATTTTACTCCCTCGTGCTTCTGTTTAATGTGTAATTTATCTCATTTTTGTGTTTAATGACAAGTTTTTCTGTCAAAACATTTCGTCAGGGTCTCGATAAAACTCCATTTTGGCCCAAAAACTCGAGCAAGTGAAAAATGTTGAGGAGTTGCCTATAGCAACCAAGCTCATTCCCGCGCTCTGTTTTCATTGGCTCTTCGAGAAACACAAGCAGCAACCTTATTGGTTGCTAAGGGCAGCTTGCTCCCCTAGTTCTCCTCATCATAGCTCTATCACTGTGCGCGAAGGTCGGTGGGCGTGGTTATACGCTCTCTTAACCAATCACATTGTGACTTTTGATCGAGGCTTGGAACGCAGCAGAGCAGGTGGTTTGTAGTTATGGAGACAAGTGTACACAGACTCACCGGAGCTGGCACATGGCCCTGGGGGAGGAGGAGAAATAGGAGGAGGAGGATGAGCTGCGCTTTCTAGGACTGTGGAGCCGAGAGGATGCAGAGGAAAGCCGGAGGGGAGAAGGTGAGAGCCTGGGGTGTAAATGGGGGATCTGTGAGGGGAACTATATGTGGGGTAAAGGAGAGGTGTATGGAGGTCACCATAGGCCCCCCAAAATGCCATCTATAGGGGCTTTATGCCCCTCAGTTTCTATAGGACACACTTATTTATCACAGATACTGCAGAAGACCCCCCTCATCGGACCCCAAAATATACAGACCCCAAATAAGACCCAAAATAAATACACCTTCTCCTAGGCACCCTAGTGGAGACCCCAGAACAGTACAGACCCTAGACCAGACCCCTAAATAAGTTCAGACCCCATTCCAAATTCTGTAAATAGACCACCCCTCTAAATAAATGCAGACTGCACCCCTCTAAGTACAGACCACCCCCCCTTAAATACAAGCCCTCTAAAATACAGGGCGCAGATCAGATCCATTACAATGCAGACCCCCCCTATATAAATTCCCATCTATACATAAATTTAAAAAATCCCAGCCCCCCGCTCAACCTGACAACGGAATAAATGCAGACCCCCAGCCCACACCCCTAGAAAAGTTCAGACCACCTAAGAAACTGCAGACCACGTTCCAGATCCCGCAAATAGACCACACCAGAAATAAGTTCAGACCCAAGACCATACCCTTTACATAAATGCATAACCCCAGACTAGACCCCTAAGTACAGATCCCCAGGCTTCACCCCTAAGACCCTAGACCAGACCCTCTAATAAACGCAGAACGCCACACCCCCTAAATTCAGACCCTCTAAATAAATAAATACAGACCCCTAACCTAATGCAAACCCCAGACCTGACTCCCTAAACTAATACAGAGACCAGACCCCTGAACTAATAAAGACCCCAGGCCAGGCCCCTAAACTAATACAGACCCCAGACGCTCTAAATAAATACAGACCCCTGAGCTAATGCAGACTCCAGGCCCTTTAAATAAATACAGGCCCCAGACACTCTAAATAAATACAGACCCCTAACCTAATGCAAACCCCAGACCTGACTCCCTAAATTAATACAGAGACCAGACCCCTAAGCTAATGCAGACCCCAGGCCAGGCCCCTAAACTAGTACAGGCCCCAGACGCTCTAAATAAATACAGACCCCTAAGCTAATGCAGACCCCAGACCTGACTCCCTAAACTAATACAGAGACCAGACCCCTGAACTAATAAAGACCCCAGGCCAGACCCCTAAACTAATACAGACCCCAGACCAGACCCCTAAACTACCGTAATACAAACCCTCTAAATAAATTCAGATCTCTAACCTAATGCAGACCCTTTAAATAAATACAGACCCCAGACCCTGTAAATAAATACAGACCCCTAAGGTAATGCAAACCCCAGACCAGACCTCTAATCCAGACCAGACCCCTAACCTAATACAGACCCCAGATGCTCTAAATAAATACAGACGCATAAGCTAATGCAGACTCTAGACAAGTCCACTAAAGGAATGTAAACCCCAGACCAATCCCCTGACCTAATGCAGACCCCAGACCAGACCCCTAAACTAATACAGACCCCAGACCAGACCCCTAAACTAATACAGACTCCCGCCCAGACCTCTAATCCAGACCAGACCCCTAAGCTAATATTGACCCCAGGCCAGACCCCTAAACTAATACAGACTCCAGCCCAGACCCCTAAACTAATACAGACTCCCGCCCAGACCTCTAATCCAGACCAGACCCTTAAACTAATACAGACCCCAGACACTCTAAATAAAAACAGACCCATAAGCTAATGCAGACTCTAGACAAGTCCACTAAAGGAATGTAAACCCCAGACCAATCCCTAAACTAATGCAGACCTTTAAACCAATACAGACCCCAGACCAATCCCCTAAACTAATGCAGACCCCTAAACCAATACAGACCCCAGACCAGACGCCTAAACTAATACAGACCAGACTCAAGGCCAGGTCCCCTAAACTAATACAGACCCCACACCAGCCCCAGCCATTTCTCCTGCATATAGACCCTAGACCATACCTAAAAGGGGTCGTCCACTACATATATATTGACGACCACATCCATTGAACAGGTAATCAATATCAGATCGAAGAGGGTCTGATGCCTCTGATCTCCACCGATCAGCTGTTATCAGATCCGATATGAACCTGGGAGCTCCCCCAAATGTCCTCCACCTTTATTAAAGGCAGCATCCACCATGATTAATCCTGGGACCCATGAGGACTCTCCCCCTCCCCCACTATGTTTACACAGGTGACCATGCGGTCAATGATCTGTGTCTTCTGCTTGGCCGGTCCAGAAGTGACATTCCTGTGAATGGGAGGACATGGCTGTGGTTACATTGTAAAACCTGTGGACAAATAGAAGGATTGTGCGGAAGAATATTGAGGCCGAACTTAGAGAGTCCTCGAAAAGGCGCCCTACATGGTGGTGATATATACCCCTCACTATATATACCGATCTGTTATACTTTGGTAGCTGAGGAGAGCAGGCAAAAACGGCAATACACCAGAGAGGTTGGAATCTACTGGATTGCAGTACCCTGACTAACCACCACAACTAAAGGCAGCCGTGGAGCGTTCCTACGTTGGTCCTAGACGCCTCGTCACAGCCTGAGAGGCTAACTACACCTAAAGATAGAAAGAGGAAAGCTATCTGCCCCGGAGCAGATCCCAAAGAACATAGGAAGCCCCCAAACATGTAATGGCGGTTAGACAAGAGGAAATACAGACACAGACAGAAAATAGTATGAGCAAACGCTGGGGCCCAATCTGCCTAGACAGAAAAAGGATAGGAAGGATACTTACTGCAATTCCAAAAAACCCTAAAAAAAGCCAACGCTACTAACTGCAAAAACACCTGAGATCACACGACCTCTACCACCTAAATTAGTTCTCTGGTGTAACAAAACTAAAGGGTATGCCACACTAAACAACATCGCTAACGGGATCGCTAAAAAACGTCACTATTTAGCGATCCCGTTAGCGATGTTGTTGTGTGCGGCATGCAGCAACGACGTGGCCCCTGCTGTGATCTCGTCCGTCGTCCTGATCGTTCCGGACCCTATTCTGATCGTCGGCGTCCCGCTGGGTAAGTATATATCGCTGAGTGTGGCACCTTTTTTAGCGATTTAGCGGTACTTTTGTACCGCTAAAGTCGTTAAGGAGATCGCTAACCGCGATAGCGTCCTTAACGACATCGCTAAATGTGGCCGACACTAGCGATATTGTAAACGATCCCGCTAGCGATCTCATTAGTATGCGACGCTAACGAGATCGTTAGCGGGATCGTGTAGTGTGGCAGTACCTTAAGCCACAGCCACAGAAAAAACTGGAAAAGGCAAATGAACAAACAACAGTGGCTCCAGAGGAACCGAGAGGAGCCCAAGCCCCCGGGGAGGGGAACCTGGCCAACCTCACAGAAATGCAGAGAAAAATGAAAATGGCAAGCACAAAAACAAAAAACAGAAAATATCTTATCTGAGAACAGGAGAAGAGGCAAGACTCAGCAAGCTTCCAAGTGAACCAGGAAACAACGTTGAGACAAGAACAATTGATCACCGGCAACCATGATGGGGGGAAACCTCCCTTATATCCAGCCAGTCTGTAATTCCTGATTGCCAATCCTCATTGAATGGTTCAGTACTGTTTGTAACCACCAGAGGGAGCTTCTGCTCAGAATTCATTTCTAAAATATTCATAACACCGATCTGTACATATTCACCTTCCTCCGGGCAGTGCGGTGATAACCACTGCGGCTCTGACTTCCTTGGGTCAGGCTTATCCTCCCCACCTTTATTCCTTCCTTTCAGAAAACCCAAAACAGAAGGGCTCCTTCCACAGGTGTGTTCCAGCTGTGTCACACCTCCACTGATCAGCTGTTCGCCCCTCCCGCGCCGGTGAAAGTAGCCAAAACACTGCGTAGTGGCCGTTCCTTGGTACTGCAACTCAGTGCCTATTTAAGTGCAGTACCCAAGAATGGCCACTACATGGTGTATGGAGCCGTGCTGTTCCAGCTCTCTAAACGGCGCTCTACCTGAACAAACTGCAGTTTGTTGGGGGTGACTGGTGTTTGCCCACCCCCCCTCCAACGACACCAGTCATTGATGACCTATCAATGACTGTGCACCCCTTTAAGAGGAACAAGTGTGTGTACAGGGGCCCCCAACTCTCCCGATGACAGCAGAGGGATTGGACAGCCCCGAACTTTCCATGCTTGGTGGAGATACGTAGAAGCCGAGCTCATCTAGGGCTGTCTGTCACTTGTGTGCACTCCCTGTACATCCAGTAATTAGTGTAATTGCCTGGTTACCGTTAAGTATCTCAGAGCCGGAAACAATAGGATCTCGGTAATCCCCTCCACAGGTTTACGAGATATCGGGGTGTGAACAGGTAATCCGGTGAAGATCTCTCTCTCCGATAGTACAGGATTATTAAGCCTCTGTTCCCTGGTGTCACCCACTTCACAACACCTGAATCCTGATCCTATCTCCAGCGCAGACACATTCATAGATTGGTATCCGTCGCTCCTGCAGCAGATCCTCTCCGTCTGAACCCAGCTTTCCAAGATTCTTACTTTAGAGGGAGTTTTTGCGTCAGACCTGGTTTCAGCAGCACAAGGTACAGTGGGTATTTTCATTTATCCTGGAAGTCTCCTCTTTTTCTGGGAGCCTCCCGGATGGGCTCAGGGAGTTGGAAAATGTGAATAAGACTTTGTAGGAAGAAGCAGTTCCACGTTTGTCCCATTTATGTTTTCCAATGAACCAGCAAGGAGGTAGGAAAAGACACAGGAGATCCTGAGAGCTAACAGGAAGCCAGCAGTGTAGTGAATGCAGCTCTGGATGTTAGGGCTCTTTCAGACGACCATCGATCAGATCTCGGATCACAATGCATAAACTGACCGTGCGTCTCCTGAACAGAGCGTGTCAGCCTCATAGAAGTATATGAAGCTGTCACACTCGTGTCAGAAGGCACACGGTCAACCCGTGCATTGCTGGCTTGTTTTGGCTCTTGGGCTCCACGCTGGCTTCCTGTTGGCTCTTGGGCTCCACCCTGGCTTCCTGTTGGCTCTCGGGCTCCACGCTGGCTTCCTGTTGGCTCTCGGGCTCCACACTGGCTTCCTGTTGGCTCTCGGGCTCCACACTGTCTTCCTGTTAGCTCTCGGGATCCACGCTGGCTTCCTGTTAGCTCTCGGGATCCACACTGGCTTCCTGTTGGCTCTTGGGCTCCACGCTGGCTTCCTGTTGGCTCTCGGGCTCCACGCTGTCTTCCTGTTTGCTCTCGGGCTCTACGCTGTCTTCTTGTTAGCTCTCGGGCTCTATGCTGACTTCCTTTTAGCTCTCGGGCTCCACGCTGACTTCCTGTTAGATCTCGGGCTCCACGCTGACTTCCTGTTAGCTCTCGGGCTCCACGCTGACTTCCTGTTAGCTCTTGGGCTCCACGCTGGCTTCCTGTTGGCTCTCGGCTCCACGCTGTCTTCCTGTTTGCTCTCGGGCTCTACGCTGTCTTCTTGTTAGCTCTCGGGCTCTATGCTGACTTCCTTTTAGCTCTCGGGCTCTATGCTGACTTCCTGTTAGCTTTCGGGCTCCAAGCTGACTTCCTGTTAGCTCTCGGGCTCCACGCTGACTTCCTGTTAGCTCTTGGGCTCCACGCTGACTTCCTGTTAGCTCTCGGCTCCACGCTGACTTCCTGTTAGCTCTCGGCTCCACGCTGACTTCCTGTTAGCTCTCGGGCTCCACGCTGACTTCCTGTTTGCTCTCGGCTCCACGCTGACTTCCTGTTAGCTCTCGGGCTCCACGCTGACTTCCTGTTAGCTCTCGGCTCCACGCTGACTTCCTGTTAGCTCTCGGCTCCACGCTGACTTCCTGTTAGCTCTCGGGCTCTACGCTGACTTCCTGTTAGCTCTCGGGCTCTACGCTGACTTCCTGTTGGCTCCCTGAATACAGATGTGGCATCTAGACCCTCTGGATCGACACTGACTTCCTGTTAGCTCTCGGCTCCACGCTGACTTCCTGTTAGCTCTCGGGCTCCACGCTGTCTTCCTGTTTGCTCTCGGGCTCCACGCTGACTTCCTGTTAGCTCTCGGGCTCCACGCTGACTTCCTGTTAGCTCTCGGGCTCCACGCTGACTTCCTGTTAGCTCTCGGCTCCACGCTGACTTCCTGTTAGCTCTCGGGCTCCACGCTGACTTCCTGTTAGCTCTCGGCTCCACGCTGACTTCCTGTTAGCTCTCGGCTCCACGCTGACTTCCTGTTAGCTCTCGGGCTCTACGCTGACTTCCTGTTAGCTCTCGGGCTCTACGCTGACTTCCTGTTGGCTCCCTGAATACAGATGTGGCATCTAGACCCTCTGGATCGACACTGACTTCCTGTTAGCTCTCGGCTCCACGCTGACTTCCTGTTAGCTCTCGGGCTCCACGCTGTCTTCCTGTTTGCTCTCGGGCTCTACGCTGTCTTCCTGTTAGCTCTCGGCTCCACGCTAACTTCCTGTTAGCTCTCGGGCTCCATGCTGACTTCCTGTTAGCTCTCGGGCTCCACGCTGTCTTCCTGTTTTCTCTCGGGCTCTACGCTGTCTTCCTGTTAGCTCTCGGGATCCACGCTGGCTTCCTGTTAGCTCTCGGGATCCACGCTGGCTTCCTGTTAGCTCTCGGGATCCACGCTGGCTTCCGGTTAGCTCTCTGGCTCCACACTGGCTTCCTGTTGGCTCTTGGGCTCCACGCTGGCTTCCTGTTTGCTCTCGGGCTCTACGCTGTCTTCCTGTTAGCTCTCAGCTCCACGCTGACTTCCTGTTAGCTCTCGGTCTCCACGCTGACTTCCTGTTAGCTCTCGGGCTCCATACTGACTTCCTGTTAGCTCTCGGGCTCCACGCTGACTTCCTGTTAGCTCTCGGGTTCCACGCTGACTTCCTGTTAGCTCTCGGGCTCCATACTGACTTCCTGTTGGCTCTCGAGCTCCACGCTGTCTTCCTGTGTGCTCTCGGGCTCTACGCTGTCTTCCTGTTAGCTCTCGGGCTCCACGCTGACTTCCTGTTAGCTCTCGGGCTCTATGCTGACTTCCTGTTAGCTCTCGGCTCTATGCTGACTTCCTGTTAGCTCTCGGGCTCTATGCTGACTTCCTGTTAGCTCTCGGGCCCAATGCTGACTTCCTGTTAGCTCTCGGGCTCTATGCTGACTTCCTGTTGGCTCCCTGAATACAGATGTGGCATCTAGACCCTCTGGATCGACACTGACTTCCTGTTAGCTCTCGGCTCCACGCTGACTTTCTGTTAGCTCTCGGGCTCCACGCTGTCTTCCTGTTTGCTCTCGGGCTCTACGCTGTCTTCCTGTTAGCTCTCGGCTCCACGCTGACTTCCTGTTAGCTCTCGGCTCCACGCTGACTTCCTGTTAGCTCTCGGGCTCCATGCTGACTTCCTGTTAGCTCTCGGGCTCCACGCTGTCTTCCTGTTTTCTCTCGGGCTCTACGCTGTCTTCCTGTTAGCTCTCGGGATCCACGCTGGCTTCCTGTTAGCTCTCGGGATCCACGCTGGCTTCCGGTTAGCTCTCGGGCTCCACACTGGCTTCCTGTTGGCTCTTGGGCTCCACGCTGGCTTCCTGTTTTCTCTCGGGCTCTACGCTGTCTTCCTGTTAGCTCTCGGGCTCCACGCTGACTTCCTGTTAGCTCTCGGGTTCCACGCTGACTTCCTGTTAGCTCTCGGCTCTATGCTGACTTCCTGTTGGCTCTCGAGCTCCACGCTGTCTTCCTGTGTGCTCTCGGGCTCTACGCTGTCTTCCTGTTAGCTCTCGGGCTCCATGTTGACTTCCTGTTAGCTCTCGGGCTCTATGCTGACTTCCTGTTAGCTCTTGGGCTCTATGCTGACTTCCTGTTAGCTCTCGGGCTCTATGCTGACTTTCTGTTAGCTCTCGGCTCTATGCTGACTTCCTGTTGGCTCTCGGGCTCCACGCTGTCTTCCTGTTAGCTCTCGGGCTCTATGCTGACTTCCTGTTAGCTCTCGGCTCTATGCTGACTTCCTGTTGGCTCTCGGGCTCCACGCTGTCTTCCTGTGTGCTCTCGGGTTCCACGCTGACTTCCTGTTAGCTCTCGGGCTCCACGCTGTCTTCCTGTTAGCTCTCGGGCTCTATGCTGACTTCCTGTTAGCTCTCGGGCTCTATGCTGACTTCCTGTTAGCTCTCGGGCTCTATGCTGGCTTCCTGTTAGCTCTCGGGCTCCACGCTGACTTACTGTTAGCTCTCGGGCTCCACGCGACTTCCTGTTAGCTCTCGGGCTCCACGCTGACTTCCTGTTGGCTCTCGGGCTCTATGCTGACTTCCTGTTGGCTCTCGGGCTCCACGCTGTCTTCCTGTGTGCTCTCGGGCTCTACGCTGTCTTCCTGTTAGCTCTCGGGCTCTATGCTGTCTTCCTGTTAGCTCTCGGGCTCTATGCTGACTTCCTGTTAGCTCTCAGGCTCTATGCTGACTTCCTGTTAGCTCTCGGGCTCCACGCTGACTTCTTGTTAGCTCTCAGGCTCTACGCTGACTTCCTGTTAGCTCTCGGGCTCTACGCTGTCTTCCTGTTAGCTCTCGGGTTCTATGCTGACTTCCTGTTAGCTCTCGGGCCCAATGCTGACTTCCTGTTAGCTCTCTGGCTCTATGCTGACTTCCTGTTAGCTCTCGGGCTCTACGCTGACTTCATGTTAGCTCTCGGGCTCTACGCTGTCTTCCTGTTAGCTCTCGGGCTCTATGCTGACTTCCTGTTAGCTCTCGGGCCCAATGCTGACTTCCTGTTAGCTCTCGGGCTCCACGCTGACTTCCTGTTAGCTCTCGGGCTCTATGCTGACTTCCTGTTAGCTCTCGGGCTCTACGCTGTCTTCCTGTTAGCTCTCGGGCTCTACGCTGTCTTCCTGTTAGCTCTCGGGCTCAATGCTGACTTCCTGTTAGCTCTCTGGCTCTATGCTGACTTCCTGTTAGCTCTCGGGCTCCACGCTGACTTCCTGTTAGCTCTCGGGCTCTACGCTGACTTCCTGTTAGCTCTCGGGCTCTACGCTGACTTCCTGTTAGCTCTCGGGCTCTATGCTGACTTCCTGTTAGCTCCCTGAATACAGATGTGGCATCTAGACCCTCTGGATCCACACTGGCTTGCTAGATCTCAGGTTTTTAGTTGCTTCTTGGAGACTTTGCCCTGGGAGAATGCTTCCGAGCATTATTCCTACTTTCCAAATCCTCTGCAGCATCCTGAAGGTTCCTGGTAAAAGAGGAGACCTCCTATACGAGTTTGCAAATCCCCTAAGTGCCGACAAACCTTAATAGAGCAGTCCTTTAAGGTTTCTTATCAGTGACTCCAGAACGGTCCAACATCAGACGGACCCCAACTGCAAATTCATAGGTGGGGAAAACCAAGCGTGACTTGATTGCACTCATTTTGTCGGCATCGTTTTCTGTACAGTTGCAGAGCCAGTAATTCTCCCACTCCTGTCTTTTTTTTCTAGAGCTGGAGGACGTCGGCCCTCGTACCATACGCTGACGCGTCATGTCTGACAACTCCGAGGTCCAGGACTTTCCGCCCGAGCAGACGAGCAGCAGCGATTCAGGATCGGTATGTGCTAGTAAGAGTTAATTCAGACTAGACTTGAAGGGTTACCAATGTCACCATACGTCACACAATCGCTCCCTTAAAAAAAAATTGGGAATTTTAGCTTTTATTCTGAATTATTGGAAATTCCAGACCATCAAATGTCACACAAGAGGAGGCCTCGCTGATAATTCCTCCCGTCGCTCCGACCGCACACAAAGGTGTCGGTTACAGGTTCCCGCGCGGCACAAAAGTGACAGGTACAGAGCGGGGGAATGAAGAGTCACTGAACTGTGGGTAACCTCCACCGAAAACCACAATGCGCAGCGTGAAAGCGACGCCGTCCTAGCGGCTGTGTCGTACAACACAGCGGATATCGAATGACAAAGCCGTAAAACCTGGATACACACTCCTTGAAAATAAGCAGCCGACATCTTGGAAATGGGCAGAAGGTCAATGGTAATCGTCCCATTAGTCTACACAGGAATCAAAGATGTGCCGCATGGGCTCACACTGGTTGTATTATTTTAATGGCGCCTTCTGCGGGTAAATAATACTGTATCTATGGAAAAATTGGTAATTTTTGCAGCAAAATCCCTTCTGTCACTAGGCCAGTGATCACCCCCGTGTCACGCAGTGTAGGACCAACAGGATGGGCAGAGACTGGCTCTGTACTATCTTCTCTGTTCAGACGGACATGTGACTTCAGCAGCCAATCACTTTATCACTGCTGCGGACAGTGATTGGCTGCCAAGCCATGAAGTTCTTGTTGTCGAAAGTCACCACTAGGGGGAGCTCAGGGTCTCACTGAATACAGATTTACTATTAAGTTCTATGGTAAGTTTCTAAATTCAGTTGTGTAAATTCCTGGCATGACTGTGCGGGGCTGAGATAGATGTCAGTCACTGAGTTAGGACCGCCCACTGGACTCCTCTGCACACAAACACCATTTCAATTAATAAAATGCAAGTTATAAGAATCATTTACAAAAGATCCATATATAATTTCTTATAAACCCCTGATCAGACCGGTCTGTATGTGTAAGGCAGAGCCCTCCCCCGCGGAACGGTCTGTACAGAGTGGGCTGGACACTAAGCCACACCTACTTAACTAAGCCCCTCCCTGGCTTACTGTTTTTTTAAATAGTCTCACAGTTGTCTCATTATATTTCTTTTGCCTTTTTCTACAGGATGAAGACCCCTATGAGTCGGAAGACAACCACCCCTATGATTTTTACTCAGGTATGATTTTGTAAATTGGGAGATTATGCCGGAGCGGAGGGGCCGTAACCAGAAGGGGTTCTTGTACTAGTGGATTTGGTCCGTTAATATCTGGTGGCCGCGAAAACCTGCTATGGGCTCATTGGGGCATTAGTCCGTGAGACGTAACTGTAGCTGAAATATAAACGGCCAGGAAAGTCTGAAAAATGTTATAGCTTATATATTAAAAGGTTGTATGAGATGAGACAACCTCCCTTAAAAAAAAAAAAAACTGAACAGCCCCTTTAATGTAATTCGGTGGTCTACTGGCCAGATACCGTGGTGCTGGACCAGCCTGTTACTACTGTGAATAGTTAACAAATATTCTCCATATTTCACCCCTTCTCAAACAATCTGCAAAGAAAACCAAGGACCACACGCTGCTTCTCTCCTCTGTCCTGATGTTCTCCCTTGAGAGAAACTACATCCTCTGTGTCCAAATCCATAAGTGTTCTTCATTCTTCAGTGCTTGAAAACCTCGGCCCTGACCTGCTCCTACATCAGCGATGAAAACATAAAATTTACAAACGTAGCGCACACTATTACATGCCTGCCAGGGTCATTTATATACTTGTCCTTCACACCTGGAATCTGTCAGCGTTAAAGGGGTTGCGTAACAGCAATTATAACACATGGCCTGAATATACCTATTATAATACTGCCCCTATGTACAAGAATATAACTACTATAATACTGCCACTATGTACAAGAATATAACTACTATAATACTGTCCCCTATGTACAAGAATATAACTACTGTAATACTGCCCCCTATGTACAAGAATATAACTACTATAATACTGCCCCTATGTACAAGAATATAACTACTATAATACTGCCCCCTATGTACAAGAATATAACTACTATAATACTGCTCCTATGTACAAGAATATACCTACTATAATACTGCCCCTATGTACAAGAATATAACTACTATAATACTGTCCCCTATGTACAAGAATATAACTACTGTAATACTGCCCCCTATGTACAAGAATATAACTACTATAATACTGCCCCCTATGTACAAGAATATAACTACTATAATACTGCCCCCTATGTACAAGAATATAACTACTATAATACTGCCCCCTATGTACAAGAATATAACTACTATAATACTGCTCCTATGTACAAGAATATATTTACTATAATACTGCCCCTATGTACAAGAATATAACTACTATAATACTGCTCCTATATACAAGAATATAACTACTATTATACTGCCCCTCATTTAAAGGAGACCTGTCATATGCTATGAATATGTAAAAAAGAAAAATTACCTGGTGTAAATGCCGCAGTTCTCCTGAATCCGGCAATGTTTTTGTTATATTCCAGCACCTGTCCATTCCTGAGATATGACCTCATCTTCAGGGCATATAAGTCCATTCTGTTTAGAAAAGTGGGTGTGGTAATCAACTTGTCTCTATGGACATCTTCTGGAGGACCACTCCCAGTTGGCTAAAAAGACTAGACTTTTACATAGGAAAGAAAGGGCCATTATCTTGGGAGCGGAAAGTCGCAGAAATAAAATTAAAATCACCCCGGATTCAGGAGATCAGTGGCCTTTACACCTGGTAAAAACAAGAACCAAAACCTATTTTTGGCAAGTGAAACAAATCATAAGAAAATACAATTAAAATAAAGAAATAATAATAAGTTTGATTTAAAGTACAACACTAGGGGAACATCGTGTGATTTAGAGAAAAATTACTTGCATTTTTTAACTTTCCATAAGCCTAAAAATAATAAAAAATAATAAAAAAAAACACCTAGAATGCACAATAAATACCTAAAAACAGCTGAGCTATGAGTGGTCCAGAAATACTGTAGGCTTGAGCCGGAAAATACCGCCTCCTACGGATAAAAATGCCACTGCTATAATACGTTTAAGTTAAAGTCCGTTCTCCAGGAGTTGGTTCTCTTTATCCTTGATTGAATGTTTTTGTGTGATTCCTGCGGGGAGGTTTCCGGCCGACGGTGACTTTTTATGTCAGTGATATATTCCAGTAATCACATCTCCGCGGGGACGTCCCGTATAGCAGAGGTTCCTCCTCGCCGCTTTATATCACGCCACGCTTTGTAGCCAACATACAATGGCCGTAAGCTATGTCTTTCCTCCATATCTAGAACTGGAGCAAAACCCCCCACGTGGAGGCTTCAAACCTCCGCGTTTAACGGTTCATTCGGCTTTTTATATATTTTATTGTCTGATCAATCCCCTAAAATCCACATGGTCAATTATCCATCTCGTGACCCGGTGGGATTTGACTGTATAAAGAGATTTCTCCGGAAAGTTCGAAAGCACAAAACTGCTGGAAAGGCACTAAAGTTAGCAACGTGTAGAAGTAGGGAACGTCGCTCCACCACGAAGATACCGTCAGAAAATAGGAAAGCTTTTCAATATGGGAGCTCTGGGGGATTCTCCATATAAAGGGGGACCCTAGAGGTCCAAAAATAGTCGTCCTTTGGAGACAGATTGGTTGGGGTCCTGGCGGACAGACTTCCGCCAATCGATGCTGTGTGACAATTCCCGTTTACTTCTTTTGTGGCTTTCAGAGAGCTCATCTATATCTGCTTGCTAGCACTCAGCGTCATGAAGCTGCTGCCAAGCCAATTGAAGTTTTGGGATTCAGACAGAAAAAGGAGCCTTGTTTTCCGTAGTGTAAATCAGTAGATGGACATTCTGAGACCCCGTAATGATGTCTGTATGAATGAAGCGTTACTGAGCATGTGCAACCACTTAGCAGCCTATAGGAGTTAGTGGAGTGGTGGTCGCACATGCTCAGTGGGGTTTGATTCACACAGACGACATCGGGTCCCTTGCGCTCAGGATCTCTTAGCAGCCGAACATGCCAGTTGGTGAGACCGGTGGGCGGCCAGGAAAGCATCTGCAGGTGGATTATTAAGGTGGATATTCACTTTTTGTTATTCTGTATGGTTATCAGCCGTTTTGTAAAAAAAAAAAAAAGTCTCTTGATCTTGAACAATTCCTTTAATTAACCCTTTCCCTTTTTCTGTTCATCCACATCCTTTGCCTTCTATCTCACAACACGTCTGTCTCCAGAAACATGTAGTTCCCCATACACATGGGATAAAGGAGAGGGGAGGTCGGGGCAGCTGGAGGAGAGGAGGGTCGGGGCGGCTGGAGGAGAGGGAGAGTCGGGGCGGCTGGAGGAGAGGAGTGTCGGGGCGGCTGTAGAAGAAGGGGGTCGGGGCAGCTGGAGGAGAGGGGGGTCGGGCGGCTGGAGGAGAGGGTGGTCGGGGCGGCTGGAGGAGAGGGGGTCGGGCGGCTGCAGAAGAAGGGGGTCGGGCAGCTGGAGGCGAGGGGGAGTCAAGGCAACTGGAAGAGAGGTGAGTTGGGGCGGCTGGAGGAGTGGGGGGTCAGGGCGGCTGGAGGAGTGGGGGGTCGGGGCGGCTGGAGGATGTGGGGGTCGGGGCGGCTGGAGGAGAGGAGTGTCGGGGCGGCTGGAGGAGAGGGGGAGTCGGGGCGGCTGGAGGAGAGGGGGGGTCGGGGCGGCTGCAGAAGAAGGGGGTCGGGGCAGCTGGAGGCGAGGGGGAGTCGGGGCAGCTGGAAGAGAGGGGAGTCGGGGCGGCTGGAGGAGAGGAGGGTCTGGGCGGCTGGAGGAGTGGGGGGCGGGCGGCTGGAGGAGAGGAGGGTCGGGGTGGCTGGAGGAGTGGGGGGTCGGGGCGGCTGCAGAAGAAGGGGGTCTGGGCGGCTGGAGGAGTTGGGGGGTCGGGGTGGCTGGAGGAGAGGGGGGTCGGGGCGGCTGGAGGAGAGGGGCCTGGTCGGCTGCAGAAGAAGGGAGTCGGGGCAGCTGGAGGCGAGGGGGAGTCAAGGCAGCTGGAAGAGAGGTCAGTTGGGGCGGCTGGAGGAGTGGGGGGTCGGGGCGGCTGGAGGAGTGGGGGGTCGGGGCGGCTGGAGGAGTGGGGGGTCGGGCGGCTGGAGGAGAGGAGTGTCGGGGCGGCTGGAGGAGAGGGGGAGTCGGGGCGGCTGGAGGAGAGGGGGGTCGGGGCGGCTGCAGAAGAAGGGGGTCGGGGCAGCTGGAGGCGAGGGGGAGTCGGGGCAGCTGGAAGAGAGGGGAGTCGGGCGGCGTGGAGGAGAGGAGGGTCTGGGCGGCTGGAGGAGTGGGGGGTCGGGCGGCTGGAGGAGAGGAGGGTCGGGGCGGCTGGAGGAGTGGGGGGTCGGGGCGGCTGCAGAAGAAGGGGGTCTGGGCGGCTGGAGAAGTTGGGGGGTCGGGGTGGCTGGAGGAGAGGGGGGGTCGGGGCGGCTGGAGGAGAGGGGGTCTGGGCGGCTGCAGAAGAAGGGAGTCGGGGCAGCTGGAGGCGAGGGGGAGTCAAGGCAGCTGGAAGAGAGGTCAGTTGGGGCGACTGGAGGAGTGGGGGGGTCAGGGCGGCTGGAGGAGTGGGGGGGTCAGGGCGGCTGGAGGAGTGGGGGGTCGGGGCGGCTGGAGGAGTGGGGGGTCGGGGCGGCTGGAGGAGAGGGGGAGTCGGGGCGGCTGGAGGAGAGGGGGGTCGGGGCGGCTGCAGAAGAAGGGGGTCGGGGCAGCTGGAGGCGAGGGGGAGTCGGGGCAGCTGGAAGAGAGGGGAGTCGGGGCGGCTGGAGGAGAGGAGGGTCTGGGCGGCTGGAGGAGTTGGGGGTCGGGCGGCTGGAGTAGAGGAGGGTAGGGGCGGCTGGAGGAGAGGAGGGTCTGGACGGCTGGAGAAGAGGAGGATCCTTTGTTTTACAAGCAGAAAAGCTTCCAGTTAGAGGTATTTGACAGCAGCTTAGTCCACTTTCCCCATTGGAAACAGATGCACACTCCACCGAACTGTGCGTGCATGTGTATTGTGGAGGATTGGGAATCGGTCCCCCAACCTACCATATGCCATTGGTGTTTTCTTTAACGTGGGCAGTGGAGGTTAGGTGCCACTGCTCCCTGTGCCTCCCCACAGCTTTCATCATTAGGTGTGTGCACTACATGGCGGAATAAATTATAAATTGTAGAAAAAAGTTGGATTAGTTTGCAGAACTATGAATGGCGTTTTTTATTTTTTTACGTTCTGCCATTTCCTGTTAGTTGTCGTTATTGTTTTTTGGTTGCTTTTGCCGCTCGCTATGTGTAATAGGCGGCGAGCACCGGCCGGCCGATGATTGATGGATGCACTGTTCTTATTTATTGTTTGACGCGTGGTGATTAATGGTCTTTTCTGCTCTGTAATGTAGTGCTCATTTGCCTCCGCGTTAAAGGATCGGGTGATTTATTCGTCTCGGCGTAGGTGTTGCATTTCAATAGCTCTGACAGTGATAACATTATATCCTCACGGACTATCAATTAGGCACGAATCTAAGAGAGCCGCGCGCTCCGGCTGAATCCACGACCTGAATGCAAGATTTAGTGAGGGCGGACGGGTGTGAAAGCCCCTCGGCTGATTAAACGCACATCTACATTATTTACGGAGGCGCGGGGCGAGCAAACACCTGTTTTGTGCCGCGCGCCGGAGTCTTCAAGGTGCACGTCGAGTAACTATTGGACATTATGCGACAGTAATTAAAATAGATTATCACAAAGGGAATGGAAATTACTGTGATTTTCCCGTAATTACTTTTTTTTTTCTTTATGCATTTAGTGGCGTGCGAAAAAAAGAAAAATTATAGAAATCACTTTAAATGATAATTACCCCCCAAACGTAATACACATCTGCATACAATATGATTATATATTTCCTACTAGCCCAGTTTGTAAAATCTCATAAAGCAGCGGTTTATGTAGAGGAGAAAGATAAAAATGTGATGGCTTTCAGGGGGCTGATTGACACCAGCACACTCCTCACCACAAGAGCAAATGTCTGCAGCCTGGTGAATGCCGCTTCCCGTCAACCCATAGTACGGTGTTTCAGAGCTGAGAAGTGGTAGAACAAACTGTACTTTTTACTCTCCTTAAAGGTAAAGTGCCAAGGTCTTTACAGACAGAGCCCTTCAGTGCAATTTAAAGGGGTTTTCCAACCACTAAGGCAAGCAAGCAATGCATCATTCACTCAAAGGTCCCATTCTATGTAGATGTCACAATCTGATATTGACAGATAGATGGACAGGAAGAGGGATAAATATTGGATGTGTTGGTATTACATGGTTGGATTAATAGATATTAGATAGATAGGAAGTTGGTCTATAGGTATTTGATATAAATTAGATGGACAGAGAGAGATTTGCTAAATAGATGTAGTTGGATAGATTTTTTTTTAATTTTTTTAGACATCAGATGGATAGGTATTTGAGAGAAATATCTCTAACTCTCGTTCATATGATGAAATGATATTTGTGCACAGCACTACAACCACCATCAGCACCAGAACCACTATCAGTTCATAAATGAATCACCAGAACCGCCAACAGAACAGAAATACATTACCATAACCACTATCAGTACAGAAATGCATCACCAGAACCACAATCAGCACAGAAAGGCATCACCAGAACCACAATCAGTACAGAAATGCATCACCAGAACCACAATCAGTACATAAATGTATCACCAGAACCGCAATCAGTACAGAAATGCATCACCAGAGCCACAATCAGTACATAAATGCATCACCAGAACCATCATCAGTACAGAAATGCATCACCGGATCCGCAATCAGTACATAAATGTATCACCAGAACCATCATCAGTACAGAAATGCATCACCAGAACCACAATCAGTACATAAATGCATCACCAGAACCATCATCAGTACAGAAATGCATCACCAGAACCACAATCAGTACAGAAATGCAGCACCAGAACCATCATCAGTACAGAAATGCATCACCAGAGCCACAATCAGTACATAAATGCATCACCAGAACCATCATCCGCACAGAAATGCATCACCAGAACCACAATCAGCACAGAAATGCATCACCAGAACCATCATCCGCACAGAAATGCATCACCTCAGCACATTGTACTGTGTAAATAGGACTTGCATTGCCGAGTACAATGTCATTCAGTATGTCATTCAGTGTGCATCGGTCCCTTTGGTCTGCTTGTTTTAAACAACAGGAAAATTTACCAATCAGTTGTTGATTAGTGCTCCCGGTTTCCCTTATAAAAGGACCCTTTGTGCACAGATTGTCCAGTTCATGTGGGCCCACCAGCCACACCAAGGAGTCCTTTCTTTTGTAGGAACCCTAATCATTTTTTTAGGCATGACTTTCTCAGGCCTTGTTGTAGCTGGTGGGCACACAGAATTGGACAAGTTGTGCCGTTTTTATAAGTATAGTCTTTGCGGATCTCGGTGTATACGTAGTGCTGCTGTATTCTCCGGTTTGTATGTATGTATTACATCTAACTAATATCTATTAGTTTATTTATTGATCTATTACAGATAGATCGATACATAGAAGAAATGATAGATATTAGAGAGATCGATAAGTGATTGATTAGATGCATAGATATTAGATGGAAAGGTATTACATCGAATAATTTACATATATCCACACACCAGAAGAACAGCAGTGCAGTAACCCCTTTAAAAGACAACCACTTTAAAGCGCTTGTCCAGGCCCTCTTCCCTCTCCCCCACTCTCAAAAAAACGACTCCAAAGTGTGGGAAAATTGGGATATGATCCATAGTTCACATGAACATCTGAAATCGAATTTTTGATAAAGTTCACAAAATAAGGTGCCTTAAAGGGAATGTGTCAGCAGGTTTTTGCTGTGTAATCTGAGAGCAGCATGGTGTAGGGAAAGAGACTCTGATTCCAGCAATGCGTCACTTACTAGGCTATGTGTGTACTGTTTCAATAAAATCGAGAGATTATCACTACTGGACTAGGTGTCTCGTGCCTCCTGGTCCTGCCACGCCCCCACCACTAATTGGCTGTTTTATGTGTGTGGGCGGGGTTATACACAGCTCAGCATTCCAGGGTCTGCAAGATCTGCAGCAGAGAAAACTGTGATTCTATCAGAATGACAGCAAGCAGCCCAGTAAGTGACACATCGTTGGAATCAGGGTCTCAACCCCTGCATTATGCTGCTGTCCGATTACATAGCAAAAACCTGCTGTCATATTCCCTTTAAGGACTTGTGTGGATAGATATAGATGGGAATGAGATGGATAACATACTTCTAAACATCAGAATAACTTCACAAAATAGGACAACTCAAGGACTCATGTTCACTCCACTTTTTTTTATAGAGGGGAAATGATCTTTAAAAATGATTCCGGCGCTTCTCATGCGGAAGTTTTCTGTAAATACATCACAATTATGAGACGAGGGAGACAGCAGAGTAAACAGATGCTGACACGCTCCATTTCCATCCGTCCGTGCCGCCATCTCCTCGTGGCGTCGAATCAGTAGGATATAAAGCAGAATATAAAACCCATCTAATTAAAAAAAAAAAAGGAGAAAAAAAGTTCCCCCGAAACTGAAAATAAAAAAGGCAAACAAAATAAATGAAAATGCCTTTAATTAAAAAGCCTGTTCTGGTAATTAGACGGGAGCTTCTACCTATTAGTACGGAGACGCGCGGCGGCGGATAACCGCCGTAAAAAGAGCGCAAATTATCGCTGAGATGTAAGGGAGCGCCTGGCGACCTACCGCACCTCAGCTGTTCCAGAATTATGTCTCCCGCGGGAGGATCACGGGAATTTTTCTTTGAATAATATCCCTAACTTTTTTGTTTAACCCCTTCTCATCCTGCCCCATAATAGCGTGCGCTCATACGGCACAGTAAAGAATCGTGATGGCGGTATTAAATACACAGTTTCAAAGGCCCAGATCTGAAATCACGCCGATCCTGGCTTGGCATTCCAAAGTCATCAATGATCACGAGTTACCCAAAAGTTGTCCTGGCACTATAGGAGGGGGACATACTGTGCCCTGCCAAAGACTCGGCACTGTTTTGTCTTTTGTCGTTGAATTATTCTGCTGTAGTGACCCGGATCGGAGATAACGATCATCCCAGATGTCAAAGGTGTTAGGGGAGAGCGTTAATATGAGATCGATGAGGGTACGACCACTAGCAACCTCACTGATCAGCTGTTAACAGGTCCCACGGCAGCCAGAAAACCACAGCTTCATGCACTGCATAGTGGCCATTCTCGGGTATTACAGTTCGTCTTCCCGTTTTTAGTTTTTTTACATTATTTTAAAATCCCAAATTCCGTTCTTAAGATATCTTTATAGTAGTCAGAGCTCTGTTTTAACGATACAGAGCTCCAAATCCCCAGCAAATGACTGATAAAAAAAAATGCAGGCAGTCTGCAGTCACCACTAGAGGGAGCTCAGGAGCTTGACGGATACAGGTTACACATTGATCACGCTCCCTCTAGTTGTGGAATCCAGAACTGCATCACTTTGCAGGAGATTTTGAGATCTGTATAAAAAAAACACAGAGCTACAATCGCTATGAAGATATATTAAGAAATTAACCAGCTCAGGATTTTTTGATCCTACGCGATGCAATAATGATTATTATTGGACATTGGCTTTGAAGGCAGAAGTCTGAGGCTTCCAGAAAGGGTTGGAGGAGGTTTAGGGATAAATATCGAACGAAGCCTAAGCCAATGTTATCTAACGACCAGTCTCTCTGACATGGGCAGAGGATCGTTTTCGAGAGAACTTCCCTTTAAGACCTCCCCGTGAACGTTAATGCTTTTCTTGGAACAATTGACTGCTGTTCAGTTTGGTAACGGTATCCTCCGGGGGTGGTCGGCGTCATGTTTGCCGCTCTCATCATGCGAGTGTTTGCATTGCTAAATCACTGGAGTGTCCCTTGCAACAGAACAAGTAGACCATGAAATCATCATCGCACATTCTTACCTAATTACTAATCTGCCATAAGACGGTCTCTCGCAATCATTTACATCCCGAACTGTAGGCAGAAGTCTTGTGTGGTAACCAAAACAGTTGTTTCCCAGCAGCGGGACTCTTTAAATAATCATGGTTAGTGGTGGTGTCTACGTTAGACAATCCCTTTTTGAGCTGTAATTTGTGGAGAATCGCACTATAGCAAGTGTTTGTTTTTCCTGCAGTGCCTCCGCAGGGGAAAGGAAGTATTACAATTTTGCCATTGAAATCAATTGTCTATATACTTGATGGACTTAGTCCTCCAGAGGAAGAGACGCTCTTGGTAACTTTTTGTAGCTGCTCTTTGTTCTAGAAGGGTTTTAAATAGGGGACGCCACTCTTTTTAACTCACAGAAGGAGCTTTCCAAACGAGACAGTCCCAATTTGTCAGGTATTGAAGGGGATCTGTAGATAGGTTTTGGCTTTTTAGTCTGAAAGCATCAAGATGTAAAGATGGAGAGTTTGATTTCAGGGATGTGGCACTTTCTGTAGTTTGAATACAGTCAGTGATTTATCAGCAGGAGATTATCACCACAGGACTAGATGTCGGATGTCAGGTAGTCCAGCTGATCTGTGTAACCCCGCCCCCATCCCTGATTGGCAGTGTCTTGTGTACACTGCCAATCAGTGATGGGGGCGGGGTCATGCAGAGCTCAGAATTAGGACCACTGCTATATCTACAGCAGAGAAAACAGGGATTCTATCAAAACTGCAGTACGTGACACATCGCTGGAATCAGGGTCTCTGCCCCTACATTATACCATACATAGTCAGATCCCACAAATCCTGCGTAACTTCACTTTCTCTGCCTCCTCTTCTTGGTAACCTACACACAGTAAAAGAGGGTGGATGAGAGTGACCTATCAGTTTGTCATCTATAACCATGGAGACACATGGGTCTGCATAGGGGCTGCATACACAAAACGATAGGAAATTTCTAATCAAATCTATTTGCAAGGTGGCTTCATTTTTACATCAGATGCATTGAATGTACAGTTGCAAAAGTATACACACCCTTAAACCGTACACACCAAAAGCCCACCCACCCCTCTCCATTACCGTCGCCCAACAAACATCTAAACCTCTTTAAATAATTGATTCCCTTTAATTACAATCACCAGGCAGAAGGACGACAGCATCTCTAATTCATGATCGCGGTGGGTGACGCCGTGCACCTCGTGGCCGCACTTTGCCTGCTCACCCCCACCAAGTGTCAAGAGACAAATTATTCGGCTTCTCGACGAGTTTTGTCGTTTTCCTGTTCCAGCTACAAAAGAATAAAACCCCGTAGCTTTGAAATATCACAAAGTGACACGTTAATGACTGCGGAGTCCGGACTCTCCAGAATTCAATGAGACGCGCAGTAATGCTCTGCCATTTCTAAATGGAAAACGGGTTAATGCAAATGTTCAGTGGCAAAAGTAGCTTTCAGCCTTTACAGTAAGTCGACATATTGATGGGCTGCGGAACAGGCGAGAAGCCAGCAGAGGTACGGAAAAGGCGGGAGAAGGGTCAGTAGCCGGCTCTCCTAGTGGGGAAATCAATGGAAGCACTTTGCATAGAGCCATTACCTGCTTTAAAGGGGTATTACATTCGCTAAAGCATTGATGTTTGATCTGTGATTGATCAGTCAGAGTTCCAACCCTAGGATCACCCATAGATGAGGCGTAATAAGGAGACCACCACCTGAGCGTGATGCTTCCCCTTCATTATCACAGCACCTTGCATATAACCGCTGTCTCCGGTCCTGAAGCTAAGTCCCATTCAAGCATCAGGCACTTGGATGCCCTAAAATGTTTGGGAAACAGGGCTGCTGATTGGTCGGAGTCCCAGAGGTCAGTGACCCACTGGTCACCCCATAAAAATCTATTCTATGTAGAGTTGCCCTTTAGCATGTGTATATGACAGTTCCATAATTCACCCACTTGAATTGATGAATTGAGGTGCTCTTCACCACAAACCTGGTATTGGAGAGGAGCAGAAAATCTTGACAAGCAAAACCTTCAACTATCTACCGTTTCCAACCTAAGCTGCTGGGATAGGTCCTGTAAAGCTAACCGGTTTCCTTAGGTCTTAAGCTGCTGGGATAGGTCCTGTAAAGCTAACCGGTCTCCTTAGGTATTAAGCTGCTGGGATAGGTCCTGTAAAGCTAACTGGTCTCCTTAGGTATTAAGCTGCTGGGATAGGTCCTGTAAAGCTAACCGGTCTCCTTAGGTATTAAGCTGCTGGGATAGGTCCTGTATAGCTAACCGGTCTCCTTAGGTATTACGTTGCTGGGATAGGTCCTGTAAAGGTAACCGGTCTCCTTAGGTATTACGCTGCTGTGATAGGTCCTGTAAAGCTAACCGGTCTCCTTAGGTCTTACTGCATCCTAGAAATGCCCTCTTCGTTTACAGGCTGTAGCTTCATTTTCTAAACAGACTCCTCAGGGAGGTTGGAAATCAGATTATCACATAAGCTCCTCCCCCGAGGAATCGTAAGGATTCTGAGGAGCCTAAATGGGTCACATGACACAATATCCTGAATTACGAAGTTCAAAGAAAGTGGAAGATAAGTTCTTCCGAACTCTTCAACTACGGTTCAGAAGAAAGGGGCACTGTGCATAGAAGTCTTGGTCTGGTCTTTACCGATGCTGTTTATTGTGAGCTAATTTATGCTTCTCTTCCAGGGCGTTCACCTTTATACCCCTACATCCAGAAGACCAACCAGGTTGTGTATGAACTCCACTCGGGAAGGAAAGTGGCACGTCTTCGGGAGCCACGAGACCTCTATGGTGTATCCTCCAATAGCTTTTTCCATCCGCCGCGGTGGCCATATGAGTGTCAGGTTATCAAGAGAAAAATTGAGCACATCGGTGAGGTCTTCACTGAAATGTCCAGAGATGGCATAAATGCGGGTGTTCTTATAATGCAGGCAGTCCTTCAGAACCCAATATTACAAAAATCTGATTAATAGTGCTAGTGAAATGCTTGGGTTACACCCCTGTCAATCCACCGCGGGCAGCTCAAGGGATATACTCACTAGAGATATTGTATAAATATGGTAACTATTAGGACGTTTTCTTATGAGACGGTCGTTCTTACTTTAGCACTGCCTACGCCTTATTCATCAGATTTTTTTTAAAGAAATTTAGATGCAAAAATAATTTTAAATATATGAACTAGAAAATTTTCTATGAAAAATCCTGAAAATATACCTGGTCGGAAAGGGAGGTGTGTGGGAAAAATGGCCTGGTCTTGCACTGGTTAATCTGTCTTGTTTTTCAGAGTGGGACCCCCCTGTCCCTGAACCCATGTACAAGCCTTCAGGTTTAGAGCAGGAGCCTATGTATGTGAACCCTACGGAAACTAAGGTCATCTATCAGCTCAGCGATGGTGGGTGCCAACCTCTGCCCTCTTATTGGTATCTGATGACTATACTGTTATCTTTTCTCCTTATGACTAATTTGGAAATTAATTTTATGTAGCCCCCAATACCATAAATTTAGTGTGTTCATCAGGTAGAAGGGACAAAATATGTGTTGGGTCCTGTATAGTTATGTGACATGAATGGCACCCCATTAGTGAAAGGGCTTGCCCATGATTACTTATGAACTCCTGTTATGTATGAAGCTTTTCCCCGCCTGTCTCCCACGCATCACTGAGTCGGGAGAGAGAGCTATCTGATGTGTATATGAAGGCTTTTTGTCCACTAGGACGTCATACGGAAGGGGTCTCCTCTCGGACCCCACCGTATGATCTGATTCTGTTCTGAAGGACTCCAGCTGCCTTTCTGAATAGGCATGGTGTAATACTACATATCACCTGTAGTGGCCACTGTTGCGAAAAAGGACAGGAATAATCCTGGGCGATCAGCCGATTGCTCTCGCTTAACAACAAGCTTATTTGGCTATTACTTGTTCTCGACTTTCGGTCGGTGGAGTAAAAATGTGTTTATTAATTTCCTCATAATTTCATCTTCATATCATGTAGATAAGATGGCGAGAGTCTTCTCCGCTCTGCACCTAAACTGATGAGATTCTTCACCGCTTCTGGCGCGCATGACTCACAGCGGAGCATTGTTTCTCACACTATTTTTGCCTTTCACCCCATCCTGTGATCTATTTTTAATCCAATCATTTTTATTTTTTTCGGGGGAAGGAGGGAATAATTGCGCTATAAAATGCTCTTTGAAAATGTCAGATTCATTGTCGCTCGCTCAGAACTGCGACTTAATTGCTAATATTTTGAAATTCTGTAGTATTCTCTCATTTTCTCACTAAACTCCCTCCTGTCAAGCACAGACTGTTTTGGGTTTTTTTTTTTTTTTTTGTATTTATCTTTTTTTTTCTGCTACCGATATGAATAAACATAATTTTCCACCCGACTCTGAACAAGGCAGGACAGGGAGAGCTCGCACCGAGAGAGCGGAGATCTGAAAGTTAATTGCATCTCTGGGCTGCATATGTTTATTTGTGCAGCAATTAAGCCCACCATAACTTTGATCCTCGTGTCTCGGTGTCACACAATCGTACAATTGCATGACTAACTCCACAGTAGTCACTACAGAAACCCTCAAATTTGGGTCATCGGAGAACGTCAGCCATTTTTTTGCTGAGCCGCTGTGAATTATGTCGATCCTATAGATAAGCTGTGATGGGAATAATAATGATATCTCCAGTTTTCCTTTATTTCGCTCATCGCAATTGTGTCTATAGCACAGAATGTTTTTCTTTCTTTTAAATGATTGTTTTTTTTTCGTTTCCTCTTATACTCTTACTTTCTTGTGTCCTCCTCCCCTGTTTCTTCATTCCCTTTGCTTTTCCATCCTGCTTCCTGTTACTTTCCTGTTTCCTTCTCTCCTATTTCTTACTTTTCTGCCTTCTTATTCCCTTTGCTTTCCCATCTTGCTTCCTGTTACTTTCCTGTTTCCTTCTCTCCTATTTCTTACTTTTCTGCCGTCTTCATTCCCTTTGCTTTCCCATCCTGCTTCCTGTTACTTTCCTGTTTCCTTCTCTCCTATTTCTTTCCTGCCTTCTTCATTCCCTTTGTTTTCCCATCCTGCTTCCTGTTACTTTCCTGTTTCCCTCTCTCCTATTTCTTACTTTCCTGCCGTCTTCATTCCCTTTGCTTTCCTATCCTGTTTCCTGTTACTTTCCTGTTTCTTTCTCTCCTATTTCTTACTTTTCTGCAGTCTTCATTCCCTTTGCTTTCCCATCCTGCTTCCTGTTACTTTCCTGTTTCCTTCTCTCCTATTTCTTACTTTTCTGCAGTCTTCATTCCCTTTGCTTTCCCATCTTGCTTCCTGTTACTTTCCTGTTTCCTTCTCTCCTATTTCTTACTTTTCTGCCGTCTTCATTCCCTTTGCTTTCCCATCCAGCTTACTGTTACTTTCCTGTTTCCCTATTTCTTATTTTTCTGCCGTCTTCATTCCCTTTGCTTTCCCATCCTGCTTCCTGTTACTTTCCTGTTTCCCTCTCTCATATTTCTTACTTTCCTGCCGTCTTCATTCCCTTTGCTTTCCTATCCTGTTTCCTGTTACTTTCCTGTTTCCTTCTCTCCTATTTCTTACTTTTCTGCAGTCTTCATTCCCTTTGCTTTCCCATCCTGCTTCCTGTTACTTTCCTGTTTCCTTCTCTCCTATTTCTTACTTTTCTGTCGTCTTCATTCCCTTTGCTTTCCCATCCTGCTTCCTGTTACTTTCCTGTTTCCTTCTCTCCTATTTCTTTCCTGCCTTCTTCATTCCCTTTGCTTTCCCATCCTGCTTCCTGTTACTTTCCTGTTTTCTTCTCTCCTATTTCTTTCTTTTCTGCCTTCTTCATTCCTTTGTTTTCCCATCCTGCTTCCTGTTACTTTCCTGTTTCCTTCTCTTCTATTTCTTACTTTTCTGCCTTCTTCATTCCCTTTGCTTTCCCATCCTGCTTCCTGTTACTTTCCTGTTTCTTCTCTATTTCTTACTTTTCTGCCGTCTTCATTCCCTTTGCTTTCCCATCCTGCTTCCTGTTATTTTCCTGTTTCCTTCTCTCCTATTTCTTACTTTTCTGCCTTCTTCATTCCCTTTGCTTTCCCATCCTGCTTCCTGTTATTTTCCTGTTTCCTTCTCTCCTATTTCTTACTTTTCTGCCTTCTTCATTCCCTTTGTTTTCCCATCCTGCTTCCTGTTACTTTCCTGTTTCCTTCTCTTCTATTTCTTACTTTTCTGCCTTCTTCATTCCCTTTGCTTTCCCATCCTGCTTCCTGTTACTTTCCTGTTTCTTCTCTATTTCTTACTTTTCTGCCGTCTTCATTCCCTTTGCTTTCCCATCCTGCTTCCTGTTATTTTCCTGTTTCCTTCTCTCCTATTTCTTACTTTTCTGCCTTCTTCATTCCCTTTGCTTTTCTATCCTGCTTGCACTTACTTTACAGTACCCTTCTGCTGTCTCCCTACTTTAGTACAATTTCCTTTTCCTGCTTCCTCTTACTTTCCTGTATCCACCCAATTAACCTTCCTGTACCTGCCTGAACTTTTACCCATGTGTCAGACGACCGTCTGCGTTTCAGCCAGTAACTTGAGTCAGCAGAGAAAGCCTCTGAATTTGGGTCATCCCTGGTGTCCCAACGGTGTCAGCCATGTTGTCCTCAGACTGTGAATCGATCCCATAGATAACCTGCGACAGGAATATTAATGATCTTGACTTTTTTCTGTTCCCCTTATCTCTTCAGTTTCAGTTTTGCCTTTGGCTGGGAACAAATCTTTTCTCTTTTTTAACCAGTTGCTCCCTCGGCTGCTCTACATTTTGTACTTCTCTGGTGACTCGCGTGTTTAATTTCCTGTCTGCTTTCTCCAGCATTTCATTACCGGCCTGCCAATCTATTTCATCCCGTGTCCCTAATTCTAGTCCGTCTTATCTCTCCCCCTTCTTTATAATTAGTTCCTTCTCTTGGGAATTATCTGCCATCTGTAACTTACATGAATTCGGCTTTGTTACGTGCCGACTTCATTTTTTTTCTTTTATCTGTTTTCTTGTCTTCCTGTATTGTCAGCCTGTCCTTATTCTCATATCTTAATCCAATCTTTTCGCCACCTCTTCAGTTCTACTTATCAGTTTATCTGTCTCCTACTTATTTTCTGTCCCAAGGATATTGTTTCACCTTCATGGTTTTTATAAAAAAGCCAAAATGTTATCACACGGAGCCTAATTTGCTCATTTCAAGTGGTTTTCTCCCTTGTTCTTCCATCTTATTTTTTCGTTGCTTCTCGCTAACTCTCACATACTTTTTTTCGTGCTTTTCTTCCTACTTTTTACTCTCAATAGCCTTTAATCTTGATTTTATATTTTCTCTTCTTTTTTCTGCTTTCTCATACTATTTTGACCCTCCATTTTTTTTCTTACTTTGCTGCTTTCTCCTCATCCTCTACCACCCCAGTGTAATTTTGTTATCTTTTCCTTGTACCTGTGTCTCTTTTTCCTCTTCTGCTTTTTTTAACCTTCTGATTTTCACTTACTTTTTTTCACTTTTTCATATTGCTTTCATTTCTACTTTGCTTCCTCTTACTCCTATATGTTCTGCTATCTCTAACTTATGTTTTATGCTTTACTCTTTATACCATTGTTTTTGTCCCTCAGCTTTTTTTCCTCAGTTATGTCCTTCTCCTTTGTACCTAACATGTTTTGTTCTTCAACTTCGGTGTTTTCTTTTCATTTTTTTAATCCTTTCTATTGCTATTTTTCTCCCCCTTCCCCCATCTTTTGTCATAGCCACTCTGCCTACTCTTCATCGTTATATTCCATTTTAGAGACTGAATCGTATTGTATGTATCCCACTTTTATTATTGTCTGTGTCCTCTTAGTTTTCTCTGACTTTCCCCTACTCTTCTTTTTTGTACCCTTCCTCTTTATTTTGCAATCAGCGCTGTCACAGAGGAGCATATCTCACAATTTGCAGCCTTTACAAAGTAAGATTCCCCTTTCATTGCACCCATAAATTATGATGCAAACAAAAGTAACCCCCAAATGCAGTATGAAACCCTCTATTACTTTCTTATATACTTCTGCTTCGTCTTTTTCTGTGATCTTCTTCGTTCTCCTACTTTCCTGTATCTTTCTGCTTCCTCTTCTTCTGTGCTCTTCCTAGTTCTTACTTTCCTGTATCTTTCTGCTTCCTCTTCTTCTGTGCTCTTCCTGTTTCTCTTACTTTCCTGTATCTTTCTGATTCCCTTCTTCTGTGCTTTTCCTCGTTCTCTTACTTTCCTATATCTTTCTGCTTCATTTTCTTCTGTGCTCTTCCTCATTCTCTTACTTTCCTGTATCTTTCTGCTTCCTCTTCTTTGCTGTTCCTAATTCTTATTTTCCACTAACTTTCTGCTTCTTCTCCTGTGTTCTCTTACCTTCCTGTATCCTTCTGCTTCCTCTTCTTCTATGCGGTTCTTAGTTTTCTTACTGTCTAGCATCTTTCTGCATTCTCTTCTTCTGTGCCATTCTCACTTTCATGGTACCATTCATTACTTTCTTATAAACTTCTGCTGCTTCTTTTTCTGTGCTGTTCCAGTATCTTTCTGCTTTCTCTTCTTCTTCTGTGCTGTTCCTACTTTTTATTTTCCACTACCTTTCTTCTTCCTTTTCTCCTGTGTTCTTCCTAGTTCTCTTACTTTCCTGTATCTCTTCTTCTTCTGTGCTCTTCCCTGTTCTCTTACTTTCCTGTACCTTTTTGTTTCCTCTTCTGTGCCCTTCTTCGTTCTCTTACTTTCCTGTATCTTTCTGCTTCCTCTTCTTCTATGCTGTTCCTTGTTCTCTTACTTTACTGTATACTTCTAATTCCTCTTCTTCTTCTGTGCCCTTCCTCATTCGCTTACTTTCCTGTGTCTTTCTGCTTCCTCTACTTCTATGCTCTTCCTCATTCTTTCTTTCCTGTATCTTTCTGATTCCTCTTCTTCTGTTCCCTTCCTTGTTCTCTTACTTTCCTGTATCTTTCTGCTTCCTCTTCTTCTGTGCTCTTCCTCATTCTCTTATCTTTCTGCTTCCTCTTCTTCTTCTGCACTCTTCCTCGTTCTCTTACTTTCCTGTATCTTTCTGCTTCCTCTTCTTCTATGCTGTTCCTTGTTCTCTTACTTTACTGTATACTTCTGATTCCTCTTCTGTGCCCTTCCTCATTCGCTTACTTTCCTGTGTCTTACTGCTTCTTCTTCTATGCTCTTCATTCTTTCCTGTATCTTCCTTATTCCTCTTCTTCTGTTCCCTTCCTCGTTCTCTTTCCTGTATCTTTCTGCTTCCTCTTCTTCTGTTCCCTTCCTTGTTCTCTTACTTTCCTTTATCTTTCTGCTTCCTCTTCTTCTGTGCTCTTCCTCATTCTCTTACTTTCCTGTATCTTTCTGATTCCTCTTTTCCAGTGCCCTTTCTAGGTTCTTTTACTTTCCTGTATCTTTCTGATTCCTCTTTTCCAGTGTCCTTCCTCGTTCTCTTACTTTCCTGAATCTTTCTGCTTCCTCTTCTCTAGTGCTCTTCCTCGTTCTCTTACTTTCCTGTATCTTTCTGCTTCCTCTTCTTCTTCTGCGCCCTTCCTCGTTCTCTTACTTTCCTGTATCTTTCTGCTTCCTCTTATTCTGTTCCCTTCCTCGTTCTCTTACTTTCCTGTATCTTTCTGCTTCCTCTTATTCTGTTCCCTTCCTCGTTCTCTTACTTTCCTGTGTCTTTCTGCTTCCTCTTCTTCTTCTGTTCTCTTCCTTGTTCTCCTACTTTCCTGTATCTTTCTGCTTCCTCTTCTGTGCTCTTCCTCGTTCTCTTACTTTCCTGTATCTCTCTGATTCCTCTTCTTCTTCTGTTCCCTTCCTCATTCTCTTACTTTCCTGTATCTTTCTGATTCCTCTTCTCCAGTGTCCTTCCTCGTTCTCTTACTTTCCTGTATCTTTCTGCTTCCTATTCTTCTTCTGCGCCCTTCCTTGTTCTCTTACTTTCCTGTATCTTCCTGCTTCTTTTTCTTCTGTGCTCTTCCTCGTTCTTACTTTCCTGTATCTTTTTGATTCCTCTTCTTCTGTGCTCTTCCTCTTTCTCTTACTTTCCTGTATCTTTCTGATTCCTCTTCTTCTTCTGTTCCCTTCCTCATTCTCTTTCCTGTATCTTTCTGCTTCCTCTTCTCCTGTGCCCTTCCTCGTTCTTACTTTCCTGTATCTTTCTGCTTCCTCTTCTGCGCCTTTCCTCATTCTCCTACTTTCCTGTATCTTTCTGCTTCTTCTTCTGTGCTCTTCCTCGTTCCATTACTTTCCTGTATCTTTCTGATTCTTCTTCTTCTTCTGTGCTCTTCCTCGTTCTCTTACTTTCCTGTATCTTTCTGATTCCTCTTCTTCTTCTGTTCCCTTCCTCGTTCTCTTACTTTCCTGTATCTTTCTGCTTCCTCTTCTCCAGTACCCTTCCTCGTTCTCTTACTTTCCTGTATCTTTCTGCTTCCTCTTATTCTGTTCCTTCCTCGTTCTCTTACTTTCCTGTGTCTTTCTGCTTCCTCTTCTTCTTCTGTTCTCTTCCTTGTTCTCCTACTTTCCTGTATCTTTCTGCTTCCTCTTCTGTGCTCTTCCTCGTTCTCTTACTTTCCTGTATCTCTCTGATTCCTCTTCTTCTTCTGTTCCCTTCCTCATTCTCTTACTTTCCTGTATCTTTCTGATTCCTCTTCTCCAGTGTCCTTCCTCGTTCTCTTACTTTCCTGTATCTTTCTGCTTCCTATTCTTCTTCTGCGCCCTTCCTTGTTCTCTTACTTTCCTGTATCTTCCTGCTTCTTTTTCTTCTGTGCTCTTCCTCGTTCTTACTTTCCTGTATCTTTTTGATTCCTCTTCTTCTGTGCTCTTCCTCTTTCTCTTACTTTCCTGTATCTTTCTGATTCCTCTTCTTCTTCTGTTCCCTTCCTCATTCTCTTTCCTGTATCTTTCTGCTTCCTCTTCTCCTGTGCCCTTCCTCGTTCTTACTTTCCTGTATCTTTCTGCTTCCTCTTCTGCGCCTTTCCTCATTCTCCTACTTTCCTGTATCTTTCTGCTTCTTCTTCTGTGCTCTTCCTCGTTCCATTACTTTCCTGTATCTTTCTGATTCTTCTTCTTCTTCTGTGCTCTTCCTCGTTCTCTTACTTTCCTGTATCTTTCTGATTCCTCTTCTTCTTCTGTTCCCTTCCTCGTTCTCTTACTTTCCTGTATCTTTCTGCTTCCTCTTCTCCAGTACCCTTCCTCGTTCTCTTACTTTCCTGTATCTTTCTGCTTACTCTTCTTCTGCGCCCTTCCTCGTTCTCTTACTTTGCTATATCTTTCTGCTTCCTCTTCTTCTTCTGTGCTCTTCCTCGTTCTCTTACTTTCCTGTATCTTTCTGATTCCTCTTCTTCTTCTGTTCCCTTCCTCGTTCTCTTACTTTCCTGTATCTTTCTGCTTCCTCTTCTCCGGTACACTTCCTCGTTCTCTTACTTTCCTGTATCTTTCTGCTTTCTCTTCTTCTGCGCCCTTCCTCGTTCTCTTACTTTGCTATATCTTTCTGCTTCCTCTTCTTCTTCTGTGCTCTTCCTCGTTCTCTTACTTTCCTGTATCTTTCTCCTTCCTCTTCTTCTTCTGTGCTCTTCCTCGTTCTCTTACTTTCCTGTATCTTTCTCCTTCCTCTTCTTCTTCTGTGCTCTTCCTCGTTCTCTTACTGTCCTGTATCTTTCTGATTCCTCTTCTTCTTCTGTGCTCTTCCTCGTTCTTACTTTCCTGTATCTTTCTGATTCCTCTTCTCCTGTGTCCTTCCTCGTTCTCTTACTTTCCTGTCTCCCTATATATAACAATCCTTTTCCTCTATACTTGTGCTGTCTTTTACTCTTCTTTTCTGATTTTGTTACTTTTTTACTACACCCCCAGTCTCATCTGTCTCTTCTCCCTCCCCCATCTTCTATCAGAATTACTCTTCTCACTTCGCTTTATGTTCCATTTTAGTGGCTGAATTGTACTCTCTGTATCCTCCTAGGTTGGAAGGAGTCTTATTTTATGTGTTCCCGTGTGGGTGGTAATTGCAGCCCCCTCAAGCCCGAGTCTTCCCACAGCTGTGAAGAATCCGACAACACTCTGATGTTCGAGTCTCGATTCGAGAGCGGGAACTTGCAGAAAGTGATACAGGTGTAAGAAAACAAGTCCTGACACGTGTATCTTGTCCTTTCTCTGCAGGTTTAAAATATAAGATATAGTAAAACAGAGACACTTTGTAGATGGCATAGTTACTTCCTTCTATGTGACTGCACTCCGCTAGTCCCATACACAATGAATGGAGTGCTAATGCATTTTTTGTTCTCGGTATTCATAGGGGTCCTAGCCTTTAGACCCCAGCAATCAGAAATCCTGTGTCAAGTTGGTATAACCACTTTAAATAGGGCCCATCACTTGTTCAATAAATTGAGTTAAATACCTTGTAAAAATCCCTTGGCTCCCCTGATTCTGCGGCCTCTTTCCGTTTTGCGTTGCTCCATTGGAGCACAGTACATGAAATCTCTTCTTGCAGACCAGTTGGGCTTTTCTTCAGAACCTTCTTTATGGGCGTGCACTTTCACCCCTCTTTCCCACACGCTGCCAATCACAGCTCGGCAGATGGTCTTGCACCCGAGCTGTGATTGACGGCATCTGCGAGGGAGGAAAGAAAGTGCACGCCCACAGAGAAGACTCTGAAGAAACGCCCAGTTGGTCTGCAAGCAGAGATTTCACATACTGCATTTCAAAAGCAACAAATGTGAATATCTCTGCAGTGGAGCGACATAGAGCAAAACAGAAAAGAGTGACAGAATCGGGAGAGCTCATAGATTTTGACACGGGAACTCAATTAGTTTTTTTTAATATTTCTTAAAATAAAAAAGTAGTCTGATAAAAAACTTTTTTACAATCTGGTTTTACTTTCAGAATTTTTTTTTCCATTCTATACTTGTCATGACTAAACAACATCAAAAAAGGACCACATCGGGAGATGAGCGGCGCTGATGACTTTCCAGGCACCTGCACGTCCCGATGTGGAAGCGAGCAGTGCCGGAGCAACCTTTTTAAGCATCCCCCAGCATGTTTTAGAAAAATATATATATATATAATATTCTCCCTAACGTATCAGACTTTGCACCTCATTTGGCAGCAGATTATCAAAAAACATGGAAATAACCGTATAGTGTTAAAACAAGAGCATGATTCATTGTGCTGCGTCGCCCCCCTGTGGCCGGCAAGGAAATGCAAATGGAGAACTATTCAGAAAGTTCTGCAAATAAAAAAAACAATATATTATATGCGTTTACTTAAGATCAGTGACAGCGGCGAAGAGCGACCTTGTGGTTGTCATCGACTAACCTGACACAGAACTGCATGGAGCCAAGTGCTGTCACTGACGGCTGTTAATGCCGCACACATGTATCAGAAATCTACTACATGCATAAGCTTTTTTATTTTCTCGGTGGGAAAGCTTCATTTTTCACCAGCCGATGTCTGCTTTATGTAGAATAAATTGCCATAAATTTCGTTAGTAGCTGCGCATAATAATAGTATAACTCATAGTCTTCACTCGGGAGTCTGACACGACTCTTGCTTGTCAATGAGCACACGCGTTTCAGGGTATCCATATTTAATGTTTAGTGCCCACTCGGAGGAGAATGGAAACCAGCTGATTGGGGGGGGTCCAAGCACAAAAGTGTCAATCACTCGCCTCGACTCTAGTTTTCCAGCTGTTCCCTATAATGCGGGTAACTACAGCAGACTCAGAGGGGTTCTCCAAGGAATAAATTATATTTTAATCAATAGATATTTGAATAATAATAAGTTCCACAATTGTGTTAAAAAAAATGATCTTGTGCTGAGATAATCTTATGCATTTGCCCCTGGACTGGAGACAAAGCAAAAAACACTCGCTCCTGTGATAAAACAGGCAGGGAAATGTGTTATCTCTAGTGATGAGCGCAAGTTTTCGTTACTCAGGTTTGCCTGGGGTGCTCAGGTATTCACCTGTTTGAGTCCCGACTGCTGCTAGACAGCCACAAAATATTGGGGATTGCATGTTTGGTATCTGGTATCCCCCTCTGAGAACACATACACAGGTGAGATGAGCGTGCATGTACATGTTGAAATGGGAAGAATAATTGTCAGGTTTTTGCCAACTACAGTCTAAGTTGGAAAGGGGATGAAGCTCTAAATTGGCGCTGCCTTCCTTTCATTGTCAGTAGCGATGGCGGTCCGTCTGTTGATTGATTGATGAAGCCTCAGGAATCACAAGTTAGGACATACTTTCTAAGGTGGGAATCGCCCACTATATCAGCGACCCTCGAGCTCACCGGTCTTGTGTCTCCTTACAGAGGTGACTACGACTACCAGTTGACCCTGCGCAGTGACCTGTACACCGGCCGGCACACCCAGTGGTACTACTTCCAGGTGAAGAACACCAGAGCGGGCGTCCCTTACCGATTTACCATTGTCAACTTCATGAAACCCACAAGTCTGTACAGCCACGGCATGCGTCCCCTCATGTATTCCGAGATGGACGCCAACGCCCGTCACATCGGGTGGAAGAGGATCGGGGATGAGATAAAGTATTATAAGAACAGCTGGGCTGGAGAAGGACTGGGCCATTACTCCCTGTCCTGGACCTTCAGGTTCCCTCACAGCAGAGACACGTGTTACTTCGCCCACTGCTACCCATATACTTACTCCAACCTCCAAGATTACCTGGCCGGGGTAGCCAACAACCCAGAGCGCTCCAGATACTGTAAGATCCGGGTCCTGTGCCACTCCTTGGCCGGTAACATTGTGTACATACTGACTATCACCAACCCCTCCCCGACCACCGAGGAACGCAAGAAGAAGAAGAAAGCCGTGATCCTGACCGCACGGGTCCACCCAGGGGAGACCAACAGCTCCTGGATGATGAAAGGGTTCCTGGACTACATATTAAGCTCCAGGAGCGATGCCCAGCTGCTGAGAGACACCTTCGTCTTTAAGGTGGTGCCCATGTTAAACCCGGACGGGGTGATAGTGGGGAACTATCGCTGCTCTCTTTCCGGACGGGATCTAAACCGTAATTACAAGTCCAGACTGAAAGACTCATTCCCATCTATCTGGTTCACCCGAAATATGATCAGACGGTAAGATTGTGTTTGTCTCATCGATTTCCTATGTCTAATATGTATGTCATATCTGTATTATCTATCTGTAATATCTGTCAGTCTTTCTATATATCTTATATTTCTCAATCTGTCTATTTTCTTATGTCTCCTATAACTCCGTCCCGCATCGCTCGGGTTGATCCGTCCCGCATTGCTTGGGTCGATCCGTCCCGCATCGCTCGGGTAGATCCGTCCCGCATTGCTTGGGTCGCTCTATGCCGCATCGCTTGGGTCGATCTGTACTGCATCGCTCGGGTCGATCCGTCCCGCATTGCTCGGGTCGATCCGTCCCGCATCACTCGGGTTGATCTGTCCCGCATCGCTCGGTAGGTCCGTTCCGCATTGCTCGGGTAGATCCGTCTCGCATTGCTGGGTCGCTCTGTACCGCATCGCTCGGGTCGATCCATCCCACATCGCTCTGGTCAATCCGTCCCGCATCGCTTGGGTCGATCCGTCTCACATCTCTCTGGTCGATCCGTCCGGTATCGCTCGGGTATATCAGTCCTGCATTGCTCGGGTCGATCCGTCCCGCATCGCTCGGGTATATCAGTCCCGCATCGCTCGGCTATATCAGTCCTGCATCGCTCGCGTCGATCTGTACCGCATCGCTCGGGTCGATCCGTCCTGCATCGCTCGGGTCGAACCATCCTGCATCGCTCTGGTCGATCCGTCCCGCATCGCTCGGGTATATCATTCCCACATCGCTCGGGTCAATCCATCCTGAGTCATCACTCAGGTAGATCCGTCCCGCATCGCTTGGGTCGATGCATCCCACATCGCTCGGGTCGATCCGTCTCACATCTCTCTGGTCGATCCGTCCGGTATCGCTCGGGTATATCAGTCCTGCATCGCTCGGGTCGATCCGTCCCGCATCGCTCGGGTATATCAGTCCCGCATCGCTCGGGTATATCAGTCCTGCATCGCTCGCGTCGATCTGTACCGCATCGCTCGGGTCGATCCGTCCTGCATCGCTCGGGTCGATCCGTCCCGCATCGCTCGGGTATATCAGTCCTGCATCGCTCGCGTCGATCTGTACCGCATCGCTCGGGTCGATCCGTCCTGCATCGCTCGGGTCGAACCATCCTGCATCGCTCTGGTCGATCCGTCCCGCATCGCTCGGGTATATCATTCCTGCATCGCTCGGGTCAATCCATCCCGTATCGCTCGGGTCGATCCGTCCCACATCTCTCTGGTCGATCCGTCCGGTATCGCTCGGGTATATCAGTCCTGCATCGCTCAGGTATATCAGTCCTGCATCGCTCGGGTCGATCCGTCCCGCATCGCTCGGGTATATCAGTCCTGCATCGCTCGCGTCGATCTGTACCGCATCGCTCGGGTCGAACCATCCCGCATCGCTCTGGTCGATCCGTCCCGCATCGCTCGGGTATATCATTCCTGCATCGCTCGGGTACATCCGTCCCGCATTGCTCGGGTAGATCCGTCCCGCATCGCTTGGGTCGATGCATCCCGCATCGCTCGGGTCGATCCGTCCCACATCTCTCTGGTCGATCCGTCCGGTATCGCTCGGGTATATCAGTCCTGCATCGCTCGGGTCGATCCGTCCCGCATCGCTCGGGTATATCAGTCCCGCATCGCTCGGGTATATCAGTCCTGCATCGCTCGCGTCGATCTGTACCGCATCGCTCGGGTCGATCCGTCCTGCATCGCTCGGGTCGAACCATCCTGCATCGCTCTGGTCGATCCGTCCCGCATCGCTCGGGTATATCATTCCTGCATCGCTCGGGTCAATCCATCCCGTATCGCTCGGGTCGATCCGTCCCACATCTCTCTGGTCGATCCGTCCGGTATCGCTCGGGTATATCAGTCCTGCATCGCTCAGGTATATCAGTCCTGCATCGCTCGGGTCGATCCGTCCCGCATCGCTCGGGTATATCAGTCCTGCATCGCTCGCGTCGATCTGTACCGCATCGCTCGGGTCGAACCATCCCGCATCGCTCTGGTTGATCCGTCCCGCATCGCTCGGGTATATCATTCCTGCATCGCTCGGGTACATCCGTCCCGCATTGCTCGGGTCGAACCATCCCGCATCGCTCGGGTATATCAGTCCTGCATCGCTCGCGTCGATCTGTACCGCATCACTCGGGTAGGTCTGTTCCGCATTGCTCAGGTAGATCCGTCCCGCATTGCTCTGGTCGATCCGTCCCGCATCGCTCGGGTATATCAGTCCTGCATCGCTCGCGTCGATCTGTACCGCATCGCTCGGGTCGATCCATCCCGCATCGCTCGGGTCGATCCATCCCGCATCGCTCGGGTAGATCCGTCCCGCATCGCTCGGGTAGATCCGTCCCGCATTGCTCTGGTTGATCCTTTCCGCATCGCTCGGGTATATCAGTCCTGCATTGCTCGCGTCGATCTGTACTGCATTGCTCGGGTCGCTCTGTACCGCATCGCTCGGGTAGATCCGTCCCGCATCGCTCGGTTATATCAGTCCTGCATCGCTCGCGTCGATCTGTACCGCATCGCTCGGGTCGATCCATCCCGCATCACTCGGGTCGCAATATAGAGCCTAAATAGATTTAACAAATAATATTATTTATTGAACAAGCAATACTACCATACAGTATTCAAAGAATACTGCAATATAGAGACTAATTAATGCCACCATACAATGTGCAAATAATGTCACGCACAGCTCAAGTAATACCGCCATACAGCACTGCCATAAAGAGCCTTTAAATAATGTCACCATATAAAACTAAAATAGCACTATACAGACCTAAAATACGACTATCAAACAAAGGCCAAATACTACACCACAGAGTTCAAATAATACTACCATACTCGGCTCAAATAGGAACATGGAACAAAGGCCAATACTGCCACCATACAACGCTGAAATATTACTATCATACAGTATTCAAACAGTAATATTATGTAGAACCTAAATAATATTGTCACACAAAGCTCCTATAAATCAACATACAAAGGAAAAACAATTCCACCATACACATTTTTAAAGATCCCAAAATGATACTGCGCCCGAAAAGTATGAAAAAACGATGATGTATTGATTCTGAATAATACCGTCACATGAAGTCTAAATAACACCGCTATAAAAAATCAAATATTACTACCGCCATACAAAAATCACATAATATAAACATGCAGGGCATAGAAAATCCAGATCATAAGCACTTAAGAAAGGTCAAAATATATCTCCATATAAAAACCAAATAATACCGTCATATGACGGTCAAAAAATATACAACCTATACAATATTGTCATGCCAAACTGAACTACTTATATATTCCAATATACAGATGACTAATATTACCGCCATATATACATGAAATAATATCCTCATACAATCTAATACCGCCATGTGAAGATCAATTAATGTCGCTATATAGAGTTCAACTAAGTCCTACAAGCAGAAAATCAAATATTTCCATCCCGAGTCCAAATAATATCGCTGTGCAAAGATCAACTAATGATACCACTTTAGAAACAAGTCCAAATAATACCATAAAACAAAATCTGAAGTAACTGTAACATATATTATTATGCATAATGCCACCATACCGAGCTGAAATATTTATATACACAGATGACAAATAACGATGTCATGCATAGATTCAATATCGCCATACAGAATTCATGTGAAAGTCAAATAATACCGCCATGCGCAGTCCAAATAATAGCGCTATACAGAGATAATCCAGCCTTATATAGTCCAACTAACACTGCACAGTTCTCTCGGCAGCACTCAACACTATAGTAATCCTTTTACCCAACCCTCGGTCTCTGTCTCTCGGCAGCGCACTCTGAAGCATCGCTACCTGCAATCTGCTCAGTCAGTCACATTGTCATTTTCTTTCCATCCGTGCAGATGTCAGACTTTATTTTATTTATTTTTTTTAGAAATTGTATGCATAATATAAGAGATAAGAATCATTATTACAATAATAATAATCTCCCGCTGACAGCACAAAGACTCCATCTCTGCCCACGTACCTTCCACTTCACCGGCCTCAAGCTCTCATTGCGGAGCTGATTGCCAGTAATGGTCTGTGTGCCGCTGCCAGTCATCCTGAATATATCACTGCAAAGCGTATTCCATCCCATAATGTCTCCACATGAAGAGAAAAGGCTATTCCCTCCATGTAAGATGTGCATTGTGTCTGCTCCGTGCTGTGTCCAACTGCCCTCTACTGGTCAATTAGATTACCGGCGCTCATGAAAAAGGAACGGAGTCACCGAATGTAAGAATGTGCGACCTGAGAACGAGTCACAGGAGCTGAAGTGATATCTCTAACTATAGCGGTTTTACTGCCCCTATATAGACAGGAAAATCATTACTATATTATTACCCCTGTGTGCAAGAACATAAACTACTATAATACTGCCCCTATGTACAAGAATATAACTACTATAATACTGCCCCTATGTACAAGAATATAACTAATATAATACTGCCCCTATGTACAAGAATATAACTACTATAATACTGCCCCTATGTGCAAGAATATAACTACTATAATACTGCTCCTATGTACAAGAATATAACTACTATAATACTGCTCCTATGTACAAGAATATAACTACTATAATACTGCTCCTATGTACAAGAATATAACTACTATAATACTGCTCCTATGTACAAGAATATAACTACTGTAATACTGCCCCTATGTACAAGAATATAACTACTATAATACTGCTCCTATGTACAAGAATATAACTACTATAATACTGCCCCTATGTACAAGAATATAACTACTATAATACTGCCCTCTATGTACAAGAATATAACTACTATAATACTGCCCCTATGTGCAAGAATATAACTACTATAATACTGCTCCTATGTACAAGAATATAACTACTATAATACTGCCCCCTATGTACAAGAATATAACTGCTATAATACTGCCCCCTATGTACAAGAATATAACTACTATAATACTGCCCCTATGTACAAGAATATAACTACTATAATACTGCTCCCTATGTACAAGAATATAACTAATATAATACTGCCCCCTATATACAAGAATATAACTACTATAATACTGCCCCTATGTACAAGAATATAACTACTATAATACTTCCCCCTATGTACAAGAATATAACTACTATAATACTGCTCCTATGTACAAGAATATAACTACTGTAATACTGCCCCCTATGTACAAGAATATAACTACTATAATACTTCCCCTATGTACAAGAATATAACTACTATAATACTGCTCTCTATGTACAAGAATATAACTACTATAATACTGCCCCCTATATACAAGAATATAACTACTATAATACTGCTCCTATGTACAAGAATATAACTACTGTAATACTGCCCCCTATATACAAGAATATAACTACTATAATACTGCCCCTATATACAAGAATATAACTACTATAATACTGCTCCTATGTAGAAGAATATAACTACTATAATACTGCCCCCTATGTACAAGAATATAACTACTATAATACTGCCCCCTATATACAAGAATATAACTACTATAATACTGCCCCTATATACAAGAATATAACTACTATAATACTGCCCCTATGTAGAAGAATATAACTACTATAATACTGCCCCCTATGTAGAAGAATATAACTACTATAATACTGCTCCTATATACAAGAATATAACTACTATAATACTGCCCCTATATACAAGAATATAACTACTATAATACTGCCCCCTATATACAAGAATATAACTACTATAATACTGCCCCTATATACAAGAATATAACTACTATAATACTGCCCCTATGTAGAAGAATATAACTACTATAATACTGCCCCCTATGTAGAAGAATATAACTACTATAATACTGCCCCTATATACAAGAATATAACTACTATAATACTGCCCCTATATACAAGAATATAACTACTATAATACTGCCCTATGTAGAAGAATATAACTACTATAATACTGCCCTTATGTAGAAGAATATAACTACTATAATACTGCCCCCTATGTACAAGAATATAACTATTATAATACTGCTCCTATGCAGAAGAATATAACTACTATAATACTGCTCCTATGTACAAGAATATAACTACTATAATACTGCCCCTATGTACAAGAATATAACTACTATAATACTGCCCCTATGTACAAGAATATAACTACTATAATACTGTTCCTATGTACAAGAATATAACTACTATAATACTGCCCCTATGTACAAGAATATAACTACTATAATACTGCCCCCTATATACAAGAATATAACTACTATAATACTGCCCCTATGTACAAGAATATAACTACTATAATACTGCCCCCTATGTACAAGAATATAACTACTATAATACTGCTCCTATATACAAGAATATAACTACTATAATACTGCCCCTATGTACTGGAATATAACTACTATAATACTGCTCCTATGTACAAGAATATAACTACTATAATACTGCCCCTATGTACAAGAATATAACTACTATAATACTGCCCCCTATGTACAAGAATATAACTACTATAATACTGCCCCTATGTACAAGAATATAACAACTATAATACTGTCCCTATGTATAAGAATATAACTACTATAATACTGCCCCCTATGTACAAGAATATAACTACTATAATACTGCTCCTATGTACAGGAATATAATGTGATAGCAGTACCTTTCTGGAGCATATGTCCTGTAGATGGCGCCCTCCTCTCTGTGACCTGGATCCTGTCCTCTCTTCCTCAGGGTGATGGATGAGCGGGAGATCTTACTGTATTGTGACCTGCACGGACACAGCAGGAAGCAGAACGTCTTTATGTACGGCTGTAGAGGCAGAGGTGTCCAGAATGGCGGCGAAAGTCACTTGTGTGAGCGCATCTTCCCATTAATGCTCAGCAAGATCTCCCCCGACAAGGTAACCAATGGTGTACATGCCAAAACATGGCTGATGAAAAAGTGCGCCTCCCCTGTCACTGGTCGTGTGTGGGATTGTTGCCACATAGAAAATGATTGCTTAAACCCAACATCCCAAATAAATACCGACCCCTAAATTATTAAGACCTCAAACACATAGCCTAACTCAAACCGCTATGTTAATATATACACCCCTCCATACCAGACCCTAAATGATTCACATCTTAAATCAGACCCCCAAAAATAATGTGGACCCAACTCCAGACCTTACAATTATTCCAGACCCTTAAATTAATCATATTTCAGTCAGACCCCCCAGACCAAACATCTATAACTATTTCAGACCCCCAAACTAAACGCTGTAAATAATTTCAGACCTAGACTGTAAATGAATGCGATCATAGACCCTTACACTAGTTGAGACCCCAAACCAGACCCTTTAATTAATTCAGACTTCTTGAGTTAATAATTTAGGGATCTGTTCTTGCATTTAAGTTCCCTGACCAGACCCCCTAAAACAGAGTCACACTTAAATTCAGACACCAGACCCTTAGATGACCCTTACTTTTCACGCAAACCTAGGTAAAATTCAGTCTGTCCTCAGCCACCACTAGAGGGAGCTGAGGAGCTTACTGAAGACAGATGGGAGTTGTATAAATCGGTTTACATCAGCTCCCCCTAGTGGTGGCTACAAGTAGTCAGAATTTTACCATTTAAAATTCCCTTGAGCTTCTATTATCTCATTTTCTTGCTTTTTTTTTTTAATTGTATTTTTGCCCGACCTCCGCTCATGAACACCCCCTTACAGTCTCATTATATAGAAGCCTCAGTATTAGGCTGCCATGTTTTTTCTTGTCCTTACCGATGTCCCATTCAGTTCTCATTTTCAGCCTGCAAGTTCAAAGTCCAGAGGAACAAAGAAGGGACGGGCCGCGTGGTCATGTGGAAAATGGGCATTCGGAATAGCTATACGCTGGAGGCCACGTTCTGTGGGTCCTCAATGGGTGAGCGTAACCGTCTCATTACCTACTGTAAACCAGCGGTTGTGAAACTAGTACTACCAGCATGCCCGACAGTGATCTCCCAAGGATGTGACAGAACAGGTGGTGCAGGAGCTGAACTGTCAATCACGCGGCAGCCCCGCCCACTAACATGATCCGTGTAGAATGACCAGGGGCCACGGTCACCGGGACAAGCTGTATATGGCACCTATATGGGCGCAACATATCCGCCACCTAGTGGTGACAGCAGGAAAACAAGAATTTTTCAGGCCCATTACATAAGCCTATATTAAAGCATCCCTTAAATTGACCCTTTAATTCAGCTGTGTGCTTTTGCCATAAATTACAGGTAAACGACGCGGGACTCATTTCAGCACAAAGGACCTGAAGTCGCTGGGTTACCATTTCTGCGATGCACTTTTGGATTATTGTGACCCTGAGCAAACTAAGGTAAGCGTGCCGCTCCTGCAGGAACCACCAGCAGGTCCCCGAAGGTGAGCCTATCACAGTGATCAAAATAAAAAAAAATAGTAAATCAAACCCCCCTTTATCACCCCCTTAGTTAGGTAAAAATAATAAAAACAATTTTTTATTTCCATTAGGGTTAGAGTTGGGCTAAAAAAGTTGGGCTAAAGTTAGGGTTAGGGTTGGGCTAAAGTTAGGGTTGGGCTAAAGTTAGGGTTAGGTTTAAGTTAGGGTTGGGCTAAAGCAGGGGTCGACAAAGTTGTTCTGAATCTAGGAGCCAGACAAAAAATTTAGGAGCCAGAATTTTTTTTTCATTTCATCATCATTACCTCCCCATCATCATCAATGCCTCCCCATTATCATCAATGCCTCCCTATCATCATCAATGCCTTCCCATCATCATCAATGCCTCCCCATTATCATCAATGCCTCCCCATTATCATCAATGCCTCCCCATCATCATCAATTCCTCCCCATCATCATCAATGCCTCCCCATTATCATCAATGCCTCCCCATTATCATCAATGCCTCCCCATTATCATCAATGTCTCCCCATCATCATCAATGCCTCCCATTATCATCAATGCCTCCCCATCATCATCAATGCCTCCCCATTATCATCAATGCCTCCCCATTATCATCAATGCCTCCCCATTATCATCATTGCCTCCCCATCATCATCATCACTGCCCTCCCCCCACCACCATCACACAGACAGCACCGCAGCACACAAGCACTCTCTCACATACACACACAAAGCACCGCACTACATACACACACACTGATACACACACACACACTGATACACACACACATCTCACCTGTCCGGCGTCCGCGCGCTCTCTGCCACAGCCGGCCGCTGAATGATGACATCATTCAGCGGCGCTGCTGTGAGAGGAAGCGCAGGCGCCCCCTGGAGCCCGGAGCTGCGGCAGCGGAGGCACGGGAGAGGTAAGTATTGTGCCAGCTGCTGCCAGGGCCCTGAGCAAGCGGGGGGGAGGGGCCAGTGGCGGCGCTGACACCGCTAACGGGCGCCGGGGTGCCCGACGGGGAGTGGGCCCTTCGGCCTGCTCAGGGCCCCGGCACTTGCCCGGGTGTGCGGGTGCTGACGCCGGCCCTGCCTCCTCTTTAATTCCCCGAACCCTGGGCTAACGTTAGGGTAGGATTAGGTTTGGGTTAGGGTTGGAGTTGGGTTAGGGTTCTGGTTCTGGTTGGGATTACGGTTAGGGTTGGGATTAGGGTTAGGGGTGTGTTGGGGTTTGGGTTATGGTTAGGGTTGGGATTAGGGTTAGGGGTGTGTTGGGGTTAGGGTTGTGGTTAGAATTGGGGGGTCCACTATTTAGGCACATCAGGGGGTCTCCAAACGGGACATGGCACCACCATTGATTCCAGCCAATTTTGCATTCAAGAATTCAAACGGTGCTCCCTCCCTTCCAAGCCCTGCCGTGCGCCCAAACAGTGGCTTTCCCCCCATATATCAGGTATCGACGTACTCAGGAGAAATTGCACAACAAATTTTTAGCTGCAGATGAAGGAAGGGAGACACAGTCATTACTAGTGGGTAGGCGGAGCCCACACAGGATAGAACACCTCAGATTAAAAAGAGTGTTGACCGGCCCCTCCAGCTCGGGCTCCTCCTACTCAGCTCTCCAGTCTAAAATTTGAGGTCACAGAGGATAGTCGCTGCTGAAGCAGCTCCTCAGAAGATTTTTTATTTTTATCGGACAGAGACTTGGACCCCCGTGGTCTTGAGGTCTCACTGGTCTCAGCGCTGCTGGACCCCCACCTCTCCCTTGGCGGATCTGTATTACCCTTTAAGGAGGTCCCTGCAGAACCCTGCCGGCCCTGGGGGATGAGGGTTGCTTCCCTGGCGGGGACGCAAACCACGCTTCTGGGGTCACTGCGTTCCCCGCCCTTGGGGGAAGCTACGGGCACAGCGCCACAAATCCCACATGGAGGTCCCTGTGGCGCTCAGCGGGGTGAGTACTCAACATTTTAATGTGTTTTGAGTGCTTCAGCGACTGCTGCGGCAGCCGCTGTTACATGTGACATGTTGGTGACTAGTGTCTTTTGTCCGCAGGTGGATGCCTGCAGGACATGGAGAGCGGAGGAGTCGCGCGCCCTTTTTTGAATTTTTCGCGGCGCTCTGAGCGCGCGCTTTACTACTGTCTCCTCTTCCGGCTTCTCTCTCAGAAGCACAGCGCGGCGGCCATTACTGGATCAGGGAGCTGGAGGCTTCCTTCCTCACTCTCCTCCCCTCCCGATAACGAAGACGCTACACCACGGAGCTGGGTGAGTCGCTTCTGCCTGTCAGGGCAGAAGCTTAACCCCCTCACCCCCACAGCGCAGGACACTGAACGCTACCGCTAACGATCACGATAACGACGCATACTATGCAATCGTTTTTTCAGCTGCAGATGGAAGGAAGAGAGCCACAGTATTCATTACTGATGGGTAGGCGGAGCCCAGATCAGGATGTCACCTCAGATCAAAAGAGTGCTAACTGGCTGGCCCCTCCAGCTCGGGCTCCTCCTACTCAGCTCCAGTCTAAGATTTGAGGTCCAGAGGATGGTCGCTGCTAATGCAGCTCCTCAGAAGATTTTATTATTTTATTTCGGACAGGAGACTTGGATCACTAGTTGGTCTAGAGGTCTCAGGGGTACCAGCGCTGCTGTACCCCAACCTCTCCCTTGGCGGATCTGTATTTACTCAAAGTCCCTGCAGAATCCTTGCCGGCCCTGGGGGATGAGGAGAGCTTCCCTGGCGGGACGCAAACCACACGTGCGGTCACTGCGTTCCTCGCCCTGGGGGGAAGCATGGGCACAGCGCCAGAAACCCCTGAGGGTCCCTGTGGCGCTTTGGCTGGTGAGTACTCCACACAAAATTTTTATTATAATAATGTGTGAGTGCTTTAGCGTCTGATTGAGCAGCGCTATTACTTGTATGTCAGTATGCTTCAGCGCTGCTGTGACAGCGCTGTTACAAGTAGATGTGGTGATTTTTTGTCCGCAGGCTGATACCTGCAGGACAGAGAGGGAGCAGGAGCGAGGGAGTTCGCGCTCAATATTCGAGCTGGCGGGGGGCGTGGCCTAACTATTCCCGGTCTTCTGAGCAGGAAGACGCGCGCTCTGGCGTTTCTCCTGCGACTCCCTCACTGTGGCGGCCATTACACAGGCTCCTGGGCTCCTCAGACCGCTCCTCTCATAAGACACCACGGCCAGCTGGGTGAGTGCTGATTCCTCACCCCGCAGCGCAGCGATCGCTATCCTGCAGCTGCAGTCTCATTAGAGACATAAAAATTGGCTGGGGCTCACAAATATATATATTGTGGTGAGTTTGCAATATTAACCCCTCTGAGGGTTATTTCTACCAGCTAAATTTTTTTGACTGAATACCGCTGGGGTAACCCTGCTTGGTGGAGCGTTAACCCTTCAGCGTTTAAAAAAAAAATAAAAATAAATAAATAAATAAAAAACCGCATAGTTTTTGCTGGTATTACCGCTTTGACCTGCTCATACAGGTGAGGCATGTCTGAACAGAGTTCAGATGCCGCGGACCATGTCCCAGTGCCATTGCGGCAATCAGATACGCAGACCTCCACAGCGTCTAGCGCTGCGGTCGACAGCGGTGGAAAATTGGATGATATCGCTCGCTCGATTAACAACTTGTCTGACCTTTTAGGTCAATATGTGTCTGCTAATTCCTCTCAGAGGAAGCGACGCAGGCCGTTACCGGCCTCTACACGGAGCGAGTCAGATGTATCTGATATTGGGCAGAGTTCCCCTTTAAATTCGGATGGAGAAATATCCGATTCTGATGCGGATGAGCCGCAGGGGCGTTCCTCTATGGCGAAGCGTACGGAGGCATTGATTGAAGCCATGAGAGATATATTACAGTTACCGGAGGAGGTAACTAGTCGTCCTGGTAAATCAGCACGCATGTTCCAGGAGTCCCGTGCTTCGCGTACAACATTGCCAGCTCTGGATGAGCTTAATAGTGTAATAGAGGAGGAACGTCTATGTCCAGATAAGCGTTTTCATGGAACGCATTTCTTTGATACACTTTATCCTTGCTCTGCGGAGTTAAAGGCTAATTGGACTTCTGCTCCTGAAGTGGATGTGTCTTTATCTCAGCTTAGTAAATCCTCACTACTCCCTATTAAGGGAAAAGCGAGCTTACAGGAGCCTTTGGATAGAAAGGCAGAATTGGCGGCAAAAGCAAGCTATGAGGCTGCGGGTCATGGATTTCGAGCAGTGCTAGGATCCATGTGTGCTGCTAGAGCTTCTCTAAGCTGGCTGGCACGTCTGAAGACGGAGTTGTGTCGACCCGTCACCACAATTGTGGATTACCAGGGCAATGGGGTACTCAGAGCCGAGCCCATGGAAGTCTATGGGGTTTGTCACAGGTAGCTGTGGCTCGGTCTGTGGCCCGGGCGGTCTGGCGTATGTTGGGGATATATTTACAGGGGATTGATTTATGTACAGTTCGTGACGCCACCTGTAGTATTCTGGTAATTTGTACCAGCGCTGCTGTAGATCTCTGAGGGGATGGTGAGGCAGCTAGATGTCGGGTCCCCTACAGGTGGGACTGGTCCCTCAAAGTCTATGGGATTTGTGAAGTCGGGTGCAGATAAATAACACAGTCTCACACGGTCAGCGTCTTTCCATACCTTTACTTGTAAGATGTTCAGGCAGGTCCCAGGGAGGCTGATCCAAGGAGAGTGTATCTTGAGACAGCAGCTGGACAAGTTAGGGGCCTCCTTTACTTCCAATACAATGAGTACAACCAGCCTGAAGCGTAGTTCCCTCAAAATCTCCAGCTAATCTATAGCTGTACCACCCAGTCAGCTTTGTGTTAGGAGCCTTCCTGCGAGGGAGCTGAATTCTTATCTTATCGTGCACTGATTCAAAGTCTTCACTTCCCCTGACCCCAGTTACGTACTGACTATAAGGGGCTTGTTTGCCGCGACCTAAGGTCCGGTAAATTCCTGGTTTTCTTATCACTATGCTTGAAACAGTAGTGATCCTTCGGTCCCAGTGACCGGGAGCAATGTGCAGGACTTCTTCAATCCGTAAGCACTATTCCAATAAAACCACTGTGCCTTTCGCCTTGTCCTCGCTGGTAACATAAGCACTCACACTAGCCAAGGGTCGAGTAGTCACTTCTTTCTTTTCCTTCACTTCAAAGTTAGTTACAGATGCTCAGTTTTCAATAGGCAGGAGCACGTCTCTGAACCTTATACCGTCCTTTAGACAGGATACTGAAGACTTTCTGCACTAAACTTCTTCTTTCCTTCCAGTGTATGCTGATGAGGTACAGCTCTGACTAGACTAAGGTGAATTAAAGCACCTATACTAGACTCCACTTTCCGAACTGATGATAGAGCAATCTGGACTGCTTCCTCCCTCCAGACGTCTTCTCTCTCTGAAGTCAGGAACTAAACTGCAGACGTCTGCTCTGTCCGAAGACAGGAACTAGACTCACTAAATCACTCCAACACATACCACCTTGACCACTCCCTCAAGAGTAAACTCCACTACCCTAAGGGTGTGTCTAGTATATGTTGAGTGAATGAATATTTAGCATTAAACTGCTGTCTCGCCACACACTCTCCAGGGTACTGCGTGTGCCTAACACCAGGGCTACACATTCCCCATGGTAAAAGACAGCACTCCCGGGCTGTAAAATACAAAAGAGACATTTTTGTTTATGCAATAAACATTAAACAATTAACATTGGTTCGTCCCATCCGGGAGGTGAGGATATCTTGAACGTTGCAAACATTATAGAAAATACAAATATTAAATAGCATTCAATAAATATACAATATACTTGTGAAGGACCCGCACCAAACCTTCAACGTGGGTCCTGGGTGGGCTGCAGGACATCCAATTGCAGACCTCACTCAGTGCCACACCACACGGGTTTTGTTTTCAGAGGTAGTTGTACTGGTTTATGTAAAACCAAGAGAAAGCACCGAAGCGCAACTATGTACAAGTAAGTTCTGGGCTGGCATAGTCCTCAACCTCAAAGTCCAATGTAAAGCCAAAGACATATTATATAATATCACATAATACGAAAGTGCAACTTTTCTGGTTACTGTTTATCATTTACCCAACCGGGCATTCTACAGTTAGAAATATATATATTCACTATATAATTTGTGCAAAACTTTATAAAACATTTCAAACTTTTTTTACTTTTGGTAGACCCGATATGGATCTCACCACTTTTCTTTACTATTTATTCATTTTCTGCAAATACACTTTCCACCCCGGGGGCTGGAACAATGCAATGGGCCCTAGATCCCAGGACTAGCAAATCATGTGCTGCGATTAGGGTCTGGGTCGCCACAGTTCTTGTGCGAACCTCTAGGGGCGCAACAGGTACATTCTCCTCACGTGACACCGATTGCGTTTCAATCACAGTTAACGATATGGACCGTGTCATGGATTGCGATTGAGACTGGGTCGCATGTTGCGATGAAGATATAACTTTCTTTTGCGATGAACTCTGGGTCGCTAGTTGCGATGAATTTGCAGGGGCGATGCTGGGGCACGGCCAGTTACTGCTTGATCTAGAGACGGGGACGCTGCGGTCATAGTGACGGTACCTGCGTCTGGGACGGGGTCACGGACGATGGTGACGTTAAGGGCATACCATCCCTTCATCCCCCAATGCCGTGTATATGTGACGATGTCTCCATTTGCTAAGTCCCTCCCGGGATGGCCTTGCGGTAGGTGGGATTCTACGTCACGCCTGCTGACAAAGACCCCTGGGTAGAGGCCCGGTTCACGGATAAAGCCCCAGCCCTTCCGGAGCTGGAACTCAGTCACACCCCTGCCGCCGCGGTTCCCTCAGGGTACCTTTATCTCTCCGGACACTCTCTTTGTCCGCAATCAGCTCTGCATATTGTCGCCGACGGTTCCGCTGAGTTTCCCGCTCTTCCTCCTGCTGGCGTTTCTTCTTCTCCTCACGACTCTGCCATTCCTGTTCCCACTGGGCGGTATAGGCGACGTCATCCAGGCGCGCCATTTCGTCCCAGTCCACATCTGGTAGTGACGGACAGGACCCCTCCGGTGTCCCTGCCGGGGTCCGATCATCTGCTGCGGCCTCTTGGCCGGGCGTTCCGGGATTGGCTGTACCTCCTCAACCTCCTTCGCTTCCACCGCTTCACCGGTGGGATCGGGATCGGTACTTTCGGGGGCAGCCTCCGGTTGCTCCTTCGCCTTGGGCAGCAGACTCTTCGGTATCTGGAATCGTGGGGGGTCGTTGAGGGGAGAGATCACCGTGTCCCACAGCCTCCGCTGTTCCAGGGTACGCCGGCGTCTCTCGATCTCTTCAAATCCAGGTTGGTGCTGGACCATCTTCTTCAGGCGTGCATTTTCTTCTCGAATCTCTAGCAACGCCTGCTGCAGGTGCAGGACCACGGATAACTCCGGTGCTGGTGGCAGCTTGGCTGGGGCACGGGGCCTGCCTTCCTCCGCTTCCCTGCTCGGCTGCACACGTCCTGCCTCCATGATGTTCCAGAAGATTCTTTCTTCTTTTTGCGGAGACATCCGGTCTCTTCCGTGGAGGTGGGGTTTGCGTCTCCTCCTCCTCGCAGGGAAGGTGAAAAGGAGGCGGACCTCCTTTGCTGTAGGGCAGGATCGCATGTTGTAATAGCACTTTGAGAGGGCAGGCATTTTCTTCGCGCCACAGGGGGGTAGACGCCCACGAAGGTACGCCCACCTTCTTCTCCAGCGCCTGAGGGCGCGAATATGGCGACAAAAATGGCGATTTTGGCGCCAAAAGTGCAAACAGTCCTTTTTCACAAAAACAATTCCTTAGGCACACAGGGCTCGCAATTCTTCGAGTTTCGCATCCTGTTCGTGACGCCAAGTTGTGTCGACCCGTCACCACAATTGTGGATTACCAGGGCAATGGGGTACTCAGAGCCGAGCCCATGGAAGTCTATGGGGTTTGTCACAGGTAGCTGTGGCTCGGTCTGTGGCCCGGGCGGTCTGGCGTATGTTGGGGATATATTTACAGGGGATTGATTTATGTACAGTTCGTGACGCCACCTGTAGTATTCTGGTAATTTGTACCAGCGCTGCTGTAGATCTCTGAGGGGATGGTGAGGCAGCTAGATGTCGGGTCCCCTACAGGTGGGACTGGTCCCTCAAAGTCTATGGGATTTGTGAAGTCGGGTGCAGATAAATAACACAGTCTCACACGGTCAGCGTCTTTCCATACCTTTACTTGTAAGATGTTCAGGCAGGTCCCAGGGAGGCTGATCCAAGGAGAGTGTATCTTGAGACAGCAGCTGGACAAGTTAGGGGCCTCCTTTACTTCCAATACAATGAGTACAACCAGCCTGAAGCGTAGTTCCCTCAAAATCTCCAGCTAATCTATAGCTGTACCACCCAGTCAGCTTTGTGTTAGGAGCCTTCCTGCGAGGGAGCTGAATTCTTATCTTATCGTGCACTGATTCAAAGTCTTCACTTCCCCTGACCCCAGTTACGTACTGACTATAAGGGGCTTGTTTGCCGCGACCTAAGGTCCGGTAAATTCCTGGTTTTCTTATCACTATGCTTGAAACAGTAGTGATCCTTCGGTCCCAGTGACCGGGAGCAATGTGCAGGACTTCTTCAATCCGTAAGCACTATTCCAATAAAACCACTGTGCCTTTCGCCTTGTCCTCGCTGGTAACATAAGCACTCACACTAGCCAAGGGTCGAGTAGTCACTTCTTTCTTTTCCTTCACTTCAAAGTTAGTTACAGATGCTCAGTTTTCAATAGGCAGGAGCACGTCTCTGAACCTTATACCGTCCTTTAGACAGGATACTGAAGACTTTCTGCACTAAACTTCTTCTTTCCTTCCAGTGTATGCTGATGAGGTACAGCTCTGACTAGACTAAGGTGAATTAAAGCACCTATACTAGACTCCACTTTCCGAACTGATGATAGAGCAATCTGGACTGCTTCCTCCCTCCAGACGTCTTCTCTCTCTGAAGTCAGGAACTAAACTGCAGACGTCTGCTCTGTCCGAAGACAGGAACTAGACTCACTAAATCACTCCAACACATACCACCTTGACCACTCCCTCAAGAGTAAACTCCACTACCCTAAGGGTGTGTCTAGTATATGTTGAGTGAATGAATATTTAGCATTAAACTGCTGTCTCGCCACACACTCTCCAGGGTACTGCGTGTGCCTAACACCAGGGCTACACAGAGTTGCAAAATGAATCTCCGTTATCTGAGATACGGGAAACTTGTGAATGGTTAGAAACGGCAGCCTGTTATATCTTTGATGCCGGTCTGGATACGGCATCTCTGCTGGCCAAAGCACAAGCTTCAGCGGTCACAGTCAGAAGAGCTTTATGGCTCAGACAGTGGGCCGGGGACGCAGTTTCCAAACAAGGGTTGTTGGCCTTACCTTACAAGGGTGGCCATCTTTTTGGATCCGACCTCACAGAGCTGATTTCCAAGGCTAAGGCGAAGGAATCAGCATTACCACAGCGAAGGGCCATGGCCTCGGTGTCCAGTAAGCCTGGTGTCTATAGTGGTCGGCGGTCCTTTCGGGGCCGAGGACGATCTAGTCACTCCTCGTGGGGATCGGGTCGTCTTTCCTTCTCAGGAAAGAAATCCTCTCAGAAAACTCGTACTCCCTGGAAGCAGAGTTTCCGCCAGGACAAGCGGGAACTTGACAAGAAGCCCGCAAAGTCGGATTGACGCCAGGGGTCCACTCGAGGTTTCTCGAGTGGGGGGTCGCCTGCTTCTTTTCAAGGAGACTTGGATGGCTCGCGTTCCAGATTCCTGGGTAACGCGGATAGTGTCGGCAGGCTATTTCATAGAGTTTGTTTCTCGACCCCCAAATGTTTTTTTGTCAATCTCGCGTTCCGTCGGAACCGAGCTTGTTGTCGCTCTACAGCGAGAGGTCGAATCTCTGCTACAAAAGGGTGTAGTGATACCGGTCCCGTCAGAGGACCGAGGGAAAGGTTTTTATTCCAACCTTTTTATAGTTCCCAAAAAGGAGAACAAATTTCGCCCGATTCTGGATCTCAAGCGATTAAACCGGCATGTCCATGCCCGGAAATTTCGCATGGAGTCGCTTCGTTCCGTTGTGGCGGCTCTGTCACAGAACGATTTTTTGGTGTCAATCGACATTCGCGACGCTTATTTGCATATTCCCATCGGAAAGGCTCATCAGCGCTTTCTTCGATTTGCCATAGGTCAGAATCATTACCAGTTCGTGGCTCTGCCGTTCGGCTTAGCCTCAGCGCCAAGGGTCTTTACAAAAATTCTGGCGCCCCTCATGGCAATCCTTCGAAGACAGGGGATTACGATTCTCCCTTATCTGGACGATCTTTTGATCGTGGCTTCCTCGGAGGAGGAGGCGTTGACGGCTCGGGATTTGTCTCTTCAGTTTCTGAAGGACTTCGGTTGGCTGGTCAATTGGGAGAAGTCGTCCCTGGAACCATCGAGGACAATCCTCTTTTTGGGAATGCATCTCGACACGTTTCGGTCGGTAGTTTCCCTGCCACCAGACAAACAGTCATGTCTTCTTCGACATGTACAGATTATGAAATCCTCAACGGCAATGTCCCTACGGAAGTGTATGCGTCTTCTGGGACTGATGGTGGCGTCCATGGAGGCAATTCCTTTTGCCCAGTTCCATTCCAGGACTCTCCAAAGGTTCATCTTGAGTCGATGGAACCAGTCGCAATCGCTGGATTGCAGTGTCACCATTTCTCGCGCGGTGCGGGATTCTCTAGAATGGTGGTTACGTCCAGGGGCATTCTCCCTGGGGAAGTCTTTCCTCCCTCCGAAGTGGTCAGTCATAACCACCGATGCCAGCCTGACGGGCTGGGGGGGTGTTTGGAACAATCTCTGGATTCAGGGGGTATGGTCATCGGAAGAGTCTTTTCTTCCGATCAACATCCTGGAATTGAGGGCGATTTTCCTTTGCCTCCAACATTGGACGGTCCCTTTGAGCGGTCTGCCAGTCCGAGTGCAGACAGACAATGCGACGGCTGTCGCGTATATCAATCACCAAGGTGGGACAAGGAGTTCCAGACTCATGGTAGAGGTGTCCCGAATTCTGATTTGGGCAGAGGCCAGTGTACCAGCCATTTCGGCGATTCACATTCCAGGGGTTCAGAATATTACAGCGGACTTTCTCAGTCGCAGAAGGATGGATCCCGGGGAATGGAGCCTCCACCCGGAAGTTTTTGCACTACTGTGCTCTCGCTGGGGAACCCCCCAAGTGGATTTGATGGCATCCAGGTCCAATGCCAAGTTACCGACATTCATGTCCAGGTACAAGGACCCGAAGGCGGTGGCGGTGGATGCTCTAGTGGCTCAGTGGGATCAGTTCGAGCTGATCTATGTATTCCCGCCGATATCCTTACTTCCTCTAGTACTGCGTCGGATCAGACTAGAGAGAATTCCAGCTATTTTGATAGCTCCAGACTGGCCAAGAAGGGTGTGGTTCTCGACAATAATGTCGCTGTTGGCGGCACCTCCTTTTCCACTCCCTCTTCAACCGGACTTGTTGACTCAGGGGCCCGTTTGTCATCCGGACTTGATGTCCCTGCGTTTGACGGCGTGGCTCCTGAGACCGAAATCTTGACCCGTAGAGGTTTCTCAGCCGAGGTCATTGCTACCCTTCGTGCTGCAAGATGTCCGGCTACTACTAGGATTTACCACAAAATTTGGGAAACCTTCTTTTCGTGGTGTTTGGGGTCCTCTCGGAACCCGAGAAAATTTTCCATTCCCAACCTGTTGGCTTTTCTGCAGCATGGGCTAGACAAGGGTTTGGCAGTCAGCACTCTGAAAGGTCAGATTTCTGCTCTGTCCTTATTGTTCCGGAGAACCATTGCTTCAAATAGAGACGTGCTCTCCTTTTTCCGAGGTATATCTCGTAAGTTTCCGCCGCGGAAGGCACCCGTGTCTCCTTGGCGGCTCAACCTTGTTTTGGAGGTTCTTCAGCATAAACCTTTTGAGCCTATGGTTTCTGCTAGCCTTTCTTTACTTTCTTGGAAGGTGGCTTTCCTTGTTGCAGTCACTTCCTTGAGGAGAGTTTCTGAGTTGGCAGCTCTTTCTTGTTCGCCTCCTTTTCTGGAGTTTTTTCCGGATCGTGTAGTGCTTCGCACTCGGGGTGATTTTTTGCCTAAAGTGGTGTCACAATTTCATGTTAATCAGGATATTGTGTTGCCTTCACTCTGTCCGGATCCGAAAAATGCGAAAGAGCGAGATTTACACACATTGGATTTAGTGCGGGCCTTGAAGTTTTATCTATCTATTACTCAAGGTTTTCGTAAGACGGACTCCCTGTTTGTGGTTCCAGCAGGTCGTCGGCGTGGTCAACGAGCTTCCAAGGATTCTATAGCTCGTTGGATCCGGTCAGCTATTTTGGAAGCTTACCGCCTTCGGGGTGAATCTTGCCCGATTAAGATTCGAGCCCATTCCACGAGAGCTGTGGCCTCATCGTGGGCTTTTCATCAAGGTGCCTCGGCAGTGCAGCTCTGCCGAGCGGCAACTTGGCGCTCTGTCCACACGTTTACAAGGTTTTATAAAGTGGACGTCAGTGCTTCCGCTGATGCAGCCCTCGGACGTAGGGTCCTGCAGGCAGCTGTAGTTTAAAGTTCTGGATGAACTTGTGTTTAGCGCTGGTTGCGCTTTGTTGTTAAGGTTGTTGGGTTTCTGCCTTTTGTTGGTTTTTCCCACCCTTATTTTTGAACTGCTTTGGGACGTCCCATCAGTAATGAATACTGTGGCTCTCTTCCTTCCATCTGCAGCTGAAACACGGATTTTGGTAAAAACTTACCTGTAAAATCCTTTTCAGCGAAGGAAGGAAGAGAGACACAGCACCCTCCCATGGCAGAAGTGTGTTGATGTTTTCAGATGCAGCGCGACCCTTATCTGATAGCGATTATCTGGGCTGAGGTCAGCGCGCTAAGGCTCTGTTCCAGCATCGCCAGCTCATCGCAGTAGTCAGGTTCCGTGAGTAGTACCTGGAACTCTGTGGTTTTTGGCTTTCTTTGCATGCATAACCTGTATCCTTGTGTTTTTTTTCTCTGAAGTTCCTTCAGAAGGGGTTATGTTGCTCCGCTGGTGATCTTGGCTCTTTTCCTAAAAGCTTTGGTACGACTGGAGCTGAGTAGGAGGAGCCCGAGCTGGAGGGGCCAGCCAGTCAGCACTCTTTTGATCTGAGGTGACATCCTGATCTGGGGCTCCGCCTACCCATCAGTAATGAATACTGTGTCTCTCTTCCTTCCTTCGCTGAAAAGGATTTTACAGGTAAGTTTTTACCAAAATCCGTGTTTTGTGATCGTTTTAATGTCGCTAGTAGCTGCCAGCAAGCGATCTCCTTAAGACTTTGGCGGTCATTGCGATTACAAAACAGCGCAATATTTCAGCTGCAGATGGAAGGAAGAGAGCCACAGTAATTCATTACTGATGGGTAGGCGGAGCCCCAGATCAGGATGACACCTCAGATCAAAAGCGTGTTGACTGGCTGGCTCCTCCAGCTCGGGCTCCTCCTACTCAGCTCCTTCAGTCTAAGATTTGAGGTCTCAGAGGATGGTCTCTGCTAATGCAGCTCCTCAGAAGATTTTATTATTTTATTTCGGACAAGAGACTTGGATCACCAGTTGGTCTAGAGGTCTCAGGGGTACCAGCGCTGCTGTGCCCCAACCTCTCCCTTGGCGGATCTGTATTTACATTATGGTCCCTGCAGAATCTTGCCGGCCCTGGGGGATGAGGAGAGCTTCCCTGGCGGGGACGCAAACCACACGTGCGGTCACTGCGTTCCTCGCCCTGGGGGGAAGCATGGGCACAAGCGCCACAAATCCTGAGGGGTCCCTGTGGCGCAAAGCTGGTGAGTACTCCACAAAATTTTTATAATAATGTGTGAGTGCTTTAGCGTCTGCGGTGGCAGCGCTATTACATATTAACACTGTATTTCAAGCTACATGGTTATCAGTATCCCTTCGGAAGGTATGCGCCTTCTGGGTTTGATGGTGGCGTCCATGGAGCACTTCCGTTTGCCCAATTTCATTCCAGAGCTCTCCATAGGCTCATTCTGAGTCGTTGGGATCAATCGCAAGGTTCACTGGATTGCAGCGTCACCATCTCTCACAGGGTGCGAGAATCCCTAGGATGGTGGTTACGTCCAGGAGTGTTATCCCTGGGAAAGTCTTTCCTCCCTCCGAAGTGGTCGGTCATAACCACCAATGCCAGCCTGACGGGCTGGGGAGGGTGTCTGGAACGATCTTCGGATCCAGGGAGTATGGTCATCGGAAGAGTCGGTTCTACCGATCAACATCCTGGAATTGAGGGCAAAAATTTTTTCTTTGCCTCCAACACTGGACGGTCTCCTTGAGCGGTCTGCCAGTCCGAGTGCGGACAGACAACGCGACGGCGGTCGCGTATATCAACCACCAAGGCAGGACGAGGAGTTCCCATGCTGGAGGTGTCTCGGATACTGATTTGGGCCGAGACCAGGATTCCAGCCATCTCTGCAATTCTCATTCCAGGAGTCCAGAATACCACGGCGGACTTCCTCAGTCGCGAGAAGATGGATCCCGGAGAATGGGGTTTTCATCCGAAAATTTTTTGCACTGCTGTGCTTCCGTTGGGGAACTCACCAAGTGGACTTGATGGGTCCAAGTTCAATACCAAACTACCGACCTTCATGTCCAGGTACAAGGACACGAAGGCTGTGGCGGTAGACGCTCTGGTGGATCCGTGGGACCATTTCGAGCTAGTCTATGTGTTTCCGCCGATATCCTTACTCCCTCTGGTGCTGCGTCGGATCAGACTGGAGAGAATTCCGGCTATTTTGATAGCCCTAGATTGGCCAAGGAGGACGTGGTTCTCGACACTAGTGTCGCTTTTGGCGGCGCCGCCATTTCCACTTCCTCTTCGCCCGGACCTGTTAACCCAGGGACTCGTTCGTTATCCGGACTTGAAGTCTCTGCGTTTGACGGCGTGGCTCTTGAGACCGAAATGTTAACCCGTAGAGGTTTTTCAGCCGAGGTCATTGCTACTCTTCGAGCTGCCAGAAGTCCGGCTACTACTAGGATTTACCACAAAACTTGGGAAACCTTCTTTTCGTGGTGTTCGGGATCTTCACGGAACCCGAGAAAGTTTTCCATTCCCAATCTGTTGGTTTTTCTGCAGCATGGGTTAGACAAGGGTTTGGCAGTTAGCACTCTGAAAGGTCAGGTTTCTGCTCTGTCCTTATTATTCCGGAGAGCTATTGCCTCGCGTAGGGACGTGCTTTCCTTTTTCCGCGGTATAGCTCGTAAGTTTCCGCCGCGGAAGGCACCCGTGTCTCCTTGGTGGCTCAACCTTGTTTTGGAGGCTCTTCAGCATAAACCTTTTGAGCCTATGGATTCGGCTAGCCTTTCTTTACTTTCTTGGAAGGTGGCCTTCCTAGTAGCGGTCACCTCTTTGAGGAGAGTTTCTGAGTTAGCAGCTCTTTCTTGCTTGCCTCCTTTTTCTGGAGTTTTTTCCGGATCGTGTAGTGCTTCGCACACGGGGTGATTTTCTACCTAAAGTAGTATCACAATTTCATGTTAACCAGGATATTGTGTTGCCTTCACTCTGTCCGGATCCGAAGAATGCGAAAGAGCGAGCTTTACACACATTGGATTTAGTGCGGGCCTTGAAGTTTTATCTATCTATTACTCAAGGTTTTCGTAAGACGGACTCCCTGTTTGTGGTTCCAGCAGGTCGTCAGCATGGTCAACGAGCCTCCAAGGATTCTATAGCTCGTTGGATCTGGTCAGCTATTCTGGAAGCTTACCGTCTTGGGGTGAATCTTGCCCGATTAAGATTCGAGCCCATTCCACGAGAGCTGTGGCTTCATCGTGGGCTTTTCATCAAGGTGCCTCGGCAGTGCAGCTCTGCCGGCGGCAACTTGGCGCTCTGTCCACACGTTTACAAAGTTTTATAAAGTGGACGTCAGTGCTTCCGCTGATGCAGCCCTCGAACGTAGGGTCCTGCAGGCAGCTGTAGTTTAAAGTTCTAGATGAACTTATGTTTAGCGCTGGTTGCGCTTTTTTGTTAAGGTTGTTGGGTTTCTGCCTTTGTTGGTTTTTTCCCACCCTTATTTTTGAACTGCTTTGGGACGTCCCATCAGTAATGAATTACTGTGGCTCTCTTCCTTCCATCTGCAGCTGAAACACGGATTTTGGTAAGAACTTACCTGTAAAATCCTTTTCAGCGAAGGAAGGAAGAGAGACACAGCACCCTCCCAAGGCAGAAGTGTGTTGATGTTTTCAGATGCAGCGCGACCCTTATCTGATTGCGATATCTGGGCTGAGGTCAGCGCGCTAAGGCTCTGTTCCAGCATCGCCAGCTCATCGCAGTAGTCAGGTTCAGTGAGTAGTACCTGGGACTCTGTGGTTTTTTGGCTTACTTTGCATGCATAACCTGTATTCTTGTGTTTTCTCTGAAGTTTCTTCAGAAAGGGTTATGTTGCTCCGCTGGTGATCTTGGTTCTTCCCTAAAGCTTTGGTACGACTGAAGGAGCTGAGTAGGAGGAGCCCAAGCTGGAGGAGCCAGCCAGTCAACACGCTTTTGATCTGAGGTGTCATCCTGATCTGGGGCTCCGCCTACCCATCAGTAATGAATTACTGTGTCTCTCTTCCTTCCTTCGCTGAAAAGGATTTTACAGGTAAGTTCTTACCAAAATCCGTGTTTTAGCGATCTCGTTGGCGTTTTTCATGTTTAGTGCACATACTTGAGGCACTGTCCTGCAGCTGCTACCTCATAAGAGGCACCTGGGGGTCGCACACCCTTTTCATTAACAGGGGTTGTGGGGAGTCTGCGACATTAACCCCTTCTTAGGCGGTTAACCCTTAATTGGGGGACAGCTGGGGTAGCTCTCTCTTTAAGAGCTTTAACCCTTCAGCGTTAGTTTTTTTTTCTTTTTTAAAAAAAAAAGACCACGCTGTTCTAGTTGCTGACAGGTTTAACCTGCCATATACTGTATGAGGACATGTCAGATCAGGGTCCAGGAGGTGCGGACCGTCTCCCAGATCCTCTACAGGATCAGCCTCGCGTATCTGACACGCAGACCTCGACGGCGTCAAGCGCAGCGGTCGGAGGTGTCAGTGATGTCAAAATGGAGGCCCTCACTCGTTCTATTGATGGCCTGTCTGACCTTCTAGGTTATTGGGTGTCAGCTAGATCCTCTCTTAGCAGGAAGCGACACAGGCCGGTGCCATCCTTCCCCTCAAACTCAGATGGCGAGATGTCCGATTCGGATAAGGAGGATCGGCAGGGACACTCTGCCTCTCTTTTGGGCTGTACAGAGGCTTTTATTGGAGCCATGAGGGAGACGTTACAGTTACCAGAGAGAGGTAACTAGACGTCCTGGTAAGTCGGCCCGGATGTTTCAGGAGTCGCATAGGTCGCAATCAACATTATCATCTCTGGATGAGCTTAATGGGGCAGTGGAGAAGGAACGCCTGTGTCCAGATAAACGTTTTCAGAGGACACGGTTTGACGCTGTATCCGTGTACGACGGAGTTGATTGATAATTGGATTCCTTCTCCTGAAGGGATGTCCCTTTATCCCAGCTTAGCAAATCCTCATTACTTCCTGTCAAAGGGAAGGCGAGTCTGCCGGATCCGCTGGACAGAAAAACGGAGATGGCGGCAAAATCCATCTACGTGGCCGCGGGTCATGGATTCAGCTAGGGTCCATGTGTGCTTGTAAAGCTTCCCTAAGCTGGTTAGACCATCTACGGACGGCGTGGCAAGATGGATCCCCACTATCCGAGGTAGATGGGCTTTTCAAGTTGTTGGAGGATGCAGCCCGATATGGCAGTGATGCAGGTTTGGATACTGCGTCACTGCTGTCCAGGGCGCAATCCTCGGCGGTCACAACTGTGGCTTAGACAGTGGACCGGGGACGCGGTTTCCAAGCAAGGTTTTCTATCTTTAGCTTACAAGCTGATTGCCAAAGCAGAGGCAAAAGAAACGGCTTTACCGCAGCGAAGAGCTGTGGCTTCTGCGTCTGGCAGGCCTAGTGCCGGTAATAGTCGGCGGTCCTTTCGGTCCAGGGGACGGTTCGGTAAGCCCTCTTGGGGATCGGGTCGTCCCTCTTTTTTTCAAAAAAAAAAAAAAAGAACGCCCAGAAATCTCGCACTCCCTGGAAACAGAGCTTCCACTGAGACAAGCGGGAAGCTGACAAAAAGCCCGCTAAGGTGGACTGACGCCAGGATCTCACTCGAGGGCTCACTCGAGTGGGAGGTCGCCTGCTCCAATTCGAACCGATTTGGGCTTCCCGCGTGTCGGACGCCTGGGTGACGCGGGTTGTGTCAGCAGGCTATTTCATAGAGTTTCTTTCTCGACCCCCAGACAGTTTTTGCCAATCTCGCATTCCGTCAGAGCCGAGTTTTCTGCCGCTCTACTGCGGGAGGTCGGTTTCCTTCTGCAGAAGGGTGTGGTGGTACCGGTTCCACCGGAGGACCGGGGAAGAGGGTTTTATTCCAACCTCTTTGTAGTCCCCAAAAAGGAGGACAAATTTCGCCCCATTCTGGATCTCAAAAGATTGAATCGGCATGTCCGCACCCGGAAATTCCGCATGGAGTCACTTCGCTTCGTTGTGGCGGCCCTGTCGCAGAACGATTTTTTGGTGTCAATCGACATTCGCGACGCTTATTTGCATGTTCCCGTTGGAAGGGCCCACCAACGTTTCCCTCGTTTTACCATAGGTCAGGATCACTACCAATTTGTGGCCCTGCCATTCGGGTTGGCCTCAGCACCCAGAGTTTTTACAAAAATTCTGGCACCTCTCATGGCGATCCTTCGAAGACAGGGGGTTACGATTCTTCGCTACCTGGACGACCTTTTGATTGTGGCGTCCTCAAAGGAGGAGGCGGTGACGGCTCGCAATCTATCCCTTCAGCTCCTGGAGGACTTCGGGTGGCTGGTCAATTGGGAGAAGTCGTCTCTGGAACCGTTGCAGTCAATCCTGTTTTTGGGAGTGCATTTCGACACGGTACGAGCAGTGGTGTCCCTGCCTCCAGACAAGCAAGCGAGTCTTCTTCGACATGTACAGGTTATGAAGTTTTCGACAGCAATGTCCCTTCGAAGGTGTATGCGCCTTCTGGGTTTGATGGTGGCGTCGATGGAGGCACTTCCGTTTGCCCAATTTCATACCAGGGCTCTCCAAATGCTCATTCTGAACCGTTGGAATCGATCGCAGGTTTCACTGGATTGCAGTGTCATCATCTCCCACAGGGTGCGAGAGTCTCTAGGTTGGTGGTTACATTCGGAAGTGTTATCCCTGGGGAAGTCCTTCCTCCCTCCGAAGTGGTCGGTCATAACCACCGATGCCAGCCTGACGGGCTGGGGGGTGTCTGGAACGAAGAGTCTGTCCTGCCGATCAACATTCTGGAAATGAGGGCAATTTTTCTTTGCCTCCAACACTGGACGGTCCCTTTAAGCGGTCTACCAGTCCGAGTGCAGACAGACAATGCGACGGCGGTCGCGTATATCAACCATCAGGAACGAGGAGCTTCAAGTTCATGATGGAGGTGTCTCGGGTCCTGGTATGGGCCGAGGCCAGGGTGCCAGCCATTTCTGCGATTCACATTCCAGGAGTTCAGAATGTCACGGCGGACTTCCTCAGTCGCAAAGAGATGGATCCCGGAGAATCGAGTCTTCATCCGAAAATTTTTGCACTGCTGTGCTCCCGTTGGGGAACTCTCCAAGTGGATTTGATGGCATCCAGGGTCAATGCCAAGTTACCAACGTTCATGTCCAGGTACAAGGACCCGAAGGCTGTGGCGGTGGAGGCTCTGGTGGCTCCGTGGGACCAATTCGAGCTAATCTATGTGCTCCCGCCAATATCCTTACTTCCTCTGGTGTTGCGTCGGATCAGACTGAAGAGAGTCCCGGCTATGTTGATAGCCCCAGATTGGCCAAGGAGGACGTGGTTCTCGACACTGGTGTCGCTTCTGGCAGCGCCTCCACTTCCACTCCCTCTTCGCCCGGACCTGTTAACTCAAGGGTCCATTCGCCATCCGGACCTGAAGTCTCTGCGTTTGACGGCGTGGCTCTTGAAACCGAAATCTTGATCCGTCAAGGTTTTTCAGCCGAAGTCATTGCCGCTCTGCGAGCTGCCAGAGGTCCGGCTACTACTAGGATTTATCACAAGTCTTGGGAAGTCTTCTTTTCGTGGGGCTCGGGTCTTCAAGGAACCCGAGGATTTTTTCCATTCCCAATCTGTTGGCCTTTTTGCAATACAGGCTGGACAAGGGTTTGGCAGTTAGCACTCTGAAGGGACAGGTTTCTGCTCTGTCCTTGCTATTTCGGAAGGCTATCGTTTCGCGTAGGGACGTACGCTCCTTTTTTCGCGGAGTTACCCGTCAGTTTCCGCCGCGGAAGGCGTTTTGTGTTTTCCTTGGCGGCTCAATCTTGTTTTGAAGGCTCTTCAACATGGGCCTTTTGAGCTTATGGACTCTGTTAGTCTTTCTTTGCTCTCTTGGAAGGTTACCTTCCTAGTGGCGGTCACTTCTTTGAGAAGGTTTTCTGAGTTGGCGGCTCTTTCTTGCTCGCCCTCTTTTTTTCTGGATTTTCACCCGGATCGCGTAGTGCTTCGCACTCGGGGTGACTTTCTACCTAAGGTGGTGTCACAATTTCATGCTAACCAGGATATTGTGTTGCCCTCGCTCTGTCCGGAGCCGAGGAATGCGAAGGAACGGGCCTTGCACACATTGAATTTAGTGCGGGTTTTGAAGTTCTATTTGTCTACTACTCAAAGTTTTCGGAAGTCGGATTCTCTGTTTGTGAGTCCAGCAGGTCGTCAACGTGGTCAACGAGCTTCCAAGGATTCTATAGCTCGTTGGATTCGGTCGGCCATTTTAGAGGCTTACCGACTTAAGGGCGAACCTTGCTCGATTAAGATTCGAGCTCATTCCACGAGGGCTGTGGGTTCATCGTGGGTTTTTCATCAAGGGGCCTCGGCAGCTCAGCTCTGCCGGGCGGCGACCTGGCGCTCCGTCCACACATTTACGAAATTTTATAAGGTGGACGTCAGTGCTTCCGCTGATGCGGCCTTAGGACGTAGGATCCTGCAGGCGGCTGTAGTTTAAAGTTCTTGGGAACTTGTATTTAGCGCTGGTTGCGCATTTAATTAGGTTGTTGGGAATCTGCCTTTATTGGTTTTTTGCCCACCCTTAATTTTGGACTGCTTTGGGAGGTCCCACTAGTAATGACTGTGTCTCCCTTCCTTCATCTGCAGCTGAAAGACGGATTTTGGTAAGAACTTACCTGTAAAATCCTTTTCAGCGAAGAAGGAAGGGAGACACAGATCCCTCCCATGGCAGAAGTGTGTTGTTGTGTTTCAGATGCGGCGTGACCCTTCTCTGATAGCGATTATCTGGGCTGAGGTCGGCGCGCTAAGGCTCTGTTCCAGCATTGCCAGCTCATCGCAGTGGTCAGGTTCAGTGAGTAGTACCTGGGACTGTGTGGTTTTTTCTGTTGTATGCATAACCTATCTTCTTGTTCTTTCTCTGAAGTTCTTCAGAAGGGGTTATGTTGCTCCGCTGGTGATATTTGCTCTTCCTTAGCTTGTGTACGACTGGAGAGCTGGAGTAGGAGGAGCCCAAGCTGGAGGGGCCGGTCAACACTCTTTTTAATCTGAGGTGTTTCTATCCTATGTGGGCTCCGCCTACCCACTAGTAATGACTGTGTCTCCCTTCCTTCTTCGCTGAAAAGGATTTTACAGGTAAGTTCTTACCAAAATCCGTCTTTGTGGTCCATTTTCTTTTCTCCTGATACCCTTGTGAAAATGAAAAAAAATGGTTCCAAAGTAAATTTTTTGTAAAAAAAAAAAGGAAAATGTTCATTTTTTCCTTCCACGTTGCTTTAGTTCCCGTGAAGCACCTGAGGGGTTAATAAACTTCTTGAATGTGGTTTTGCGCACCTTGAGGGGTGCAGTTTTAGAATAGTGTCACTTTTGGGTATTTTCTGTCATATTGACAACCCCCAAACTCACTTCAAATGTGAGGTGGTCCCTAAAAAAAAAATGGTTTTGTAAATTTTGTTGGAAAAAATGAGAAATCGCTGGTCAATTTTTAATCCTTCTAACGTCCTAGCAAAAAAAATTGTTTCCAAAATTGTGCTGATGTAAAGTAGACATGTGGGAAATGTTATTTAGTAACTATTTTGTGTGACATATTTCTCTGATTTAAGGGTACAAAAACTAAAAGCTTGAAAATTGCAAAATTTTCAAAATTTTTGCCAAATTTGCATTTTTTTCATGAATAAACGCAAGTTATATTGAAGAAATTTTACCACTAACATGAAGTACAATATGTCACGAAAAAACAGTCTCAGAATTGTGAAGATCCGTTGAAGCGTTCCAGAGCTGTAACCTCATAAAGAGACAGTGGTCAGAATTGTAAAAATTGGCCCGGTCATTAAGTACCAAATTGGCTCTGTCACTAAGGGGATAAATAATTGCAAGTCTCAGAGCTTGTAAACGCTTTTTGCCGTCAGACATGAGTCTTTCACTTCCTGTTTGAGGGATTTTCCTCCATCGTTCCTTGGAGAATTCTTCCGGTTCTGTGAGATTCCTGAGGCATCTTGCATCCACTGCTACTTTGAGGTCTAGCCACAGATTTTCAATGATGCTCAGATCAGGGGACTGTGAGGGCCATTGTAAAACCTTCACCGTGCTCCTTTTGAGGTTGTATATTGTGGATTTTGCCATGTGTTTAGGATCATTCTCCATTTGTACAAGCCATCCTCTTCCTCTTTTCACCTTCAGCTTTTTTACAGATGGTGTTATGTTTGCATCAAGAATTTGTTGTAATTTCATTGAATCCATTCTTCCCTCTGCCCATGAAATTCTGGCCAAAGATACCTATTTTAACCTCATCAGTTCACGGGACTTGTTTCCAAAATACATCAGGTTTGTTTAGATGTTTTTTTGCATACACCTGATGCTGAATTTTATGGTGAGGACGCAGGAGAGGTTTTCTTCTGATGACTCTTCCATGAAGGCCATATTTGTGCAGGTGTCTCTGAACAGTAGAACAATGTGCCACATCTCCAGCGTCTGCTAAATCTTTCTGAAGATCTTTTGTAGTAAAGCAGGGGTTCTGATTTGCGTCTCTAGCAATCCTATAAGTAGCCCTCACTGAAATTTTGCTTGGTCTTCCAGACCTTATCTTGACCTCCACTGTTCCTGGTAGCTGACATTTCTTAATTACATTTTGAACTCAGGAAAGGTAAACTTGGAACCACTTTGCTGTCTTCTTATAGCCTTCTCCTGCTTTGTGGCCTCCACCATTTTCAGAGTGCTCAGCAGCTGCTTAGAAGAACCCATGGCTGCGGTTTTTTGGCACAAAGTTAGATGATGCTGGGTTTTACAAAGCTGGGAAATTTACATCACCTGGGATTTCCTAACTATGATAGTGAACAAGCCATAATCCTAACAGGCTAATTAAGGTCTGAAGCCTTGGTCAAAGTTATCTGAGCACACATCTCCAAGGGTGCCCAAACTTTTGCATCGGCCCATTTTCCTTTTTGTACTTTTTAAATGTAAAAAATGACTATATATATATTTGTTTTGCCTAAAATATAAAGGAAATGTGTCATCTGTACCTTTAGGCCATTGTAGAGATCATTTCATGTTCAGCTGCTTAACTGTTCACAATAACAGTAATTTTGACCAGGGGTGCCCAAACTTTTAGATGCCACTGTATAATGCTCCCGCTATGTGCCAGATGCTATACTGTTGGGTTGATGATCTGTTTGCAGTATTACTCTTGTATGAGGGAGCTGGAGGAGACGGTGAAGCAGCGAGTGAACTGCAATCACCGGCTCGGCTTGGACTCTGAATCTGTTCTAGAAGACGTCTCGTCGGATCTTGATTCCAGGTGAGTTTAGACGAAGCGTTTTTCTGCAGCACATTACTGGACAGCGCACGCCGTAAACTTTACTTATCCCAAATTGCAACACAGTAGAAAATAAAGAAGCAGAATTCAGATTGCAGCTCTGGATGTAACTAGCAGTAGACTGTAGAGTAAGGCTGTAGTGTGAGAATATTATATGTACGACCGTTCTTTGTTGATTTCAGCACCAGGGGATCGGACAGCTCTGACTCCAACGGTCCTCCTGCCCATCTGATGGAGCTCGCTGGTAAGGTATGTATACGGGGAGAGCGCCAGTATACAGCACACAGATACACGTGTGCCCCCTGTTATACCGTTACGGATAGAGGAGGGCACTTCAGGGGGCTCCTGAGAGTCTTCCCTTTTTCTGTATCTTGTCAGGTAAAACCCCGGAGAAAACTGCTCAGGTCCAAGAGAGAACGGAACTCGCAGAGGAGACCTCCAGCGAAGATCCCGGACCCCCAGGTAAGAGGAAACGCAGCCATCCGACCGGACTGGAGATAAGCAGCCGTCCAGGCCCCATGTGACGCCGCTTATCTATCTTACCCCGTACGGCCAGACGGGAGTTTCCATGATCGCACGTTGCTATTTATGCTGCTTCGCGTTGATCAGATCCCGGCATCTTCTCTACAATCCACCGGAGATGCATCAAAGAAAAGGTCAAAGCGAGCGCACAACCTGTGACTAATGGCGGCCTGATTACAGGCTCGTTATCCCACTAATTGTCTCACCTTTGTTTGGCATTTCACCAGCGGCGACGTCTCTGTAATTGCACAGAACCGTTTTGTACGTTTGTATGATTTTTTTTTTTTATATGTTCCCTTCTGGGTCCAATCACACAGCGAAGGATTCACTTCTATCAACTGTGACTTTCACTGTGTAGATAGATGGAGACCACCCTGAGACCGGATATCGGGGTCGATCGTGCGCCTGCTGTCTGCCGGTATCCGGGAGACAGACTCGGTGACAGTCACTGTTTTTGGAGCGATGTGATTAATCCTGCTGGGCCTGACACTGTTTTAGGGGAAGGTTGACTTGCACTGTTTTTGAGGTGCTGTGATTAATACTGCGGGGGCTGGCACTGTTTTTGGGTAATGTTGTCTGGCACTGGTATTGGGCGCTGTGATTAATACTGCGGGGGCTGGCACTGTTTTTGGGTAATATTATCTGGCACTGGTATTGGGGCGCTGTGATTAATACTGCGGGGGCTGGCACTGTTTTTGGGTAATATTGTCTGGCACTGGTATTGGGGCGCTGTGATTAATACTGCGGGGGCTGGCACTGTTTTTGGGTAATATTGTCTGGCACTGGTATTGGGCGCTGTGATTAATACTGCGGGGGCTGGCACTGTTTTGGGGTAACATTGTCTGGCACTGGTATTGGGGCACTGTGATTAATACTGCAGGGGCTGGCACTATTTTTGGGTAACATTGTCTGGCACTGGTATTGGGGCACTGTGATTAATACTGCAGGGGCTGGCACTGTTTTGGGGTAACATTATCTGGCACTGGTATTGGGGCGCTGTGATTAATACTGCGGGGGCTGGCACTTTTTTGGTAACATTATCTGGCACTGGTATTGGGGCGCTGTGATTAATACTGCGGGGCTGGCACTGTTTTTGGGTAAATTGTCTGGCACTGGTATTGGGGCGCTGTGATTAATACTGCGGGGCTGGCACTGTTTTGGGTAACATTGTCTGCACTGTATTGGGGCACTGTGATTAATACTGCGGGGGCTGGCACTGTTTTGGTAATATTGTCTGGCACTGGTATTGGGGCGCTGTGATTAATACTGCGGGCTGGCACTGTTTTGGGTAACATTGTCTGGCACTGGTATTGGGCCTGTGATTAATACTGCGGGGTGGCACTTATTGGGTAATTGTCTGCACTGGTATTGGGGCGCTGTGATTAATACTGCAGGGCTGCACTGTTTTGGGGTAACATTTCTGGCACTGGTATTGGGGCGCTGTGATTAAACTGCGGGGGCTGGCACTATTTTTGGGTAATATTATCTGGCACTGGTATTGGGGCCTGTGATTAATACTGCGGGGCTGGCACTGTTTTTGGTACATTATCTGTCACTGGTATTGGGGCGCTGTGATTATACTGCGGGGCTGGCACTGTTTTGGGTAACATTATCTGGCACTGGTATTGGGGCGCTGTGATTAATACTGTGGGGGCTGGCACTGTTTTGGGTAATATTGTCTGGCACTGGTATTGGGGCGCTGTGATAATACTGCGGGGCTGGCACTGTTTTGGGTAACATTCTGGCACTGGTATTGGGCACTGTGATTAATACTGCAGGGGCTGGCACTGTTTTGGGGTAAATTGTCTGGCACTGGTATTGGGGCGCTGTGATTAATACTGCGGGCTGGCACTGTTTTTGGGTAACATTGTCTGGCACTGGTATTGGGGCGCTGTGATTAATACTGCGGGGCTGGCACTATTTTTGGGTAACATTGTCTGGCACTGGTATTGGGGCACTGTGATTAATACTGCGGGGCTGGCACTGTTTTTTGGTAAATTATCTGGCCTGGTATTGGGGCGCTGTGATTAATACTGCGGGGGCTGGCACTGTTTTTGGGGTAACATTATCTGGCACTGGTATTGGGGCGCTGTGATTAATACTGCGGGGGCTGGCACTGTTTTTGGGTAAATTGTCTGGCACTGGTATTGGGGCGCTGTGATTAATACGCGGGCGTTTGTAATTTGCGTTGGGCCTGTGTATACTGGGTGCACTGTTTGGTAATCTGCATGATTGGCCTTATATACTGGGCTGCATTTTGGTAATGTTGCGGTAGGGGTTACGCGGTGCGTTTGAATTGTGGATGGCTGGTTAATAGCGGGATTTGACTTTGCATGTGGCCTGATATACGGTGCACTGTTGGTAAATTGCATGTATGGGCGTATAATCGGGCTGCAGTTTGGTATCGCAGTTGGGCCGGTATAGGGCTGCACTTTTGATTTGCAGATGGCTATTAACTCGGGCGGATGCGGGGGGGGGGTGGGGGGGGGGGGTGCACGTTTTGTAATATTGTGGCTGTTGGCGCTTATAAACTCGGGCTTTGGTAAATTCGCTGTGCCGTGATTAATGGGTGCCTTTTGTATTGCTGGCTGTTGGGGCGCGTGATTATACTGGGGGCGTTTGGGTAACATTGCACTGATGGCCTATTAATCTGGGCGGCCTTTGGGTACTTGCATGATGGGCTGTGATAATTGCGGGTGCATGTTTTGGTAACTTGGCTGTTGGCCTGATTAATATGGGGCTGGCACTTTGGTAACGCATATTGGCCTGTGTAATATGCGGCTGGCACTGTTTGGTAATTCTGACTGTATGGGGCCTGTGATTAATACTGCGGCGGCACTGTTTTGGTAAATTCGGCACTGGTTGGGCCGTGATCTTGGGCTGGCACTGTTTGGTAAATGCTGGCCTGGATTGGGGCGCTGTGATTAATATGCGGCTGGCACTGTTTGGTAAATTTCTGCCGGTATTGGGGCTGTGATTAATTGCGGTGGCACTGTTTTGGGTAAATTTCTGCATGATGGGCTGTGATTAATACTAGGCTGCACTGTTTGGTAACTTTCTGGCACTGGTATGGGGCGTGATTAATACTGCGGGGCACTGTTTTGGTAACTTCTGCACGTTGGCGCGTGATTAATACTGGGCGACGTTTGGAAATGCTGCCGTAGGCGCTGTGATAATACGCGGGCGCACGTTTGTAAATGCTGCACTGGATTGGCCTTATAATATCGGCTGCACGTTTGTAATCTGGCTGGTATTGGCGCTGTATATATGGCTGCACTGTTTGGGTATTTCTGCTGTATTGGCGCTGTGATTAATACGCGGGTGGCACTTTTTGGCCTGGATATACTGCGGGGCGCCTGTTGGTAATTGCACGTATGGGCGTGTTTACGGGTGCTGTTGGTAATTTTGAGTAGGGCTGTATTATAGGGTGCACTGTTGGAACTTTCGGCCTGGTTGGCGTTTATTGGGGTGCATGTTCTGATGGGTGGATCGGCCTGTTTTTGGGTAAATTGTCTGGTGGTATTGGGGCACTGTGATTAATACTGCGGGGCTGGCACTGTTTTGGGTAACATTGTCTGGCACTGTATTGGGGGATCTATGGATTTACTGTTTTGGCACTTTTTGGGGTAATTTCTGGTTACACGTGTTTTGGGGACGTTGATAACGATGGGCTGGCATTTTGGGGACTTTTGGACTTATGTGGCCTGGTGATTAATACTGCGGGGCTGGACTGTTTTTGGGTAAATTTCTGGCTCGGTATTGGGGGCGTGATTAATACAGGGGCTGGCACTGTTTTTGGTAAATTGTCGGCACTGGTATTGGGGCGCTGTGATTAATACTGCGGGCTGGCTGTTTTTGGTACATTTCTGGCACTGGTATTGGGCGCTGGATTAATACTGCGGGGCACTGTTTTGGTAATATTGTCTGGCACTGGTATTGGGGCCTGTGATTATATGCGGGGGTTGGCACTGTTTTTTGGTGGCACTGTTTGGCCTGGTATATAGGGCTGGGTTTGGTAATTCTGGCCTGGATTTTGGGGTTGATACTGCACGGTGGGCCTGTTGTTAATACTGCGGTCTGGCTTTTGGGACTGTGATGTATTGGGGGGTGATTTTGGGGTACTTTTGGGTATTGGGCTGTTCTGGGGGCTGGATATTTTTGGGACTTGGCACTGTTTGGGGTGATTATGGCTGGGGGGCTGGACTTTTTGGGGTGGACATTTGTCTGTGCCTGGTTTGGGGCGCTGTGATTAATACTGCGGGGGCTGGCACTGTTTTTGGGTAAATTTCTGGCACTGGTATTGGGGCGTGTGATTAATATGCGGGGGCTGGCACTGTTTTGGGTATAATGTCTGGCACTGGTATTGGGGCTGGATTAATACGCGGGTGGTTGGTTTTTGGGTTTGGCCTTTTGATATATGGGGGCTGATTTTGGAAATGCTGGCCTGTTTTGGGAATTGTTGATATTGGGGGCCTGTTATTGGTACATGCGGCACTGTTTGGGTGTAAATTGCGGCACTGGTATTGGTGTGTAATATCGGGGCTGGCACGGGTTTGGTATTATCGG
>JARQOD010000004.1:3231235-3306053 GCA_033576555.1 Oophaga sylvatica
TGCTGTGCGCTCTCCTCTGCTCCGCCTTTGCTGTGTTGCGTCTCTGTCGCCTCGTCTGCCTCTCTGCTCACTTTGCTGTGCTCTGCGCTCTCTGCTCCTCACTTTGCTGTGTGCTCTGGCGCTCTCTGCTCCTCACTTTGTGGCTTGCGCTCTCTGCTCCTCACTTTGCTGTGTGCTTGGCGCTCTCTGCTCCTCACTTTGCTGTGCGCTTGGCGCTCTGCTCCTCACTTTGCTGTGCGCTCTGGCGCTCTCTGCTCCTCACTTTGCTGTGCGCTCTCTGCTCCTCACTTTGCTGTGCGCTCTGGCGCTCTCTGCTCCTCACTTTGCTGTGTGCTCTGCGCGTCTTGCTCCTCACTTTGCTGTGCGCTCTGGCGCTCTCTGCTCCTCACTTTGCTGTGCGCTCTCTTTGCTCCTCACTTTGCTGTGCGCTCTCTTGCTCCTCACTTTGCTGTGTGCTCTGGCGCTCTTGCTCCTCACTTTGCTGTGTGCTCTGCTGCGCTCTCTGCTGCCTCCTTCCCTTGTGCCTCTGGCGCTCTCTGCTCCTCATTTGCTGTGGCTCTGGCGCCTGCCCTCACTTTGCTGTTGTCTGGCGCTCTCTGCCCTCACTTTGCTGTTGCTCTGGCGCTCCTGCTCCTCACTTGGGTGCTTGGCGCTCTCTGCTCCTCACTTTGCTGTGCGCTCTGGCGCTCTCTGCTCCTCACTTTGCTGTGCTCTGCTGCCCTGCTGTGCCTCCTTTGCTCTCTTTGCGGCGCTCTCTGCTCCTCACTTTGCTGTGCGCTCTGGCGCTCTCTGCTCCTCACTTTGCTGTGCGTACTCTGCCTCACTTTGCTGTGGCTCTGCGCTTGCTCCTCACTTTGCTGTTGCCTTGGCCTCTCTGCTCCTCACTTTGCTGTGCTCTGGCGCTCTGCTCCTCACTTGCTGTGCTTGGCGCTCTCTGCTCCTCACTTTGCTGTGCGCTCTGGCTCCTCCCTCCTGCTTTCCTCACTTTGTGTGCCTCTGGCGCTCTCTGCTCCTCCTTTGCTGTGCGCTCTCTGCTCCTCACTTTGCTGTGCTCTCCTCTGCTCCTCACTTTGCTGTGCCTCTGGCGCCTCTGCTCCTCACTTGCTGTTGCTCTGGCGCTCTCTGCTCCTCACTTGCTGTGCTCTGGCGCTCTCTGCTCTCCTTTCTGTGCGCTCTCTGCTCCTCACTTTGCTGTGGCTCTGGCGCTCTGCTCCCTTTGCTGTGCTCGGCGCTCTCTGCTCCTCACTTTGGTGGCTCTGCGCTCTCTGCTCCTCACTTTGCTGTCTGCGCTCTCTCTCCTCACTTTGCTGTGCGCTCTCGCTCTCTTGCTCCTCATTTCTGTGTGCTCTGGCGCCTCTGCTCCTCACTTTGCTGTGCTCTGGCGCTCTCTGCTCCTCACTTTGCTGTGCTGCGCTCTCTGCTCCTCACTTTGCTGTGCGCTCTGGGCTCTCTGCTCCTCACTTTGCTGTGCCTGGCGCTCTGCTCCTCACTTTGCTGTGTGCTCTGGCGCTCTCGCTCCTCACTTGCTGTGCCTCTGGCGCTCTCTCTCCTCACTTTGCTGTGCGCTCTGGCGTCTCTGCTCCTCACTTTGCTGTGTGCTCTGGCGCTCTGCTCCTCACTTTGCTGTGTGCTCTGGCGCTCTCTGCTCCTCACTTTGTGTGCTCTGCGCTCTGCTCCTCACTTTGCTGTGGCTCTGGCGCTCTCTCTCCTCACTTTGCTGTGCGCTCGGCTCTCCCTCACTTTGCTGTGCTCGGCGCTCTGCTCCCACTTTGCTTGCGCTTGCGCTCTCTGTCCTCACTTTGCTGTGCCTCTGCTCCTCCCTTGCTGTGTGCTCTGGCGCTCTGCTCCTCACTTTGCTGTGCCTCTTCTCCCACTTGTGTGCTCTGGCGCTCTCTGCCTCACTTGCTGTCGCTCTCGCGTGCTCCTCTCATTATGCTGGCGCTCCGCCACTTTGCTGTGGCTCTGCGCTCTCTGCTCCTCACTTGCTGCGCTCTCTGCTCTCACTTCTGTGCGCTTGGCTCTTGCTCCTCACTTTGCTGTCGTCTGCCTCGCCCTCACTTTGCTGTGTCTGCCTCTGCTCCTCACTTTGCTGTGGCTCGCGCTCTCCTCACTTTCGGTCTTGCGCTGCTCTTTGCTTGGCTCTGGCGTTGCCGCTTGCCCTCCTGTCATTGCTGTGGCTCTCCGCTCCTCACTTTGTCCTTGCCCTCCTTTCGTCTCTGCGTCTGCCCTCACTTCTGTGCTCTGGCCTTCCTCAGCGTGCTCTGCGCTCTTGCTCCTCACTTTGTGTGCGCTCGGCTCCTGTCTCCTTGCTGTGCCTCTCTCCTCACTTTGCTTGGCTCCTCTGCCCCACTTCTGTGCTGGCGCTCTGCTCCTCACTTGCTGTTCTCTGGCGCTCTCTCTCTCGGGCCTCGCTCCTCACTTGTGTGGCTCTGGGCTCTGCTCCTCACTTTGGGGCTCTGGCGCTCTTCCCACTTTGCTGGCGCTCTGGCGCTCTCTGCTCCTCACTTTGCTGTGCGCTCTGGGCTCCTGCCTCACTTTGCGTGCTCTGGCCTCTGCCCTCACTTTGCTGTGCTGGCTTGCCCTACTTGGTGCCTGGCGCTCTGCTCCTCACTTGCGTGCGCTGTGCTCTCTGCCCTCACTGCTGTTCTTGGCCTCGCCTCACTTGCTGTGCTGCCTCTCTCCTCACTTTGCGTGCTTTTCTCCTCACTTGCTGTGCGCCTGGCCTCCTGCTCCACTTTGCTGTGCCCTGTCCTCACTTTGCTGTGCTCTGCGCTCTCTGCTCCTTTGCTGTCTTGCCTCTCGCCCTCATTGCTTGCTTGCCTCTCTCTCCCTTCTTTGCTTGCGCTCTCCCTCACTTTGTGTGGCTTGGCCTCTTGCTCCTCATTTGCGTGCGCTTCTCCTCACTTTGCTGTGCCTCTGCCCCTCACTTTGCTGTGGCTCTGGCCTCTGTCCTTCCTTCTGGTGTTCATGGCCTCTTGCTCTCACTTTGCTGGTGCTCTGCGCTCTCTGCTCCTCACTTTCTGTGCGCTCTCGCTCCTCACTTTGCGTTGCGCTCTCTCTCCACTTTGCTGTGCGCTTGCGCTCTCTGCTCCTCACTTTGGTGCGCTCTCTGCCCTCACTTTGCTGTGCGCTCTTGCTCCTCACTTTGCTGTGCTCTGGCGCTCTCTGCTCCTCACTTTGCTGTGTGCCTGGCGCTCTTGCTCCTCCTTTGCTGTGCCTCTGCGCTCTTGCTTCTTTCTGGCGCTCTTGTGCTCTCTGTCCTCACTTTGCTGTGCGCTCTGGCGCTCTCTGCTCCTCACTTTGCTGTGCCGCCTCTGCTTGGCGCCCTGCTCTCACTTTGCTGTGCTCTGGCGCTCCTGCTCTCACTTTGCTGTGGCTCTGCGCTCTCTGCTCCTCACTTTGCTGTGCCTCTCTGCTCCTCACTTTGCTGTGGCTCTGGCGCTCTCTGCTCCTCCTTTGCTGTGTCTCTGGCGCTTCTGCTCCTCCTTTGCTGTGCTCTGGCTCTCGCTCCTCACTTTGGTGGCTCTGGCGCTCTGCTCCTCACTTTGCTGTGGCTCTGGCGCTCTTGCTCCTCACTTGTGTGCTGGGCCTTGCTCCTCACTTTGCTGTTGCTCTGGCGCTCCTGCCTCACTTTCTGTGCGCTCTGGCGCTCTCCTCTCACTTTGCTGTGCGCTCTGGGCTCTGCTCCTCCTTTGCTGTGGCTCTGGCGCTCTCTGCTCCTCACTTTGCTGTGCGCTCTGGCGCCTCTGCTCCTCACTTTGCTGTGCGCTCTGCCATTGCTCCTCCTTTCTGGTGCTCTGGCGCTCTGCTCCTCACTTTGCTGTGTGCTCTGGCGCTCTCTGCTCCTCACTTTGCGTGCGCTCTGCCTCTGCTCCTCACTTTGCTGTGCGCTCTGGCGCTCTCTGCTCCTCACTTTGCTGTGGCTTGGCGCTCTGCTCTCACTTTGCTGTGGTCTGCGCTCTGCTCCTCACTTTGCTGTGGCTCTGGCCTCTGCTCCTCACTTTGCTGTGGCTCTGGCGCTCTGCTCTCCTTTGCTGTGCCTGGCGCTCTCTGCTCTCACTTTGTGTGGCTCTGCGCTCTGTCCTCACTTGCTGTGCGCTCTGGCGCTCTGCTCTCACTTTGCTGTGCGCTTGGCCTCTGCTCCTCACTTGCTGTCTTGGCGTCTGCTCTCACTTTGTGTGCGCTCGCTCTCCTCCCCTTTGCTGTGCGCTCTGGCGCTCTCTCTCCTTGGTGTGTCGCGCTCTTGCTCCTCTTTTGTGCGCTCTCTTCCTCTTGCTGTGCTCTGGCGCTCTCTGCTCTCATTTGCTGTGGTTGCGCTCTCTCCTCACTTTTGGTGCTTGGCGCTTGTCCTCCTTTGCTGTGGCTCTGCGCTTCTGCTCCTACTTTGCTGTGCGCTCTCTTGGGCGCTCCTGCCCTCACTTGCTGGCGCTTGGCGCTCTGCTCTCACTTGCTGTTGCTTGGCGCTCTGCCTCACTTTGCTGTCGCTTGGCTTTGCTCCTCACTTTGCTGTTGCTCTGGTCTGCTCCTCACTTTGCTGTGCCTGGCTCTGTCCTCACTTTGCTGTGCTCTGGCGTCTTGCTCTCACTTGCTGTGCGCTCCGCTCTCACTTTTGGCGCCTCCTCACTTCTGTGCGCTCGCCTCTGCCTACTTTGTGTGCGCTTGGCGTTCTGCTCTCCTTTGGTGCTCTGCGCTTGTCTCTTTGCTGTGCTTGTCTCTCTCTGTGCCTTTCATTTCTGGCGGGCCTCTGTCACTTTTGTTCTGCGCTCTGTCCCCTTCTTTCTTGCTTTCCGTTGCGTGCTGCGCTCTCTGCTCCTCATTTGTGTGGCCGGCCTCTGCTCTCACTTTGGTCTCTGCTCTGTCCCATTGTGTGCTCTCTGCTCCCACTTGCTGTGCGTCTGCCTGCCTGTGTTGTGGCTTCTCCTCCTTGCTGTGCTCTCTGTCCACTTGCGTGCTTGGCCTTGTCTACTTGTGCCTGCTCCTCCCATTTGCGTTGCTCTGGCTCTCCCCATTTGCGTTGCTCGGCGCTCTGCTCCTCACTTGCGTGGCTCTGGGCTCTGCTCTCACTTGCGTGCCTCTGCACTCTGCTCCTCACTTTGCTGGCGCTCTGCTCCTCACTTGCTGTGCCTCTGGCTCTTCTCCTCACTTGCTGTGCCTCTGGGCTCTCCTCATTGCGTGGCTCTGCGCTCTCTCTCCGGCTTTGCTGGTGCTCTGGCGCTCTCTGCTCCTCACTTTGCGTGCGCTCTGGCGCTCTCTCCTCACTTTGCTGTGCGCTCCTCCTCTCACTTTGCTGTGCCTCTCTCTGGCGCTCTCTGCTCCTCACTTTGCTGTGTCGCTCTCTGCTCCTCACTTTGCTGTGTGCTCTGGCGCTCTCTGCTCCTCACTTTGCTGTGTGCTCTGGCACTCTCTGCTCCTCACTTTGCTGTGCGCTCTAGCGCTCTCTGCTCCTCACTTTGCTGTGCTCTCTCTGCTCCTCACTTTGCTGTGTGCTCTGGCGCTCTCTGCTCCTCACTTTGCTGTGTGCTCTGGCGCTCTCTGCTCCTCACTTTGCTGTGCGCTCTAGCGCTCTCTGCTCCTCACTTTGCTGTGTGCTCTGGCGCTCTCTGCTCCTCACTTTGCTGTGTGCTCTGGCGCTCTCTGCTCCTCACTTTGCTGTGCGCTCTCTGCTCCTCACTTTGCTGTGTGCTCTGGCGCTCTCTGCTCCTCACTTTGCTGTGTGCTCTGGCGCTCTCTGCTCCTCACTTTGCTGTGTGCTCTGGCGCTCTCTGCTCCTCACTTTGCTGTGTGCTCTGGCGCTCTCTGCTCCTCACTTTGCTGTGTGCTCTGGCGCTCTCTGCTCCTCACTTTGCTGTGCGTTCTGGCGCTCTCTGCTCCTCACTTTGCTGTGCGTTCTGGCGCTCTCTGCTCCTCACTTTGCTGTGCGTTCTGGCGCTCTCTGCTCCTCACTTTGCTGTGCGCTCTAGCGCTCTCTGCTCCTCACTTTGCTGTGCGTTCTGGCGCTCTCTGCTCCTCACTTTGCTGTGCGTTCTGGCGCTCTCTGTTTGGACTTTCCCGGGTCCTCTGACGCTCCGCTCAACAGACACAATGTAGTGATGTCTGCCGTCTCAGTCGTATGCTCTGAATTATGGAAGAAGGAGCCACCATTGTATTCGCCCCCTGTATCCTGAGGACGTATATAGCGGTGACATCGGGGTGCAGGAGGATGGCTGTGTGGTACGGCCTATGGGCAACATCCAGATTTGACCTGTAGGTTACACTTTTCTCTGGTCTAGTATAAAGCATGGAAGTTTCCAGAAAGTCCACATAACAGGCCGAGCTATGTGGAGGAAAGCAGCGGGGAGGGGAAATGACGCAGGTGGTGTTTGTGCAAAGAGAAGAAAGCATTCAGGACTGGATGTGCAGAGAGGGAGGAGGAATCGCACACTTCTCAGCATCAGTGTAAGGCTATGTGCACACATTGCGGATTTTTTTGCAGCTGTTTTCCGCTTAAAAGACGCATGCATGAAGCATCCTATTATTAGAATGTATTCCGCAATTTTTGTGCGGAAAAAAACGCAGCATGTTCATTAATTTCGTGGAAAATTTGCGGATTTCCCACTATATTATTAAGCCTAGGATGTTCAGGAAAAAAATGGGAAAAATTCGCGAAAAAAACGCCTCCAGATTTCCTGGGAAAAAGTCCAGTTTTTCTTAGGAAATTTCTGCAAAGATTCCTCAACATGTGCACATAGCCTAACTGTAATGGCCGCTCTGGCTTTCTTCACCTCTACCTATACCAGCTCGCTGCCCCCTGAAGTCTGATTTTTTGACTGAAGCAACATCCAAAGCTCTGAAAAAATGTGACCGAAGTCACCGAAACAGCGCAAGGCGAGGATTCATGTGGACCCTTCCTGGAGGAGAGGGTCACCAATAAACCATCCCCGTCCCTCCGAGCCAGAAGGCCACACCAAGGGTCAGGGGTCTTCGATGCTCTGCCTAGCCAAGGTCGGAGAGCTATTTTCGTGCTCCCACCAGACTCTCATCCTTGTGTTGGTTTCTCAGCCAAAAACTGACCGGACCTTCTACAGGGTTTATAAAAATTCCCCTTCCTGACCCGAAGGCCGGGAATAGGGGGAGTGTTCAAGAAAGTATGGAAGTCTAGGTACGACGTGCTACAGAGTCTAAGACTCTTTCTCCCCCATTGTCGGCGTATATCGCACATCACTGGAGCCGCCCCATAGATGAATGCTGGTCCGAGTGCTATGCGATGTTTTATCACACAGCACTCGTCCGTATTCATCGTGTGACCCCGGCCTGGGATCTCGCTCGGACTCCCACCAGGGCGACCACTCCTGGGGCACATTGCACCGTAAGCCCTCACACTTACCCAGCCTAGTGACTTCGTCCATGGTTTCCCCTAGAAGACTATCAGCCACCGGGCGTACTAGCAAGTGCTCCAACCCCGTGTGTATGGTGTATCAATGTGCTAGGGTTGTAGGAGCAGGCCACCTTTTCGAAAAATGCTACACTTGATCTTAGCCAAAAGGGGCCGCCCCCGGAAGCCTGATGTGATAGTTGCTTCGTCAACCTTTCATCTATGTATGCTGAGGCCTCTTTCACACTTCAGTCATACGACGTCAGTCAAAATCCGCCTTTTTTTGAATTTGGCGGATACGCCATTTTTTTGGGGCGGATCCACTGTTTTCCCATAGACTTGTATTACTGGCGGATTGCGACGGACGGCCATCCATTGGATCCGCTCTTTGGCGCCCGCTGTCTCGATTGGACGGACATTGTAATGTTTTTTGTCTGCATCGAAATGGCGGATCGCAACGGATCCGCCGCGTCCGCCAAATTTTTACAATGGGCACCTATGGGCGGCGGATCCATCGCACTCCGTCATTTGAGGGATTCCTCAGACGGATCCGTCGTTTTGGACTGAGCATGCTCGAAATGTTGGATACTTTTCCAGATAGCCCCAAAACTATATAAACAAGCCAGGTATGCCTCATTTCTCATTATGCCACACATGAAGACCCTGCCAGGAAGACTGAAGACCCTGCCAGGAAGACTGAAGACCCTGCCTGCCAGCTAGCCAGCCAGAGAGATTGGTTGCCAGCCAGTGTGAGTATAAATGCCATCATGTTTTCTTTTAATGTAATGTAACTCTATTTTAAATAAAGAGCAGTGTAGCTCCTACTTGACCCCAAAAAAAAGTAAAAAATCCCGGATATTGTGGAAATGCCAAGACGGTATTAAAAATGCAGAGAGGAAAAGGATTCCCCAGTTGCAAGAAATCTGCAAAAAAGGAAAAGACAATAATTAAAAACACCAGCAACAACATACAGTTATAAGTTTGCAAAATGAGGAAGAATTTATTTAAAAAAAAAAACTTACCGAATTGTGACCATCAGACGCTCTGCTGGTGATATTGCAAAACGAAGGAAAGTGTCTCCTAATTCGATCTTCAATCCGTTCCACCAAACACTCAAAATTGGCAGCTGTCATTGTCACGTCGTTGAAGAATTTGCTGGAGTTCTGCCTCAATTCCATGTATAATGTGGAATACACCCCAGGGGTCATACGCCTAGCATTTATGGGATGTATCCACATACGTCTCTGCCACCGACGCAGGATCCGCTGTCTGGCTTCCTCCTCCTGAACAATCCTTGCCAACCGATTAGCCTCCAATGAAAAATCTGCACATATCTTCACCATATTCTCCAAAATCACCTCCATCTCTGCCACTTGCTCTACAACCGTTCAAAGAATATGGTGTAAAAACACCTTATTTATAGTTTCCACATAGTTCCCAGTAGCCAATTATGTTGGAGATCCTCCCATGTGCATAATGGATCCGTCAAAAAACGGAGGAAACTGATGCAAAAAACGGATGTGACGGAGTGAACGTGAGTCGCACGTACAGTACCAGGGCTTATGGGGTACTCGGCACCGAGCCCGTTGAAGTCTATGGGGAATGTCACAAGTAGCACAGCTCGGTCCGTTGCCCTGGGCGCTCATACAAAGGGGAATATTTACAAGGGATAATAGTAATTGTTCGTGACGCCACCTGTGGTTTCTGATCAGGGTGACCAGCGCCGCAGGGTGAATCCTCTGAGGGGTTGTTATTGGCAGCAAGGTGTTAAGTCTTCCACAGGTAAGACTGGATCCCTCAGGGTATATGGCGGTGCAGGGTGCAGGCAATAAGGCAGACACACACAAGTCAGTCTCTTTCCATACCTTTACTGGTGATGGTTGCAGGTATGTCCCGGGAAGCTGCTCAGGGTGGAGGATGCACATCCAGGTAATCACTGAGTAGGTTTAAGGCCTCCTTACTTCTTAATGTGTGTGAGTTTCCAACCTGCATGAAGCTAAGTTCAACTCTGTACAGAACAGCTACGCCCGGCCGACATTGTAGTGGAGCCTTCTTTTGGCAAGAACTAAGTCTATGGCTGATCAGGCCCGACTCCTGTTCTCCCTGACCCCGGTTACGTATCAGCACTATAGGGCCCCTCTGCGACTTGAAGTCCAGCAGGGATTCCGGTTTTTCTCCTACTAGCCGTGAAGGTTCTAGCAAGGCTTCGGACCCGGCGTCCGGATAGCAGAGTGGAGGTGCTATGTCACCTAAGTCACTCTCTCGTCTTCTTTTCACCACTCGCCCGTCGCCCTACTCTCACCCTTAACATAAGCACGAGTAGCAGTAGGTGTAGTCGTCAGCTTCCTTCCTTCCACAGCTCACTGACCGTTTCTCAGTTAACTCGATGTTCTGACAACTGTAGTCCCCTTCCTTCTTTTCCTTCAAAGACTCTGTCCAGAGTGGCTATCAGGACCTTCCGTCAGACTGATTTCATGCTCGCTCCGAGAGTCACTTTCCACATTCATAGGGTACTAACAGTCAGCCTGTTCTGAGATAACAGCTTGCAATCTTTCCTCCTCTGTCTCATCTGACAGGAAATCTCCATCCGTCTGGCTAGTATGACTCACTTCTGAATCACACCAAGACTAGAATGTCTCTGAGCTCTGACAGGAATCCTCTCACTCTGGTGTCCTGAGGAGATCTGATCTGTCTGAGGTACAACCAACAACTAGCATAGCTGACTGGCTAGAATGCCTACTGCTGCATTTCTCCACACCCCTATATACCTGAATCTAAAGGGCTCCCTCTGGTGGCTCCTGGGAAGTGTGAGATGTGAATGAATATCAGGTTTTTGTAATTACCTTTTTGTGCATACTCCTGGGAACATGTGTACCAAGTGCAGCTGGGCCACACAAACGGATCCGTTCACTCCGTTATTCACTATTTTTGGCGGATCCGCCACGATGTCGGATTCTGACTGACGCCAAACGACTGAAGTGTGAAAGAGGTGTGTGGCCCAGCTGCGCTTGGTACACATGTCTCCAGGAAAATGCACAGGAAGGTAATTGCAAAACCTGATATTCATTCACATCTCACACTTCCCAACATTACCACTAGAGGGAACCTTAGGATATATAAGGTTAGTGAGACGTAGCAATCAGATCAGACTGGAGGGAGTTGGAGAGGAGTCTGAGTTGGTGTTCAGTCAAGCCAGTGCAGACCAGTTCGGTCTAGTAAGTTCAAGTTCTGGTCTTGGAGGGAGAGGAGAGAAGACTGATTCCTGACAAAGCTCAGGTGGTTCATCTTGAGCCAAAGTGGAGGCTAGTACGAGTGGAGGAAATCACTCTAGCCTAGTCAGAGCTACATCTGAAGCCGTTATCTCAGAACAAGCTGCCTGTGTTATTATTATTATTATTATTATTATTATTATTATACATTTATATAGCGCCATTTATTCCATGGCGCTTTACATATGAAAAGGGAAAAATATAGACAGATACAATAAACATGTGCTAGACAAGGGACACACAAGTACAGAAGGAGAGAGGACCCTGCCCGCGAGGGCTCACAGTCTACAGGGATGGGTGAGAATACACTAGGAGAGGGTAGAGCTGGTCGTGCGATGGTTCAGTAGACTGAGGATCATTGCAGGTTGTAGGCTTGTCGGAACAGGTGGGTCTTCAGGTTTTTCTTGAAGGTCTCCGTTGTTGGTGAAAGTCTGATGTTTTGCGGCAGGGAGTTCCAGAGTATGGGGGAAGCCCGGGAGAAGTCTTGTATGCGGTTGTGGGAAGAAGAGATGAGGGGGGAGTCGAGAAGGAGATCTTGAGAGGATCGAAGGTTGCGTGTAGGTAGGTAGCGGGAGACCATGTCACAGATGTATGGAGGAGAAAGGTTGTGGATGGCTTTGTATGTCATGGTTAAGGTTTTGAACTGGAGCCTCTGGGCAATAGGAAGCCAGTGAAGGGCCTGGCATAGTGGGGAGGCTGGGGAATAGCGGGAAGACAGGTGGACTAGTCGTGCAGCAGAGTGTAGGATGGACTGGAGTGGTGCCAGAGTGCTAGAGGGGAGGCCAGACAGTAGGAGGTTGCAGTAGTCGAGGCGGGAGATGATAAGGGCGTGCACTAGTGTTTTTGTGGTTTCATGGTTGAGGAATGAGCGGATCCGGGAAATATTTTTGAGTTTGAGGCGGCAGGAGGTGGCGAGGGCTTGGATATGTGGTTTGAAAGAGAGGGCAGAGTCGATGATCACCCCAAGGCACCGAGCATGTGGGACTGGGGAAAGCGAGCAGCCATTGACATTGATGGATAGGCCTGGTGGAGGGGTAGAATGAGGTGGGGGAAAGATGATGAATTCTGTTTTGTCCATGTTCAGTTTGAGAAAGCGAGCAGAAAAGAAGGCTGAGATAGCAGACAGACACTGTGGGATTTTGGTCAGTAGGGAGGTGAGGTCAGGTCCAGATAGGTAGATCTGCGTGTCATCGGCGTAGAGGTGATACTGCAAGCCATGGGATTCTATGAGCTGTCCCAGGCCGAAGGTGTAGATGGAGAAGAGTAGGGGTCCTAGGACTGAGCCTTGGGGAACACCGACAGACAGGGGGCGAGGTGAGGAGGTGGTGTGTGAGAGGGAGACACTAAAAGTTCGGTCTGTTAGGTATGATGAGATCCAGGATAGGGCCAAGTCTGTGATGCCAAGAGATGAGAGAATCTGTAGGAGGAGGGAATGGTCTACGGTGTCAAAGGCAGAAGACAGGTCCAGGAGAAGGAGGACAGAGTAGTGTTGCTTGCTCTTGGCGGTTAGTAGGTCGTTGGTGACTTTAGTTAGGGCAGTTTCAGTTGAGTGATGCGGTCGAAAGCCTGATTGTAACCGGTCAAAGAGGGAGCAGGAGGAAAGGTGGGAGGACAGTTCAAGATATACATGCTGTTCCAGTAGTTTTGAGGCGAAGGGGAGAAGAGATATCGGGCGATAGCAAGACGCTGAGGATGGGTCGAGGGAGGGCTTTTTGAGGATCGGGGTGATTGAGGCATGTTTGAAGGATGAAGGAAAGACACCATTTGTAAGTGAAAGGTTGAAGAGGTGTGTGAGAGTAGGGATGAAGACTGTGGCAAGGTTAGGGATGAGGTGGGACGGGAGTGGGTCAAGCGCGCAAGTGGTGAGGTGTGATCTTGACAGGAGAGTGGAGAGCTGATCTTCTGTCATGGTGGTGAAGCTGGTTTGGAAGAACAGGGCTGAGTGGCTAAGAGGGGCATTGGGGGCTGCGGGCCAAAGCCTTCTCTGATAGTATCAATCTTTTGCTTAAAGAAGGAGGCAAAGTCTTCGGCAGAAATGAGAGGAGAGGGAGGAGGTGCTGTGGGATGGAGTAGAGAATTGAAAGTGTTGAAGAGCTGTTTAGGGTTGTGAGACAGGGAGGATATGAGAGATGCAAAGTAAGTTTGTTTTGCGGCAGAGAGCGTGGACTTGAAGCTGGCAAGGGACTGCTTGTATGCGTTGAAGTGCTCGATGGAGTGGGTTCTCTTCCATCTCCGCTCGGTAACCCTGGAAGCCCGTCTCAGTTCTTTGGTCAGGCCGGTCAGCCAGGGCTGCCTGTCGATTGTACGAGTTTTGCTCTGCATGAGGGGGGCGGCCGAATCAAGTGTGGTTTTTATTGTGGTGTTATAAAATGTGGCAGCAGCATCTGTGTCATTAAGTGAGGCTATGTCTGTGAGAGGGAGGAGGGACTCAGAGAGCGATTGTAAATTGAGGTGTTTGAGATTTCTGCGAGGGTGGGTGAGTTTGTGGAGTGGGGGATGCGTACTAACAGAGGAGAGGGAAGAGAATGTCAGTAGGTTGTGGTCAGACAGGGGGAGTGGGGAGTTAGTGAGATTAGTGAGGGAACAGAGACGGGTGAAGATAAGGTCCAGCGTGTGACCGCCTTTGTGAGTGGCCACAGAGGACCATTGAGTGAGGCCAAGGGAAGCTGTGAGCGAAAGAAGTTTAGAGGTAGCCGGGGTGGAAGTGTCAATGGGGATGTTGAAATCGCCCATGATGATGGTGGGGATGTCAGCAGAGAGGAAATGGAGTAGCCAGGTGGTGAAGTGGTCGAGAAAGGTGGAGATGGCTAGTTCCGGGGGGCGGTAAATGACAGCCAGTTGGAGGTTGGAGGGGGAATAGATGCGGACGGAGTGCACTTCGAACGAGGGAATAGCAGCGGAGGGTGGAATTAGAATAGGGGTAAAGGAGCAGGTATCAGACAGGAGTAAGCCAACTCCTCCACCACGTTTGTTGCTGGGGCGAGGGGTGTGAGAAAGATGAAATCCGCCATAGGAGAGCGCAGCTGGAGAGGCTGTGTCAGAGGGGGTGAGCCAGGTTTCAGTGATGGCAAGGAAGGAGAGTTTGTTGGTGATAAAGGGGTCGTGGACAAATGACAGTTTATTGCAGACGGAGCGTGCGTTCCATAGTGCTCCGGGTAGGGGGACTGGGGGAGGGGGGTGTGGATGGATAGGTATGAGGTTGACAGGGTTGCAAAAACGTGTGGAAGATCGTGGCAGGGTGTTAGAAATGAGTGTGGGGATGTGATGAGGAGGGCCAGGATTTGGGGATACATCGCCAGCGATGAGGAGTAGCAGACAGAGCGTTAGAAGGTGAGAGCAGGATAAGCCATGGTGTGGCCGTGTGTGTCTTGGTGAAAAGGATTGTATGTGGAGGAACAGTTCTGAGGGAAAGGTGAGATGGCTGGGGAGAATGGAGGGGGAAATGACTAATTCCTTACTAGGTGGGGGGATTACAGGGGATAGGAAGAAAGAAAGGAGGATGGGGGTGAAAGTGATAAGAAAATGAAACATAGTGGTTTTATAATCTGTTACCTTGCAGCCAAATTCCAGTCCAATTCTAGTCTAATTCACAGTAGTGTAATTAGAAATCTGTAATTTGAAATATGGGATTTGAAATATGTGGAGCAGACTACGTCTGGAGCAGACCCATTGCACTGAATAAATAATGCAGCTAAGGGCAATCAGGTGTGATTGGGAAGTGGGCTGGGACTGCTCAGGCCAAATGCACAGAGTTAAGGAAAGGTCATAAAAGGGGGTAGGTGTTACACAGACCACTCAGATGTGTGGTGAAGATAAGAAGTATGGAGTACAATTATGTGCACAGGAAGATGGGTGAGCAAATCATACCATTAACAAAGCAATATACATGATGCATTCAGGAGCATAGAAAAGCTGGGGTTTTCATACCATTAACAAAGCAATATACATGATGCATTCAGGAGCATAGAAAAGCTGGGGTTTTCATACCATTAACAAAGCAATATACATGATGCATTCAGGAGCATAGAAAAGCTGGGGTTTTCATACCATTAACAAAGCAATATACATGATGCATTCAGGAGCATAGAAAAGCTGGGGTTTTCATACCATTAACAAAGCAATATACATGATGCATTCAGGAGCATAGAAAAGCTGGGGTTTCCACGTTCCCTAGGAACGTGGAAAGTGACTCTCGGAGCTACAGCGTGTATACAGTCTGACGGAACGTCCTGTGAGCTGCTCTGGACAGAGTTTAGAAAGGAAAGAAGGAAGGGGACTACAGCAGTTATAACATCGAGTCAACTGAGATCAGGTCAGTGAGCATTGGAAGGAAAGCTGACAACTACACCTACTGCTACCCGTGCTTATGTTAAGGGTAAGAGCAGGGCGACAGGCGAGTGGTGAAAGAAGGACAAGTGACTTAGGTGACAGATCACCTTCACTAAATTGACCGGACACCGGGTCCGAAGCATTGCTAGTACTTCACGGCTAGTGATAGAAAATCCGGAGGCCCTGCTGGACTTCAAGTCGCAAAGGGTAGCCCTAAGTGTTGATACGTAACTGGAGTCAGGGAGAACAAGGACTTTTAGCAAGGCCAAGCTTAGAAGGACTTCGTTCTTGCCAACATCTGAGCATCAGAGACAGAAAAGACTCTACCACAATGTCAGCCGGGCGTAGCTGCTATAGTAAGAGTTAAACTTGACTTTATGCAAGTTTGGACTCACATACATTTCAAGGGAAACAGGAGGCCTTAAACCTGCTCAGCAATTCCCTGAATGTGCATTCTCCAACCTGACCAGCTTCCGGGACATACCTGCAACATCTACCAGTAAAGGTATGGAAAGAGACTGAACTGTGTGTGACTGCTTATTTGCCTGCACCCTGCACCACCATGGACTTCTAGGGAACAGTCCCACCTGTGGGGGACTTAACATCCAGCTGCCCCATTACATCCCCTCAGAAGATTCATCTTGCAGCGCTGGTCAAATTGATCAGAAACCACAGGTGGCGTCACGAACAATTAACAATCCCCTGTAAATATCCCCTTTGTATGACCGCCCAGGGCCACGGACCGAGCTCTGCTGCCAGTGACATCCCCCATAGACTTCCATGGGCTCGGTGCCGAGTATCCCATAGCCCTGGTACTGTGTGCGCGTCATAGGCCTAATGCTCTAACCAGACAAAAAAAATGGGACAGTTCTCCACGTAGCAGCACAGCTAGCAAGGGTGGAGACTAATGTGAGAGTATTCCCTCCGCCCAACCTCCCATATCACAGAGGCACAAAAAAAAGAAACTTCCTGCTTGAGTTCTCTTTCCTCTGTCAGCCATGGCGTCTGCTGATCTGAGAGACGAGCTGGACTGCTCCATCTGCCTGAGCACTTATACAGATCCTGTAATGCTGAGATGTGGACACAACTTCTGCCGGGTCTGTATTGGTCGTGTGCTGGATACACAGGACGGGTCTGGAGTTTATTCCTGTCCTGAATGCAGAGAAGAGTTTCAGGATCGTCCGGCACTGATGAGGTGTTTAGCTTTGTGTAAGATCATGAAGAATTTCCTGCGTGTTGAACCAAGTAAGGAGGCCACCAAGATCTGCTGCACTTACTGTGTGGACTCTCCGGTACCTGCTGTTAGATCCTGTCTACACTGTGAGGCTTCTCTGTGTGATAAACACCTGAGAGTTCACAGCAAATCCCCAGAACATGTCTTATCTGATCCCAGCACTTCTCTGGAGAAAAGGAAATGTTCTGTCCATAAGAAGATCCTGGAATATTACTGCACTGAGGACGCTGTCTGTATCTGTGTGTCCTGCAGTTTGGCCGGAGAACATCGGGGACATCGGGTGGAGATGCTGGATGAGGCCTCTGAGAAGAAGAAGGAGAAACTGAGAAATGTTCTCCAGAAACTGATCACAAAGAGAGAGAAGACTGAGGAACAAGTGAAGAGTCTGGAGGAGCAGAGGAGAAAAGCTCAAGAAAAAGCAGCTGAACAAGCGGGTAAAGTCACTGCCCTGTGTACAGACATCAGGAGACGGGTGGACGACCTGGAGAAGAGGATCCTGATTGAGATCTCCAGGCAGGAAGAGAAGATGTCACTGTCACTGTCTGCTCTGATCCATCAGCTGGAAATAAAGAAGGACGAGCTGTCCAGGATGATGAGACACATTGAGGAGTTGTGTAACATGACGGATCCACTGACTGTCTTACAGGAACCAGACACCGGTGACTTGTGTAGTCCTAAGAAGGAGGGAGGTGATGAGGACACAGGGGGACATGATAAACAGCTCCATGATGGAGATGACCTGGATGTGGCGGTGATGTCTAATAAGTTACACATGGGATTACTTAGTATTTTGACTGAATCAATGTCAAAATTTTATGTGAAGGGAAGTAACGATCTTAGTATAAGTTTAGACAAATTGTCTTTGGCTTCAACTGTCGAAAATAAGAAGATGACTGGAGCCAAACCTATTCCGCAAAAACCACCGATGCCAAACATAGCAGCTGCTCCTATGGGCTTTGGTATGAATCCTAATTTAGATGGTCATTTATTTCATGGTTTTAAAAGGCATTAAAAACTGCTTTTTTTTTCCATACTGCCCATTTGTCTAATTTTCACTATTTCAATAACGTAAACATTAGTGTAGACCCTAGACGAGGCCCCTCATTTATACAGAGCAGGTGTACGGCTCCTCACCTCTCCTGATGCTGGGGGACAACTATAGATCATACGTGGATGTTCACACTGGCTGTAGTTGACCGTGCCAGTAAGGCCGGCGTCACACTAGCGAGTTTGATGCGACTTAGTCGCATCAACACCCGGCACGGCCGCCCGCTCTCGGACCTGAGTGCGCGGCTGCATGTATTTCTATGCCACCGCGCACTCTGGTCCGAGAGCGGGCGGCCGTGCCGGGTGTTGATGCGACTAAGTCGCATCAAACTCGCTAGTGTGACGCCGGCCTAATAGTCACTATTGAATGTAATGTCTGATGTGTTATATTTGATCATAAATAAAATTGCGTAATTTGCTGTATTTTTGTTTCTAATTTTCAGCAATTTGTAAGTAAATTTGCCATAAACGTCTTTCCAAGCAACAGTCCAAACCATAGCCGGCGCTCGCATCTTCTTAAAAGAATTTCTTTATCGATCCGGTAGTATAAAAGGCAACAGAGCAAAAATCAAAAAGGCAGAAAATAAATATCCGCTGCGCTCGCAGGGAACATGATTCAGACCTTCATGGTCCTTTGTCAGGTCAGTTTTTGTGCTGTTGTGTTGAACCATTTTTTGTGCCGGCAATTGTTTGGACTATTGCTATCACTGTAGTATTGTGCTGTGTACCTGGACAGGAGAACTGATTGCTCCTTTTCTCCCATTTCTTTAAGCAGGTGATATTGTCAACGGCTGACCCAAGAGATGTCACCAGATGGGCAGGTGCGCGCCCCGATAATATCGGATGAGTGATCTCCGTGATTCTCACTCGTACCCACGTTATTCCATGGGGCCGTGCACATGTCCAATTTTTTCCTCAGTGTCGGATCAAAATCGGCGATGCAAGTCTATAGTTCTGTGGAAATTATCAGACTGCACTCGGATGACATCCGATTTTCATGCACTGACAAACTAGAGAAGGTGGAGAAACGTTTTGGTGTTTGTTTTTTTTCTCTCCGCCTTCGAGAAAAACTGATCGAGCTCTGATCAGCACAATCAGAACGTTTTTCTTGGATGTAGAGAAAACGGTGGCGTGCGCTCACCCTATGGGCGCAGTCAGACGGCCGTATAACATGGACGACGATCGCATCGCAATGCAGCCTGTATTTCTATGCAGCCGTCACGCTCGCGTCCCGAGAGTCGCCGGGCAGTCCGAGCATTGCGATGCGACCGTCGTCCATGTTATACGGCCGTCTGACTGCGCCCTGTGATTTTTTTTTTTCTTATCTCAAGGTTTTCTGAAAATTAGAAAATTGGTTACAAGTGAACCCATATCTGCAGTCCATGATCTCTGCCTGTCCGAGGGTTGCCCAGATGTCACCACCATCATGCTTCCCTCAGGTTACATGGGCCTTGCGCTTCCTTTGCCACCATTTTGTCTTTAAGATGTTGACATAGCTCAGAATTACGAATACAAATAATGGGCTTCTGACTGCCACACGTGCCCGAGGCCGACTTCAATCAATATGGAGGTCCGTCCCCGCTCAGAAGTACCGGAGACTAAACCAGCAATGATTATTCTCATTATCAATCTCAATATTTCTGTCTGTATGTGTTATAATGGCCGACACTGACCTATAAAGACAATGTAAATACAACTAGGCCTCAATCCATACTGTCTTGTTTCCCATAGCAACCAATCAGAAATCAGCTTTCATTTTTTAAACAGCTCTGATCAAATGAAAGCTGCCCTGTGATTGGTTGCGATGGGCAAGAAAGACAAGTTTTGGAGCGACGGGAGGACACACATACTGAAATGGAGGATTAGGACGCTATACACAGGGCGGTGGGGGACAGACATTTATTAGTAGACACTACGCACAGCTTTGTGCAGGGAGAATGGAGAAGAAGCAGGTGGTTGTGGGAAATGTACTTCACAGTGGTCACATGGGAAGCACTGAAGGACCGTCACACACCTCACGCCGGGCAGAGAGACACAATTATGGAGGATCTGGAGTAAGAAAATATCTGAAGGCTTTGGATGGTTCACTTTAGAGAGGTTATTAGCCTACAGTGACAAGTAACAGATTCTAGAACAATCCCTTTAAATCCTGGATGTTGAGGTCCTTAAAGATCTCACATTGGTAGGAAAACTGAATTACGCGATAATAAAACGTAGATAACTAGTAGGTCGACCTGCGCAAACTTTCCTGAAGGTCTCTGCCGTTGGCTCCTCAACAATGGGCCACAATGGGGTCATCAGAGATCATTTCTGTACCGGTTTCTTCAGCAGGTGTCTAGATTTTGAGGTCATCTTTGAAAAACACCCACATGTTGTGTTGAGGCTCCGTACAAACCTGAAACTCTGCAGCCAATGTTTGGGATCATTTTTGGAGGCCTTTACACTGTTAGGGCTCAGTCGGACAGCCATATGAATTGGACAGAGATCAGAAGGCAATGCTCGGACTGTCCGGAGGACCTCCCAAGTTGAGCGTGACATCTTCAGATAATTCTATGCAGCTGTCAAGCTCGGGTCGGGAGACCAGCCGGCCAGTCCGAGCATTGAGTTCTGATCTCGATCCCATTTTTCACATCGACAGCGCTGCAACCAGTCAGTGAGTACAGCGGCTGTACCCGTGTAGACGGAACGCCCCACTCAGCCGTTGAGCTCTTTGATTGGCTGCCACGCTGTCGACGTGATGTCAGAGCTTCAACTAATACCAGACACCGGGAGCGGACACTCTGTACTAGGCTTGAGTACGGTGAATAAAGGCTATTTTTTTTTAAAAAAACAGACCCCAGGGACAGTGATATTCTGAAAGGGAACAATGCTTTTAAGTTTTGCCCCTTTAGTTAAACTCAGCCCCTCAATTGTGTGCCAGCCTAAAGGCCCCGTTACACATAGCGAGATCGCTGAAACATCACCGATTTTGTGACGTAGCAGCGACCTAGCCAGCGATCTCGCTTAGTGTGACATTCAGCGACGATCAGCCCCCCTGCTGGGTGTCGCTGATCATCGCTGAATGTCCTGGACCATTTTTTTGATCGCTGGTCTCCCGCTGGCCAGCGCGCATCGCTGCGTGTGACAGGCGGGAGACCAGCGATAAGCAAGCTGGAGCTGGTAACCAAGGTAAACCCGATGTGTATGTTAGATACCAGCGCGCTGGTGCAGGGGAGCTGGTAAGCAAGGTACACAGCGGGTTTCTAAGCTCCGAGCGGCGCCTGGAAACCCGATGTGTACCTTGATTACCAGCTCCCTGCACAAGCGCGCTGGTATCTAAGGTACACTGCGGGTAACTAAGCGACGTGCGTCGCTTGTTACCCGCATAGTCGCTGTCCTGATCACTGCCTGTTTGGCAGCGATCATGTAGCGACTCACCAGCGATCCTGACAAGTGCATATCGTCGGGATCGCTGGTGAGTCGCTATGTGTAACGGGACCCTAAGGGCTTATGAAGACCTCCGTGCCAATCCGTACGTTCTCGGATCGCAATTCACGGACTGGCCGCCGACCAGAGCGTGACGGCTTCATGTCTTTCTATGAGGTTGTCACACTCAGGTCGGGAGACCCGCAGCAAATTCGTGCCTCGCAATCTAAGATCGGACCGAATTCCACGGACGTCTGTATGAACCTTAAATCAAGTAGATCAGAAGGAAATGAACATTTATGTTCTCTGCAAGAGATCCACAGACAAATCTTGCAGGCCGACAAACAGGTTTATTGTGAGCCGAGTATAGAGCAAAGGTCATGGTTTATTTGTGGAATAGGGCGTGCCACCTGAGAGGTGCAGTGTTTTCCTTCACACTGGCAGTCATGGCATCTGCTGTTCTGAGAGACGAGCTCGACTGTTCCATCTGCTTGGACATTTTTAGAGACCCTGTAACTCTGAGATGTGGACACAACTTCTGCCGGGTCTGTATTGATCGTGTGCTGGATACACAGGACGGGTCTGGAGTTTATTCCTGTCCTGATTGCAGAGAAGAATTTCAGGAGCGGCCGACACTGATGAGGAATATAGCTCTGCGTAACATCATGGAGAATTTCCTGTTTACTCCACCGACACAGACAGAAATCGGGATCTTCTGCACTTACTGTGTGGACTCTCCGGTACCTGCTGTTAAGTCCTGTCTACACTGTGAGGCTTCTCTGTGTGATAAACACCTGAGAGTTCACAGCAAGGCAGCAGAACATATCTTATCTGATCCCAGCACTTCTCTGGAGAATAGAAAATGTTCCATCCATAAGGAGCTCTTGGAATATTACTGCTTTGAAGATGCTACACCAATCTGTTCCAGCTGCTACTTCTTTGGTGGCCACAGAAAACACCAGGTGGAGATGCTGGATGAGGCCTCTAAGAAGGAGAAAGATCTCCTGAGGAATGTTCTGCAGGAACTGACCATAAAAAGGAAGGAGACTGACAAAAGGGTCCAGTGTCTACAGGATCACAGAAGAGAGGCGCAGGGTAAAGCAAGTCGTCTTACAGAGACAGTTGCCACCTTGTTTGCAGACATGAGGACTCAACTAGACGACTTGGAGAAGAAGGTCCTGAGTGAGATCTCCAGGCAGGAAGAGCAGGTGTCACTGACAGTCTCGGATGCAATCAAGAACCTGGAGACAACGACAGAAGAGTTGACAGAGAAGATCCGCCATTTGAGATGACATGTAACATACAAGACTCTTTGGATTTCTTAAGAGAATCGGTCAGCTGGAAACTATGGGAAGATAAGTCAGAAGGTGATGTGACGGCTCATATTGTATCTGATCTGGATGACGGTTTGATCTCGGACACTTTGCACAAAGATTTAGATGATATCATATCTGAGGTGAAGAAAATGTTTTGTGTGGAAAAGAAATCTGATGATTTAACAGATTCGACCAAGATGGCACCTGAGGAACGAGGCAATACCTCATTCTTTAGTTTCTTGCCGATAAATCGGCTATTTCATGGTGACAGAGACAGATGGAGCTTGTTCCCATCCAGAGAGCAACAGACAGCATCTTCGGTCCCTGCACCGTCTGAAGCTCGGGAGCCATTTATGATAATTGAAAGCCCCTCTGCTTCCTCCAGGTCAGAAAACAAAGGTTTATTCAGTAACATTCCAGACGTTACGCTGCCAACGTGGGAGAATTGGCTGAAGAAATAACGTGCGCAATGAACGCGAAGACAAGTTGACTAGAATTACGTAACGCATACTTGGCGACTCTCCTCGTGATCGGCGAGGCCACCTAGATTTCCGTAAGATTTGTTATAGGAAAGATGTGTATCTTCGTACCGTATTAGCCAGTAGATAGAAAAATATTTAGACTTGAGAGTCCTCAGTGGTTGAGGACTCTCAAGTCTAAATATTTTTCGTAAGATTTGTTGTGAGGCAGGAACCATATTCTACAAACTCCTCTCATTCCTGAAGTTCTCTCCACCCTCGGGCATTGTAGGGCCACCAAGGGTTCAACACTGCAAGCTGCAGAAGCGAGATAAGGAAAGTATCTGTAGAGTCTGGTCTTGGCTCTGTAGGACCTTGTCTGTGGTTGTTTTTAGGGGATCTGTAAATTTTCAGTGGATCTGGGTCGGAATTTATTTAGGTGTATTTAAGGGGATGGTTTGAGGTCTGCATTAGTTTAGGTGGGCCTGTCTGGGGCTTGTAGTTAGAGCGTCTAAGTCTGAAGATGTTTAGAAGGATCTAGTGTGAATTTAGAATAATTATCAAGGTTTAAATAGTTAAACATAGGACGTTAAAGCCGTTCAAAACCACTAAACCTGCCCCCCAAATATACCCACTTTTGGGTAGAGTGTTGCACTAGGTTTGAAGTTTGTTTCATGGGGCTGTCCCAGTTAAAATTGGGTTGTTGGCAAATATGATTTTAGCTCTGGGGTCTCTACTTACTAGAGGGCCATCAGAGGTCTGGATTAGTTCTGGATCTATGTGGGATCTGATTTGATTAAGGGATCAGGGGTATATCTAGATCAGGGTCCATAGCAAGCGTTTTAGTGGGTCCCCCGCTCATTGTCATTATTAGTGCTGGTGGTTCTGACACAGCCCTCCTAGCAATGATGCCCCTTCTGAGAGTACCTGTAGCATGCGACACCGCGTATGGGCCCAGTTATGATGAGTGGGGGTAGGCGGTAAAGCATATTCAAGAACCACATCAGACCGGAGCCTGGTGAACCGTCCCTTCTGCTTGCAAATAGGAAGCCGTTATCAGAGCTCCCGTCCGATTGTGGCAGAAAACCGACATGGCTGCTGGACCAGGTCCCACAAATCTATTCACACCATCTCTAGTCACTACACTTGTTGGGGAGTCTTGTCTGGGTGTATATATATATATATATATATATATATATATATAGGGGGTTTGGGTTCCCTCTTTTTTCTTTTGGCTTGGTTCTGTATCCGTGTAGGGGTGTATATGTGTTTAAGGGGCTGGTCCTCGCTTTACATTCATTTTGGGGTGTGTGATACTTTGGATTCCAGTGCCTTAGTTTGGGGTTGTAAATTATATAAATTTAGGGTTTATATAAAAATATTACATTTCTCTTTGCAATTGTGTTATGAAGGGGGAGCTGTATTCTCAGCTCAAAAAGCAAACACTGTGACCTGCTGTACAGGGCCGCACCATGGCTTCCTGAAGCTTAATTAACTGTATATAAGGTAATACGATGGCTAAAACTCCTACACTAGGCCTCATTTATCACAACTGTCCCTGTTACACATAGCAACCAATCAGAGCTCACCTTTCATTCCTCACACTGTCCAGGAGCAATGAAAGCAGGACTCTGATTGGTTGCTATGGGAAACGGGCCTAGTGCAAGGACGGAAGGATTGAAGCCTGTCGATAATGTTCTGTACCTCATTTACAATATCATTTTACGATATTTAGCATCACATTAATATTTCTAGAATCATAAAATATGTTGTAATTGTTTCACCGATCTGCCTAAAAAAGAACCATAATTTGTGTATGATAAAAATTTCTAAAAATTAATACATATATAAATTTTTAATAATTCTTCGCCATTTTCAGGATGTATGTCATACGTCTGTACCAGAGAATTTTAATGCTTTTTCGGCTCGGTTCACTATTTTTACATCTGGAGCTGAAAACTGCTTAAGAATAGGGGTAGCGGGCGATGGACCCCCATAGATCCAAAGTATCCACGGGACGGGTCATCAATATCATAAACCTGGACAACCCCTTTAATTATAGCCCCGAATATCTGCTCCTGGGGAAAACAAGGATTGGTTGTGTAGGAAGTAAAGGGGGTTGTCCAGGATTAGAAAAACATGGCTGCTTTCTTCCAGAAAATTGGCCACTTATGTCAACAGTTTAAGTGAACGCTCAACCCGTAGAAACTTGTGGCTCCGTTTTTGAGAATAATGCAATCATGTTTTTTTTTTTAAAGAGTTTTTTTATTTCTTTTTTTTAGAGCAAATCTTCTCCAAAATCCTCCATAAAAAAAAAGTTTGGAAAACTCTTCCAATGGAAAATCCAATCCGCAGTTCAAATGAGAAGGTTTTTTGATTGGTTTTCTTTCCCGGAAGAGGTTTTGAAAAATTCCTGGTGGGGAAAAAAATAAGCAGATCTTGATGAAATTACCTAAAAAAAAAACAAAACTTCCAAAACCACTTCAGGTTAATAAAAAATCCTCCAGAAACTGCCCAAAAAGGAGCGTTTTCTGCTTGAAAAACTGCAGGCTGATTCTGGATGCTTTTTTTTGTTCAATCCTTTGTTCCCCCAGAAGCGAGTGACGATTATCTTCATCTCCCTAAGGGCTCATTCAGATGGGACGTCTTTTGCGCACAAGTGTTATCTGTGTTTTTCACGGATAGTACTAATAGGGAATGAGTCTTTTTGCTCAGTTTTTGGAGCAAAAACTGAGCAATAACTCCAGGTTTTTGAGGAGGATTTTGGAGAGTTTTCTCCAAAAACTACAAAATACTCAGTGTGAACATAACCATAAGGTGTGTATGTGCACACGTCATCTTTAAGATGCTGGTGAGACCCGCTGAGGTTTTCCAAGCGAAACCGATTCAGGAAAAACCCGACGGTCTTCTCGGGAGGTTTTGCCATAGTTTTTGCAGAGGCTCTTCTTCTGCCCGTATCTTTTTTTCTATAACTTAAACCATAAATAAATATATAAAAACAGCTTCACCATTTCCAAAAAATATATCATGTTCATTGTTTGCGTCTGATTTGCGAAGGCTTTTTCAGACTTTTTCCTCTTGAATAAGACGTTGGGGCACAAAGCCTTTTAATAGGTTTACACTGAGTTTTTTTTGCTGCGTTTTTGGAGGAAATCCTCACCAAAAATCACATTAAAAAAAAACACTTCTGATCTGAGTTTCTGCTTTGAAAACCCAGGAAAAAAAATCAGCGTAAGGGCTTGTTCAGACTTCCATTTTCTGCGTACAAGTGCAATTTGAGTTTTTCACACTTAGGCCGGCGTCACACTGGCGACAGAATCAGACGACTGCAATGCGATGAAATATCGCATTGCAGTCTGCCCTATGTTAATCTATGGAGCAGCTCCCAGTATCAGATTTTTTGTGGTCCGTTTTAAACGTCCGTGTACAATCGCAGCATGCTGCCACTGTCACCGATTGTGGGTCGACTATCGCCAATGCAAGTCTATGGGAGCGATGAAAAATCTGATTACAAACGGACTGCATGTGTGACTTGTGATTAAATCGCACCGGTGTCCTTTAGAAAAGCCGGCAATTCATCCCCGGCTATACTGTAAAATCACACTGACAGCTTTAATAAAGACTAGAAAGAATAGATATACACATAGAACACATATATATATACATGTCATTGTGACATGTATATATACATATATTTATAGTTCCTAGACTTTTACATACTGTAATAGCCGCTAATTCAATTGCCGGGTTTTGTGAAATCACAGAAGCCGACATGCAATGATACATTGTTTCCACACATTTAACCATGTAATTTCATGTATTTTTATATATGTTTGAAACATACAATTACATGAGTATATGTGTGCTAAATTTCAGACATGTAGGGGTTAATTAAAGGTGTAAATTCGTTGAAAAAAAATGCGTGGGCTCCCGCTGTATTTTCTCCACCAGACAGACAAAGCAAGCGAGTGGGGGCAGATAATAATAGCCTAGGGAGGGTACATTTTTTGTGCCCCCCTGGCTACTAACATCTGCCCCCAGACACCCCAGAAAGGGCAAATCTATAATTAGATTCGCCCTTTCTGGCACTTTGCCCGTCTATTCCCATTGCCCTGTAGCGGTGGCGAATGGGTTAATAATCTGGCGTTAATGTCACCTTAGTATTGAAAGGTGACCTTAAGGCAGGTTAATAATTGATAGCTGTCAATTAGAAAACTATCAATTATTAATCCTATTGTATGAAAGAAAAATCAAACACACACAGTTTAATAAAAAATAAGTTTAATTAAATAATCACACAGTTTTTGACCATATTTTATTTTACACTTAATCCGTGCGAAGCCATTGATCTCCTAAAAAAAGAAAAAAAATAAAACAACATTATTCTTACCTATTCCGCTGATCTGTCACGTCCCACGCTGTAATCCTTCACAAAGGGTTAACTAGCTTTGAGCCAAGCAGTGCAAGTAATCCTGCATGCTCAGCTCAAAGCTCATGAATGAATAAGTTCCTCTCCTGGCGACAGGAGAGGATGTGTTTCATGAATGAAGCTTAATTGATTGTGTCCACTTTCCCTTTAGGTCAGGTCACTACAGTTAAATTGCCAATAAATCAATTAAGCTCCATTCATGAATCTATTCCTCTACTTTCGCTGGGAGAGGAACTTATTCATTCAGGGGAATACAGGTCTGAGACAGCATTATTAGCTCTCTGCGACCTGTAACCTGTTAACCCTTTCTGAAGGATTACACCATGGGACCTGACTGTACATCGGATTGGTAAGTATAATTTTGCTTTTTCATTTTATTTTTATTACAGGAAATGGTTTTAGCAGGAAAATAAAATATGGTCAAAAACTGTGTGATTATTTAATTAAACTTATTTTTTATTAAAGTGTGTGTGTTTGATTTTTCTTTCATACAATAGGATTAATAATTGATAGTTATCTAATTGACAGCTATCAATTATTAACCTGCCTTAAGGTCACCTTTCAATACTAAGGTGACATTAACGCCAGATTATTAACCCATTCGCCACCGCTACAGGGCAATGGGAATAGACGGGCAAAGTGCCAGAAAGGGCGAATCTAATTAGAGATTTGCCCTTTCTGGGGTGTCTGGGGGCAGATGTTAGTAGCCAGGGGGGGCACAAAAAAAATGTACCCTCCCTAGGCTATTATTATCTGCCCCCACTCGCTTGCTTTGTCTGTCTGGTGGAGAAAATACAGCGGGAGCCCACGCATTTTTTTTCAACGAATTTACACCTTTAATTAACCCCTACATGTCTGAAATTTAGCACACATATACTCATGTAATTGTATGTTTCAAACATATATAAAAATACATGAAATTACATGGTTAAATGTGTGGAAACAATGTATCATTTCATGTCGGCTTCTGTGATTTCACAAAACCCGGCAATTGAATTAGCGGCTATAACAGTATGTAGAAGTGTAAGAATTATAAATATATGTATATATATATGTCACAATGACAATATATATATATATATATATATGTGCTCTATGTGTATATATCTATTCTTTCTTTTGGCATTTAAATACTATTCTTTTGGATCCATTATATGTCAGTTTTGCAAGCCTGCGAGAAAATCTCGCAAGTCGGATGAAAATCGGATGTTACAAGGTACACACACATGCGATTAAATCGCATCTTTGAAGGAAAATCGGATGCCAGAAGGATGTGTGATGTTTTTATTTTGATCCGATTGTCGACCGTCTAAAACGGACCGATTTTTTGTGGTTGTGTGTGACGCCGGCCTTAATCCTATGATAGTCAATGGGGTTGTTCACTTCTGACCCTAAGATATTGACCCTATAGTAAGAGCAAAACTTTCAAAAACTAATGAAACTCTGACCATTCTCCTATGACACTCTGATCAAAAACACTGATGAAACTGACCGTTTTTTTCGTACCAGATAAATTTTTGCTGAGTTTTTGGGAACAGAAACTTGAATCAAATCTGGTATTTTTTGAACTCCTGAGAGTTTTTGCTCTGAAAACTCAGCAAAAAAACCTCAAACTCTAAGGCTATGTGCACACAGGGTTTGTTTTTTTTAGAAGTTTTTGGAGTAGAAAATGAAGAGAAACTTTCCAAATTCTTCTCAAGAACTCAAAACTCGTCAAAAAGTTAGAGGTTCTGCTCAGTGTCTACGTGAATTTTTTTCCCTGAATTTTATAGAGGAAACTGAGCGCAATTTCCAAATTTTTGCAGAATTTTGCATTTTTGAGGAGGATTTGACGAGTTACCACTCATTTTTTCAGAGCGTTTTTGAGGCAGAAACTATGTGTGCACATAGCCTTACGCGAATACTCAGTCTACAGGTTTCTCCCAGACCCAAAGAGTCATCAAACCCCAAATAAATAATTTATTGTAAACATAATACCGATAACACAGATTCCCATGTCGATTATTATCGGCACATTCTAAATTTGAGTGCAAATTTGTTTTCACTTAATACTTTCTAACTTATTCAGTATATAAAACACGACAACTTTCCCCGGTGACTACAAGTTCACACACACGCAAAAATAAAAAAATCATCATCCTAAAAAAACACAAACAACACAAAATTGCAAAATTTGCAAAGCAATTAAAGGGGTTGACCAGAGTCCAGATGAGGCATGACGCTTTGCAGTATGGTGATGGAGTCAAACATTCCTCCCATCATTTCAACCCAAGTTATAGGACATTTCAAGCCCCACCACTGCCTATCTAGAAACGCCCTAATGGATCATTTTTGGACACATCTGCATAAGCCTGACCACCTTTGAAAGCGGTGAAATCATATGACCATATCTGGGACTATTATTGGGCCACTGCACAGTATAGTTACAGGGGTTGACCCACTAAACACACATCATCACTAGGTCCACCTCCATGCCTAAAAACGGACTAAATGAAGTGGTAGTGCCGGCCGCTCAGCCACCACTTCGTTCTCTTCTTTAGGACTGACTGATGTTCCATTAAGTCCCGTAATAGTGAGTGGACCCCATTTTCGTGATCTGTGAGGCTCCCAGTAGTGTACACATGCTGGGAACTATAGAGTGTAGTAATTGGGCACTACATGTGCGATATCTGATGATTCCGATACAAGGTGCCAGGTGGGATGAGGATTACAAATATTCCGCAATTCGAGACACATTTTGATATAAAGTGCAATACAAGATTATAGTAAATCAATGGAGTAGTAAAATACAGTAGAAGGAGGTAGACCCTGACACTACGCAACTCTCCGTCATCCATGTTCCTCCCTCGTTCCCCACTCATCTGTGTAGCATGAAGACGTAGTCACCAGTGCAGCTCAAAGTTTCCGGTGACCATTCCAGTACAGAAAGTGGTCACCTCAAACAACAGTTCTGAAGAGGAGAAATCATCATGGACGTCACCAGTTCCCCACTAGGCCACCAAGACGTTGAGGTCATGATGGACGTCACAAGTTCCCCACTAGGCCACCAAGACGTTGAGGTCATGATGGACATCACCAGTTCCCCACTAGGCCACCAAGACGTTGAGGTTATGATGGACGTCACCAGTTCCCCACTAGGCCACCAAGACGTTGAGGTCATGATGGACGTCACCAGTTCCCCACTAGGCCACCAAGACGTTGAGGTCATGATGGATGTCACCAGTTCCCCACTAGGCCACCAAGACGTTGATGTCATGATGGACGTCACCAGTTGCCTAGTAGGCCACCAAGACGTTGAGGTCCTTAACCGCGTGGTCCTCAGTTTTACACTCTGCCAACACATGGTTGAGTCTTACGTAACGACTTAAGAGACAAGTCTGGAGAGCTGACCCACCAATGGCCAACAGCAACGCCCAGAAACCAGGAGTCATTTGGGAAAGGTCATACTGGTCCCAGTTAAGAAAAAGGTGGATGCTTGTCCCTACGAAAAGTCCTACCAGGCTTAAGACGTTTAGGCCTGATTCAAAGGACCACAAGATGTCATCCTTGAGGCCCTGAGCTGCGACCATGGTTACGAGGCCCATGAGGACGATGACCAGCGAAGAATACGTTAAGATGAGGGACAAGGTGGCTTCATAGGGGAAGAGTTTTGTGTGCAGATCCTCAACGTGGGTGATGCAGCGGCAGCCACCATCGTTATTGGCGTTGTGTAGGCAGAAGTTGTAAAAGCCGATCTTTTTGCAGCCATCGATAAGGAAGTCCCCAGCTCCGAAGAACAAGGAGTAGGAAAGGAGAACGCAGATCAGGGTCTGAGCTACCACGATTGTGTATGCCAAATATTGAAGACTCGGACTCTTCTTCTGCTTCTCGAGCATCTTGTCCTCCATCATCTAAGAAGGTCCAAACCCTGTGAAGAAAACAGAAAATCTTCTATAAATTTTTGGGGTCAAAGGGTCCTATACAAAGTCAATATTCTGTATGGACGCAACCTCCGCAAATCCTTCTCCAACCACCCCACCCATGGTGGTGACCAGATAGGAATTGGAGTCAATAGGTGGAAAATTAGTAGAGTCTTCATAGATGGAGGACAACCCCTCCCAAGGAGACCCAGGAGTTGCAGCTGTCACCGGTCAATCAAGTCTTCACCTGCTAGGGAGATGATGCTGTTGACCCCATTTCCGTCACAGACCCTTTTTCTCCCTATAGAGGAGGTGGGATCCACGACTACCAATCATTAATGTCATATCCTGGGGAGATGTTGCTATTGGTTAGGGTTAGAAGACCCCTTTATAGAAGGTCATGTTCTGATGATACATTGAAACTACAAAGCGCCACCTAGAGGACAGAATTACATAAAATGTCCCTGTATAGTAAATAGGTGACCATACAGACAGTACAAATTTACCCCTAACTAATTTTTTTCCAAGGTACTACAAAGACATAATCACATCTGCCAAAGTGCACTACAGCACAGTAACCACCAGAGGGCAGCAGAGACCACACAACCTGAGATCAAGAGGAGAAATCGGCAGAATTGTGATTGCAGCTCTGAGGTACATGATGTAACTGATGATTGGCTCAGGCGACCGCCAATTGTACACACAGACGACTATTTTACCCTGAGATAACCGGTTACCTGCAGTCCTATGTAAGACTACACGGACACATTGTGATTTCAGCAGCTGCTGTCGCTCGTCCTTTCGGTTTCTGGGAAGGTTATTGTAGGTTGTTGTCACTCGGCTTCCGAGAAACTGAAACCCACAGTCCGCAGCGACTGACATGGGGGCTAGATGTCATTACATGAGATTTGCACAGGACTACCTACCTGAGTGTAGGAGCTCAGTGACACAAGACCCCTCCTATGTCAGAGGCGACCTGCAGGGGCGAAAGAGTTAACGTTAACTGATTAATCACCGGACAGGATAGGAAAAAGCCATGAAAGCCAATGTACAAAGACCCCGGAAAATGCCCCTCACTGCCTCTGCACAGGGTGGTCTCCTGTGTCCCCTCACTGTATCCTGTGGCCCCTCACTGCCTTTGCACATGGTGGTCTCCTGTGGCCCCTCACTGCCTCTGCACATGGTGGTCTCCTGTGGCCCCTCACTGTATCCTGTGGCCCCTCACTGCCTCTGCACAGGGTGGTCTCCTGTGGCCCCTCACTGCCTCTGCACAGGGTGGTCTCCTGTGGCCCCTCACTGCCTCTGCACAGGGTGGTCTCCTGTGGCCCCTCACTGCCTCTGCACAGGGTGGTCTCCTGTGACCCCTCACTGCCTCTGCACAGGGTGGTCTCCTGTGGCCCCTCACTGCCTCTGCACAGGGTGGTCTCCTGTGACCCCTCACTGCCTCTGCACAGGGTGGTCTCCTGTGGCCCCTCACTGCCTCTGCACAGGGTGGTCTCCTGTGACCCCTCACTGCCTCTGCACAGGGTGGTCTCCTGTGGCCCCTCACTGCCTCTGCACAGGGTGGTCTCCTGTGGCCCCTCACTGCCCTTGCACAGGGTGGTCTCCTGTGGCCCCTCACTGCCTCTGCACAGGGTGGTCTCCTGTGACCCCTCACTGCCTCTGCACAGGGTGGTCTCCTGTGGCCCCTCACTGCCTCTGCACAGGGTGGTGTCCTGTGACCCCTCACTGCCTCTGCACAGGGTGGTCTCCTGTGGCCCCTCACTGCCTCTGCACAGGGTGGTCTCCTGTGGCCCCTCACTGCTTCTGCACAGGGTGGTCTCCTGTGGCCCCTCACTGCCTCTGCACAGGGTGGTCTCCTGTGGCCCCTCACTGCTTCTGCACAGGGTGGTCCCCTGTGACCCCTCACTGCTTCTGCACAGGGTGGTCTCCTGTGGCCCCTCACTGCCTCTGCACAGGGTGGTCTCCTGTGGCCCCTCACTGCCTCTGCACAGGGTGGTCTCCTGTGGCCCCTTCACTGTCCCTGCACAGGGTGGTCTCCTGTGGCCCCTCACTGCCCCTGCACAGGGTGGTCTCCTGTGGCCCCTCACTGCCCCTGCACAGGGTGGTCTCCTGTGACCCCTCACTGCCTCTGCACAGGGTGGTCCCCCTATGGCCCCTCACTGCCCCTGCACAGGGTGGTCTCCTGTGGCCCCTCACTGCCTCTGCACAGGGTGGTCCCTGTGACCCCTCACTGCCCCTGCACAGGGTGGTCTCCTGTGGCCCCTCACTGCCTCTGCACAGGGTGGTCCCCTGTGGCCCCTCACTGCCTCTGCACAGGGTGGTCCCCTGTGTCCCCTCACTGCCCCTGCACAGGGTGGTCTCCTGTGTCCCTCACTGCCCCTGCACAGGGTGGTCTCCTGTGTCCCCTCACTGCCTCTGCACAGGGTGGTCCCCTGTGACCCCTCACTGCCCCTGCACAGGGTGGTCTCCTGTGGCCCCTCACTGCCCCTGCACAGGGTGGTCTCCTGTGACCCCTCACTGCCCCTGCACAGGGTGGTCTCCTGTGGCCCCTCACTGCTTCTGCACAGGGTGGTCCCCTGTGACCCCTCACTGCCCCTGCACAGGGTGGTCTCCTGTGGCCCCTCTTCCCTCTGTACAGGGTGGTCTCCTGTGGCCCCTCTCCCCTCTGTACAGGGTGGTCTCCTGTGGCCCCTCTCCCTCTGCACAGGGTGGTCTCCTGTGGCCCCTCACTGCTTCTGCACAGGGTGGTCCCCTGTGACCCCTCACTGCCCCTGCACAGGGTGGTCTCCTGTGGCCCCTCTCCCCTCTGTACAGGGTGGTCTCCTGTGGCCCCTCTCCCCTCTGTACAGGGTGGTCTCCTGTGGCCCTCTCCCCTCTGTACAGGGTAGTCTCCTGTGGCCCCTCTCCCTCTGCACAGGGTGGTCTCCTGTGGCCCCTCTTCCCTCTGTACAGGGTGGTCTCCTGTGGCCCCTCTTCCCTCTGTACAGGGTGGTCTCCTGTGGCCCCTCTCCCCTCTGTACAGGGTGGTCTCCTGTGGCCCCTCTCCCCTCTGTACAGGGTGGTCTCCTGTGGCCCCTCTCCCCTCTGCACAGGGTGGTCTCCTGTGGCCCCTCTTCCCTCTGTACAGGGTGGTCTCCTGTGGCCCCTCTTCCCTCTGTACAGGGTGGTCTCCTGTGGCCCCTCTCCCCTCTGTACAGGGTGGTCTTCTGTGGCCCCTCTCCCCTCTGTACAGGGTGGTCTCCTGTGGCTTCTCTCCCCTCTGCACAGGGTGGTCTCCTGTGGCCCCTCTTCCCTCTGTACAGGGTGGTCTCCTGTGGCCCCTCTTCCCTCTGTACAGGGTGGTCTCCTGTGGCCCCTCTCCCCTCTGTACAGGGTGGTCTCCTGTGGCCCCTCTCCCCTCTGTACAGGGTGGTCTCCTGTGGCCCCTCTCCCCTCTGTACAGGGTGGTCTCCTGTGGCCCTCTTCCCTCTGTACAGGGTGGTCTCCTGTGGCCCCTCTCCCCTCTGTACAGGGTGGTCTCCTGTGGCCCCTCTCCCCTCTGCACAGGGTGGTCTCCTGTGGCCCCTCTTCCCTCTGTACAGGGTGGTCTCCTGTGGCCCCTCTTCCCTCTGTACAGGGTGGTCTCCTGTGGCCCCTCTTCCCTCTGTACAGGGTGGTCTCCTGTGGCCCCTCTCCCCTCTGTACAGGGTGGTCTCCTGTGGCCCCTCTCTTTCTTACCTTCTCTTCTCCGCTTGTGTTCTGTTACTTTCAGTTCATGAAGAGATATGAGATTTGGCCAAACCTCCCCCTGCCGAGGCCGGACCCCCGACCCCACCCCGACCGCCCCCTGTGAACCCCCGACCCCACCCTGACCGCCCCCCAGGCCGGACCCCCGACCCCACCCCGACCGCCCCCTGTGGACCCACGACCCCATCCTGACCGCCCCTGACCCCGGGGTCACCCCCCCACACACACAGAGGTGGAGGGAGCAGAAAGTCACAAGGCAGCAGAGACCCCAGCCCTCACCCGCGCCCCCCATGGTTTAACCCTTTAGGGGCACCGCCTTGTTTGGCTTCTGTCAGTTTTCTGTTTGTCCCCATAAGATTTTATTATTCTATAAAACTAAATAAAATATCACAATAATAATAATAATATAGTAATGGCCGCTTATGGGTTAATAGTCACTGCCTTTCCCAGGTTTGCAGCAGGGAGTCTGGGGCGCAGCTCTGCACAGGGTGGTCTCCTGTGTCCCCTCACTGCCTCTGCACAGGGTGGTCTCCTGTGGCCCCTCACTGCCTCTGCACAGGGTGGTCTCCTGTGTCCCCTCACTGCCTCTGCACAGGGTGGTCTCCTGTGTCCCCTCACTGCCTCTGCACAGGGTGGTCTCCTGTGGCCCCTCACTGCCTCTGCACAGGGTGGTCTCCTGTGGCCCCTCACTGTCCCTGCACAGGGTGGTCTCCTGTGGCCCCTCACTGCCTCTGCACAGGGTGGTCTCCTGTGGCCCTCACTGCCTCTGCACAGGGTGGTCTCCTGTGGCCCCTCACTGCTTCTGCACAGGGTGGTCTCCTGTGGCCCCTCACTGTCCCTGCACAGGGTGGTCTCCTGTGGCCCTCACTGCCTCTGCACAGGGTGGTCTCCTGTGGCCCCTCACTGCCTCTGCACAGGGTGGTCTCCTGTGGCCCCTCACTGTCCCTGCACAGGGTGGTCTCCTGTGGCCCCTCACTGCCTCTGCACAGGGTGGTCTCCTGTGGCCCCTCACTGCCTCTGCACAGGGTGGTCTCCTGTGGCCCCTCACTGCTTCTGCACAGGGTGGTCTCCCATGGCCCCTCACTGTCCTGCACAGGGTGGTCTCCTGTGGCCCCTCACTGCCTCTGCAAAGGGTGGTCTCAGACCCCTCACTGCCTTTGCACAGGGTGGTCTCCTGTGGCCCCTCACTGCCTCTGCACAGGGTGGTCTCCTGTGGCCCCTCACTGCTTCTGCACAGGGTGGTCTCCTGTGGCCCCTCACTGCCTCTGCACAGGGTGGTCTCCTGTGGCCCCTCACTGCTTCTGCACAGGGTGGTCTCCTGTGGCCCCTCACTGCCTCTGCACAGGGTGGTCTCCTGTGGCCCCTCACTGCTTCTGCACAGGGTGGTCTCCTGTGGCCCTCACTGTCCCTGCACAGGGTGGTCTCCTGTGGCCCCTCACTGTCTCTGCACAGGGTGGTCTCCTGTGGCCCCTCACTGCCTCTGCACAGGGTGGTCTCCTGTGGCCCCTCACTGCTTCTGCACAGGGTGGTCTCCTGTGGCCCCTCACTGTCCTGCACAGGGTGGTCTCCTGTGGCCCCTCACTGCCTCTGCACAGGGTGGTCTCCTGTGGCCCCTCACTGCCTCTGCACAGGGTGGTCTCCTGTGGCCCCTCACTGTCCCTGCACAGGGTGGTCTCCTGTGGCCCCTCACTGCCTCTGCACAGGGTGGTCTCCTGTGGCCCCTCACTGCCTCTGCACAGGGTGGTCTCCTGTGGCCCCTCACTGCTTCTGCACAGGGTGGTCTCCCATGGCCCCTCACTGTCCCTGCACAGGGTGGTCTCCTGTGGCCCCTCACTGCCTCTGCAAAGGGTGGTCTCAGGCCCCTCACTGCCCCTGCACAGGGTGGTCTCCTGTGGCCCCTCACTGCTTCTGCACAGGGTGGTCTCCTGTGGCCCCTCACTGCCTCTGCACTGAGTGGTCTCCTGTGGCCCCTCACTGCCTCTGCACAGGGTGGTCTCCTGTGGCCCCTCACTGCTTCTGCACAGGGTGGTCTTCTGTGGCTCCTCACTGCTTCTCCACAGGGTGGTCTTCTGTGGCCACTCACTGCCTCTGCACAGGGTGGTCTCCTTTGGCTCCTCACTGCTTCTGCACAGGGTGGTCTTCTGTGGCCCCTCACTGCCTCTGCACAGGGTGGTCTTCTGTGGCTCCTCACTGCTTCTCCACAGGGTGGTCTTCTGTGGCTCCTCACTGCTTCTCCACAGGGTGGTCTCCGTGGCCCCTCACTGCTTCTGCACAGGGTGGTCTCCTGTGGCCCCTCACTGTCCCTGCACAGGGTGGTCTCCTGTGGCCCCTCACTGCCTTTGCACAGGGTGGTCTCCTGTGGCCCCTCACTGCCTCTGCACAGGGTGGTCTCCTGTGGCCCCTCACTGCTTCTGCACAGGGTGGTCTCCTGTGGCCCTCACTGCCTCTGCACAGGGTGGTCTCCTGTGGCCCCTCACTGCTTCTGCACAGGGTGGTCTCCTGTGGCCCCTCACTGCTTCTGCACAGGGTGGTCTCCTGTGGCCCCTCACTGCCTCTGCACAGGGTGGTCTCCTGTGGCCCCTCACTGCTTCTGCACAGGGTGGTCTCCTGTGGCCCCTCACTGTCCCTGCACAGGGTGGTCTCCTTTGGCCCCTGTCTCTGCACAGGGTGGTCTCCTGTGGCCCCTCACTGCCTCTGCACAGGGTGGTCTCCTGTGGCCCCTCACTGCCCCTGCACAGGGTGGTCTCCTGTGGCCCCTCACTGCTTCTGCACAGGGTGGTCTCCTGTGGCCCCTCACTGCCTCTGCACTGAGTGGTCTCCTGTGGCCCCTCACTGCCTCTGCACAGTGCGGTCTCCTGTGGCCCCTCACTGCCCCTGCACAGGGTGGTCTCCTGTGGCCCCTCACTGCCCTTGCACAGGGTGGTCTCCTGTAGCCCCTCACTGCTTCTGCATTCTGCACAGGGTGGTCTCTTGTGGCCCCTCACTGCCTCTGCACAGTGCGGTCTTCTGTGGCCCCTCACTGCCTGTGCACAGGGTGGTCTCCTGTGGCCCCTCACTGCCCCAGCACAGGGTGGTCTCCTGTGGCCCCTCACTGCCCCAGCACAGGGTGGTCTCCTGTGGCCCCTCACTGCTTCTGCACAGGGTGGTCTCCTGTGGCCCCTCACTGCTTCTGCACAGGGTGGTCTCCTGTGGCCCCTCACTGCTTCTGCACAGGGTGGTCTTCTGTGGCTCCTCACTGCTTCTCCACAGGGTGGTCTTCTGTGGCTCCTCACTGCTTCTGCACAGGGTGGTCTTCTGTGGCCCCTCACTGCTTCTGCACAGGGTGGTCTCCTGTGGCCACTCACTGCCTCTGCACAGGGTGGTCTCCTTTGGCTCCTCACTGCTTCTGCACAGGGTGGTCTTCTGTGGCCCCTCACTGCCTCTGCACAGGGTGGTCTTCTGTGGCTCCTCACTGCTTCTCCACAGGGTGGTCTTCTGTGGCTCCTCACTGCTTCTCCACAGGGTGGTCTTCTGTGGCCCCTCACTGCTTCTGCACAGGGTGGTCTCCTTTGGGCCCTCACTGCTTCTGCACAGGGTGGTCTCCTGTGGCCACTCACTGCCTCTGCACAGGGTGGTCTCCTTTGGCTCCTCACTGCTTCTGCACAGGGTGGTCTTCTGTGGCCCCTCACTATCCCTGCACATGGTGGTCTCCTGTGGCCCCTCACTGCTTCTGCACAGGGTGGTCTTCTTCTGGGACCCCTTACCATTTTCATTTCTTTTCCTTGGAAACCCCTAAAAACACAAGAGCCCCCTACTTTGCTACCAATTTGTAAAGGAGGCCAGGAGCACAAAAATAAGAATAATAATCTTTATTTAATCAAACAAATAAGGCTCAAACAACGATGATAGAACCAATTATAAAAACATGTTAATAACAAAGACACGTCACAACTGATACAATAAAGTGTTAATATATTAATAATATATCAACTAACGTTGATTTAAATAGGCATATACCATATGTAAACAATTTAAGCTCAGATATAATAACCAGGAGGGCAATAGATGAAAAAAAATGTACATGTAAAGTAATATGTTGTGCACTGTCACAAATAAACACCAAAGTGTGTGCAGGCAAGAACAAGAAAAAATACTAAAAATAAATATAATAAAATAATATACAATAGCGTACAACCTACACCAGTGCAAGCGTGTATAACGATGCACAAAGCACAAAAAACTAAAAAGAAAAAAATTATATATAAATAAGACTGTGAACTCAGATCACAATAATCTGAATGGTGTAATAAACACGTGATCCTAACAAAGTGCTGCACTAACGTGTAAAATACATAAAGAAAAAATATATATGTATATATATGAAGAAAGTGCACACCAGAGAGCACTAGCGGTCTGTGTGCAAACCGCTATAAGCAAATGAGCTAATGCACAACATAGAAGAAAATTGCCACTATACCTGGGAGCCGAAAATCAGTGTGAGGTGTCAGAACGCGCCACGACGCGCGTTTCGGAAAAACTCCTTCGTCAGGGGGATATGCAATACTGAATAATGGGGCTATTTAAACCCAGCGACCATAAACATAAATGCCGTACAGCTGTGTGAAACACAACGGCGCCATCGCCGAAAACAGAAACCGGAACTTGTATAAGCACAATCTTCCAGACTGCAGTTACGTGTGTAGCATCACGGCGCATGCGCAGGTCGCAGACACCGGAAGTGACGTGACGACCAGCGTCATGCGGAAGAACATGGCCTGAAAAACAGGCGGATCATCCGCATGGAGACGCCGTCGCCACGGCAACCACCAGCCCCACAACCCGCGCATGCGCACCGCCAATAATCACTCTCTGCAGTACTCAAAGAACGCGGGCATGCAAATAATATCATCATAATATGACACCAATAATTGCTAATGATGTACATTAATACAAAAATAATTTACTACAATGTGCAAATATACAACCAATAATGATGGCATATAGATATAAATATATGTAATATGTATACAACTAAATATATGCAATATACAAAACACCTACAATATATGGTGTGACACATAAATCATCACAGAAGACATAAATACATCACAGACAAATATATAATAAATATACCATTCTGTATACCAAAATAGAAAAAAAAGAAAAGAAAAGAAAACCCACGCCGCCAGTGACTTGAAGACATCATCAGTAAGTAAAGATCTCTTGATGGTAGACATACGTCGCATGGTTGAAACAGCCATATGATTACTAGAATATAAAAAAAATAAGTTAAAACCATGTTAAAAAACTACAAAAAAGGGACAAATGAAATATTTTCATTCAAACCTAAAGGGGACACTGTTTGAAGAGTCCATATCCATTTCGTTTCAACTTGGGCGAGCCGTTTACTGACATTCCCACCCCTGATACCACACTTGAACACGTCAATGCCAATCACCTTCAACAGTCTAGAATCACAATTATGGAACATCTTAAGTGCCTAGGAAGAGTCTTTAATGAGGCAACATCAGACACATCTTTGGCGGCTACGATGCCCAAAACGTGTTCACGCACCCTTACCTTGAGCTGCCTTGTAGTCATACCTACATAAATCAAGGAACAGGGGCATGTGGCATAATATATAACGGCAGACGATGTGCATGAAATACAGTGTCTAATATCAAAAGAGCGTGTCTTGTCAGAACTGAGAAAGCTGCGAGCCCTACCAACATTAGGGCATGCAACGCAGGAACCACAAGGTTTACACCCAGTCGAAGGTACACTAGATGTCAAAAAATCATTAATAGGAACTCCTGTATAAAGACTTTTGACCAAGTGGTCACCCAGATTTGGTGACCTTCTGAATGCCATTGAAGGTTTATTACCTATAAATTTTGTCAACACAGGATCAGATTTCAAAATCTGCCAGTGTTTTGAAAGCAAAGCTCTCAAACATTCGCTTTGTCCATTGAATTTGGTAATAAACCGTACAATGTTGCTCTTGGACTTCAATGTACCAGGCCCATACAGGGCATCATGGCGAGTCGTGTGCCAAGCTCTATTATTGCACGTTTAATAGACCTACGACTGTAACCACGTTCCAAGAACCTCGCACCCATTAATTCAGATTGTATGTCAAAATCTTGATCACTGGAGCAGATACGTCTAAGACGCAAAAACTGTCCCAGTGGAATAGAATTAATTAGAGCACGAGGATGCGAGGATGAAGCGTGGACCAGAGAATTTACAGCCGTATGTTTCCTAAACAAATCTGTTTGCAAACAGTTGTTCACATCCCTCATAACACGAACATCCAAAAAATCAATCAAATTTGGATGATGAAAAAAAGTAAGCCTGATATTTAATGAATTATGATTAAGTGCAGTAATGAACTCAAATAACATGTCCGCTGAGTCCTGCCAAATGAAAAAAACATCATCAATGTAACGTGTCCAAAAAGGGACACGCTCCAAAGATTGAAAATAATCAGATGAAAAGAGGTCCCTCTCCCAAAATCCAAGGAACAGGTTGGCATATGCAGGGGCAAAGGCAGCTCCCATGGCTGTTCCTTGGATTTGAAGGAAGGACCACCCTTAAAAATAAAAAAATTGTGAGACAAAGTAAATTCTAATAATTGATAAAAATACTATAAATGCACGAGAAAAAGATGAGTGCTGCAAAAAATACGTAACTGCTGCTATTCCATCTGAATGTCGTTATACTAGTGTACAGTGACTCAACGTCACATGTCACTAGCAATGAATTAGATTCAACATGCAGACAATCCACCTTCTTCAAAAAATCATTAGTGTCCTTCGTGTATGAGGGAAGTGAAGAAACAAACGGTTGCAAAATAGAGTCGATGTATTTATTAACATTTTCTAAATAGTTGCCTCGCCCTGATATAATGGGTCTGCCAGGAGGAGCCTCTTGGCTCTTGTGTACCTTGGGCAGCAGATAAAGAGTGGGAATGACGGGTTCGGAGACCTGAAGGGCTAAAAATAAATCATTGGTGATGATACCATCATCCCTGAGTCCCGTAAGAAGATCCCAAGTTCATGTTGGAACTTTGATAAGGGATTAAAAGTTAACTTTTTATACACGTCGTATCATTAAGTTGGCGTAATGCCTCAGACTCATACAAATCCTTCGGCCACACCACCACATTCCCACCTTTATCTGCCGCCTTAAAAACCACATCATCAAGTCCCATAAGTCTCTTGAGACACACACGTTCATCAGCACTGAAATTGTCCAAAGATGGATGAACGGGATGCTATTCAGCTCACTGCTCACAGTTTTGACAAATATGTCAATCGCCGAACAAGAAGATAACGGAGGGAATTTGTTGGACGGTCTCTTAATAATGTCGGGAACCTCACCTTCACGATGGTTATGTTCCCTGGCCAGTTGTTCAAGATTAGCTAGCGCCTCCTGTTCCGTCTCTGTGGGGAAAGATGTCAGGGAATCCGCATTATAAAATATACGTTTAAAATAGCATCCTCCTTGCAAAAAGGTGTAAATCCTTTACTGCCATGAATTTATCAAACTTGGCAGTTGGGCAGAACATCAAGCCCTTAGTAAGTAAATCAATCTCAGTCATAGAAAATCTATGTGTACTTAAATTAATTACCTTAAGTTGATTGTTGCTATTATCCGGAGAATATTCCCTCTTATTTGGTAAAAATCGTAAATTCCTCTTTCTTTTGGGTGTAGTTAGAGAAGCCACAGAGACGGACGAGGAGGCGATAGATATATCACTGATGGAAGGGTGGGAACGTGAATGCTCATTAGTGATCGATGGTTTTCTTCTCCATCTATATACCCTTCCCATGGATAGGTCATGCTGATCCCTTACCAATTTAGTTGTGTGTTTCTTCTGTATGTCTTTGACCAATACGTCTAAGTCCTTATCAAAAGAATCATTGAATGTCTTAAATTGATCCATAGACATACATGTTTTGACTTTCTCAAATTGTTCATCTAGTTGTTTATCTACATCAGAGATAGCTTTTAAATTTAGACCGACCAACAGACCCATTAATTTCCACGATGTTTCATTACAAATTCTCTCCCAGTCCGCAATAAATTCATGATCTTCAACTACAAATGATGGAGTGACTCTAACCTAAGTCCCCTAGGTATAAGTTGTTTTTGTATATAATTCTCCAAAAAAGCCTTTGTCCACCAAATTCTGGTACGTTTAAATAAGAGCCTTTTGATTAATTTAGATAGTAAATCAAGATTAGATCCTTCCGTGGTACCGCTGATGGTATCAGTGTTCCCAAAGACATCATTGACTTGACCCTGCCAGAAGGCCTCCCTGGTCTTAAAATCCATCGCCTAGGAAAAAATGTTTGTGCAAAACACAAAAAAAATTTTTTAGACAAGAAAAGTTCAAGTGCTATAGAAAATAAATGATTAAATGTAAAATATATCCAATATATTAAATAATACCACCAATCTGTGACTCTATACCCTGAACCAAAAAGGATGGCAGACCATCCGGTAATAAAGAACCACCCAGGGTGTGGAAGGGAAAGCCTTGTTGGAAGAAGAAAAGAAAAGGAGGCCAGGAGCACAAAAATAAGAATAATAATCTTTATTTAATCAAACAAATAAGGCTCAAACAACGATGATAGAACCAATTATAAAAACATGTTAATAACAAAGACACGTCACAACTGATACAATAAAGTGTTAATATATTAATAATAATCAACTAACGTTGATTTAAATAGGCATATACCATATGTAAACAATTTAAGCTCAGATATAATAACCAGGAGGGCAATAGATGAAAAAAATGTACATGTAAAGTAATATGTTGTGCACTGTCACAAATAAACACCAAAGTGTGTGCAGGCAAGAACAAGAAAAAATACTAAAAAATAAATATAATAAAATAATATACAATAGCGTACAACCTACACCAGTGCAAGCGTGTATAACGATGCACAAAGCACAAAAAACTAAAAAGAAAAAAATTATATATAAATAAGACTGTGAACTCAGATCACAATAATCTGAATGGTGTAATAAACACGTGATCCTAACAAAGTGCTGCACTAACGTGTAAAATACATAAAGAAAAAAATATATGTATATATATGAAGAAAGTGCACACCAGAGAGCACTAGCGGTCTGTGTGCAAACCGCTATAAGCAAATGAGCTAATGCACAACATAGAAGAAAATTGCCACTATACCTGGGAGCCGAAAATCAGTGTGAGGTGTCAGAACGCGCCACGACGCGCGTTTCGGAAAAACTCCTTCGTCAGGGGGATATGCACATACTGAATAATGGGGCTATTTAAACCCAGCGACCATAAACATAAATGCCGTACAGCTGTGTGAAACACAACGGCGCCATCGCCGAAAACAGAAACCGGAACTTGTATAAGCACAATCTTCCAGACTGCAGTTACGTGTGTAGCATCACGGCGCATGCGCAGGTCGCAGACACCGGAAGTGACGTGACGACCAGCGTCATGCGGAAGAACATGGCCTGAAAAACAGGCGGATCATCCGCATGGAGACGCCGTCGCCACGGCAACCACCAGCCCCACAACCCGCGCATGCGCACCGCCAATAATCACTCTCTGCAGTACTCAAAGAACGCGGGCATGCAAATAATATCATCATAATATGACACCAATAATTGCTAATGATGTACATTAATACAAAAAATAATTTACTACAATGTGCAAATATACAACCAATAATGATGGCATATAGATATAAATATATGTAATATGTATACAACTAAATATATGCAATATACAAAACACCTACAATATATGGTGTGACACATAAATCATCACAGAAGACATAAATACATCACAGACAAATATATAATAAATATACCATTCTGTATACCAAAATAGAAAAAAAAAGAAAAGAAAAGAAAACCCACGCCGCCAGTGACTTGAAGACATCATCAGTAAGTAAAGATCTCTTGATGGTAGACATACGTCGCATGGTTGAAACAGCCATATGATTACTAGAATATAAATAAAAATAAGTTAAAACCATGTTAAAAAACTACAAAAAAGGGACAAATGAAATATTTTCATTCAAACCTAAAGGGGACACTGTTTGAAGAGTCCATATCCATTTCGTTTCAACTTGGGCGAGCCGTTTACTGACATTCCCACCCCTGATACCACACTTGAACACGTCAATGCCAATCACCTTCAACAGTCTAGAATCACAATTATGGAACATCTTAAAGTGCCTAGGAAGAGTCTTTAATGAGGCAACATCAGACACATCTTTGGCGGCTACGATGCCCAAAACGTGTTCACGCACCCTTACCTTGAGCTGCCTTGTAGTCATACCTACATAAATCAAGGAACAGGGGCATGTGGCATAATATATAACGGCAGACGATGTGCATGAAATACAGTGTCTAATATCAAAAGAGCGTGTCTTGTCAGAACTGAGAAAGCTGCGAGCCCTACCAACATTAGGGCATGCAACGCAGGAACCACAAGGTTTACACCCAGTCGAAGGTACACTAGATGTCAAAAAATCATTAATAGGAACTCCTGTATAAAGACTTTTGACCAAGTGGTCACCCAGATTTGGTGACCTTCTGAATGCCATTGAAGGTTTATTACCTATAAATTTTGTCAACACAGGATCAGATTTCAAAATCTGCCAGTGTTTTGAAAGCAAAGCTCTCAAACATTCGCTTTGTCCATTGAATTTGGTAATAAACCGTACAATGTTGCTCTTGGACTTCAATGTACCAGGCCCATACAGGGCATCATGGCGAGTCGTGTGCCAAGCTCTATTATATGCACGTTTAATAGACCTACGACTGTAACCACGTTCCAAGAACCTCGCACCCATTAATTCAGATTGTATGTCAAAATCTTGATCACTGGAGCAGATACGTCTAAGACGCAAAAACTGTCCCAGTGGAATAGAATTAATTAGAGCACGAGGATGCGAGGATGAAGCGTGGACCAGAGAATTTACAGCCGTATGTTTCCTAAACAAATCTGTTTGCAAACAGTTGTTCACATCCCTCATAACACGAACATCCAAAAAATCAATCAAATTTGGATGATGAAAAAAAGTAAGCCTGATATTTAATGAATTATGATTAAGTGCAGTAATGAACTCAAATAACATGTCCGCTGAGTCCTGCCAAATGAAAAAAACATCATCAATGTAACGTGTCCAAAAAGGGACACGCTCCAAAGATTGAAAATAATCAGATGAAAAGAGGTCCCTCTCCCAAAATCCAAGGAACAGGTTGGCATATGCAGGGGCAAAGGCAGCTCCCATGGCTGTTCCTTGGATTTGAAGGAAGAAGGACCCCTTAAAAATAAAAAAATTGTGAGACAAAGTAAATTCTAATAAATTGATAAAAAATACTATAAATGCACGAGAAAAAGATGAGTGCTGCAAAAAATACGTAACTGCTGCTATTCCATCTGAATGTCGTATACTAGTGTACAGTGACTCAACGTCACATGTCACTAGCAATGAATTAGATTCAACATGCAGACAATCCACCTTCTTCAAAAAATCATTAGTGTCCTTCGTGTATGAGGGAAGTGAAGAAACAAACGGTTGCAAAATAGAGTCGATGTATTTATTAACATTTTCTAAATAGTTGCCTCGCCCTGATATAATGGGTCTGCCAGGAGGAGCCTCTTGGCTCTTGTGTACCTTGGGCAGCAGATAAAGAGTGGGAATGACGGGTTCGGAGACCTGAAGGGCTAAAAATAAATCATTGGTGATGATACCATCATCCCTTGAGTCCCGTAAGAAGATCCCAAGTTCATGTTGGAACTTTGATAAGGGATTAAAAGTTAACTTTTTATAACACGTCGTATCATTAAGTTGGCGTAATGCCTCAGACTCATACAAATCCTTCGGCCACACCACCACATTCCCACCTTTATCTGCCGCCTTAAAAACCACATCATCAAGTCCCATAAGTCTCTTGAGACACACACGTTCATCAGCACTGAAATTGTCCAAAGATGGATGAACAGGGATGCTATTCAGCTCACTGCTCACAGTTTTGACAAATATGTCAATCGCCGAACAAGAAGATAACGGAGGGAATTTGTTGGACGGTCTCTTAATAATGTCGGGAACCTCACCTTCACGATGGTTATGTTCCCTGGCCAGTTGTTCAAGATTAGCTAGCGCCTCCTGTTCCGTCTCTGTGGGGAAAGATGTCAGGGAATCCGCATTATAAAATATACGTTTAAATAGCATCCTCCTTGCAAAAAGGTGTAAATCCTTTACTGCCATGAATTTATCAAACTTGGCAGTTGGGCAGAACATCAAGCCCTTAGTAAGTAAATCAATCTCAGTCATAGAAAATCTATGTGTACTTAAATTAATTACCTTAAGTTGATTGTTGCTATTATCCGGAGAATATTCCCTCTTATTTGGTAAAAATCGTAAATTCCTCTTTCTTTTGGGTGTAGTTAGAGAAGCCACAGAGACGGACGAGGAGGCGATAGATATATCACTGATGGAAGGGTGGGAACGTGAATGCTCATTAGTGATCGATGGTTTTCTTCTCCATCTATATACCCTTCCCATGGATAGGTCATGCTGATCCCTTACCAATTTAGTTGTGTGTTTCTTCTGTATGTCTTTGACCAATACGTCTAAGTCCTTATCAAAAGAATCATTGAATGTCTTAAATTGATCCATAGACATACATGTTTTGACTTTCTCAAATTGTTCATCTAGTTGTTTATCTACATCAGAGATAGCTTTTAAATTTAGACCGACCAACAGACCCATTAATTTCCACGATGTTTCATTACAAATTCTCTCCCAGTCCGCAATAAATTCATGATCTTCAACTACAAATGATGGAGTGACTCTAACCCTAAGTCCCCTAGGTATAAGTTGTTTTTGTATATAATTCTCCAAAAAAGCCTTTGTCCACCAAATTCTGGTACGTTTAAATAAGAGCCTTTTGATTAATTTAGATAGTAAATCAAGATTAGATCCTTCCGTGGTACCGCTGATGGTATCAGTGTTCCCAAAGACATCATTGACTTGACCCTGCCAGAAGGCCTCCCTGGTCTTAAAATCCATCGCCTAGGAAAAAATGTTTGTGCAAAACACAAAAAAAATTTTTTAGACAAGAAAAGTTCAAGTGCTATAGAAAATAAATGATTAAATGTAAAATATATCCAATATATTAAATAATACCACCAATCTGTGACTCTATACCCTGAACCAAAAAGGATGGCAGACCATCCGGTAATAAAGAACCACCCAGGGTGTGGAAGGGAAAGCCTTGTTGGAAGAAGAAAAGAAAAGGAGGCCAGGAGCACAAAAATAAGAATAATAATCTTTATTTAATCAAACAAATAAGGCTCAAACAACGATGATAGAACCAATTATAAAAACATGTTAATAACAAAGACACGTCACAACTGATACAATAAAGTGTTAATATATTAATAATATATCAACTAACGTTGATTTAAATAGGCATATACCATATGTAAACAATTTAAGCTCAGATATAATAACCAGGAGGGCAATAGATGAAAAAAATGTACATGTAAAGTAATATGTTGTGCACTGTCACAAATAAACACCAAAGTGTGTGCAGGCAAGAACAAGAAAAAATACTAAAAAATAAATATAATAAAATAATATACAATAGCGTACAACCTACACCAGTGCAAGCGTGTATAACGATGCACAAAGCACAAAAAACTAAAAAGAAAAAAATTATATATAAATAAGACTGTGAACTCAGATCACAATAATCTGAATGGTGTAATAAACACGTGATCCTAACAAAGTGCTGCACTAACGTGTAAAATACATAAAGAAAAAATATATATGTATATATATGAAGAAAGTGCACACCAGAGAGCACTAGCGGTCTGTGTGCAAACCGCTATAAGCAAATGAGCTAATGCACAACATAGAAGAAAATTGCCACTATACCTGGGAGCCGAAAATCAGTGTGAGGTGTCAGAACGCGCCCGACGCGCGTTTCGGAAAAACTCCTTCGTCAGGGGGATATGCACATACTGAATAATGGGGCTATTTAAACCCAGCGACCATAAACATAAATGCCGTACAGCTGTGTGAAACACAACGGCGCCATCGCCGAAAACAGAAACCGGAACTTGTATAAGCACAATCTTCCAGACTGCAGTTACGTGTGTAGCATCACGGCGCATGCGCAGGTCGCAGACACCGGAAGTGACGTGACGACCAGCGTCATGCGGAAGAACATGGCCTGAAAAACAGGCGGATCATCCGCATGGAGACGCCGTCGCCACGGCAACCACCAGCCCCACAACCCGCGCATGCGCACCGCCAATAATCACTCTCTGCAGTACTCAAAGAACGCGGGCATGCAAATAATATCATCATAATATGACACCAATAATTGCTAATGATGTACATTAATACAAAAAATAATTTACTACAATGTGCAAATATACAACCAATAATGATGGCATATAGATATAAATATATGTAATATGTATACAACTAAATATATGCAATATACAAAACACCTACAATATATGGTGTGACACATAAATCATCACAGAAGACATAAATACATCACAGACAAATATATAATAAATATACCATTCTGTATACCAAAATAGAAAAAAAAGAAAAGAAAAGAAAACCCACGCCGCCAGTGACTTGAAGACATCATCAGTAAGTAAAGATCTCTTGATGGTAGACATACGTCGCATGGTTGAAACAGCCATATGATTACTAGAATATAAATAAAAATAAGTTAAAACCATGTTAAAAAACTACAAAAAAGGGACAAATGAAATATTTTCATTCAAACCTAAAGGGGACACTGTTTGAAGAGTCCATATCCATTTCGTTTCAACTTGGGCGAGCCGTTTACTGACATTCCCACACCCTGATACCACACTTGAACACGTCAATGCCAATCACCTTCAACAGTCTAGAATCACAATTATGGAACATCTTAAAGTGCCTAGGAAGAGTCTTTAATGAGGCAACATCAGACACATCTTTGGCGGCTACGATGCCCAAAACGTGTTCACGCACCCTTACCTTGAGCTGCCTTGTAGTCATACCTACATAAATCAAGGAACAGGGGCATGTGGCATAATATATAACGGCAGACGATGTGCATGAAATACAGTGTCTAATATCAAAAGAGCGTGTCTTGTCAGAACTGAGAAAGCTGCGAGCCCTACCAACATTAGGGCATGCAACGCAGGAACCACAAGGTTTAACCCAGTCGAAGGTACACTAGATGTCAAAAAATCATTAATAGGAACTCCTGTATAAAGACTTTTGACCAAGTGGTCACCCAGATTTGGTGACCTTCTGAATGCCATTGAAGGTTTATTACCTATAAATTTTGTCAACACAGGATCAGATTTCAAAATCTGCCAGTGTTTTGAAAGCAAAGCTCTCAAACATTCGCTTTGTCCATTGAATTTGGTAATAAACCGTACAATGTTGCTCTTGGACTTCAATGTACCAGGCCCATACAGGGCATCATGGCGAGTCGTGTGCCAAGCTCTATTATATGCACGTTTAATAGACCTACGACTGTAACCACGTTCCAAGAACCTCGCACCCATTAATTCAGATTGTATGTCAAAATCTTGATCACTGGAGCAGATACGTCTAAGACGCAAAAACTGTCCCAGTGGAATAGAATTAATTAGAGCACGAGGATGCGAGGATGAAGCGTGGACCAGAGAATTTACAGCCGTATGTTTCCTAAACAAATCTGTTTGCAAACAGTTGTTCACATCCCTCATAACACGAACATCCAAAAAATCAATCAAATTTGGATGATGAAAAAAAGTAAGCCTGATATTTAATGAATTATGATTAAGTGCAGTAATGAACTCAAATAACATGTCCGCTGAGTCCTGCCAAATGAAAAAAACATCATCAATGTAACGTGTCCAAAAAGGGACACGCTCCAAAGATTGAAAATAATCAGATGAAAAGAGGTCCCTCTCCCAAAATCCAAGGAACAGGTTGGCATATGCAGGGGCAAAGGCAGCTCCCATGGCTGTTCCTTGGATTTGAAGGAAAAGGACCCCTTAAAAATAAAAAAATTGTGAGACAAAGTAAATTCTAATAAATTGATAAAAAATACTATAAATGCACGAGAAAAAGATGAGTGCTGCAAAAAATACGTAACTGCTGCTATTCCATCTGAATGTCGTATACTAGTGTACAGTGACTCAACGTCACATGTCACTAGCAATGAATTAGATTCAACATGCAGACAATCCACCTTCTTCAAAAAATCATTAGTGTCCTTCGTGTATGAGGGAAGTGAAGAAACAAACGGTTGCAAAATAGAGTCGATGTATTTATTAACATTTTCTAAATAGTTGCCTCGCCCTGATATAATGGGTCTGCCAGGAGGAGCCTCTTGGCTCTTGTGTACCTTGGGCAGCAGATAAAGAGTGGGAATGACGGGTTCGGAGACCTGAAGGGCTAAAAATAAATCATTGGTGATGATACCATCATCCCTTGAGTCCCGTAAGAAGATCCCAAGTTCATGTTGGAACTTTGATAAGGGATTAAAAGTTAACTTTTTATAACACGTCGTATCATTAAGTTGGCGTAATGCCTCAGACTCATACAAATCCTTCGGCCACACCACCACATTCCCACCTTTATCTGCCGCCTTAAAAACCACATCATCAAGTCCCATAAGTCTCTTGAGACACACACGTTCATCAGCACTGAAATTGTCCAAAGATGGATGAACAGGGATGCTATTCAGCTCACTGCTCACAGTTTTGACAAATATGTCAATCGCCGAACAAGAAGATAACGGAGGGAATTTGTTGGACGGTCTCTTAATAATGTCGGGAACCTCACCTTCACGATGGTTATGTTCCCTGGCCAGTTGTTCAAGATTAGCTAGCGCCTCCTGTTCCGTCTCTGTGGGGAAAGATGTCAGGGAATCCGCATTATAAAATATACGTTTAAATAGCATCCTCCTTGCAAAAAGGTGTAAATCCTTTACTGCCATGAATTTATCAAACTTGGCAGTTGGGCAGAACATCAAGCCCTTAGTAAGTAAATCAATCTCAGTCATAGAAAATCTATGTGTACTTAAATTAATTACCTTAAGTTGATTGTTGCTATTATCCGGAGAATATTCCCTCTTATTTGGTAAAAATCGTAAATTCCTCTTTCTTTTGGGTGTAGTTAGAGAAGCCACAGAGACGGACGAGGAGGCGATAGATATATCACTGATGGAAGGGTGGGAACGTGAATGCTCATTAGTGATCGATGGTTTTCTTCTCCATCTATATACCCTTCCCATGGATAGGTCATGCTGATCCCTTACCAATTTAGTTGTGTGTTTCTTCTGTATGTCTTTGACCAATACGTCTAAGTCCTTATCAAAAGAATCATTGAATGTCTTAAATTGATCCATAGACATACATGTTTTGACTTTCTCAAATTGTTCATCTAGTTGTTTATCTACATCAGAGATAGCTTTTAAATTTAGACCGACCAACAGACCCATTAATTTCCACGATGTTTCATTACAAATTCTCTCCCAGTCCGCAATAAATTCATGATCTTCAACTACAAATGATGGAGTGACTCTAACCCTAAGTCCCCTAGGTATAAGTTGTTTTTGTATATAATTCTCCAAAAAAGCCTTTGTCCACCAAATTCTGGTACGTTTAAATAAGAGCCTTTTGATTAATTTAGATAGTAAATCAAGATTAGATCCTTCCGTGGTACCGCTGATGGTATCAGTGTTCCCAAAGACATCATTGACTTGACCCTGCCAGAAGGCCTCCCTGGTCTTAAAATCCATCGCCTAGGAAAAAATGTTTGTGCAAAACACAAAAAAAATTTTTTAGACAAGAAAAGTTCAAGTGCTATAGAAAATAAATGATTAAATGTAAAATATATCCAATATATTAAATAATACCACCAATCTGTGACTCTATACCCTGAACCAAAAAGGATGGCAGACCATCCGGTAATAAAGAACCACCCAGGGTGTGGAAGGGAAAGCCTTGTTGGAAGAAGAAAAGAAAAGGAGGCCAGGAGCACAAAAATAAGAATAATAATCTTTATTTAATCAAACAAATAAGGCTCAAACAACGATGATAGAACCAATTATAAAAACATGTTAATAACAAAGACACGTCACAACTGATACAATAAAGTGTTAATATATTAATAATATATCAACTAACGTTGATTTAAATAGGCATATACCATATGTAAACAATTTAAGCTCAGATATAATAACCAGGAGGGCAATAGATGAAAAAAATGTACATGTAAAGTAATATGTTGTGCACTGTCACAAATAAACACCAAAGTGTGTGCAGGCAAGAACAAGAAAAAATACTAAAAAATAAATATAATAAAATAATATACAATAGCGTACAACCTACACCAGTGCAAGCGTGTATAACGATGCACAAAGCACAAAAAACTAAAAAGAAAAAAATTATATATAAATAAGACTGTGAACTCAGATCACAATAATCTGAATGGTGTAATAAACACGTGATCCTAACAAAGTGCTGCACTAACGTGTAAAATACATAAAGAAAAAATATATATGTATATATATGAAGAAAGTGCACACCAGAGAGCACTAGCGGTCTGTGTGCAAACCGCTATAAGCAAATGAGCTAATGCACAACATAGAAGAAAATTGCCACTATACCTGGGAGCCGAAAATCAGTGTGAGGTGTCAGAACGCGCCCCGACGCGCGTTTCGGAAAAACTCCTTCGTCAGGGGGATATGCACATACTGAATAATGGGGCTATTTAAACCCAGCGACCATAAACATAAATGCCGTACAGCTGTGTGAAACACAACGGCGCCATCGCCGAAAACAGAAACCGGAACTTGTATAAGCACAATCTTCCAGACTGCAGTTACGTGTGTAGCATCACGGCGCATGCGCAGGTCGCAGACACCGGAAGTGACGTGACGACCAGCGTCATGCGGAAGAACATGGCCTGAAAAACAGGCGGATCATCCGCATGGAGACGCCGTCGCCACGGCAACCACCAGCCCCACAACCCGCGCATGCGCACCGCCAATAATCACTCTCTGCAGTACTCAAAGAACGCGGGCATGCAAATAATATCATCATAATATGACACCAATAATTGCTAATGATGTACATTAATACAAAAAATAATTTACTACAATGTGCAAATATACAACCAATAATGATGGCATATAGATATAAATATATGTAATATGTATACAACTAAATATATGCAATATACAAAACACCTACAATATATGGTGTGACACATAAATCATCACAGAAGACATAAATACATCACAGACAAATATATAATAAATATACCATTCTGTATACCAAAATAGAAAAAAAAGAAAAGAAAAGAAAACCCACGCCGCCAGTGACTTGAAGACATCATCAGTAAGTAAAGATCTCTTGATGGTAGACATACGTCGCATGGTTGAAACAGCCATATGATTACTAGAATATAAATAAAAATAAGTTAAAACCATGTTAAAAAACTACAAAAAAGGGACAAATGAAATATTTTCATTCAAACCTAAAGGGGACACTGTTTGAAGAGTCCATATCCATTTCGTTTCAACTTGGGCGAGCCGTTTACTGACATTCCCACCCCTGATACCACACTTGAACACGTCAATGCCAATCACCTTCAACAGTCTAGAATCACAATTATGGAACATCTTAAAGTGCCTAGGAAGAGTCTTTAATGAGGCAACATCAGACACATCTTTGGCGGCTACGATGCCCAAAACGTGTTCACGCACCCTTACCTTGAGCTGCCTTGTAGTCATACCTACATAAATCAAGGAACAGGGGCATGTGGCATAATATATAACGGCAGACGATGTGCATGAAATACAGTGTCTAATATCAAAAGAGCGTGTCTTGTCAGAACTGAGAAAGCTGCGAGCCCTACCAACATTAGGGCATGCAACGCAGGAACCACAAGGTTTACACCCAGTCGAAGGTACACTAGATGTCAAAAAATCATTAATAGGAACTCCTGTATAAAGACTTTTGACCAAGTGGTCACCCAGATTTGGTGACCTTCTGAATGCCATTGAAGGTTTATTACCTATAAATTTTGTCAACACAGGATCAGATTTCAAAATCTGCCAGTGTTTTGAAAGCAAAGCTCTCAAACATTCGCTTTGTCCATTGAATTTGGTAATAAACCGTACAATGTTGCTCTTGGACTTCAATGTACCAGGCCCATACAGGGCATCATGGCGAGTCGTGTGCCAAGCTCTATTATATGCACGTTTAATAGACCTACGACTGTAACCACGTTCCAAGAACCTCGCACCCATTAATTCAGATTGTATGTCAAAATCTTGATCACTGGAGCAGATACGTCTAAGACGCAAAAACTGTCCCATGGAATAGAATTAATTAGAGCACGAGGATGCGAGGATGAAGCGTGGACCAGAGAATTTACAGCCGTATGTTTCCTAAACAAATCTGTTTGCAAACAGTTGTTCACATCCCTCATAACACGAACATCCAAAAAATCAATCAAATTTGGATGATGAAAAAAAGTAAGCCTGATATTTAATGAATTATGATTAAGTGCAGTAATGAACTCAAATAACATGTCCGCTGAGTCCTGCCAAATGAAAAAAACATCATCAATGTAACGTGTCCAAAAAGGGACACGCTCCAAAGATTGAAAATAATCAGATGAAAAGAGGTCCCTCTCCCAAAATCCAAGGAACAGGTTGGCATATGCAGGGGCAAAGGCAGCTCCCATGGCTGTTCCTTGGATTTGAAGGAAGAAGGACCCCTTAAAAATAAAAAAATTGTGAGACAAAGTAAATTCTAATAAATTGATAAAAAATACTATAAATGCACGAGAAAAAGATGAGTGCTGCAAAAAATACGTAACTGCTGCTATTCCATCTGAATGTCGTATACTAGTGTACAGTGACTCAACGTCACATGTCACTAGCAATGAATTAGATTCAACATGCAGACAATCCACCTTCTTCAAAAAATCATTAGTGTCCTTCGTGTATGAGGGAAGTGAAGAAACAAACGGTTGCAAAATAGAGTCGATGTATTTATTAACATTTTCTAAATAGTTGCCTCGCCCTGATATAATGGGTCTGCCAGGAGGAGCCTCTTGGCTCTTGTGTACCTTGGGCAGCAGATAAAGAGTGGGAATGACGGGTTCGGAGACCTGAAGGGCTAAAAATAAATCATTGGTGATGATACCATCATCCCTTGAGTCCCGTAAGAAGATCCCAAGTTCATGTTGGAACTTTGATAAGGGATTAAAAGTTAACTTTTTATAACACGTCGTATCATTAAGTTGGCGTAATGCCTCAGACTCATACAAATCCTTCGGCCACACCACCACATTCCCACCTTTATCTGCCGCCTTAAAAACCACATCATCAAGTCCCATAAGTCTCTTGAGACACACACGTTCATCAGCACTGAAATTGTCCAAAGATGGATGAACAGGGATGCTATTCAGCTCACTGCTCACAGTTTTGACAAATATGTCAATCGCCGAACAAGAAGATAACGGAGGGAATTTGTTGGACGGTCTCTTAATAATGTCGGGAACCTCACCTTCACGATGGTTATGTTCCCTGGCCAGTTGTTCAAGATTAGCTAGCGCCTCCTGTTCCGTCTCTGTGGGGAAAGATGTCAGGGAATCCGCATTATAAAATATACGTTTAAATAGCATCCTCCTTGCAAAAAGGTGTAAATCCTTTACTGCCATGAATTTATCAAACTTGGCAGTTGGGCAGAACATCAAGCCCTTAGTAAGTAAATCAATCTCAGTCATAGAAAATCTATGTGTACTTAAATTAATTACCTTAAGTTGATTGTTGCTATTATCCGGAGAATATTCCCTCTTATTTGGTAAAAATCGTAAATTCCTCTTTCTTTTGGGTGTAGTTAGAGAAGCCACAGAGACGGACGAGGAGGCGATAGATATATCACTGATGGAAGGGTGGGAACGTGAATGCTCATTAGTGATCGATGGTTTTCTTCTCCATCTATATACCCTTCCCATGGATAGGTCATGCTGATCCCTTACCAATTTAGTTGTGTGTTTCTTCTGTATGTCTTTGACCAATACGTCTAAGTCCTTATCAAAAGAATCATTGAATGTCTTAAATTGATCCATAGACATACATGTTTTGACTTTCTCAAATTGTTCATCTAGTTGTTTATCTACATCAGAGATAGCTTTTAAATTTAGACCGACCAACAGACCCATTAATTTCCACGATGTTTCATTACAAATTCTCTCCCAGTCCGCAATAAATTCATGATCTTCAACTACAAATGATGGAGTGACTCTAACCCTAAGTCCCCTAGGTATAAGTTGTTTTTGTATATAATTCTCCAAAAAAGCCTTTGTCCACCAAATTCTGGTACGTTTAAATAAGAGCCTTTTGATTAATTTAGATAGTAAATCAAGATTAGATCCTTCCGTGGTACCGCTGATGGTATCAGTGTTCCCAAAGACATCATTGACTTGACCCTGCCAGAAGGCCTCCCTGGTCTTAAAATCCATCGCCTAGGAAAAAATGTTTGTGCAAAACACAAAAAAAATTTTTTAGACAAGAAAAGTTCAAGTGCTATAGAAAATAAATGATTAAATGTAAAATATATCCAATATATTAAATAATACCACCAATCTGTGACTCTATACCCTGAACCAAAAAGGATGGCAGACCATCCGGTAATAAAGAACCACCCAGGGTGTGGAAGGGAAAGCCTTGTTGGAAGAAGAAAAGAAAAGGAGGCCAGGAGCACAAAAATAAGAATAATAATCTTTATTTAATCAAACAAATAAGGCTCAAACAACGATGATAGAACCAATTATAAAAACATGTTAATAACAAAGACACGTCACAACTGATACAATAAAGTGTTAATATATTAATAATATATCAACTAACGTTGATTTAAATAGGCATATACCATATGTAAACAATTTAAGCTCAGATATAATAACCAGGAGGGCAATAGATGAAAAAAATGTACATGTAAAGTAATATGTTGTGCACTGTCACAAATAAACACCAAAGTGTGTGCAGGCAAGAACAAGAAAAAATACTAAAAAATAAATATAATAAAATAATATACAATAGCGTACAACCTACACCAGTGCAAGCGTGTATAACGATGCACAAAGCACAAAAAACTAAAAAGAAAAAAATTATATATAAATAAGACTGTGAACTCAGATCACAATAATCTGAATGGTGTAATAAACACGTGATCCTAACAAAGTGCTGCACTAACGTGTAAAATACATAAAGAAAAAATATATATGTATATATATGAAGAAAGTGCACACCAGAGAGCACTAGCGGTCTGTGTGCAAACCGCTATAAGCAAATGAGCTAATGCACAACATAGAAGAAAATTGCCACTATACCTGGGAGCCGAAAATCAGTGTGAGGTGTCAGAACGCGCCCCGACGCGCGTTTCGGAAAAACTCCTTCGTCAGGGGGATATGCACATACTGAATAATGGGGCTATTTAAACCCAGCGACCATAAACATAAATGCCGTACAGCTGTGTGAAACACAACGGCGCCATCGCCGAAAACAGAAACCGGAACTTGTATAAGCACAATCTTCCAGACTGCAGTTACGTGTGTAGCATCACGGCGCATGCGCAGGTCGCAGACACCGGAAGTGACGTGACGACCAGCGTCATGCGGAAGAACATGGCCTGAAAAACAGGCGGATCATCCGCATGGAGACGCCGTCGCCACGGCAACCACCAGCCCCACAACCCGCGCATGCGCACCGCCAATAATCACTCTCTGCAGTACTCAAAGAACGCGGGCATGCAAATAATATCATCATAATATGACACCAATAATTGCTAATGATGTACATTAATACAAAAAATAATTTACTACAATGTGCAAATATACAACCAATAATGATGGCATATAGATATAAATATATGTAATATGTATACAACTAAATATATGCAATATACAAAACACCTACAATATATGGTGTGACACATAAATCATCACAGAAGACATAAATACATCACAGACAAATATATAATAAATATACCATTCTGTATACCAAAATAGAAAAAAAAGAAAAGAAAAGAAAACCCACGCCGCCAGTGACTTGAAGACATCATCAGTAAGTAAAGATCTCTTGATGGTAGACATACGTCGCATGGTTGAAACAGCCATATGATTACTAGAAATAAATAAAAATAAGTTAAAACCATGTTAAAAAACTACAAAAAAGGGACAAATGAAATATTTTCATTCAAACCTAAAGGGGACACTGTTTGAAGAGTCCATATCCATTTCGTTTCAACTTGGGCGAGCCGTTTACTGACATTCCCACCCCTGATACCACACTTGAACACGTCAATGCCAATCACCTTCAACAGTCTAGAATCACAATTATGGAACATCTTAAAGTGCCTAGGAAGAGTCTTTAATGAGGCAACATCAGACACATCTTTGGCGGCTACGATGCCCAAAACGTGTTCACGCACCCTTACCTTGAGCTGCCTTGTAGTCATACCTACATAAATCAAGGAACAGGGGCATGTGGCATAATATATAACGGCAGACGATGTGCATGAAATACAGTGTCTAATATCAAAAGAGCGTGTCTTGTCAGAACTGAGAAAGCTGCGAGCCCTACCAACATTAGGGCATGCAACGCAGGAACCACAAGGTTTACACCCAGTCGAAGGTACACTAGATGTCAAAAAATCATTAATAGGAACTCCTGTATAAAGACTTTTGACCAAGTGGTCACCCAGATTTGGTGACCTTCTGAATGCCATTGAAGGTTTATTACCTATAAATTTTGTCAACACAGGATCAGATTTCAAAATCTGCCAGTGTTTTGAAAGCAAAGCTCTCAAACATTCGCTTTGTCCATTGAATTTGGTAATAAACCGTACAATGTTGCTCTTGGACTTCAATGTACCAGGCCCATACAGGGCATCATGGCGAGTCGTGTGCCAAGCTCTATTATATGCACGTTTAATAGACCTACGACTGTAACCACGTTCCAAGAACCTCGCACCCATTAATTCAGATTGTATGTCAAAATCTTGATCACTGGAGCAGATACGTCTAAGACGCAAAAACTGTCCCAGTGGAATAGAATTAATTAGAGCACGAGGATGCGAGGATGAAGCGTGGACCAGAGAATTTACAGCCGTATGTTTCCTAAACAAATCTGTTTGCAAACAGTTGTTCACATCCCTCATAACACGAACATCCAAAAAATCAATCAAATTTGGATGATGAAAAAAAGTAAGCCTGATATTTAATGAATTATGATTAAGTGCAGTAATGAACTCAAATAACATGTCCGCTGAGTCCTGCCAAATGAAAAAAACATCATCAATGTAACGTGTCCAAAAAGGGACACGCTCCAAAGATTGAAAATAATCAGATGAAAAGAGGTCCCTCTCCCAAAATCCAAGGAACAGGTTGGCATATGCAGGGGCAAAGGCAGCTCCCATGGCTGTTCCTTGGATTTGAAGGAAGAAGGACCCCTTAAAAATAAAAAAATTGTGAGACAAAGTAAATTCTAATAAATTGATAAAAAATACTATAAATGCACGAGAAAAAGATGAGTGCTGCAAAAAATACGTAACTGCTGCTATTCCATCTGAATGTCGTATACTAGTGTACAGTGACTCAACGTCACATGTCACTAGCAATGAATTAGATTCAACATGCAGACAATCCACCTTCTTCAAAAAATCATTAGTGTCCTTCGTGTATGAGGGAAGTGAAGAAACAAACGGTTGCAAAATAGAGTCGATGTATTTATTAACATTTTCTAAATAGTTGCCTCGCCCTGATATAATGGGTCTGCCAGGAGGAGCCTCTTGGCTCTTGTGTACCTTGGGCAGCAGATAAAGAGTGGGAATGACGGGTTCGGAGACCTGAAGGGCTAAAAATAAATCATTGGTGATGATACCATCATCCCTTGAGTCCCGTAAGAAGATCCCAAGTTCATGTTGGAACTTTGATAAGGGATTAAAAGTTAACTTTTTATAACACGTCGTATCATTAAGTTGGCGTAATGCCTCAGACTCATACAAATCCTTCGGCCACACCACCACATTCCCACCTTTATCTGCCGCCTTAAAAACCACATCATCAAGTCCCATAAGTCTCTTGAGACACACACGTTCATCAGCACTGAAATTGTCCAAAGATGGATGAACAGGGATGCTATTCAGCTCACTGCTCACAGTTTTGACAAATATGTCAATCGCCGAACAAGAAGATAACGGAGGGAATTTGTTGGACGGTCTCTTAATAATGTCGGGAACCTCACCTTCACGATGGTTATGTTCCCTGGCCAGTTGTTCAAGATTAGCTAGCGCCTCCTGTTCCGTCTCTGTGGGGAAAGATGTCAGGGAATCCGCATTATAAAATATACGTTTAAATAGCATCCTCCTTGCAAAAAGGTGTAAATCCTTTACTGCCATGAATTTATCAAACTTGGCAGTTGGGCAGAACATCAAGCCCTTAGTAAGTAAATCAATCTCAGTCATAGAAAATCTATGTGTACTTAAATTAATTACCTTAAGTTGATTGTTGCTATTATCCGGAGAATATTCCCTCTTATTTGGTAAAAATCGTAAATTCCTCTTTCTTTTGGGTGTAGTTAGAGAAGCCACAGAGACGGACGAGGAGGCGATAGATATATCACTGATGGAAGGGTGGGAACGTGAATGCTCATTAGTGATCGATGGTTTTCTTCTCCATCTATATACCCTTCCCATGGATAGGTCATGCTGATCCCTTACCAATTTAGTTGTGTGTTTCTTCTGTATGTCTTTGACCAATACGTCTAAGTCCTTATCAAAAGAATCATTGAATGTCTTAAATTGATCCATAGACATACATGTTTTGACTTTCTCAAATTGTTCATCTAGTTGTTTATCTACATCAGAGATAGCTTTTAAATTTAGACCGACCAACAGACCCATTAATTTCCACGATGTTTCATTACAAATTCTCTCCAGTCCGCAATAAATTCATGATCTTCAACTACAAATGATGGAGTGACTCTAACCCTAAGTCCCCTAGGTATAAGTTGTTTTTGTATATAATTCTCCAAAAAAGCCTTTGTCCACCAAATTCTGGTACGTTTAAATAAGAGCCTTTTGATTAATTTAGATAGTAAATCAAGATTAGATCCTTCCGTGGTACCGCTGATGGTATCAGTGTTCCCAAAGACATCATTGACTTGACCCTGCCAGAAGGCCTCCCTGGTCTTAAAATCCATCGCCTAGGAAAAAATGTTTGTGCAAAACACAAAAAAAATTTTTTAGACAAGAAAAGTTCAAGTGCTATAGAAAATAAATGATTAAATGTAAAATATATCCAATATATTAAATAATACCACCAATCTGTGACTCTATACCCTGAACCAAAAAGGATGGCAGACCATCCGGTAATAAAGAACCACCCAGGGTGTGGAAGGGAAAGCCTTGTTGGAAGAAGAAAAGAAAAGGAGGCCAGGAGCACAAAAATAAGAATAATAATCTTTATTTAATCAAACAAATAAGGCTCAAACAACGATGATAGAACCAATTATAAAAACATGTTAATAACAAAGACACGTCACAACTGATACAATAAAGTGTTAATATATTAATAATATATCAACTAACGTTGATTTAAATAGGCATATACCATATGTAAACAATTTAAGCTCAGATATAATAACCAGGAGGGCAATAGATGAAAAAAATGTACATGTAAAGTAATATGTTGTGCACTGTCACAAATAAACACCAAAGTGTGTGCAGGCAAGAACAAGAAAAAATACTAAAAAATAAATATAATAAAATAATATACAATAGCGTACAACCTACACCAGTGCAAGCGTGTATAACGATGCACAAAGCACAAAAAACTAAAAAGAAAAAAATTATATATAAATAAGACTGTGAACTCAGATCACAATAATCTGAATGGTGTAATAAACACGTGATCCTAACAAAGTGCTGCACTAACGTGTAAAATACATAAAGAAAAAATATATATGTATATATATGAAGAAAGTGCACACCAGAGAGCACTAGCGGTCTGTGTGCAAACCGCTATAAGCAAATGAGCTAATGCACAACATAGAAGAAAATTGCCACTATACCTGGGAGCCGAAAATCAGTGTGAGGTGTCAGAACGCGCCCCGACGCGCGTTTCGGAAAAACTCCTTCGTCAGGGGGATATGCACATACTGAATAATGGGGCTATTTAAACCCAGCGACCATAAACATAAATGCCGTACAGCTGTGTGAAACACAACGGCGCCATCGCCGAAAACAGAAACCGGAACTTGTATAAGCACAATCTTCCAGACTGCAGTTACGTGTGTAGCATCACGGCGCATGCGCAGGTCGCAGACACCGGAAGTGACGTGACGACCAGCGTCATGCGGAAGAACATGGCCTGAAAAACAGGCGGATCATCCGCATGGAGACGCCGTCGCCACGGCAACCACCAGCCCCACAACCCGCGCATGCGCACCGCCAATAATCACTCTCTGCAGTACTCAAAGAACGCGGGCATGCAAATAATATCATCATAATATGACACCAATAATTGCTAATGATGTACATTAATACAAAAAATAATTTACTACAATGTGCAAATATACAACCAATAATGATGGCATATAGATATAAATATATGTAATATGTATACAACTAAATATATGCAATATACAAAACACCTACAATATATGGTGTGACACATAAATCATCACAGAAGACATAAATACATCACAGACAAATATATAATAAATATACCATTCTGTATACCAAAATAGAAAAAAAGAAAAGAAAAGAAAACCCACGCCGCCAGTGACTTGAAGACATCATCAGTAAGTAAAGATCTCTTGATGGTAGACATACGTCGCATGGTTGAAACAGCCATATGATTACTAAAGGGGACACTGTAATCATATGGCTGTTTCAACCATGCGACGTATGTCTACCATCAAGAGATCTTTACTTACTGATGATGTCTTCAAGTCACTGGCGGCGTGGGTTTTCTTTTCTTTTCTTTTTTTTCTATTTTGGTATACAGAATGGTATATTTATTATATATTTGTCTGTGATGTATTTATGTCTTCTGTGATGATTTATGTGTCACACCATATATTGTAGGTGTTTTGTATATTGCATATATTTAGTTGTATACATATTACATATATTTATATCTATATGCCATCATTATTGGTTGTATATTTGCACATTGTAGTAAATTATTTTTTGTATTAATGTACATCATTAGCAATTATTGGTGTCATATTATGATGATATTATTTGCATGCCCGCGTTCTTTGAGTACTGCAGAGAGTGATTATTGGCGGTGCGCATGCGCGGGTTGTGGGGCTGGTGGTTGCCGTGGCGACGGCGTCTCCATGCGGATGATCCGCCTGTTTTTCAGGCCATGTTCTTCCGCATGACGCTGGTCGTCACGTCACTTCCGGTGTCTGCGACCTGCGCATGCGCCGTGATGCTACACACGTAACTGCAGTCTGGAAGATTGTGCTTATACAAGTTCCGGTTTCTGTTTTCGGCGATGGCGCCGTTGTGTTTCACACAGCTGTACGGCATTTATGTTTATGGTCGCTGGGTTTAAATAGCCCCATTATTCAGTATGTGCATATCCCCCTGACGAAGGAGTTTTTCCGAAACGCGCGTCGGGGCGCGTTCTGACACCTCACACTGATTTTCGGCTCCCAAGTATAGTGGCAATTTTCTTCTATGTTGTGCATTAGCTCATTTGCTTATAGCGGTTTGCACACAGACCGCTAGTGCTCTCTGGTGTGCACTTTCTTCATATATATACATATATATTTTTTCTTTATGTATTTTACACGTTAGTGCAGCACTTTGTTAGGATCACGTGTTTATTACACCATTCAGATTATTGTGATCTGAGTTCACAGTCTTATTTATATATAATTTTTTTCTTTTTAGTTTTTTGTGCTTTGTGCATCGTTATACACGCTTGCACTGGTGTAGGTTGTACGCTATTGTATATTATTTTATTATATTTATTTTTTAGTATTTTTTCTTGTTCTTGCCTGCACACACTTTGGTGTTTATTTGTGACAGTGCACAACATATTACTTTACATGTACATTTTTTTCATCTATTGCCCTCCTGGTTATTATATCTGAGCTTAAATTGTTTACATATGGTATATGCCTATTTAAATCAACGTTAGTTGATATATTATTAATATATTAACACTTTATTGTATCAGTTGTGACGTGTCTTTGTTATTAACATGTTTTTATAATTGGTTCTATCATCGTTGTTTGAGCCTTATTTGTTTGATTAAATAAAGATTATTATTCTTATTTTTGTGCTCCTGGCCTCCTTTTCTTTTCTTCTTCCAACAAGGCTTTCCCTTCCACACCCTGGGTGGTTCTTTATTACCGGATGGTCTGCCATCCTTTTTGGTTCAGGGTATAGAGTCACAGATTGGTGGTATTATTTAATATATTGGATATATTTTACATTTAATCATTTATTTTCTATAGCACTTGAACTTTTCTTGTCTAAAAAATTTTTTTTGTGTTTTGCACAAACATTTTTTCCTAGGCGATGGATTTTAAGACCAGGGAGGCCTTCTGGCAGGGTCAAGTCAATGATGTCTTTGGGAACACTGATACCATCAGCGGTACCACGGAAGGATCTAATCTTGATTTACTATCTAAATTAATCAAAAGGCTCTTATTTAAACGTACCAGAATTTGGTGGACAAAGGCTTTTTTGGAGAATTATATACAAAAACAACTTATACCTAGGGGACTTAGGGTTAGAGTCACTCCATCATTTGTAGTTGAAGATCATGAATTTATTGCGGACTGGGAGAGAATTTGTAATGAAACATCGTGGAAATTAATGGGTCTGTTGGTCGGTCTAAATTTAAAAGCTATCTCTGATGTAGATAAACAACTAGATGAACAATTTGAGAAAGTCAAAACATGTATGTCTATGGATCAATTTAAGACATTCAATGATTCTTTTGATAAGGACTTAGACGTATTGGTCAAAGACATACAGAAGAAACACACAACTAAATTGGTAAGGGATCAGCATGACCTATCCATGGGAAGGGTATATAGATGGAGAAGAAAACCATCGATCACTAATGAGCATTCACGTTCCCACCCTTCCATCAGTGATATATCTATCGCCTCCTCGTCCGTCTCTGTGGCTTCTCTAACTACACCCAAAAGAAAGAGGAATTTACGATTTTTACCAAATAAGAGGGAATATTCTCCGGATAATAGCAACAATCAACTTAAGGTAATTAATTTAAGTACACATAGATTTTCTATGACTGAGATTGATTTACTTACTAAGGGCTTGATGTTCTGCCCAACTGCCAAGTTTGAAAAATTCATGGCAGTAAAGGATTTACACCTTTTTGCAAGGAGGATGCTATTTAAACGTATATTTTATAATGCGGATTCCCTGACATCTTTCCCCACAGAGACGGAACAGGAGGCGCTAGCTAATCTTGAACAACTGGCCAGGGAACATAACCATCGTGAAGGTGAGGTTCCCGACATTATTAAGAGACCGTCCAACAAATTCCCTCCGTTATCTTCTTGTTCGGCGATTGACATATTTGTCAAAACTGTGAGCAGTGAGCTGAATAGCATCCCTGTTCATCCATCTTTGGACAATTTCAGTGCTGATGAACGTGTGTGTCTCAAGAGACTTATGGGACTTGATGATGTGGTTTTTAAGGCGGCAGATAAAGGTGGGAATGTGGTGGTGTGGCCGAAGGATTTGTATGAGTCTGAGGCATTACGCCAACTTAATGATACGACGTGTTATAAAAAGTTAACTTTTAATCCCTTATCAAAGTTCCAACATGAACTTGGGATCTTCTTACGGGACTCAAGGGATGATGGTATCATCACCAATGATTTATTTTTAGCCCTTCAGGTCTCCGAACCCGTCATTCCCACTCTTTATCTGCTGCCCAAGGTACACAAGAGCCAAGAGGCTCCTCCTGGCAGACCCATTATATCAGGGCGAGGCAACTATTTAGAAAATGTTAATAAATACATCGACTCTATTTTGCAACCGTTTGTTTCTTCACTTCCCTCATACACGAAGGACACTAATGATTTTTTGAAGAAGGTGGATTGTCTGCATGTTGAATCTAATTCATTGCTAGTGACATGTGACGTTGAGTCACTGTACACTAGTATACGACATTCAGATGGAATAGCAGCAGTTACGTATTTTTTGCAGCACTCATCTTTTTCTCGTGCATTTATAGTATTTTTTATCAATTTATTAGAATTTACTTTGTCTCACAATTTTTTTATTTTTAAGGGGTCCTTCTTCCTTCAAATCCAAGGAACAGCCATGGGAGCTGCCTTTGCCCCTGCATATGCCAACCTGTTCCTTGGATTTTGGGAGAGGGACCTCTTTTCATCTGATTATTTTCAATCTTTGGAGCGTGTCCCTTTTTGGACACGTTACATTGATGATGTTTTTTTCATTTGGCAGGACTCAGCGGACATGTTATTTGAGTTCATTACTGCACTTAATCATAATTCATTAAATATCAGGCTTACTTTTTTTCATCATCCAAATTTGATTGATTTTTTGGATGTTCGTGTTATGAGGGATGTGAACAACTGTTTGCAAACAGATTTGTTTAGGAAACATACGGCTGTAAATTCTCTGGTCCACGCTTCATCCTCGCATCCTCGTGCTCTAATTAATTCTATTCCACTGGGACAGTTTTTGCGTCTTAGACGTATCTGCTCCAGTGATCAAGATTTTGACATACAATCTGAATTAATGGGTGCGAGGTTCTTGGAACGTGGTTACAGTCGTAGGTCTATTAAACGTGCATATAATAGAGCTTGGCACACGACTCGCCATGATGCCCTGTATGGGCCTGGTACATTGAAGTCCAAGAGCAACATTGTACGGTTTATTACCAAATTCAATGGACAAAGCGAATGTTTGAGAGCTTTGCTTTCAAAACACTGGCAGATTTTGAAATCTGATCCTGTGTTGACAAAATTTATAGGTAATAAACCTTCAATGGCATTCAGAAGGTCACCAAATCTGGGTGACCACTTGGTCAAAAGTCTTTATACAGGAGTTCCTATTAATGATTTTTTGACATCTAGTGTACCTTCGACTGGGTGTAAACCTTGTGGTTCCTGCGTTGCATGCCCTAATGTTGGTAGGGCTCGCAGCTTTCTCAGTTCTGACAAGACACGCTCTTTTGATATTAGACACTGTATTTCATGCACATCGTCTGCCGTTATATATTATGCCACATGCCCCTGTTCCTTGATTTATGTAGGTATGACTACAAGGCAGCTCAAGGTAAGGGTGCGTGAACACGTTTTGGGCATCGTAGCCGCCAAAGATGTGTCTGATGTTGCCTCATTAAAGACTCTTCCTAGGCACTTTAAGATGTTCCATAATTGTGATTCTAGACTGTTGAAGGTGATTGGCATTGACGTGTTCAAGTGTGGTATCAGGGGTGGGAATGTCAGTAAACGGCTCGCCCAAGTTGAAACGAAATGGATATGGACTCTTCAAACAGTGTCCCCTTTAGGTTTGAATGAAAATATTTCATTTGTCCCTTTTTTGTAGTTTTTTAACATGGTTTTAACTTATTTTTATTTATATTCTAGTAATCATATGGCTGTTTCAACCATGCGACGTATGTCTACCATCAAGAGATCTTTACTTACTGATGATGTCTTCAAGTCACTGGCGGCGTGGGTTTTCTTTTCTTTTCTTTTTTTTCTATTTTGGTATACAGAATGGTATATTTATTATATATTTGTCTGTGATGTATTTATGTCTTCTGTGATGATTTATGTGTCACACCATATATTGTAGGTGTTTTGTATATTGCATATATTTAGTTGTATACATATTACATATATTTATATCTATATGCCATCATTATTGGTTGTATATTTGCACATTGTAGTAAATTATTTTTTGTATTAATGTACATCATTAGCAATTATTGGTGTCATATTATGATGATATTATTTGCATGCCCGCGCTCTTTGAGTACTGCAGAGAGTGATTATTGGCGGTGCGCATGCGCGGGTTGTGGGGCTGGTGGTTGCCGTGGCGACGGCGTCTCCATGCGGATGATCCGCCTGTTTTTCAGGCCATGTTCTTCCGCATGACGCTGGTCGTCACGTCACTTCCGGTGTCTGCGACCTGCGCATGCGCCGTGATGCTACACACGTAACTGCAGTCTGGAAGATTGTGCTTATACAAGTTCCGGTTTCTGTTTTCGGCGATGGCGCCGTTGTGTTTCACACAGCTGTACGGCATTTATGTTTATGGTCGCTGGGTTTAAATAGCCCCATTATTCAGTATGTGCATATCCCCCTGACGAAGGAGTTTTTCCGAAACGCGCGTCGGGGCGCGTTCTGACACCTCACACTGATTTTCGGCTCCCAGGTATAGTGGCAATTTTCTTCTATGTTGTGCATTAGCTCATTTGCTTATAGCGGTTTGCACACAGACCGCTAGTGCTCTCTGGTGTGCACTTTCTTCATATATATACATATATATTTTTTCTTTATGTATTTTACACGTTAGTGCAGCACTTTGTTAGGATCACGTGTTTATTACACCATTCAGATTATTGTGATCTGAGTTCACAGTCTTATTTATATATAATTTTTTTCTTTTTAGTTTTTTGTGCTTTGTGCATCGTTATACACGCTTGCACTGGTGTAGGTTGTACGCTATTGTATATTATTTTATTATATTTATTTTTTAGTATTTTTTCTTGTTCTTGCCTGCACACACTTTGGTGTTTATTTGTGACAGTGCACAACATATTACTTTACATGTACATTTTTTTCATCTATTGCCCTCCTGGTTATTATATCTGAGCTTAAATTGTTTACATATGGTATATGCCTATTTAAATCAACGTTAGTTGATATATTATTAATATATTAACACTTTATTGTATCAGTTGTGACGTGTCTTTGTTATTAACATGTTTTTATAATTGGTTCTATCATCGTTGTTTGAGCCTTATTTGTTTGATTAAATAAAGATTATTATTCTTATTTTTGTGCTCCTGGCCTCCTTTTCTTTTCTTCTTCCAACAAGGCTTTCCCTTCCACACCCTGGGTGGTTCTTTATTACCGGATGGTCTGCCATCCTTTTTGGTTCAGGGTATAGAGTCACAGATTGGTGGTATTATTTAATATATTGGATATATTTTACATTTAATCATTTATTTTCTATAGCACTTGAACTTTTCTTGTCTAAAAAATTTTTTTTGTGTTTTGCACAAACATTTTTTCCTAGGCGATGGATTTTAAGACCAGGGAGGCCTTCTGGCAGGGTCAAGTCAATGATGTCTTTGGGAACACTGATACCATCAGCGGTACCACGGAAGGATCTAATCTTGATTTACTATCTAAATTAATCAAAAGGCTCTTATTTAAACGTACCAGAATTTGGTGGACAAAGGCTTTTTTGGAGAATTATATACAAAAACAACTTATACCTAGGGGACTTAGGGTTAGAGTCACTCCATCATTTGTAGTTGAAGATCATGAATTTATTGCGGACTGGGAGAGAATTTGTAATGAAACATCGTGGAAATTAATGGGTCTGTTGGTCGGTCTAAATTTAAAAGCTATCTCTGATGTAGATAAACAACTAGATGAACAATTTGAGAAAGTCAAAACATGTATGTCTATGGATCAATTTAAGACATTCAATGATTCTTTTGATAAGGACTTAGACGTATTGGTCAAAGACATACAGAAGAAACACACAACTAAATTGGTAAGGGATCAGCATGACCTATCCATGGGAAGGGTATATAGATGGAGAAGAAAACCATCGATCACTAATGAGCATTCACGTTCCCACCCTTCCATCAGTGATATATCTATCGCCTCCTCGTCCGTCTCTGTGGCTTCTCTAACTACACCCAAAAGAAAGAGGAATTTACGATTTTTACCAAATAAGAGGGAATATTCTCCGGATAATAGCAACAATCAACTTAAGGTAATTAATTTAAGTACACATAGATTTTCTATGACTGAGATTGATTTACTTACTAAGGGCTTGATGTTCTGCCCAACTGCCAAGTTTGATAAATTCATGGCAGTAAAGGATTTACACCTTTTTGCAAGGAGGATGCTATTTAAACGTATATTTTATAATGCGGATTCCCTGACATCTTTCCCCACAGAGACGGAACAGGAGGCGCTAGCTAATCTTGAACAACTGGCCAGGGAACATAACCATCGTGAAGGTGAGGTTCCCGACATTATTAAGAGACCGTCCAACAAATTCCCTCCGTTATCTTCTTGTTCGGCGATTGACATATTTGTCAAAACTGTGAGCAGTGAGCTGAATAGCATCCCTGTTCATCCATCTTTGGACAATTTCAGTGCTGATGAACGTGTGTGTCTCAAGAGACTTATGGGACTTGATGATGTGGTTTTTAAGGCGGCAGATAAAGGTGGGAATGTGGTGGTGTGGCCGAAGGATTTGTATGAGTCTGAGGCATTACGCCAACTTAATGATACGACGTGTTATAAAAAGTTAACTTTTAATCCCTTATCAAAGTTCCAACATGAACTTGGGATCTTCTTACGGGACTCAAGGGATGATGGTATCATCACCAATGATTTATTTTTAGCCCTTCAGGTCTCCGAACCCGTCATTCCCACTCTTTATCTGCTGCCCAAGGTACACAAGAGCCAAGAGGCTCCTCCTGGCAGACCCATTATATCAGGGCGAGGCAACTATTTAGAAAATGTTAATAAATACATCGACTCTATTTTGCAACCGTTTGTTTCTTCACTTCCCTCATACACGAAGGACACTAATGATTTTTTGAAGAAGGTGGATTGTCTGCATGTTGAATCTAATTCATTGCTAGTGACATGTGACGTTGAGTCACTGTACACTAGTATACGACATTCAGATGGAATAGCAGCAGTTACGTATTTTTTGCAGCACTCATCTTTTTCTCGTGCATTTATAGTATTTTTTATCAATTTATTAGAATTTACTTTGTCTCACAATTTTTTTATTTTTAAGGGGTCCTTCTTCCTTCAAATCCAAGGAACAGCCATGGGAGCTGCCTTTGCCCCTGCATATGCCAACCTGTTCCTTGGATTTTGGGAGAGGGACCTCTTTTCATCTGATTATTTTCAATCTTTGGAGCGTGTCCCTTTTTGGACACGTTACATTGATGATGTTTTTTTCATTTGGCAGGACTCAGCGGACATGTTATTTGAGTTCATTACTGCACTTAATCATAATTCATTAAATATCAGGCTTACTTTTTTTCATCATCCAAATTTGATTGATTTTTTGGATGTTCGTGTTATGAGGGATGTGAACAACTGTTTGCAAACAGATTTGTTTAGGAAACATACGGCTGTAAATTCTCTGGTCCACGCTTCATCCTCGCATCCTCGTGCTCTAATTAATTCTATTCCACTGGGACAGTTTTTGCGTCTTAGACGTATCTGCTCCAGTGATCAAGATTTTGACATACAATCTGAATTAATGGGTGCGAGGTTCTTGGAACGTGGTTACAGTCGTAGGTCTATTAAACGTGCATATAATAGAGCTTGGCACACGACTCGCCATGATGCCCTGTATGGGCCTGGTACATTGAAGTCCAAGAGCAACATTGTACGGTTTATTACCAAATTCAATGGACAAAGCGAATGTTTGAGAGCTTTGCTTTCAAAACACTGGCAGATTTTGAAATCTGATCCTGTGTTGACAAAATTTATAGGTAATAAACCTTCAATGGCATTCAGAAGGTCACCAAATCTGGGTGACCACTTGGTCAAAAGTCTTTATACAGGAGTTCCTATTAATGATTTTTTGACATCTAGTGTACCTTCGACTGGGTGTAAACCTTGTGGTTCCTGCGTTGCATGCCCTAATGTTGGTAGGGCTCGCAGCTTTCTCAGTTCTGACAAGACACGCTCTTTTGATATTAGACACTGTATTTCATGCACATCGTCTGCCGTTATATATTATGCCACATGCCCCTGTTCCTTGATTTATGTAGGTATGACTACAAGGCAGCTCAAGGTAAGGGTGCGTGAACACGTTTTGGGCATCGTAGCCGCCAAAGATGTGTCTGATGTTGCCTCATTAAAGACTCTTCCTAGGCACTTTAAGATGTTCCATAATTGTGATTCTAGACTGTTGAAGGTGATTGGCATTGACGTGTTCAAGTGTGGTATCAGGGGTGGGAATGTCAGTAAACGGCTCGCCCAAGTTGAAACGAAATGGATATGGACTCTTCAAACAGTGTCCCCTTTAGGTTTGAATGAAAATATTTCATTTGTCCCTTTTTTGTAGTTTTTTAACATGGTTTTAACTTATTTTTATTTATATTCTAGTAATCATATGGCTGTTTCAACCATGCGACGTATGTCTACCATCAAGAGATCTTTACTTACTGATGATGTCTTCAAGTCACTGGCGGCGTGGGTTTTCTTTTCTTTCTTTTTTTTCTATTTTGGTATACAGAATGGTATATTTATTATATATTTGTCTGTGATGTATTTATGTCTTCTGTGATGATTTATGTGTCACACCATATATTGTAGGTGTTTTGTATATTGCATATATTTAGTTGTATACATATTACATATATTTATATCTATATGCCATCATTATTGGTTGTATATTTGCACATTGTAGTAAATTATTTTTTGTATTAATGTACATCATTAGCAATTATTGGTGTCATATTATGATGATATTATTTGCATGCCCGCGTTCTTTGAGTACTGCAGAGAGTGATTATTGGCGGTGCGCATGCGCGGGTTGTGGGGCTGGTGGTTGCCGTGGCGACGGCGTCTCCATGCGGATGATCCGCCTGTTTTTCAGGCCATGTTCTTCCGCATGACGCTGGTCGTCACGTCACTTCCGGTGTCTGCGACCTGCGCATGCGCCGTGATGCTACACACGTAACTGCAGTCTGGAAGATTGTGCTTATACAAGTTCCGGTTTCTGTTTTCGGCGATGGCGCCGTTGTGTTTCACACAGCTGTACGGCATTTATGTTTATGGTCGCTGGGTTTAAATAGCCCCATTATTCAGTATGTGCATATCCCCCTGACGAAGGAGTTTTTCCGAAACGCGCGTCGGGGCGCGTTCTGACACCTCACACTGATTTTCGGCTCCCAGGTATAGTGGCAATTTTCTTCTATGTTGTGCATTAGCTCATTTGCTTATAGCGGTTTGCACACAGACCGCTAGTGCTCTCTGGTGTGCACTTTCTTCATATATATACATATATATTTTTTCTTTATGTATTTTACACGTTAGTGCAGCACTTTGTTAGGATCACGTGTTTATTACACCATTCAGATTATTGTGATCTGAGTTCACAGTCTTATTTATATATAATTTTTTTCTTTTTAGTTTTTTGTGCTTTGTGCATCGTTATACACGCTTGCACTGGTGTAGGTTGTACGCTATTGTATATTATTTTATTATATTTATTTTTTAGTATTTTTTCTTGTTCTTGCCTGCACACACTTTGGTGTTTATTTGTGACAGTGCACAACATATTACTTTACATGTACATTTTTTTCATCTATTGCCCTCCTGGTTATTATATCTGAGCTTAAATTGTTTACATATGGTATATGCCTATTTAAATCAACGTTAGTTGATATATTATTAATATATTAACACTTTATTGTATCAGTTGTGACGTGTCTTTGTTATTAACATGTTTTTGTAATTGGTTCTATCATCGTTGTTTGAGCCTTATTTGTTTGATTAAATAAAGATTATTATTCTTATTTTTGTGCTCCTGGCCTCCTTTTCTTTTCTTCTTCCAACAAGGCTTTCCCTTCCACACCCTGGGTGGTTCTTTATTACCGGATGGTCTGCCATCCTTTTTGGTTCAGGGTATAGAGTCACAGATTGGTGGTATTATTTAATATATTGGATATATTTTACATTTAATCATTTATTTTCTATAGCACTTGAACTTTTCTTGTCTTTGCTACCAATTTGCCCGAGCCATGCCCACTCAATTTTACTGTACATTTCTGTGCAAAAATGGTTCATTTTGGGGTGAGGGTCCGGCTTAGGATCAGTCATCAATATAAGATAGCAGGGGTCTGACGCTTGCCCCCAATGATCAGAGGACAGAGGCGTCCGTGGCACTCTGGTGAGCTGTGTTGCCTCTTTAGGGTGCATCAGACACAGCACCGCTCTTTTACTAGTGGCCATGCTGGGTATTGCAACCCAGTTCAATTTACTTTTAATAGGGGTTAGGTGCTGTA